>CM076612.1:24262845-24947875 GCA_038502775.1 Hippodamia convergens | reverse complement strand
AAAAGAAGATAGATAGATGGCATTATCAGTTTTTCTAAAAAAGACCACCGTGACGTGTCATTCATTTTCCTCTATCTCTCACGGTTAAAAAGTTGTAGTTCAAGTATCACCAATTTTGCCCACCCTGTACAGCTTTATAATATGAGTCCTTTCCCAGCTCATAGAAAGATTCAGCCTCTTTGCTCAGCTTTTTCATTTCCTCCAATACCACAATGCCTTGGTACCCACAGTAGGGTCACTTTGTTGCCTCTGACCAGTAGCTTTATGGTATTCTGGCATTCCCATGTCAACCGAGACTCCTGGCTGTATGAATCTAGTGTCATCAGCCTGGTGATATATATGAGCCTCCTTGAGCTTCTTTGGAAGACACTCTTGAGCGCAAGTGTAGACAGCTAGTTTCTCTGCCTGTGAAACAGATGGTTCACTTCTGAATGCCTTGGATATCCTTAATTTAGGACTTTATACCCTAATACCTGTGCCCCTTTCTTATTTAGATCCTTCAGTATATCATGGATGCTTTTTTGTCCAGTGACCTTTTCGAATGGCATTTCGAATTCTTATGTAATTGGCAACACATCTGATGGTTTTGCCAAGAGGTTCGGTTCAGTATCCTCATATGTCCAACCCTGTTTCCTGGTGGGAGATTCCGTTTTAAGGGATATTTTTTATGGTCCCCAGCAGGCTACATTTTCTCTCACATATAGATGTAGGAAGACAAATCAATCATAATTAAGGTTTCATTATTTCAATTGCTTAACAACTCACCAAAAGATGTGAAAATGACAATCACAGATAAATAAAGACACTTCTATTGCAGATACGACACCCCTACGAGACCTAGGGCGTCTTCCTACAGCAGTCGCTCCAGCATCGCAGCTAGTCAAGTGGCATCAGCCATCCCTTCGCCGGGAACCCCAGGTTCCGTCACCCCCAGGGGCACCAGCACCAAGACCCGCATCGGCCGGTTCAACGACTACTACGAAGGCGGCGAGGTCAACGACCGCCACTTTCGCAGCTACGACGAGTACAGTCAGGGCTCGGCGGCATCGCAAGACGACCCCTACGACCCCGACTACAGCTACAACAACCACGAGAGCCCCATGCTGCTCGACGTCATCTCAGCACCAGCCGTGGCAGTCGTGGACCACCCTGTAGTACCTTACGCACCGCCCGACATCAGAAACTTGCAGAAGGAGAGGGTGCACCTGCTCGAGCAACTCGAGGACTGTCCCAGTTCCGGGACGAGCACATAGTCTCGAAGAAACGACTCAAACTAGACCTTCTGGACGGCGCTATCGGCACCGACGTCATCATAGAGGCCAACAGGGACCACAGGAAGGTCATGGAGGTGCGGAGGTTATCCGACGTTGGCCTGAAGCACCATTCCAGAAGACCCTCCACCGACAACAAGCATTCTAGGGATTTGCTCCACGACAGAAGCGCGTACGTCCCCTCACGGCATCTGCAAGAGAAGAAAGACAGGAGGTAGCGATAGCGGTTCAAGAAGCCACCATTACGACCACTCTGGATCCGAAAGCGTTGGAGGCCAGACCTGGCACCCCTTTATGCGACGAGAGACCCGAAAATTTCCAACCCAGTGAACCTCGAAGGGTGCCTAGAGAAAGAAACGGCCCCCTAACTCTTCCCTTACCTCGATTTGCCTCCCAAATCCCAGGAAGGGGAAGCGTATCCGTAGCCGGTATTAAAGGTCAGAAAGACGTGGTGTTATCAAGCCCACCTCCAGCAGTCACCAGCCCGAGAATATCGAACCCGAAACCATCGAGTCCGGTCCACGTGCCTCCACCAGCTTCTCCACCTCCCAGACCGCCTAGTCTTGAGTTCGAATTCGAGCGACAGCGAGAATCCTCCGAGTCCTTCTCTCGACGAACGGATCAAGTCCTTGGACGAGAAGTACGAGAAATGGTCTGGAAGCAGAGCGCTCAGCGCTGCAGGAGGTGACGCTCTTGCGAAGCTCGACGCCACTAGAGAAAAGTTCAGACTCAGGCACAAACTTCTGGATTTCGATCTGAAGGAGGTGCAACCTTCGGAAATAGTCAAATCTGTGATGGCCAAACGTTCGGTCTTCGATGAAGACTTGAAACGGTTGGAGAACGTAGGCGAGAAGTATGAACCAAAGGATTTCACGTTGTTTCCACGCGCCGCGTCGATAATACAGAGCTCCACCGCGGCAGTACCCCCCACTACAGCTTCAACCATCAAAATTACCTCACCAGGCTTACCTATTAGCTCTATGCTCTCACCCAGATCTTCAGGTAAGTTAAACTCCTGTTCCGCATCATCAAGATGTAACCAACATTCTCTTTATTTTCCAGGAAACAGTATGATTCCTGCTAAAGGTCTTCAGTACCCCTTTCCAAGTCATCCACCGATTCAACCAACAACACCAACCCTTCTACAACAAACACCACCAGCTACACCATCATCAGTTGCTTCACCCACCCCGCAGATCCAAACAGCAAGTACAACAACCAGAAGCGCCAACCACGGTGAAAATAGACTAAAATCGTGCGCGAGTGCTTCTAGTGATAATAGATTATCTAGCAAAGTGAATGTAAATAGAAGTGTGGTACTTAATTCCACTGCACCAATAAAATCAAGTGAAAAGAACTCAGGTAACATTTCTAGTGATCCAAGTGTATCGACGTCGGTCGCTAATATAAATGTTGAAACTAAAGTCTCTAGAACAATCAAACAGAGTGATAAACTAACGAGTAGAAGGGATTCTAATAACGGTTCTCCACGGGGTGACGTTAAAGCGAGAAGAAACAGTGACGTTGGTTCGCGAAGAACAGAAGATATAGATAAATTTAGTGATAATAGTGCGGAAACCGACAGAAAAGGCGAACGCGGCAAAAGCGAAGAACGGAGAAAGGAACAACAGCAAAAAGAAAAACAGAGACTCGAAAACGAAATGTTAGAACGCGAACGATTAGAGAAAGAACAACAAGAAAAAGAACGGTTAGAGAAAGAACGCCTGGAGAGGGAAAAACAAGAAAGAGAAAAGGAGCTAGAGAAAGAACGACTCGAGAAAGAGAGAAAAGAGAAGGAAAGAGCAGAACGCGAACGCCTAGAAAAAGAACACTTGGAACATGAAAAACGAGAACAGGAGAGATTAAAACGTGAACGAGAAGAACATGAACGCCAGGAACGATTACGACGAGAAAGAGAAGAAGCTGAGAGAGAAAAGGCAATGTTAGAAGAACGCCAACGAAAGGAGAAAGAAGAAGCCGAGAAGAAAGAACGAGAATTGAAAGAAAAGATGGCAGAAGAAGAAAGGCAAGCAAGGAAAGAACGACAAGCTAAGAAAGAACGACATGAAGCAGAAAAGCTCGAGAAAGAGCGGCGCAGAGAAGAAGAAAAGAAGAATAAAGAAGACAATCATGAAAAAAGAAAAGACGACAACAAACATCGAGAAAATCACGGTGACATCCACCATAAAGATAATAACGTCAACACCGATAAATCCATCTCAAACAATGAACACAAGTATATGAAACAACGCAGCAAAGATGAGAAAGATAAAAGCATGCATGAAATCTTCAGAAAAAACGATTCTCACGATCGCAATAATTCCGAAAAATACAACAAACACGATAAAGATTCCGAAAAATACAACAAACACGATAAAGATTCCGATTATAGAAGAAAAGAAAGTATAAAAGAAAACAGGGACAACAACACGCACGAAAAATTGAAAGATTCAGTAGAAGTTCGTCATATGTCGATGGATTTAGATAAATCTAAATCAGATAGTAATAAAACGAAAGACAATAGCATTATTTCAAACGTCGGAATCAAAAGACGTATGAGCTCTCAAGATAATTTCGAGCATATGAACGAAGCAAAGAAGCCAAAATTGAACTCAGATCATAAGAAAATATCTGAACGAAGGGATTCCAAAGATAGCAATAGATCAGACGAAAAGTTCAAACCAAAATTGAAAAACTCCAGATCGCTCGAAGAAAAACCTTATCACTCCGATAAAACCAATTTCATCAGGGAATCGGAAGAGAAGAGAAAAGAAAAAGATAAGGATAGGGATGAAAAGCACAGAAACAAACAAAAATTCGACAAACAAAAATCAAAAAGTAAAAGTAGGGAGAAAGATCTGAGAGAATCCCCCACTGCTCCATCATCTAAAGAGTTAAACGGACAAGGACTTCTTAGCTAGGTTGGAATTGAGGTCAACTGATGATTTAGAAATGCAAAAAGAAAAAAGATCCGAAACCAAAGAAAAAAGAAGATATGACTTAACAGATACTGATACAGAGAAAAGGGAGAAAGATGATAAAAGACCAGAAGGAAAACGAAAAGATAAACCAACCGAAAAGAATAGGTCAAGGGATGATCAGAGTAACAGGAGTTTCGAAGATAAAAATAAATCACATAAGAAGGAAAGAATTAGAAAACCTACCATGAATAGTTCAGATAACACCGATTCAGATGAACCCAGAAAACACTCCATCTTCGACATAGTGGATGACGAGCCTGCTTACATCTCAATGTATGATAAAGTCAAGGCAAGAAGCTGCAAGAACATGCAAAAACAAGAAGAAGAAAAACGTCAAGAAAAAATCAAAGCCAAGTTCAGTCAGTTGAAGCAAAGTCGAGCTAAAAGAGAGGAAAAGAAACGATCAAACTCTTGGGACGAAGATTCCGACTCTGATAGAGAAAGGAACGATAAGAACGATTCCAAGAATAGAAGAAACAAAATGCTTATTATCAGTTCAGACGAAGATTTTTCAGACTTTGGGAAATCTCATAAGAAGAGGGAGTGTTCACTGATTCAGATTCTGATCGTCATAGGCGACATAAGAATGAACTTACAGAAGCAAGCGATGATGATGTCATGGAGCATAAATCCTCTAAATCATCCAGATGCGTTAATGAAACTTCTGATGATGATTACAAAAATTCGATCAAATCAGAAATTTACTCAATGTCCAAGATGGAAATCTCTTCATATCTTGACCTTGACCTATTCAAAGTCAAGGACGAATTCCGAAGATCCGTAGAGAAAGAAAGAAATTCTAAACAAGACAATTCGTTCGACAAAAGTGATCCCGAACTCACAGAATCTAAAGCTCCTTTGTCAGAAATCAAATCCGAAAAAATGAATAATCGACATTCTTATCCAGAAAACTCATCTGCTGACGAAAGTACAGAATTCAAGAAAGAGAAGCTCAAGAAGCACAAAAAGAAACAAAAACGTCCCAAACATTCCTTGAGCAGTGAGGACTCCAATAAATTTGATCCTACCGAATCCTCACAGAACGATTCATCCGAAAAAAACGAAACAACATGAAAAGAAAAAGCAACACAGCAAGAAAGAAAAGAAGCGAGATAAGAGCAAAGACAGGGATAAATCCAAAAAATCTAAAAGAAGCAAGTCTGCATCCAAAAGTGACTTCAAGCATGATGGAAAAATGGAAAACATTTTTGGTTCTCTATCAGACTCATCTGAAAATGGCATTAGAGACAATGAAACATCCGAAAACAAAATGAACAACTCTTTCATTAGTGGGTTCAATGACGAAAATATTCCATCTAGATATAGTGATTCAGATGCTGAGAAAGAGAAGATAACCAAAGTTGATGAAAACGATTCGAAAGACGATCAGAAAGGAAAGAAGAGAAAAGAAAGGAGGAGGAAGGAGAAAGAACGTTTGTTGCAAGAAGCTGCAGCAGCCGCAGCATTGGCTGAAGCTGCTGATCACTTTAATGAAAATAGTATGGATTTCGCAGACATGGGTAAACAACTTGAAGCGAACATCAAAGATGAACCAGTCAATCAAAATGATACAATTATCGAGAGGAATGATATGAACAATCAGAAGGAAGACATATTCAAGTACTACGATAATACTATTTACCAAGACTTCAAGAAGGAGGACAGGAAGGAAGGTCGAGAGAAGAAAAAGAAACGCAAGAAAAGTAAAGAAGAAAGACAAAAGCACCATCACCACCATCATCACCACCACCATCATGAAAAAACCAAAGTTAAGAGTGAGGTCAAGAAGGAAAACCTCCCTTCGCCTAGAGAAGAATCTTGCATACAACCTGTTCACGAAACTAAAACTCAAAGTCAGAGTTTACCCAACCTACTCGACATTCCAAGTCCTCCGCAAGAGAAAACTTCACCAAGAGTCGAGCTGCCATGTATCGTGAAAACAGAACCAATCGACGTCGAACCTGAGACGCCGACAATTCCGCAACAGCTCTCTCCTGTATCGTCCAAGGATAAGAAACGGGAGAAGTTCATTCCAGGCTTTGGTTCAGAAATCGATGAAACCATTCATGAGAATGCAGTGAAGTCGATTTCAGATTTCGATGCCATCAAACCTGACAGCCCGAAACTTGTAGAGGTCAAACTCGAGAAACCTGAAGAAACACCAGAGGAGAAGCCTAGAGCTGTTATTTCCCAAGAGGAAACGGAGGATGCTGTTGCAGCACTCCTTGGAGAAAGTTTCTCCACCGAGTTTGGAAAGCATTATGCCGAGGAAGATCTAGGAAGTGCAAATGATGATCCGTCTGTGGCATTGGTGGAAGAACCCACGGTTCAAGACGATGAAGAAATGCGACAAGCTGTTCAAAGTTTGGGTGCTGACGACATTGAAATCAAACCGGAAACTCCACAAAGTGAACATGAACTGCAAATCGACACAGATACTGAAGAACAGGATGAAATTACTCTCAGGTTTGACCAACAACCGAAAACTCCAGATATGTCAGAATTATTACAACCACCGAAAACTCCTGATATACCTACGTATTATAGATCGGAAGAATCCAAACTAGCACCTTCTCCTTTGGTTATCAAAACAACACCAACAAATATCGGCAGTCCACCTTCACTTGCACCAATAACACAGCAATCATCTGTTATCGGTAACGCTAAAAGAAATTTGGATAAGATTGAAATCCCTAGTAAAGTTCCACCTTTAGCACTTCCACCTCTTATTGAACCAACAAGAACAGTTATATCTCATCCTTGGACAACGAAAGGCGATGAAGTTGGTCCTAAAGTTGAGTCTAAGATAACTGTAGTAACTAAAGTTACTTCACCACAGACTTCGTCAGTTGCAACACCAACCTCGATTATTACTACGTCACCATTAAGAACAACGGTTGTCAAAATTTCTGAGTCATCTTATCCACCTTTGACAGCCATATCCAAACAGGAAACAACCACAACTAAGGCAGACGTCCCATTGGCTACCATTCCAATATTACAAGTGACTAGCCCTGCTCTTCATAATCTACCAGCGAGATCCCCACTACAGCAAGTTTCTCAATCAAACGCATCACAAGATTCATCCTCTGGACCTGCAAAACCAGCAGCTTCTATTTCGAAAATTCGTCTTCCAATTACTTCAGTGATGGTGTCAAAACCATTACAAGCAGCTACAATAAATCTACCACAACCAAAAGTGGCTTTTACTTCGGAACCTCCGAAGTTGATACCAACCCAAGAGGCCAGGCCCCGGATGATCTTCCAGAATGCTGGAGTGCCCACATCTTTTCCTTTCAATTCAACTCAGAAAATGTTGGTACAAACGAATATTCCAGTGGCGGGTGGTTTGCTTGTTCCTGCAAGACCTGGGCATTTCAATTATATTCCTTCGCAAGTAGCTTTCAACAAGAACATTACTGAAAAAACCAATGATGCACCCAAGCCTACTACTGTTCCAGTTTCCATTGCGTTGGGTCAGAGTTCTCCAACGAAAGTTATACAGATGAAACCTCAATCAATAATTATTTCACCAACCTCTCATATTTCTCCTGTTTTGAATAGCCAAAAGATCATCAAAACACTTATACCTGATAATCCACCAAGCTTAGTTGCAATATCTTCATCAGAATCATCCAGTGCAGTGCTCCATTCTGCTGGTAATCAAACAAATGTTATTACTGCGAATTCTATTGTGGACAACCGTCTAGAAATCAAAAAGGAAATAGATAGTGTAGTTCCAGATGTCACAACGCCAGTAAAAGAATCTACAACTGTAACAACTGAGAAAGAACCAGTAGATGATAAAATTTCACCACAAAAGTCTGATGTTGAATCAGATAATCTACAATCGTCTAACGAAATTTCACAAGTGAAAGATGAAAAACCGGAAGTTAAAATTGAAGTTGAAGAACCTAAACAAAAACTTGCAATAGAAACTGTAACAGATGAGTTGAACCAAACTCTCAAAGAAGCAATGGACTCTGAAAACCAAAAACAAATAAAAGAAGAAGAGGTGGAGGCATCTGAACCTGAGAAGAAAGAAATCAATCCAGATGTCAAAATCGAAGATCACGAAGAATTAAAAACAAAAGTTGATAATGACCCAGTAACAGTTAAAGAACCTGAAAAGATCGAAGAAGAAAAAACTGATTCTGAAAGTATTGTGTCAGATATCAGCAAAGATTGTTCTAGTGCTGATATGCCTATCAAAGATTTACTTCTGGATGGTAGAGAAGACAAAGAAGATAGTGATTATTGGTCACCAAAGGATGTTAACATTGACTCTGTCATAAAAACTTTGTGTTCAGCGGATGAGCTATCTAACCATAGCAATGATAACATGTCAACCAAGGAGGAAGATCATCCTAATGAAGATCAAATTATTGAATCCCAAAAGGAACAAACTGAAGCAGAAACAAACACAAAGGAAACAACAGATAACAAAGAATCAGATAATAACAAAAGTGATACAGAAACTATGGAAGATTCTGTGGAAGATGATGATAAAGAGGTTCTATCAAGAATTGCAACGAGACGTGGAGGAAGAGGCAGAGGTCGCAAAGCTAGAGGGGGCATTGAAAGGGGTGGAATTCAAACTAGACGCACCAAGGTTCTATCTAAAGAGCCTGCAACACCAACAAAACGAATCAGTAATGTTCGTGGAGCAAGGGCAAAGGTTGAAAGGAAAGTCCCTAAGGCAGAATCTGAAGCACCTACAGATATCTATGAGTTCAGAGAAGATGAAGAGAATCGTCCAAGGCTTATCTTAACAATTAAACAGTCAAATACCAATTCTGCTGCTGTCCAATCTGCTGTTGTCAAAGAAATACCTAAAGAAATATCACCTGTACAGCCTCCTCAAAAAACAATTGAACCTAAAGAAAAAACTGAGGACTTTACCCAGCCTTCTGGCAGCACTAATACTAGGAAGTCCAAGAGGTTACAAGAGAAAGATATTTTCAGAACAACAGTGGATGATACAATAGAAGATGTGGTGAAAAACGTTGTAACCAGATCCTCCACTCTTGTAACTAGAAGATCAACCAGATTACCAGCCCCAACTGTGAAAACTGTACCTGAAACTCCAAGGAAATCTACAAGGAGTCGTAGAATTGGTCGTAGAGCCTCAGAAGCTACTGAAGATGCTCCGGAAGACAAGGAGAAACCTAAAATTCCAGAAGAAGGAGGTGCCAATACAACTCCAGAAACATCGAAAATAGAAGTTGAGAAGCCGAAAGAAGCAACAATTCAGGCAAATACTGCTGTGACTGAGAAAGATGAGAACAAACAAGTTCCTCAAGTGACTGTGAAAGAAACTATCCCTGAGAAACCACCAATTGGTCTTAAGGCAGCCGTTTTGAGACGAATCAAGGGAGAAATGGGACAGCAACCGATGACACTGATAGATCCTGTCACAGGATTGTTGACACCGATGAGGGAGTGTGAAGAAAATAAGTACATACCTGTTCCTGGTGAAAACAAGCCTGGCTTTATTGCTACTTCAAGTCAACAAAGTAGTGTTGTTACATCAACAGTAGTCAAACCGATGCAGCAAACGGTTATAACATCCTCCCAACAGTCGACACCTGTACCAACAGTTAAACAGCAGTCGAAGCCGCAAAGTCTTAAAGCTCATGTGTTATCATCTCAAGCAGCCCAAGCGGTTGTCACACAGCAGATACAACCATCTCAAAAACAAAATGCTGTGATTGTTAGCTCGGCACCATCTCCTTTGAGTGTGGAAACTAAGATGAACCTGCAGCAAAGCCTCAGTGTTAGCGTATCTCTTCCCAACTTTGTACCAGCACATGTATCTCCCAGGACAAGTCTTACTGTAGCATCTCATTCTCCCAAACCTGTCACAGTTAAACAGCCAGTGAGTTCTCCTAGTCAGATGTACAACCTCATGTCTCAGCAGATGATGCAGTTGAATAAGACTTCACTTGCAACTGTTGCTTCTAAAGGAATTGTTTCCAATCCATCTCTAATGACGCAACAATCTATCATTAAACAAGTTCCACTTCCGAAAGTACCGATGCTGCCGAAGACGAGCCATCCAATGCATATCCCAGCAGGTGTACCAAGCTCCGTTCTTGGAAAAATACCATCACAAACTATTGTCACCAATGCGAGTCGATTGATGCAAGGGAAAAACATCATGGAACCACCAAAAGTAGATGTTTCGCTCTCTAATTTGATGTCAGTCAGGGGATTGTCTAGTTTGTCCCCACAGGGACAAGCCAGGCATCACGCCCAACCTGGCATCACTGGATATGAAGCTAGTTTGGTAAGTTTCCACTTATTACATAACCGAAAAAGGCTCTCTCATAATTTATTTCTTGGATCACATGAAGTACAGAATACACGATATCGAATTCCCATTTCTTACTAATTGGATCTTTTTTATACTAACATGCAGCATGGAGAGCAAGGTCTTTATAATAGAAGTCGTAGTCCACCGCCAGCTCATCAAAACTCACCTTCACCTCAGGTGATTTTCTTAAACTCCTATTGTGTCTTTCAACTTGAATTTGTGTGTTTGTTGTTTATGTTCACGAAAAGTTGGTTTTTTTCAAATTTCTTTTTATTACATTTCTGTTACAAATTATGTTTGTTTCGATATTTTGAAACTTTGCGATGCAGAAAATATTATTCTTTTATCCGAGTAAATATTGTTATTTGTGTGGTCCAAAAATATTTTGAAAGTATGTATGCATCTGAACTCTTTATTGCAAACTGTTTATTATGTTAGATTATCAAAATCTGTTGGTCAAAGTATGAGGGTATTCAATGATGTTTTCTTTCCAGGCCGAAACTATACCTCACTTTCCACCGGGTTCAGTCACCTTAAGACCACATGACTTACCACCACCGCATTATATGCATCCATCTCATGTCATGTATCAACAGTATCTGAGACAATCATATCATTTCCCAAGGTAAGATATATGTTTTTTTTTTTCGCTTGGGGCATCGACTACTTTGGTCATTAGCCTGAAGATATATGTTATAAGTTTATTTATAGTATTGTTTTGTTGTTTCTAGATCATCTGTTGTTTCTGGGGGTATTGAGAAGACTGGAGATGGCCAAGAAATTGAAGAAGCACCTGTAACATCGCCACCTTTAGAGCTCAGGATTTCCAACTCTGTGGGGCTTTCCCTCTCGAGTAGGGGGGCTGCGGTACCTCACAGTTTGCATTCACCCCACGACAGAGCTACAGGTACTTATATACAATCATTATCTTTGTTTAAAATAAATTATTTGATACGGTTGGAATTATTGATGATTGCTTCAATTTACAGATTCACCTCAAATTGGTCAAGTGTACAATATGCCCACTGCTAGGATGCAACATTACAATATGAATCGGTACTATGAACCGGCAGCGGAACCACCACCCGCCCATCGACCTGTCACCAGCCATAGCTCTTTAGCAGCACTTGGTAGTGACAGACCTCCACTTTCCCATATGGCAGCACTAGGAGCGCATGACAGACCTTTGGTACCCCATTTGCCTCCAGATAGACCTTTGGGTTCACATCTAGCGCCTGATCGACCCCTGGGTTCACATCTACCACCGGATAGACCTCTGAGTGGACATTCCGCTCTGACTGGTCATCTGCCCTTGGGCAATCCTGAACGTCCTTCCTCTAGTCATTTACCACCAGATAGACCTATGTCTAGTCATTTAACACCTGATCGATTGTCAGGCATTTCAACGCCGGACAGGCCGGTTTCAGCTCATACCATGACTCTGGGTGCGGGTCTAGGCGCTGCTGGTAACCTTATGGGAGCAGTCGCAAGACATATTGGAGTTGACGCACCGACAAGCCAGAGGGGATTACAGGCTGCCACACCACCTCACGCTAGCCAAGTTCCTCCTCAGGCTGAAAGTCTTAATATACAATTGAAGGTAAGTCAGTTATCAATTCCTTTTAATCAAGTTTTATCGTCATGGCTTATTCAACTAAAGACGACGTTGAAAACCATGGCAATAAGTTGCTTGTAAATGTTGTACATAAACTGATTTTCATTAATCATGTTCTAGAACGAAACTTATTAATTTTTTTTCTTTTTTTTCTAGCAATTTCCACAGATGTGGCAGGGTCTTTTAGCTTTGAAGAACGATCAGGCTGCTGTTCAGATGTACTTTGTATCTGGAAACGATTACGTAGCCAAGTGCACTTTACCCAAAAACACCGATGGATCTACACCACCACTGAGAATCTTCCAACGCATGAGGTTAGAACCTCTACAGGTAGAAGGTGTTGCCAGAAAGGTGCAGGTGAGTTATCGTAATTGTTTTTGTGAAATCGGCGATTTTGATCATGTTGAAAGTCAAAAGGTACATTTGCCAAATTTTTTTGAAAGATGATATTTTTGCAGGTTAACTTTTCAGATACCTTTTAAAACATGTTGGTTTTTTTTTCTATTTTGTTCTGCATCATCTGAATGATCGTACTCTTGTAGTTTCTCTCAATTCTATTTCAATACAATGTTAGTACAATGTTTTACGATTATTGCATTTTCGTTTCAGATGGAGAAAGAACATTGTATGCTGTTGGCCTTACCTTGTGGAAAGGATCACATGGATGTACTTAAACAGTCCAATAACCTGACTAACGGATTTATACACTACCTACAACAAAAACAAGCTGCAGGAATAGTGAATGTAGCTGCTCCTGGAACTACCCAACCTGTAAGTAAAATAAAAAAAAAAAAAAAATCCTCAGCATTCTGAGAAATTCGTGAATATAGCTGGATGTTATTATCAACTAAATTAACTTGTTTTTTTCAGCCTGCCTATGTCGTCCATATATTTCCAGATTGCAGTTTTGTGAGGGAGAACCTTGGGAGGTTAGCCCCAAGCCTCTTGGAGGCTGTCTCTGACATTGCCCACCTGCTTATTGTGATCACAACTGTGTGATTGCACATCTCAGAAATGTCCTCAAGGAAGTATGTTTTTTTCGTTCACGTATTTTATCGGAACCTTTAACATTGAATTCTGCATGATTATGACTTAACCACTAATTTGTGTCTCTTTTGGCTGAATTTCATTTTCAGCCTCTGAAATTGTGGATTAATCCTAATAAGATTACTTAATATATTTAAAGTTTCACTGTGATTTCTTGAAATAAAAAAGAATGTTATTACTATTAATAAAATGATTAAAAATGCTAAAAAATAAACTTACTACCTATTAAGAGATCTCATATTGAACTTAGTTATACAAATTTTTCTTGTTTAGAAGATCTTTATTTTCATAAACATCTTGTAAAATATTATTATTCTTATGAAGTTGTTGCAATATTTGTGATTATTTCATAAGGGTGACTATGTTAGATTTCGTTTCTATTTGCCTTGCGGTTCTGTTGCTTTCTTTATTTTTTTACATTTAGATTGTTGTTTTATTTATTTATTACTGGTTTTGTCTGATACAGTGTGTCATTTTTTGCTGATGCATCAATATGACCCTGCTTCATTTGATCAAAGCCAGTGGGAATAATATCGCACTATTCGTGAATCTTCAGATACTTCAATTCGAACTCCCATCTATCACTCTAGAAAAATTAAAAGAAAATTTTTCCCCATTTTCCTTGCAATTCACAAATTACAAATATATGAATAGTGTGATATATTCATGGCTTTGATAGAATGGACATATCATATTTTCTGTAATTTTCACCAAAAGTTTAAATAAGTGAGTTGAGTTTTTGTTAATATTGTTTTTTAGTTTATTTCGTGAGAATTACAGAAATATCAGAACTTGATAATACATCAATGAGAGTTACCTCTCTCAGCTTCTATTTACATTCATGTAAATGTTTGGAGGTAACTTTCAGATATTTTGTACATTTGCAACCTAACCTCAAGGTGCTTTTCAAAATTAACAGTGTAAATTTAACGTTACCCGTTTGTAGTTTGAAAAGAAAAATGGCAAATATAAATGAGCATATAGACATAATATATAAATATTGTAGCATACATAAATTATATGAAATCAATCATTTTTTTAAATTAAATTGTAAAATACATGTGAATAAATAGTCTTTAGTTTGTTATTTTAAGCTTCTTTTCGGTTTTCTTTAAGATGTACAGTGTACTTTAGCTGTAAGTATAATTTAGCCTGCGTTACAAATGATTAATATAGGGAACATTGTGATGTCTATATATTACTGTATATTTTGTACATATATGAAAAATACTGTGTATTGTGAGTATACATTATTATAACTATTATGACAAATGCAAATTAGTTTCATTTTAAGATCGGTCAGCCTTCGAATGATGGTCTGAAGCATTGAACAGCATTGCAGTTGGGACAAGTTTAATGGACAACAAGACCAAGACCAACAATTACTTAGGGTTTTTTATTGCTTCTTGAAATTTTTTTTCAGAGGATCAACTTCAAACCATGAATATAGGCCACAACTGGTGCTTGATATGCATACAAAAAATTTTTCCTACTGTGATTGACTAAGCAACTCCTTAACGGCTATGGATGAACAGCTGGAGCAAGAACTTGTAATTAAAAACCTATTAATTTTTCTTTTTGAATGATCTACTTTTCTTCCAAGGTATCATCATGGTGTGCCCGTATGATTATTATTACTTTCGACTCGGTATCGCAATAGGTATGTTGCTACTTTTCCGGCTTTCCTAAGCTCATTTGTATCATTATTTTCTTAACATTTTTGAGTAAACCTGAACATTCCTTCTAATTTGAATGGAGTGAATAGCATTTGGTCGAGGAACCCTTTGGAATTTTCTGTTAAAAACTGTTTCTCTATTTCAGTATCGTAATGGGTTCATTACAGTACTGAAAGTAGTGCTGTAATGAAACTCATTACAGCATTGTTTTCAGTTATATTTTAGTTTTATAGTTGTCAGTACTGACCTCCGATCGAATTAAGTTTCGAATCAAATTAATTCTAATTCCGTGATCTGTCAAATTTCGTAAGTCACACCAACTGCCAAGCTACAATACAAAAGTCACTAATCTGAATTTTCATTTGAATTTCGAGAGTATTTCACGAAACTTCACTGAAATAGAGAAAATATCGTCTAATACTCGTTGCAGAAGGCAATTCGAACACTCATGCTTTCGAAAACTCGCTCCTTCGTCGCTTGTTTTCGAATTTCGCATTCGTGTTGGAATAGGGCTCATTCTGCAACTTGTTTTAGAATATACTATTTCAATTCAGTCTCCAAAAAACTGACGAGATAAATAATAAATACTGTCAAAAATGCTTAATCCACTTTTGAAGTTTGTAGTTCAGTGATCAGCACATAGATGGTAATATATCTTTCATCCCGTGCGCCATCTACGGGATAGTAGCAGGACTAGTGTCAACGTCACAACATTTGATAAGAAATGTTAATTAACTGAAAATGAGTTAATTTGAATGGAAACATTCATTGACACCTTTTCATTTGAATCAGTAATCATTATCTGAGACGTACTTGAATATTTTTTTTAATATAAATACCATGATAGTAAACCGCATTGTTCAAATTCATTTTCTTCTTCATTTTCTATACTGAATAAATTGAAGAACTTGATGTCTTAATTTCCACAAATACAACAAATGAAATCTATAGAATATTTCCTTATTGTGGATAGTCCTGACAGTTTGAGAAATTTTAAATTTCACAGAATATTATCTCAAATCATAAAGATTCAGGATGAGTCATGAGACTTGCTACACATATGGTTGTTATTCAACATTATACTACGACAGTTAATTCCTTTTCGCTCTCGTGGCGGGTGATATATTCGAAGAAAGAGTTTTTCGTGCTGAAACTATATACACGATATGAAAAAACGTAGTGAATATGGATCTTTGTGAAGAATGTATTGTGTAGTGTTTAAGGAATTCGAGAACTGCAGAAAAGGTAGGAAATTTTCATCTACAAATGTTTTCTGTTTCACCAGAGTTGGCCAGACTGAACGCATTGTTCACTTATCTTGTGAATCCCCCATTTATTTTGCGGACCTTGGTTGCGTTTGCTAAGTATATACGGGGTTCATCTTGAAAATGAAATTCATAGGATGAAACTTGCCAATTTTAGTACTTCGTTGCTTTACAACGTGTGGCTAATTGTTACGTTATATATAGTGCACGGTCGTTTTTGTTTCTTCGATTTTGCTAGTTCATTTTTCAAATTTGAACATTATCATTATTTGATCATAAAAGTAGCCATTATATCCATCAGGATCATTCTGAATGAAGCGAAAATATTGTCTTTTCATTCAACGCTTTTCACGTCTTATTGTCTACTATATAAAGTAGGCAAGTTTAGTATCAAATATCGGGTTGCGTCATAAAATTTGAGTAGGTATATTGTATATTTATGTGAATTTACAGGCTGGTCGTTTTTGGAAATTAACATCAACAGTCTATAAAATATTCAATTTCAGAACTATTATCGAATCGTACATACTCTAATATGATTTCCAACTCTAGTGTGTGCGAAAAAAGTTTTTCTCTAGTTAATTACTCTTTTATTCGCTACTATACAGAGTTTCACAAAATTTTCATTGCCCAATTAAGCACTGTCAAATTGATTGGAGCTAACGTCATTTGATCAAATTTCAAATCAAGTGATTCGATTGGTTCAAATTTACGTAAGGTTTGTTGATCGCCCAATCAAAGCTTTGTGTCTATTGTTTTATCGTGATTAATTATTACAAGAGTGAACGATGAAGTGTAGTTTTCGAGGAGATGTTGGGTGGTGCACTGCCGCTTATAGTCATTCTACAAATGAGTAGGCCGTGCTGTATATACACTTACACACTGAACGAAGGAATGAAATTGGGCCACAAATGAGAAAGGGGGTAGGTACAATCAAGCACTGAATAAAATGGAAATCGATAAACGAAACATTATATATATTTTCATCTAATTACTCATATCGAAATGAAACCATGGAAACCCAGATTTCATGTAATGATGACATGCAAGACATCCCAATAACAAGAATGTCGTGACACCAGATAGTTTGCCCCAAATTTATAGTATAATTTCGAATGGGTCTCATGTTACAACATTTGCTATTGATAAAGAGCGGAATTCCGTTTAGTTCAGCCAGTGAAGATGGTGATTCGAAGGAGGAACAAAAGTTGCGTTCCCTTCATCTACGAGGAGGGTTGCTACAGTCCACCCTCTCCCTGTAGCTTGCAGGGTGATTTGTGGCACAGAAAGCTCAAGGCTTCTGACCGACTGTTCAATCACCAGACGTTGGCCAGTGCTAGAAAAAGTGTTTATTACGAGGCCGATCCGTGAGTAGAAATTTCCATCTCGAATGATTTATACAGGGTGTTCTACGAGCTCTATGACAAACTTCGAGAGATTGTAGCTGTGCTTATTCTGAACATTTTTGTTTCTATGAACATATGTCCGATTCGTTTTTGTTCAGAAGATACAAGCCTTCGAAAATAATAATTAATGGAAATTTTGAGACTATAAAAATTGTCCAAAATGCCCAACTGCGGCGTGAATGCAAATTCGATCGAACCAAAGGTGCCGATCAGATATGGGTAGTTTCGTATTTAGTTCTCTGCATCTTGAATTCTATCAAGTAATTGTTGATTTGACAAACAAGCTGCTCCATATGGCCCCATGAATGATTATCTATGGGATTTAGATCAGGCGAACATGAAGGCCATTGTATTGGTCCAACTTGACTCATCAATTTATTCGAGAAATGTTCATTCAGCCAACTGACTACTTGTCTCCCTTTATGTGTCTCCCTTATGTGGAGAAGCACCACCAAATGCATGTTACTCGAAATGAAAATGAATCGGACATATGTTCATAGGAAAAAAAAATGTTCAGAAGAAGCACATCTACCTTCTGCCAAAGTTTGTCATAGAGCTTGTGAACTCCCTGTATTACGGAAAAAAATAACAAATGGCAATAAACTGACCTATGTTCTGAAAAAAGTCTCTAAAATAGCTGAGGTAATTCAACGGGAAATATACGGGGTGGCTCGTCTGAGAACAAACACCCTGTATATTTAAGTGATATATTGATGATGAAATAGAATTGTAGACTTTAATTTTGCCGGCAAATGTAACTTTGTTGCAACACTATAGTGAAAGTCAGACATTTGTTTCCGAAGTTATGTAGAATGTAGACAAACAAACGAACAACTTTCTCATTTATGATATCAGTAGGATAGTATTAAAGCCTCACTATGAAAAAAACTAAAAAGAAACTCTAGTTATCGAAAGCTTTTAACCTTTCTGAAATAAACACGACGTCATCATGCACATACTCCAAATCGGAAGGATCATAAGTGTCCTCGTGCCATCCTTTCATCTTTAACCCTGTCTCGAAGTAGGTGTTAATCCTGCCTAAATTCGTAAACTACTCCACATGAGTTATGGATATTGACTTAAATTGAAAAAAAATTTAGTTTCAATGAGATTTTGGGATGAAAATTAATATTAATATGATTTCAAGTTGATTGAAATAAAATTAATTTTAGCCTTAGGTCTGCAGCGTATACAGGGTGGTTAAGAAATAAGAAAGATCGAGTAAAATACCGAAATTTTATTCCCAGAGAATTCAAGCATTTTAAGACTATCAATACAATGTATGGCCTCCACGGGCATCAATAACAGCTTGACATCTTCTTTGGATACTACACACGAGGTTGTTGAACATTTCTTGAGGAATTTGGTTCCATAAACGAGGCAGAAGCTCTCTCAGATCATTTAAGGATTCTGGGGTAGGTTGATGATCATCTAATCTTCTTTGGATCATATTAGATGCATGTTCTATGCAATTCAAATCTGGTGAGTGCGGAGGTATTGGTAAATGTGGAATACCAAACTCCTCGCTCGCGTTCTCAACTATGGCTGCACGGTGCGGTCTAGCGATATGGTCTAGAAATGGAAAAGTTTCACCAAAAGCAGCATGAAAAATTGGCAAAACATTATCAATGACATGCTCCCTATAGTGTAAGGCGGTCATATTCCCAGGACAATTGTGTAGATTTGTGCGCCCGTTGAAACATATCCCGGCCCATACCATAACACTACCCCCTCGGAATGGATGGACTTCTTGGACGACGATTAAGGGGTATGCGTGGGATTGTCAATACCCTTATTCTTCGAGAATCTGAAAATCGTCCATATCTGGATTCATCAGTGAAAAGGACACTACGCCATTGATCGTTCCTATTGATATGTTGCCTTGCCCATTCAAGTCTTTGGGACTAATGGAACTCCTCTAAACGGAGGTCTAGATCCTAGATTCACCTCTCCCAAACGTCGTCTGATGGTTTCGATGGAAACTTGGACCCCATCTGAATTTTAAAGGGTATTACGTAGCATTCTACACGTAGATGTAGGCTTTCTTCTCGCCGAAACGGTGATGAAACTATCCTGAGCAGGTGTTGTTTTTCTTCGCCCACCAAGCCTTGGTCTTTCAAACAGGGAGCCTGTCTCCCTGAACCTATTCCAAAGTCGACATATCACACTTTGGCTGACTTGGGGCCTTTCCGCTACAACAACCTGAGTTAGGCCACCTGGAGCATTTCGATAGGCCTATAAGCCTCAGCGTTTGTTAATTTACGTCTTGGCATTTTCAGAAAACTCGTTTCAAATCGTAGCCGTTGATGAACTGATTCCATTTCGAAATGAGAACATTCATGAAGCATATGCAAAGAACCAGACTTCAGAAAAAGGCGACCAGATTGACGAAATGTCTCATACTGATTTTTATTGGATCGATTCAAGTTGTTATTGGGTTTTGAATTATTTTACAGCGATTTTCTCGAATATTACATATGTACTTTTCAAAATGATTGAGTACGATATCCCTATCTCTTGTGGAACAGTTTATTTATTCAATCTGTCATATCTCGCGAAATGTCCGTTAGAATACTACGCTGTAAAGAGCATTTTCCATCAGGAAAACATGCTGCTGATGAGGATCACATTCAATATGATATTGATTCATTCCTTTCGTCCTCTATTTCCGTTTTGCAGTCACCTGATACCTCGAGATGACCTGGACTACATCCTGGCCTCTACCTACCTCCACAACGAGCACTCCTTCGTCGAGCCCATAGATCCGCTCCTCCAGGCCGAAACTCTGGCCGATGACACTTTTCGGAGGCTGCGCAACACCAAAGATATCCATCCGCAGCAACAGCTACAAGACGTGTTTGCCGCCAAGGCCACCGCTGGAAAATTCCTCACCGCTGGAGCTGTAACTGGATACGTCAAGAAGCCGGAATGCATACCTTACAAATACCACGAGGTAAAGTTTATGTCTCAGGCTGCAGTCAAAAGTAGAATGTCTGAAATCCGATGACTTCGAAAGCAACTTTTGTTCTCTCAGGCTGAGTATGATTTACCTTGTTGGATTTGATTTCAAATGCATGATCCACTCTTGCTTTTAATGCTCCATGGTCAAGGTGTTTCCAACCGCATTATGGTTCTTTCTTTTTGTTTGCTATTGATTCCTCACCACGTGCTTTATTGGACAACACTCTACCTTAAGGAATGCATGATTAGGTACCTTAAGTTTCGAAATATACACTCCCCGTCAATGAATACCGGACAGGTAAAATTTTTGTCAAATTCAACACCCTGTATCTTTTTTCGTGGTTCTCCGATTTTGTTGAAATTTTCACCAGGTATAGTATTGGGACTTGTTATATTAACCTGAAATTTTCTTTGCGAAAATACCTGTAGTTTATCCGTTATACAGGGTGAAACAAAACCTTGTTTAATGCCCTCCATTTCTGAACACCCTGTGGTGAATTTGAGGCGGAAAATTCAATATCATTTAGTTTTAATTTGGATTGTGACCCTTTCTCAACAAATTTTTTTTTGATTTCCGTCAGTATCTGCTTTTAATAAAAAGATACACATTTTCAATGAAAGTGTTGATTTTTTCAATTTTTATAACAATTTAAAACACTACAATACGTTATCGACTAGTAGACAAAAACAAACATCTGAAAATTAATAGCGTGTATTTCCATCTCGCTTTCTCATCACTTCTGCCATACGACGTGGCATACTTTGAATGCATTACCGAATTGCTTCTGGGGGAATATTTTCCCGTTCTTCAAGAAGGGCTGTTCGTAAATCGGGCAAGGTGTTGGGCTGCCGATTTCGAACATGTCTACCTAGCATAACCCATACATGTTCAATTGGTTTTGAATCCGGCCTTCTGGCTGGCCACACGAATCGTTGAATATTCGCCTCTTCAAAGTATTCTGTTACAACCCGTCCAACGTGAGGCCTAACATTATTTTGCATTAACAGAAATGGTTGCTTCCCCCAGAAGCAATTCGTAAATGCATTGAAAGTATGCCACGTCGTATGGTAGAAGTGATGAGAAAGCGAGGTGGAAATACACGCTATTAATTTTCAGATGTTTGTTTATGTTTACTAGTCGATAAGTTATTGTAATGTTTTAAATTGTTATAAAAATTGAAAAAATGCAACACTTTCTTTGAAAATGTGTATCTTTTTTTAAAGCAGATACTGACGTAAATCAAAAAACATTTTGTTATGAAAGGGCCACTCTTCAAATTTAAACTGAATGATATCAAATTTTCCGCCTCAAATTCACCACAGAGTGTTCATAAATGGAAAGTTTTAAACAAAGTTTTGTTTCACCCTGTATAACTGATGAACTACATGTATATTCGCAAAGTAAATTTCAGGTTAATATAACAAGACTCAATACTATACCTGGTGAAAATTTCAACAAAATCGAAAACCACGAAAAAAGATACAAGGTGTTGAATTTGACAAAAATGTTGCCTGTCCGGAATTTAGGGAATACATTATGATTCTTTTTAGTCGAATCGGTTTGTTCAGTTCAGGCATATCTATAGTGCTTTGTCCCAAATTCTCCTCCGGATTCGGATAGGAAATTGTAAGATACTTGCGAAGGGGTGTTTCTTTGAAAATTTTCGTTGTTTAAGTTGAAAGTTGAATTTCTTTTTATACACCTTGAGGGACCTTAATCGATGGCCATTTGCAATGAATACTAGTATTTTTATACTTTCTTCTCTGGTAACATACATAATATTTCGCTTCCAAAATATTTTTCCGGATTCTAACAATCATATGAGAATTGATCTCTTTCTGGAGATGATGAGTTTTGGATGTACTGGATTCTTTCTTTTGTTGGATATGTTTCCATGACTCAAGTGAAGTAGATAATGCATACTTTTTTATCTAAGATTTCGGCTCGTGGAAATTTTCTTGTGTCTTTGGGTACCTAAACAATTTACTCATCTAGTCCGGGAAGAGAAATATGCCAAGCATGTGAATATAACACTCAATAAAATGAGGAAATAGGGATTTGGTTTAAGTTAAAGGGGCAGTCAGAATTTCTCGTGTATTAGAGTCAGTCAGAGTACTTGTGTAAAGAGCTTTTTAGAGATGTTAGGATTCTATTGTTGAACCCCTCAAGAGGCGTTCTCAGAAGAGTCGAGGTCCTCTACAGATTGATAATAGATAGGGAGAAATAATCAATTAAACAAAATTGAGTTTTTTTTTTGTTTCGACGAGTTGAGGGGAAATTTGTTGCATGCAACTGTATTGTAAGGATATATAAATTCTGTGTTGGTTCCAGAGTTTAGGATTAAATTTCTGAGCCCTAGGAACGAAAAGGATCCATTTCGCTATCGTTAAAGAAGGTAAAATAAGTCTGGTTAAGGGAACCTTGAGTCGTATTTTCAAATAGGAAAATATTGACTTTTATTTTTCTTTGTATTGAGGGGCAGGAGTGAGATTCGTCGTAAATATAAAGCAATCAATAGAGCATGGAAGCGTTTAATAACCCAATTATGGTAGGGTTTAAGGTTGCTGTAAAGGGTTTATTATTGGATTAATAAAGTTTGAACCATGAGCATGAAAATTCTCTGTTGTTTCAACTGTTCACAATTTGTTTTTTCAGTCGCATCCTGTATTAATTGGAGGTATAACGAGTCACAAACATCCAATGAATATAAAACTGATGAATTCCTCGCATCATGCTCCACAAACCAATGCAGGTTACTCACGACAAGATGCCGATGGTACATTCTTCCAGTATTGATTTTTTTTGAAAATCAGTTGTGATTAACGCTTGTATTTCATCAGATATTATTTTGCCATCAAAATAAATATGTGTTACCTCACGTAGGCAGTATTTCATGACTATTTTCATTTATTTTTATCTATATTTGGGAATGTACTTTTTTAAATATTGGAAATGGGGAGAGTGAAATATGGACTATAGATACAAAATTATTCTAGATTTGGATATGACTTCAGGTAGGCATGTACAATGCTGGCCAAGAGAATTCGTCAAAAAGATGGAAAGCAATTTGTGCTATGTTGTTTTCAAATTCTAAAAGCATACTTGAATATCCCTATAATCGACAAATTTATTTCTTCTTACTTGGTCATTTTCAATATTACAAGCTTCTTCAATCCAGTTGTGTTTTATTCCAATGAAAATCTAATTCGTCAATTGGAGTATGATAATATGAATGTTCAGTCGGTACCATAATGAAAATCACGAAATTTTATTGTCTTTTTATTCACAAAGCTACACATAGGAAATAATATTGCAATAAATAACTTTGATCAGTAATAGCTAATCCATATAAAAATGAAAAACTATGCCAACAACTAGATAAGATATGTGATTGAAAATTCAGAATACAAACTTGTCTCCTAATTTCCATAAGTACTCGTAAATGCATTACATCTGGCGGTCATAACTAGCTATGATTATAACTAAAAATTGTCGAACTACAGTCGTTACTGTTTCGGAATATGTACATTCAATTATTCAACTTGTTCACTTGTTGGAATGCCAGAGGATATTATTCCAAACCTTAATCTAGACAATGTAAGCGATTAAAATCATTTTCTCAAATTCGCTTCACAGTAACAGTAGAAAAACATTGATTTCCACATATCATTTTCCTCCTTAATCACTAGAATACAAATATATGTATATACTTGCAAAATATATAAGTATAATGTATATGAGGCTTAATATTAGATTTCAAATACATTTTTGGTTACGTTGTAAAATTATAGAAAATATGCTTGGGTTCAGGCTTAATTTGGCAGTTCACATACACTTTCAAATCCGTGAAGGTAATGTAACCAAGAGTTTATTCACAACAATACCAGATAATATCATATAATCTATAATACAATGAGCGTTCAGTAAATGAATTCGAGTACGATTTGTACACCGAAAAACTATGGAAATGAACAATTCTAATGTACCTTCGAACAAATTTTGAGGACAATCACAAGAACTAACAGTTGCTGAGTGGACTTCAATAAATAAATACATTTAAATAAATATAATTCACAATTCAATCTTCAATATATCAAAATCTATAAATGCACAATAATTAAAAAACTTAATAATTAAGGGGGATAAGTTTTTTAAGTACTTAATATTCCCACATTGTTGCATTTTCGATGGAGGTGTCTCCTAGGCGGAAGCAACCGTTTTTGCTAGCTGTTAAGTAGCTTCCGTTAGTGTTCTTTATAGCTAATCTAGTGGGTTCGCGCAGTTCTAGGTAGAAACCTTCTGGTGTGTCTGAGTCGGCCACAACTCCTTCGCTGTCGGCGTGCCAGTATTTGTTGTTTTGTCCTGGCGAAAAAAAAAATTTATTACATTAAGATGATCTGTGTTTGAAGCTTAAAAGTCGAAACAATATTCTTCAGAAACTAGCTGGTTCCTCATGGGGCGCTGATGCAACAATACTTCGTACGGCAGCGCTTGCTTTGGTTTTTTCTGCTGCTGAATATTGTTGCCCTCTTTGGTTGAACTGTGTTCATTAAAAAAAAATTGATGCCCAACTAAATTTTTCTATGAGGATTATTACTGGTACTATCAAGTCTACACCTACTTCTTGGTTAGTAGTCCTCTCAAATATTGTCCCTTCCCATATTCGCAGAGAGACAACAGCTTTGAATTTTTGGAACAAATTCAATTCCTTTCCAAGTTCATTGAAGTCGCATAAACTTTTTCGGTCGAATTTTCTGATTGATATGAATAGAAGCGACAACGAAATTTGGCAATCTGAATGGAATGTATCCAATTTTTTCAATAAAGATCTTATTTCTGATCCTTCCATCAGAGTTCCTGGTTTTGACCTTCCCAGGAGAATATGGTCTGTTCTAAATCGCATTAGAACAGGCCATGGACGATGCAACAGCATGCTCTTCCGATGGAATTCGGTTGAGAGCCCTAGTCATGAGTGTGGGGAAAATGAGAAGACTATAGAACATCTTATAAATAATTTCAAGATGGATTCGAGGCCATACACAAAGTAACAAATGCATTTCTGAAATGGGTGGTTAATTTCAGAATTATTGAATTTATTCTAAATAGTTGGTTTCTTTTCTGCTTCTGCCTTTTTTCATTTAAAATTAAGAATTGCCAGTCGTTTTTGTGAAGATTCTGTTTATCTGAGACCATAGACGGATAACATGAAGCTGTTCTCTCAGATCACATTGATGTCTTTCAAGATTTTTCTGATAATCTGATATTTTAGGTCAGTTATTTTTTTTTCACGGGCGAGGTAAGGGTTTTTTTCCGGCTGATGTTTTTTCCCTTTCCTCATTTAATCATACTGCAGACCCCTATGGTTTTTCTGTGTTGCACCAACCTCACCTAGGTACCTTTTTGTTTCAATATGTATTGTATTATTTTAGCTCTCTGAATCAAAAGAATATACAGGGTGACACAGACTCATGGTACACACCCATTTTCTCCCTTATTTCTGTAGCTATATTTCTGAAATTTGGAACATTGAATAAACCCACTATAGGGCACTTTTTGACATATTTAGAAAAAAAACCAATTTCCGGTTTTTCCGGAAATGACATCAACTTTGGATTGAACCGAGAAGATACTTAAACCTGTCTAAACTCCATTATCGTGTTCGTATTGGTTATACAGAAAAATAGTTGATATGGATGGATACCCCACCGATGGTACTTTCGAATGACGTCAGAATACCATTATGCTACCATTTGACAAAACGGAGTTTCGAGTGAAAAAAGGTTTTGGTTTACTTTTTTGGCACGTATTTCGAACCACGATACTTTTTAAATCGAAATTACTATAGTGTAGCATTATTTTGATTATTTGGAATAATTTTAGGGAGTTCATGGCTCTCTAGATCGAAAAATAAAATGGGCGTTCTGACGAATGAAATATCAACTATGAGGTATCATTAGATTTAGAAAATTATAGAGATTTCAAAAATGAAATAATATACCGGGTGTCCCATTTGAAAATCGAAAGTTGATGTGATTTTCGGAAAAACCAGCAATTGAATTTTTTTCTGAATATGTCAAAAAGTGCCCTATAGTTAATATATTGAATGTTCCAAATTTCAAAAATATAACTACAGAAACAAAGGAGAAAATGGGGGTGTACCATGAGTCTGTGACACACTGTATATACAAGAATTCAGGTGAGAATTGGTCCAAAGATATAGTGTCTTCTTAGGTTGAACTCAAAGAATCATCAGAATTGTCACTGATTTTATCAGCTCTTATTCTCTTATACTGGATGTTTCACCGAGAGTGCCCATTAGAAGTTTATAGAGAAATGATGATTCGATCACTTCCAAATTTTGTGTGAAGATAGCTATAGGAAATGAAAGATAAAAGGAATTCGAAGATGTATCTGAAAAGTCTTAATATACAGGATGTTCCTTTAGAAATAAGAAAGTTAACACCATATTTAAGAATATATCTCATAAATGAAGCTTATATCTTCACACAAAATTTGGAAGAGATCGAATCATTATTTCTCCATAAAGTTCTAATGGGCACTCCTGGTGAGACAACTGTATAGTTCCTACGCTATATTCCTTCTGGAATATCACCATTATCAACCCACCTTTGAAGTAAATGACACCTTTCTCTGCCCTTTCAACCTGAATGGTTTCATAAGTGGCCTTGTTGCATTCCAACTTCGGGTTGCTGGAAGACTTGTAACCGACGAATCCTTGCTCGCATTTCAGCACCAGAATGGGCCTGTTGACTAGGTAGAAGAAGTACTTGCAGTTGTCGTCTACGGCGTCTGAGGTGGCATAAAGATGTCCGGACCTTTTAGTGATGACGTAACGACCGTTGTTGGCACGGAAGGCTACAGATCCGTCACCTTGCCACACCAGATCGAAGAGGGCATTGGAAGACCTGCAGAATAAATGGTGGGATCAGAATGCGAAAATTTATATTCTGATACTGACGTTCTTCGTATTTTTTTTCGGGGAATCGATTGTGAAATAAGAGAAATCCTACCTTTTATCTCCAGCAGCTTGAATTCCTCCACCTGCTTCAAGGGTCCAGTACTTATCTTGCATAGTTCTGATGTACCATCTTTTTGTGGTCCAGTCGAATTCCAATTGGAACGTTTCATGGTCGGATATTTCATCTTGATTGGCAGTCACGTCAACACCTGCAACGTAAATGAAATGATTAGATGGTATTTCCAAGTGAAAATAAGACGAAAGACAAGAACAAGGTTCTTTACTGCCCTGAATCAAGATAATTTCCTACAATTTACTTTGTATAATACATTTTTCGAGTACACAAAAGAAGCTTACGTAGAACTAGCTCTGCTTTCTGAGAGCAAATCAATATGTTGCAGTTTAAGAATTTTTTTATTGTCTTGCCAAATTGAAATGATATTTCATAATTAGTTTTTACTTGTTTTCCATACTAAATGCCAATTAATAAATCTTCCCAAGGAATTTAACTGCTTCTTTGAAATTTGGAGTCGCTGAATGGACCACCTTTATAAATTAAATATGTCTAACCTTGAGGAGGTGAAATGATATCTACAATATGTACCTAATGTAATGTGAGATTCTCTTTATGATTTTGTCCGCGTCGTACAAAGGAAGCATATTTTCGTGATATGAATTACATATATTGTCATTGGTATGTCATTGTCTTTGTTAATTTATTTTCCAGTGAATAAACAGTCGAATATAATTCATACAGGGTGGCATTGGGTAGAACCCCTCTTTCATGAAAAAACTCCGAAGAAACATATGTCCTAACATGCTAGGCTTTCAAGATACAGGGTGTTGAAGTTTGAAGAAAACTCAAAGTAAAAGTTCACTTCCTCTCAACAACTGATATTGTAAATGAAACTGCTCCACAGGACTTAAATTGCAGAAAAAATATAGTTTAAATGAGATTATGTGATGAAAATTCATATTAATGTGATTTAAAGTTGCGGGAAATTAAATAAATTTTAGCCTTTAGATCTGCAGCGAATACAGGGTGTTTAGGAGAAATCGAGTAAAATAACAAAATTTTATTCCCAGAGAATTCAAACATTTTAAAGACTATCAATGCAATGTATGGCCACCACGGGAATCAATAACAGCTTGACATCTTCTTTGCATACTACACACGAGGTTGTTGAACATTTCTTGAGGAATTTGGTTCCATAAACGGGACCGAAGCTCTCTCAGATTGTTTAAGGATTCTGGGATAGGTTGATGATCATCTAATCTTCTTTCTACCATATCCCATGCATGTTCTATGCAATTCAAATCTGGTGATTGCGGAGGTATTGGTATATTTCAAAATACGAACATTCATAAAGCATATGCAAAGAACCAAACTTCAGGAAAGGGGGACCAGATTGACGAAATGTCTCATACTGATTTTGATTGGATCGATGCAAGTTGTTATTGAGTTTCAAATGATTTTACAGCCATTTTCTCGAAGATAACATATTTTTCAAAACGATTGATCACGATATCCCTAAGTGTTATGGAGCAGTATATTTAACATTCGAGTGTTTAATTGATACAAAAACAATATTTTTAGTGTAGGTACAGTGGCATAGATTATTAATAGAAAACGAATTTTTTTCTTCAAACTTTAACACCCTCGAAAGTGGATCATGTTACGACATATGTTCATTTGAAGTGTTTTTCATTATAAAATATGTTATATCCGATGCCAATGTTTAAGACCCAAAATCTGGATCGCCCAATAGTTGAAACTAGCAAATGCTAATTACATACATGTTATTCTTTCTTTATTAGCGTTTTAATATTCGAAATTTGCATAATATACATAATATACATATAAGAAAAACATAACCACAAAGCTACTCAATAGTAAGGAATTTGAAAAAAATCGAAAACATATCTCGTTCCAATTGAGAAGATCAGTTAATTTTTTTAAAAGACCCAAAAATGAAGAGAAACTGGACACTATATTGTTGGGATCGTTCTAAAAAAATGGCAATTACTGAACAAAAGCGATAAAGCGTCTCGTGGCAACCGCGGATGTTGTGTCTATAAAATGAAGCATACCAGATTTACCAACGGAGCAATGTCCTTCAGATCAGACCATAACTTTGCGATTCTTGGAATGTCTGGCTCTGATGAGTTATGCACTGATTGGTATGGCTAACGATTTCATGTTGATTGTAGACGCTAGCACATGGAACTTTTCTCTTAATGACATCAACCTTTGCCCCGGTTCTTCAAATGAACAAAGTGAAAAAACGGGCATCAAATTTTGTTCTATATAAAGGGAGATTTTTCTCAACAAAATGAGAATTTTTTGCAATTAAAAAAAATATCTGGAAATTTCAAAACTTTTTTGAGAGTTTTGGTGCATATAAAAGCTGTTGAAAGGACCAAGAAGAACATCCATAACTCAATTCAAGGCTGGGGACTTGAAACAGACTTTCAGCCCACATGGAAAAAAGGAAGAAGACGATAAGATCACAATTTTTATCTGACAAATGGCAACATACATGGGTCCTATCCCTAGGAACTTCCTGTTGCTCTAATCCTCCCCCCCCTCTCCTATTTATTGCTTTCGATTTTAATCCCAAGTATTCATGTAGCTGCGTGATTCGGTCTTCTCGATGGTGGGGGTGGAACAGTGGCGTACGCCCTTTTATCTCCATTAATATTAACCCTATTCAGTCTGGATCGATATGCACCATGTATGCATCACCCATGAATGTTGTAGCGAGCCATAGTAACACCCACACTCGAGCATTTCTGTGAACCCGGTGAGGTAAACCAGTGATTGTAAAAAGTTCTTCGAGAAACCCGTCAGTGTAAACTCAATGGAAAATGAACAAAATGAAATGAAAAGGTCTCTTCGACTATGAAAGATATGTTAAGAATCTCAAGAAGCTTCATGACTTAATTATTATGGAATAGTTATTTATGGAACCAAATTCCTCAAGAAATGTTCATCAACCTCGTGTGTAGTATGCAAAGAAGATGTCAAGCTGTTATTGATGCCTGTGGAGGCCATACATTGTTTGATAAAATGCTTGAATTCTCTGGGAATAAAATTTCTTTATTTAACTTGATTTTTCTAAACCATCCTGTATACGTTGCAGACCTACAGGCTAAAATTAATTTTATTTCCTGCAACTTGAAATCATATTAATATGAATTTTCATCACAAAATCTCATTGAAACTATATTTTTTTGCAATTTAAGTCAATATCCCTAACTCATGTGGAGCATTTTTTCTCGCACGATTTTGTTGTACAAGATGTGACAGGATGAAAGAATTTGGCAAAGAATTAGAGGAACGAATTTAGTTTCAATTTACTGGACTATGCGGTTAGACGTCGAGAACTTACAGTGCTCAAAAATTTTAGTGGATATTCGAGAGAAAACTGTCATTTTGTATTTGAATCTAATATTTATACATAATTGCCGTAAAAACCATGAGAAAAGTGGCAACCCAAAAGAAATATAGTCACTGAATGGCTTAATTGAAAACAATTTCAAGAAAACATCTAGTTTGTAGCTTAATTTGATTAAGAGATCCAAAATGATACAATAACATATTGAAACAAAAAGTACCTGTTTGAGAAAAAAAATAAATCGAAAATATTTCATAACGAAGGACCTTGAAGGACATCTACTCCATCTTAAAGAACATCTTTATGCAATTCTTCCATAGACAGAAGAAACAGTCTTCTCCAAACTAAACGTAATTCTTAATGTAGGATAAAAAAAGACAAAAGCAGAAAAAATATTATTAATAACAACCTCCGACCTTTTCTAATGCGATTTAGAACAGACCATATTCTCCTGGGAAGGTCAAATCCAGGAACTCTAATGGAAGGCTCAGTGATCAGATTAGACTACCTTGTCGCTTTTATAAATAAAATTCGACCAAAATGGTTTAAGCGATTTCAATCTGGGGACCTTATTATCTGGAATTCAGGAGAGTATGTGAATTGAAATTGGAAAGGAATTGAATTTGTTCTAATTCTGAATATTCAAAGCTCTCAGCGATTGTGGGGAAATACAATATTTGAAAGGACTGGTAACCAAGAACATAAATGAAATTTCAACTCGACAAGCTTTTGATAACTGTCTCAAAGTATAGTTGGGAGATGGTCTAATCATTATCTTAATGGGGTGGTGTTTGTTTTAATAGACACACAGATCTCATTATCATCACAAACAATTTCATTATTTTTAATACTATTGAACTCCACGAATCGGAGTTTGAAATTGCCATAGGATTAATTTCAGTTGTTGCAAAGTATAGTTGGGAGATGGTCTAATCATTATCTTAATAGGGTGGTGTTTGTTTTAATAGACACACAGATCTCATTATCATCACAAACAATTTCATTATTTTTAATATTATTGAACTCCATGAATCGGAGTTTGAAATTGCCATAGGATTAATTTCAGTTGTTGCAGATTTTTTTTGTGTCATCTTCCATCTATGATTCTACCCCTAATTATGTACCTATATTCCATCCGTTTCTAGTAAAATTGACATCCACTAAAGGTCTATCCTCATGTAAACATTTTTGAAACCGCTGCAACTTACCGATGCAAAACCCTCGCATCTCTTCATAGGAATACACGTCTACATTCATCTGCGCTAAACAAGTATCCGGAATACAAACCCGAAGGGGTAAAATTCAATTTCAGCCCCGTAATAGCTAGCTACTATGACTATGGACCGAAATTGTTCAATACCACTTTCGTTTTCGACAATTTCATTATGGAACCGTATAGGGAGGTTGTGATTTCTACTCTCTGAATGAGTAGGCGACCCCTTCAAACTGCCCCATCATTGCACAATAGATGGGGTATTGGATTTGGTCAGTGTTCCATCGTGAAAACCCTAGAGCACAACAAGTCGTAATAGGGGTGATTCAGATGTGTTCTTTAATCTAGAACTATGTACTTTGTTATTTTATGAGTTTCACACAATCGGAAAAAAAGAACTGCGCCCTTATACGTTGGAACAAAGCATCCATAGCTGTTAATGATCTTTTCTGCTATATACCTTGAGATGTGAATGAGAACGACAAATCTTTACAGTTATTGAGTCGAACGCAGAATTGACACGAAAAAAACGAGAATTATCTAGTTGCCATCAAATTATCTCTCGTACTTTCTCTAATCAAAAGCTCGAGCTTCTAATATCGATGATAATGACATTATCAGCTACCATATGCCAACGAGCAGATGCTAAATGAGCGGTGTGTATGCTTGTCCTGATATAAACAAGGTTGGGATTGCTGTAAGAGAGTCTTTAATGGGAACTAATAGACGTAAGTATAGAGGAATTAGTTGGATACAAGCTACTAATACCTCAGGGAAGACTTTTTCCAACACTGCGAAGTTTATTGCTTGCAAAGATGGCATTATTAAACACCAATGCACTATTCCTGAGGAATTGCTTGGAAACTAAAAAATATCCGGATGAAACAGAAACAGAAGTTTATCTAGAAAAGATGAACAAAAGTACAACGTTTAACTACTGAATACTTTAGGTACCGGTTAAAAGGATCAGGATGTATTAGAGTAGAAGTTGAGGTTAGTTCTGATAGAACCGAATCGATTTAACAAAAATATATTATTCATCCACGAAAAACCTTCATTGTGTTTCATTTAATGAAGCAACAACATACAGAAACAACAACTTCGTATTTTTGGAACAAATTGATTTCTTTCCAAATTCACTTCCCATGCTCTCTTATATTTCAGATAATAAGGTCCCCAGATTGAAGTCGCGTAAACTATTTGGTAAAATTTTTTAATCGATATGAATAGAAGCGACAAGAAAATTTGGACATCTGAATGGAATGTTTGCAATTTTTTTTTATATTATTACTGATATTTCCCTCATAGTTCCTGGTTTTGACCTTCCCAGGAGATTATGGTCTGTTCTAAATCATATTAGAAGTCTATGGACGATGCAACAGCATGCTCTTCAGATGGAATTTGGTGGAGAGCCCTAATTGTGAGTGTGGGGAAGTTTAGGAGACAATAGTATATCCTATAAATAGTTGTCCCGTTTATAAATTTCAAGGTAGTTTCGGGGCTATGCATAAAGTAACGAATGCAGTTCTGAAATGGGTGGTAAATTTGAAGACAACTCACTTAGATATTTCTTAAATTGTTGAGTGGGTATGAGAAATAATCAGGAAAGTTAGAAAAATGCTTGCTAGCTTTCAGTAGGCAGCAATCTCTGGTAGCTAAGTGTTGTCTGTCAATTCCTTACCCTTATCGTCTTCTTCAGAGGATATTTCCTATGTTCAATAGCTTTTTGAAACAGTAAAAAAATCATTAGTTGGCAAGATGATAGTACCCACATTATAAGGGTTGGTCAGAGGCACCAATTGTCTTAGTATATTCTATATCGAATTATTTATTAGGATGATAGATTCGTCAGTAATTATATAATGTTCAGTCACTCATGAGATATTAATAAGTCTCATATTAATGGTTCAGCATTTTGGGACAAGAAGAACCATCAGTATCATAGGTACAGAGGGATTAAAAAGTCACACACTCTATGCAATAAACAAGCCTCGAAAAATTCCAAATTTGAAATGCAGAATTAAGAATTTCAACACAGTGATTGACAGAGTTCTTCCTTTGAACTGTTGATAAATAAGTTTGATTTACTAAACTCGTTTCATACCTATTCTCCTCATGAAAGTGTATTTTTTCTATCTATCTTGAATTAGTGGTACTTTCGTTATCTACCAGCACAATAATAACGAAAAATGTCTGAACCAGTAGAGAAGGCACTGTGGATGGCTAATGGAATACTATCGATTAAAAAGTCTCTCTTTCGTCTGCAAGCATTAACCTGAACAAATAAATACATGCTTTGAGTCAGTAGGGGATATGCTAACAACTCCGGCCATATGGTTGGAGAATTCAGGCATGTCTGACGAAGTGCATTCAAGTGCTCGACGGTCTCAGGATCCCTTGTAGTCTGGGTATTGTATTACCAGAGCCGACCTTGGTTAGGGTATGAGGTTGACAACCAACTAGGTGAGTAGCGAACTGCCCAGTGGGAAATTGTACCGGAATTTTGTCGATTACACCATTTATAACTCAAGATTGGATGAACTGTTTGTTATGAAAGATTTTTTTTAAATTCTTCTACGACGAGGTTAACATAAAATACATTAAAACTCTGAAAAATTTGATGAAATGGAAAATAATTTTTCTTCTTGCGCCAGTAGGTGTCGCTACGGTTAATAGCGTTTTCGTGGAAGTATTATATTTGATATTAATTCGGTGAACTCCATTTTATATATTAATATTCACGCATCTGAGTCCATGTGTTATTACACCTATCTTTCTTCGGGAAACTACGGAAAAATTTATGATGAAATGCTTTGAACAAATCTCCATTCTACTATTTTATATGTAAACAATTACTGTGTTTTTTGAGTTGCCCAAGCGGATGTTTTGGTGGCGTATTGATTCTTTTGTCTGGTGACTTCCGACAACCATTACTGATATTTCCAAAATCGACGGCTGCCGATGAAATGAATGCTTGCCCAAAATCATCAACTTCAAATTTGGCTAGGTAATAAAGCTCTCAATTCAGTTGATTGTGGTTGGAATAGTACCAATAGATATTTGCAGCGCACAAATATGCAAAAAAAACACCTGCATCACAAAAATTGTTGAACATGATTTTTGTAACTGCAAAAAAGGATGCAATGCTTCATGCACCTGCAGAAAACTGAGTCTTTTTTGTAACACCACATGTGGGGAATGTGCAGCCGTTAATTGCCAAAACAGTTGTCCAATCTTTGGCAAAGATGAAGAAATAATTGACAGTGGCGAGAGCCACTCAGAATCAGATAAATTGATAAATTTTTGACACAAAAAGTATTGATTTGTCGTGAATAAAGTGATGAACAAATGAAATTTTCAAATGATGTTTTCATTTTGTTATTTTGAACAGATAGGGGTTGCTCTTAGGGGTTGAAAAATAAAAATAACTAAAACTAACATTGATCCAAAATACTGTTATGAAATTTATTGAAACTAATTAATTATATTAATAAAGACCTGTTTTTACACATTTTATACTGAAAGGGGGTGGTTTATACGGTCTTGAAGTATATGAAGACCTTCATTAATCTTCATGAAACGCTACTGAGGCCCAAAAATTACTTTTGATTTACCTTAGAACAAGTTTCTTTTAATTTTGGATAAAGGGGTTGTTTTCACCCCTTAAAAATGATCAGCGTAAATCGGCATAAGGTAGGAGAAAAAGACAAGTATAGCTTATATCCAAAATTTCATCAAATTCGAAGCATCTTGATAGAATTCGGAGGTAATGCCTAATTTTCGCCCTCATTTACTGGACTAATTGTACAGGACAATTTTATGTCCAATTTCAAGGTATCATATCATAATAGTTTATTTTAAAATTAAAGTTGCTTTTTTTATTTATCGATTGAGGCAGTACGAAGTCTGCCGGGTCAGCTAGTTTATTCAAGAAGACGGAGTGAGGGTTCTATTTAGGAAAGTTCAGTAATCATTTTTCACATTGAAAATTGTCCAAACTTGGAAAGGAATTAAAGTATGAGGAGCCTTGTTGCTGTTTTCAAAGAGCTTGTATCTACTTTGTCTGAAGGATAATTTTCATTACAGGTACAAGATCTAAGCTACCAACAGGAATTCTAGTATTTCTCTCCAGCCTTAAGAAACTGCCCCTTCTGTATCATCAGAGGTGAGTGCTGAATGATATCTTTGTCCGAAAGGGTTCCAGAAGAAACAGGTCGAAACCGATTATATTTTGATTTTATCTATGTTTCAAAAATGTTTTTTTTTTTATTGAATTACATTCATTTCGATTCATTTGCCGCAGCTGATCGCGTTCGCTTTCTTTCAGCTCCCGCTGCCACCATAAAACAAAACCAGATTCAATTCCCAAAGAAAATAATACCGCGGAACTAATCCCATTTGGACGAATCAAAGAGCCTCAAGGAGCAACGTGACCGCGTGCTCAGAGCTATCGATTTCACGGGCCCGTCGGTGAAGGCCTAACAGTAAAACGGTTCGGTAAAAATCCGAAGGAACTTTTAGAGTTGCCGGCCTCTGGACGCAGAGTTGAGGTGAAGTACCCATCTAGGAAACCGTGTTGCATATGGCTGTCCAATTAGCTGCAATATGGCAGCGTCATCTGCGAAGCGAAATCCGGAAAGTCTTCTATCGAATTCGAAGATGCTGAATGGAGAGCGTTGTCTTGGCAATTTACATCCGAAGGAATTGCTGATAACGGGGACCGTTCCTTACTTGGGACGCAGAAGGTACCCAGAAAGACAATGCACAAAATGAGGAATGTTCACATTTTTCAATTTCTACATATTCCTATTCTCCGTAGAAAATGAAAATATTGTGTCCAAAAATTATTTGAATACTTCAAATAGCGCCCGAGATATCGAGTTATAAACATGAGTTCGATGGATCCGTGTGACGTCACTTTACATCCAACGACTTGCGAGGTTCAGTACGTAGCAGGGTCCAATATAAGGGCCCCTCATCTCACGGAGTGTGCGATTTGCGAATGTAGTATGACGTCACATCGCCGCGAGGAATTGAATATTCACGCGGTTGTAAAATCCGAACAACTAGGTATTTTCGGCTGAAACAAAAACTAGTGCTTTCATATACATATAGGTTATACTGTGACGAAGTTTCGATCGATTTTGCATACCTGTGAACATTCCTCATTGTGTGTGAAGTTGCTCAGCACTTTTGCATTTTTGAAATTTTTGTCGTTGTGTTGAGTTGTGGTAGATTTGTGCTGCATTGATTGTACCGTTCAATTTCTCTTTTAATTACCTGTGCGGTTCTCGAAATATCTATATACGGATAAAGAAAATCCTTATGGAAACATAGGAATATGAATGTTGAATTCGAATGAACTCCGAGTCTAGTAGAACAGTGGAAGAATCGAAATCTTATTGCCATTCGATAAAAATTAGGGAATGGACTGTTGGAATGGCAAGTCTTGGCAGGAGGGGTAATCTCGGCTGCCGCGAATTGCAATGCACATTAGTCGCATCCGAACGTCAGATGTGATAGCTAGACGGTTTGAAAATGAAATAGATTCGCGCAAATCAAAATGTTTACGGTAAAGAAAAAATTCAAATCATGAAATGGTACTTTGGTGGTCAATCAATTGCGGAGACAATAACTTCTTTCATTGTTGCCTTTGGAGATAGGCCGATACCTTCACATTCGCATGCCTAATCTTCTCAGAGATATGAGATTATCTTTTTATAATAGATTTGGCTACTGTTTGGCACAACAAGGTGAATTATTTCAACATTTAATTTGAATTTGACGATCTTCAATTTCACATGTTTCAGAATTTGATTTTTTTTTTTTTTTCATAGAATTAATATTTTTTGAATACTTCTCGTGGAATGTATTTTTGCTTTTCATTCTCTTCTTTTTCTAGAATTTATTTCAGTTTCAAACCTGAATACTAATTTCCACAGGAAATTATTTGTGTCATTCATTGAAGCAAATAATTTCCTCGCGTCAGGGTGGAATAAAATTGTCATATTCATTTACAACAGATATGAAATCAACCATAGCGCGTTTGGAGTGTTAGTGATTCGATTCAACCCTTCGTCTTCCATACGTTGTGCTATACATCGAACGAAATGATTTTCAGAATAAATGTTCTCATCAACGAGGCAAATCTTTTACGAATACAAAATTTAACACGCATGTCTAATTTTCTTCGTTATGACCAATATATACCATTACATTCCATAATTATAGCAGAAATTCTATGATCCTGCTCCTTGGAAGTGAGTTGAATGCAAGTCAGATTTCCAGGAAAAACCAACAGATTTTTCCTCATATGGAGAAAATAAGAAAAATTGGTTAATTGTAGGAAAATCAGCATAAATGGCAACAGTGTGTGTGAGAAAATTTTTGTTCGGCTGAATTGTGCTAGATTGGTGCTGCTTTGTGGCTATGAAATGTCATTTTCATTCTATACGATTCTCAAGATATTTCGCAAAATGTGTTGAACGAAACATTTTGTAAAATATCTTGAGAACCGTATAGAATAAAAACGAAATTTTATCGGCACAAAGCAGCATTTTCGTAATTTGCCGAAAAATCCGAAAAATTTTCGAGAAAATATTCACGCCACAAGGAGAAAAAACGGGAGAGCTGGCCTTTTTTTTTCAATTTAGATTTTTCGGGAAATCAGAGAGACCTTCCGAAAAATTCGAAATCCAATTTTTCAAAAAGTGCTGGGCTGGCAGATTTCGCTTTTGAAATATTTCCAGAACCACATGGAATTAAGAAAAAAATAACAACTCTCGAAGCAGTACAAACCTAGGACAACAAAAAAAAATAGATCATCAATGACTTCTTTTTGTTGAAATCCTTCTTCATCAGAAGAATATATCGATCGATATTGAGACAACTTATTGAAGATACCAGCAAGTCATTCCAAACATAGGAACTAACCATGAAAAATTGCAAGAACGCGAAGAACCTTAATTGTAACACAAAAGAAAAACGAGATCTGTAGCCTTCTCTGGAATACATGACCGTACTATTGAGGTAGTAGACAGCAAATTACAGCTTGACCTGTGGTTAATACAATCTACTTGCTCTCTAGAGATCCATTGCCTTTCTTGTTAGTTGCTTCATACACTAGTATCAGGTTTTTACCATTGAATCGATCAATGGATGCTGATCCAACATTCATGACTCAATTTTTTTAATTTTCGAAGATACTGGAGAGTTATTCAATGATAGGTTACATATACAATCCCTTCTAATATCATTTATTCGAAAGTCCGTGGGTTTGTTTGTTTGTCTTTGCAAAACTTAGGAACCAGAAGTCTAATTTTCATAAAAATTTCATTATAAAGTAGAGAATTTATTCCATTTGGAATCCATTCCTACATAACGAATTCTTCCTCAGCTATTCGAACCGTTGCAGACTCATAATGACGACGTTCTATCGAGCGAAAAAACCCGATCAACATAAAATTCCACTATTGTTTTCGAAAATTTAATCAGTCGTTCTTCGTTCACTTACCTTGTTTGACTGAAACGAAGCGCGCGTTCAAAGCAGCCACAAAACTGGCCTGGGGCAGTGAATCTTCAAGGCTGAACAGTTCGTCTTTGGTGACGGTGTTAGAGCGAGTTTTTAGGACGGCTTTAGAACCAATAGGGCTCAAATAGGCACCAGTTCTATCTCTGAGGGCTAGTTGTCCGCTGTGGTACTCCGCGGAGAAAAGGCAGTCTTGGTGCAAGAGTCTATCAGTTTACCTGAAGAAAAAAAAATCGATGCAGCAACGAATACGAGTTGCAAATTTCTTTATGTAAGGAATATTGTACAACAACCATCAAGGTTTCAGTTTGACATTATTTTTCTGCAAAATCAATATTACGAGAAAAAAAAGATTCTTACCAGTTAGTGAGAGGTACTTGTTATTGCACGTATGTATGGCGTATTTGCCAGACTCTTCTAATCTGAATTCGAGGGTGAAGAGAGTGTCTTCCCCCCAGGGGATGTTGGCATCCACGTGGATTTCATCGAGATTCTCGGAAAGATGTGCGAATCGCTTCCTCCCAACAGATCTCAAGTTCATCTGCAACCACAACATTAAATTCGATTAGGAAATGTAAGAGCTCATCTTAAAACATTTGTGGGCGAAAGTTTATCTAGACACCAAGTATCTCACTTGATCTCTTTCGTTACGGTGATAAAACATATAATTGATTGAAGCTAGAAAAATATAAGGGTGCTATCAAAGATTTATGCGGCACTAATTAAGCACTAAATATTTGACAACACCCAATTACTGTGAAACTGAAAATGATATTACAGCCGTTTTAACCGGGCACTAAGTTTTCAGCACCAAAGGAGGTAATCTCTGATATAATGAAAACCTTTCATTTTTCCTTGGATTCCGAAAGCGATAATTATGCACTTAATTTTGGTATATTCATTTCATGGTAATCCGAAACTTATGGTGCTGAGCGTGAAGTCAGCACCAAAACCTTCAATTGTCAATTTCTCAGTAACTAGGATGGCTCTGTCAAAGATTTATACGGCGCTAATAGGTACTAATTGCGCACTAAATTTTTGATATAAATTCAGAATTAGTGCTTCCATCTTTTCGCTAACTACACGCTTGCTCCAAAAACAACACTCAATTACTATGAACCTGAAAATGATATCACAGCCGTTTTAACCGCACTAATAGGCACTAATTAATGCAACAAAAATTGCAGTATGTTGGTGCTGACCGTGAAGTCAACACCGAAGGAGGTAATCTCTGACATTATGAAAGCTCTTTATTTTTCCTTTCATTCCGAAAGAACTAATTATGCACTTCATTTTGGTATATTCATTTCAGCTGAGCGTGAAGTCAGCAACAAAACCTTCAATTGTCAATTTCTCAATAACTAGGATGGCTCTGTCAATAATTTATACGGCACTAATAGGCAATAATTACGCACTAAATATTTGATATAGTTTCAATTAATTAGTGCTTCCAACCTTTTGCTAACTTCACGCTTGCTCCAAAAACAACACTCGATTACTGTGAAACTGAAAATGATATCACAGCCGTTTTAACCGCACTAATGTTGGTGCTGACCGTGAAGTCAGCAACAAAGGATATTATGAAAACTCTTCATTTCTCCTTTGATTCCGAAAGCACTAATTATGCACTTAATTTTGGTATATTCATTTCATGGTAATCCGAAATTTTTCGTGCTGAGCGTGAAGTCGGACATTCAATTGTCAATTTCTCAAAAACTAGAATGGCTCCCTCAATGAATTATACGGCACTTATAGGCAATAATTAAGCAGAAAATATTTGATATAGTTTCAGAATTAGTGCTTCCAACCTTTTGCTAACTTCACGCTTGCTCCAAAAACAACACTCGATTACTGTGAAACTGAAAATGATATCACAGCCGTTTTATCCGCACTAATGTTGGTGCTGACCGTGAAGTCAGCACCAAAGGATATTATGAAAACTCTTCATTTCTCCTTTGATTCCGAAAGCACTAATTATGCACTTAATTTTGGTATATTCATTTCATGGTAATCCGAAATTTTTCGTGCTGAGCGTGGAGTCAGACATTCAGTTGTCAATTTCTCAAAAACTAGAATGGCTCCGTCAATTATTTATACGGCACTAATAGGCAATAATTAAGCACTAAATATTTGATATAGTTTCAGAATTAGTGCTTCCAACTTTTCACTAACTTCACGCTTGCTGAAAATGATATCAGAGCCGTTTTAACCGCACCAATAGGGACTAAGTAATGCAAAAAAAAAGTTCAAGAAATTCCAGTATGTTGGTGCTGACCGTGCAGTCAGCACCGAAGGAGGTAATTCTGATATTATGAAAACACTTCATTTTTTCCCTTTGATTCCGAAAGCACTAGTAGGCACTAATTATGCGCTGAATTTTGGTAATTCGAGATTTTTGATGCTGAGCAGCACCAAAACCTTCAATTGTCAATTCTCAAAAACTAGAATGGCGCGGTCAATGATTAATACGGCACTAATAGGCACTAATTAGGCACTAACTATTTGACAGAATTAATGCTTCCAACTCTACGGATCCGTCCAAGTCATGCCAAGAGAATAAATTCGAGGGAACATGGAAAGATTAGGAAGAAAGATGATTTGATCAAAGTGGCAGCTCACCTGTGGTCTAGCTGCCAAGTGCACATGCCAGAATTCACTTTCACCGGGAACTTTGGCAGTGCACGTCAACTTATCCGAGGATGCGCCCAAGAAGTATCCACGCACAACGTTTCTCAACGCCCACCTGCCAGTTCCATCTTCGGCGACGGTGATCTGAAACTTGCTTCCTGGGTCTTTTTCTTCGCTCTCGCAAGTGACGTTGCCGAAGGAATCCACAGCCAGATATTTATCCAGGTGGGACCTCAAGTAAATCATGCCTGGAACAGAGGAAGTAACTTAAAATTTGGACGTAAACTCTGGGTATTCATCATACATTGTCCCTGCGCGGGCGCCAATTTTGTGACTTGGTTCAACAAGAAAGATTCCTGCGACCACATTTTTCAACGTACTGGATTCGTTTTGGTCTTATTTCAGAGGTTAGTGAATCTATACGACAGTGTAGCCAACATAGTGAAAAAATATTCCCTACGGTCGTCACAGCCACTGTACATTTTGAATCAGAATTCTGACATGCTGGGATTTGTAAAGCATGAAAGGGAAGATTTATTTTGATCCGAAAGCCTATATGTTGGCCGAGAACTTCCAGAAATGCACCATTATGAAGAATTCGTGAAAAATGGATATTGTAACCTTTGAAATATTGCTTTTATCATTCTCGAATTACGAAGCCAGACCTTAATCGTGCAAAGTGTTGCATTTTCCGCTCGAAATTATGTTGAGAAAGCGTAACCTCGACTTTTATATTCCTAAATTGGCGTATTTTATTCCACAAATGATCTTCATGAATTTGAAATAGTAGGCTGCGTGCAGTGACACGTTCGTGGTTTGACGTAAAGTTCACGATAAATCACCAAGCCAACCTGATTATGATTTTCAGCATTGTTAAATGCCAACGTTGATGACAAAATTGGAACAAATAATAAGTGATCATTTGAAACTTACACAATTCGTATGGTATTTGAAGAAGAAGTTTTCTTAATTCGGCAGATGATTGTCTTTTTAACGTTACGTTTAGCTGCCAAGATTGCAGATGAAAAATACCTCAAAAACCAACGTATTCGATGGAATCATTACCATTTATTGCAGGTGAATCCTAAAAAATTGTTTGTGAAAATTTTCACTTTGATACTTACTTTCTCCATTGCTGGTTGGTTCTGGTTCCAGCGTCCATATCTGCTTCTTCTTGAGGGATGTTCCATTGGCGTTTATTTTGAAGCCGAAAGTTTCTGCAGTTAGGTAGCGGAATTTGGAGTTGATCAGACCGATTGTCCAGCAACCCTTCTGTTGATTCTGGGTGATTATGTCACCGCAACCATTGAGTTCTCCGTTCGCATGCCCATTGAGACCGTTCATGATGGAAATGTAGTTGAGCTGGAACGAAAATATACGTGAATCATCATAAAAAGTTATTTTTTTCAATACTCTACTCTTATTTCAAGACGAAAACTAAAAAATTCATGAAAGATTTAAGTGAAGTCGAAAACAATAGAAGAATGGGCCATTCACCAAATTCCTTCACATAGTAAGCTTCTCTCTATAATTTTTTAATTTCGATCTTCACCAGTAATTATCATCGAATCTCGATTGAAAATAATGATCATAATTTCCATAATCTAACTGCTTTTGATAAAGCTGTTATCAATTTACTGTTGAAGAAAAACTAGGAGTTCGCGATACAAATGGTAACTACTATAATTTTCTCTTGAAAAGGCTTAATTACTTCAAACACTTCATGAGAAGAACTATATGAGGTTATTGCGAAAAGAATTAAGGTGAGTTATTTTCACAGTGGTTTAGGTACAATATTTGCAAGATATAGGAAGCATGGAATTAAATTTGAATTATCAATTGATGGAATAGATATATTCGATTTATTTGTTCTTTTGATGCAATTTATCAGAAGCTCTAGCAGTCCCCCAGGCGTGAATAAAATGCCGTACTGCCTTCAATAAAATTCATGAGAATCGAACAGCTGTATAAAACGGCGATATATCCTGGACTTCAAATCGTACATTAACATGGACGTATTTTTCGAATGTCAAGAAACAAGTGTAAAATAACGGTCCTTATACGATACGATGTCCTTTGTTATTGCTGAGATATAACGGTTCTAAATTTAGAGATTCGCTTAACGCAATGAATCGAAATATAACGTCTACATACCATGCTGAAATCGCGAACATTTAAACGAGGCCAGTGGCTATAAGAATAAAGAAACCAGGAATTTTTAAATCGACTTATATCATCTAAATTATCGGTAAAATTATATTCAAGAACCAATTGATTATTACTAGAACAACATGAGTATGATTCGTTTTGGAATTTTCATAATTTTATTTTCTCAATATCAAGAATTTAGTGTACAATACGTACCTATGCCAATGAATCGTATTTCTAGGAAGGAAAAATTCATGATTACCTGATGGATACTTGCTGTGTTAAGATTACCTTTGATTGCAGAATTAAATTTGAATTCAACTCGCAAACTATCATTTTTATTTTTTTGTGATGATCTGACCCTACAAAAATGACTTTGTGACAGCAATATGTCAATGTATGAATGCATAGAATGAAGATTTTTTTCAGTAATGCATTGAATACGCCATGAACAGGATATTTCATCATAAGAATCTTGAAACCTCTGTTGAAGCATTATTTTCATTTTTATCTCTTTTCACGTTGTATTTTTCTCGAAAAACCTGCATATTTTTGATAGAAAAATTCATAATTATAATTATTTTCGGATAAATGAGAATTAGAGTTATGAAGAGTGCATCAACAACATTGAATTGAATCTGGGATAGGTAGTTTTTGTTCTACAGCAATGATTTACTAGAAGAACGATTAAATGTAAAGGTACTTGAGTTCAGCAATAAACTTTTGTATCTACATCCAAGCCTTCACACTCGATAAATCTATTAATCTGATCTATCGTAAATCATCAGATAGGTTATTAACCTTCTTGAACTTGTTGGTCATAATACAAGGATTTAATATCTGCTACATAACAGAACAACCTACACCAACTTATTTACATTTACGATCTTCCATATTATGATTTCAACAGCGGATTCATATGGTAGTTGATAAACTTCTTCCCCGTTTTATTTTATCACTGCTTTACCACCAAGGTTATCTATGTGGCGCATATAGAACGTTGACACAATGTTATCTTTAAAGTTTGTAATTGTTGTTGGTGACCAACAACTCGATCAATTGCGAGTTCTTAATGGGTTGATTCAAAGGTCATTTTTTCGTAGAATGGAGATAGCATTGAAGAAAGTCTATGATTCGATTGAAGCTATTCAATAGTTTTCATCAAACGGTAATTACTTTTGATTATTTTCAACGTGCATTGAATCAGGTTTTAATGATAATTTGAAAGACACTGTGGATCAGCATTAGGATAGTAAGTTAATCCAGAATATCCAGGAGTTAAACTAGATTTATTTCTAAGTTTAGCAGGTTCAAAAATTAATGCACAACTGACTATCTCTATGACAATCTTCACCTATGTGTACTGTTACCAGTACTTCTAAACATTTAAGAATCAGGTCCCATATGTCTGTTCATGAAACATTATACCGTTTCTTGTACTTTCAAAGCGTAAAATCTTCTTTTGTGCATTTGGTTTTCATACATATTCAAGCACAATTATTATTATGTAAGAAGCTATAAACCTCTACTATACCAGGTATAATTTTGTTATTATCGAGGAACAATGTGCTTTTAGGATAGGTACTTTCAAGCCGGACAAGAGCGATAATGATTGACTGAGTCACACATGAACAATGAACTTCTCAACCACAAAAAGTAGGAGCAACGTTTCTTACTTTGTTCTAATCGCTGGACTTCAGGGAATTGAATTATCTCCAGTTATATACACGTATCGACTAGATGGAGTTTCGTGTTACTATTTGTTTCTTTGATTAGTATGAAGTGTTAGCAGGTGGATTGCGATGGTTTCATTAGCACAATGGTTCATTATTGCCACAGCCTGTAAATCTAGGATCAATAAACGTTTCAAATTTACGTCAGTTGTGAATTTTTTTTTGAGAACATCAGATCTAAATATTATAATGAATCTGTATTTGGAAGAATGTTGATTCGTATTGAAGAGCTTGATTGAAAATTTTTAAAAAAATAACAAAACCACGCGAACTGGTGCTTTGCACAAGCAGGTCTCATCACGAGACCATTTCAGGATTACCAACATTTTTCTGTCGACTCACCATAGAAGGATCGATCGACCTGTATAATGAGCTGTGGTTAGAACAGATTGTGCCAGAAGTAAGAGGATATGAAAGGCGATCGTATGAGTCGGAAGTCTTCAATTGCCTTGCTTCAATTTGCAGAACTGGAGGTTCAAATTGCGAAATTACACGCTATTGATATGTCATGAGGAGAAACAGTTAACGACTTTTTATAGCTTCATCAGCCTCCATTTATCTTTGCAATGAAGTGAGGATTCTAGGAATTGCTCCAGTCATTCTTCTGCATTTGTTTGCACGAACAGCTATTTCCAATAATGCAAGATTGAAACCTACCACATAAAAAAAAACATTAATTTTATTCACAATCCATTGGGTCAAAGATTCTATGACAATGGCATTTTGTTACTGAGTTTGACCTTGACAAACTATTGGTTTTCAAGTATAAATAATTCGCTATTTCCATTTAATCAAATTCAAAATGTGATTCCTTATGAATTGAGAAGAAATGGTGAAAATAGGTTGAGATTCAACAGGAGAACTCTTTTCAAAAAACAAGACGATTTGAAATCGGTACTTACAAAAGCTAAACCTTTGAATCAGAAAACAAATCAAGAAATTGTCCTCGCAACATTACTTTTACTTGTGGAAAAACTCATACAGGAGAACATCAAGACTTTTAGAGATAGAAAGGGTTTAACATCAGAACATCAAAACATTCAAAAAATTCTTCACGAAAGCTAAATTTTTTCAGAATTTTCCTCCCACTATTGGAAAAATTATTGATCTATAGAAGCAAAGACCTCTTTAAAGATACCTCACTGACTTTTTTCGTAAACCTGTTATTACATTAATTAGCTTGCAGGTCATTCGATGCAGTTCCACATTTTCATTTGGTGTTTCTTTCTAATAATCTTCGATTTCTAAATATCCCACAATTTTATTGCTCGAAATCTCATGGGAACGTACGAATGCGCCCATCTCGTCAATCAGACAGGATGAATTTCGAATAATTCCGGAGAAATCGAGATTATTGTCTCCTCAGAACGGTAACGACTTCCAACGGAAGCAGTTTTCGTGAATTCCGCCACAAACATGTGAAGATTTTCGATATTTTCCGGTTTGTTGAACACTATATGGCTGCAACTAATGGTGCCATTGATTCTTTGTCGATGGCCTTGAATTGAATGTCGTTAACCTTCAGACAGGCCGGCATACGTGTAACGAGGCCTAGAAATCATCTCAGAGTGAAACAGAGAACGAAACGTTGCTATATATAGAAAAAGGCGATCACCGCCACTTTAGGTGCTCTTGAAATTCAGACTTGTAGGGGAGGCAGGGTATAGATGGTTAAAAATAAGCTGTTCTCTTTTCGAAACACTTTCCAGTTTCAGATAATGTTTGATATATTTCGAAATATATTCGTTTTTTTTCTTTATCATGCTGATACAAAAAACGGTAAAAGCAACACCAAATCTGTTTAATCCACGACACATATGGTTATCGACACCTATGAATCGGTCAATAATATACAGGGTGGCCAAAACTAGGGAATCAACCCCCTCTATTTTAAAGATATTAGAGGTGGTTTATGTGGGTAATAAAAATTATGTAGGAAATAAATTGTTTACATTTACTCAGGTTTTCGTTTTCGATTATCTACTTGAAATAATATTAATTAGGGATGACAATACAATAATCTAGGATAAAATGGGCTGAAATCGCCAGCCTTAATCACAAACTACCCTGTGATTGAAAAAAATAGTTCGAAAATCGGCAATTTCGGGTATATTCATAAAATTCTTTTTATTTTGGAAATGATACATTTTCGCTGAACTAATGTTGGTGTCATTCTGTAGAATTTGGTCTACTCAATCGTGGTGTGACGTTTGATCCACTTTGGGACACCTTTATTATTAACCAAGGGGGTTAATTTAGAGATCACGCACAAATTCTAATATGAGCGAAAAAAAAATGAGATCAGCCACTTGGTTTATAAGCTACTACCATTTCCAATTGAAGAGTGGAAATTCAAAAGGGTCTAAGTGCCATTTTCACGAAATTTTAGATTTAATTTTTTATGGGGTTTATGTGCCAAGGCCAATAGCCTACGAAACAGTTCATGTGCCATCCGCTTCAGGCAGTCATCATTTCTGATGAAAAAACAATTTTTTTAAAATTTTTTTCATGAGTTTGAGACATGTTTTATGTAATATTTCAGTTCGATTTTTTTTCCACTCTTCAATTGTAATTCAGAAATCGTTAATTGACATTCAGAAAACATCACTTGTATTTCAGATCAGTCAATTGTATTTCAGAAAACATCAAATGTTATTCAGATTTATCAATTGAATTTCAGGAAATATCAAATGAATGTTTGATGTTTTCTGAAATTCAATTGACTAATTTGATATTCAATTGACACTTTCTGAAATTAAAGTGACTAATCTGAAATACACTTGGCGGTTTCTGAATTACACTTGGAAATGGTGTATTAACTGTGGATTTGGCTTTTCATCAGTCTTGTGATATTAAAATGGCGATAATTTATCACCAGATGAAGTGAATGAATCACATAGAAATTTAGCTGATGGATTACTTATTATATGTTGATTATGTTTGAAATAGATCGCGAGAAAAAACATTCATTATAACAGGAGGATGTAATTGAGAACTTGGTCGAAAAACAAAACCACACTAAGGCATAAGTCAAAAAGTTCAATATTTTGGAAGATTGAATGTTATTCTTAGTCGGAGTAGATACTTAATCATATTCAACCCATCAAAAAATAATTGAAATTATGTTTTCCTAAAGATATTTTGAAATTTGTTTGTAGAAAATCTTTAAATTGGACACTTTCTTGTAAATATTGTTCAACTAAGAATTCGCGTTCATTTGAAAACAGATCTATTGTTGAGCTCGACACTTTCAAATTGATTCGCCCTGGAAAAATAATAAATACTTTTCCAGTCTTATTTATATAGTTTCTGTGATTTTCCCTTAGACATTTCTGGTTACTTTCGTAACTAAAAATTAAGCTGCGACTGGACCTTCATCGAGGAAATGTGCGAAATGCAATCTTGAATCAATCACATTTTAAGTTTTCATAAACATTAAAATTTGTACTGATAGACATTTGACTTTTTGTTTCGGCACATTTTGATGCTACTTGATAACAAGCTGTTTTGGGTTTTAGAGCGTTAAGTTCCTTTTGCCCTCGCTTAGTCCTTTGGAATTTTTTGATATATCTCTAAAATCAAAGGTTGTCTACTCTTGAAGCCCATTGGTTAACCAATCTTCGAGTTAATTTTCTTATTCACCTTCTTCAGACATCAAACGTGAGGAAATGTGTGGAAATGAATTAAATATAAGGAAAATAAGGGTTAATTGATCTATATCTCTGAAAAACCACGAAAAAAATTTTTTTCCGGACATAACCACTTAGTATCCAACATTCACTAAAATCTAGATCACCGCTTCATCTCGCCATTGACCGCTAACGCATCGTATCAAGTCTAATTGCGTTTAGCGTTGGTGTGAAAGGATCTCGGGTTCCGTAAAACCAAACAGGATGACCACCTCTTTTCTATACGTGCCACTCCACCTGAATAAGATCGCAATTAAAATCGCTACAGTGATTTTTCACGTCAACCATAGGCGCACTTAACGGACAGCGACTGAGAAAACAGTTACCATTCTGCCGTCTAATGAATCTATCCATAAATTTTCATTTTTGGATAAGAGAAATTGACTTGGTCTGATGGTTCCTGAATCTTTTGCTTGCGCGACTTCTGGCCCATGTTCACCGGACCAATTACATTAATGTGCATATTTTCAGATCGCGTACGGATCAGATGAATCGATTAAATTTAATTTTCTCGTGAATCCGGTAATGGAAGCAATTTTGGCGTGATTATTAGAGTTCATGTGAGCGTGGCATCGTTAATTAACTGAGAATGACCGATTTTTGACAGGACTCTATGGCATTACCATTTTCAGCAAGTTCTATTGAAATTATGATATTTTCTATTGAATAGCATTTCCAGGAGAATTTTTGGAATCCATTATTCGTAATATAACCCATCCATCAGAATAATATATACACTCCTCTTCTTTTAGATGAAAGAATACTATTTTAATTTCATACCCAAAGGAACATGAAAAGAAAAAAGATCTGTGTGAGGTGGGGGAATTAGAATAGCTGAAAAAACGAAAACAAAGAGGAGATTATAGAAACACCGAAAACTCGAAAAGTGAAATACTGATACTGTTTGTACCAGCAGGTATTAAAAGAAGAGCTTAAGCCATAAGGTGGGAACAAAGATTGATTGGTCCACAATTGGAAAAGCAAACAGTCATTAAATGTCATTGGTTTGTAGGGTACGCTACAGAGGAAACTGGGTAATAGATCATGAGATACAACTTCAGTAAACACACCTTATAATAATTATTTTAAACATACCTGAATAAAAAAAAGACCCTAATGAGGGTTTACGCGTATTATTATCAATAAGTCATTGTCATTCGTCACACGTGGGTTTGAAACTTTCCCAACGTCAAGAATGAGCAATAAATAACCCCTAGCTTGCGACTTGTCCCGCTCATTGTTCGTATGCAAATAAGGATCACTTCCTGTCTGATCACAACCGGAAACGAAGTGCCAATTTTTCAAGAATGATCTCAAGCAATAAGAAGCAATCCTTTTCTCACATTAATACAGTGGAAATCGAAACTGTATCATAAGAGATACATTTCTGCTTGAGTAATATAGGACAATAGAATGAATTTAATAACAGATTCTGTTGTGGATTATGTTGGGTGAAGATTTTTGATAAACATATACAGTGTGGAAGAAGTTTTTGAGAGTTGGTTTCCAATAGTTTTAAAATGGGCAATATTACTCGATATATATCGCGATGAACAGATTTTTTCCTTCGCAGTTTTTCTGGATCAAGAATTACAGCTTCACATAATACCGCGTGGTTCTAAAGTCTGAAAAGGGAGAATTTATTTCGAAAACTCGAAATTGTGATAGTAGGGTTTTTAGTCATTTTGCTCCAGGTATCGAATGGGTCCATTAGATTCTGGGCCTTATAGGAGATATTAGAGCCAACTTTGAAATTTCAAATGCAAACCCATCTTTTCATTGCAGATTCGGATTAAGCGGGTAATTTTTTATTCGTACTGGTTAAAACCAAAATTTTTTCGTCCATATTCAGGCTCTATCCAGCGTTTTTTGTGAAAAAATCCAGGGACATTTATTCAGATCAGGATGCAAAAATTTATATTCTGAAACTGAGGTCCTCAGTAATTTTTTTCGGTGAATCGATTAAGCCATCAGATTTTAGATCCAAAAAGGCCGAAATAAGAGGTCCTGTTTTGGAATTTCAATTGCAAACCTTCCTTTTGAGGAGATTTTACATCCGAATTGAACGATACCAACATTTTTTCGTCCATTTTTTATCCATATGCAAAACTTTTTGTTCAAATATTCTTTTTCTCAGGATATACGTAAACTTTAGTTTCATACACATGTTGAGTTGAAATTTCAGTTCGAAAGCCAAATATTTTCGAAAAGGGGAAGTTGTACTTGACTTCATGAAAGATTTTCGAAAGTTTCTGATAATATTTTGAAAGGAATCCCATTGAAGGACCTTGCCAATTAAATTTTTCATATTTATTTCGAAAAATTCAAGAAATATTTAAAAAAATTCAAAATTCTATTGGGAAAAACTGAGAAAGTTCATTAAAAAAATAAATCCTCGGCAAGAATGAACCTAATTGTTTTCAAGGAAAAGAATAAAACGGAAAACAAAAAATTTTTTGCCTTTACGGAGGCTACACCGAAAACATTTTTGAAACATAGATAAATTCAAAATAGTAATCATCGAAATGAATACCATTTTCAATTCCCAGACTCAGAGATCTTTTATCATAAGGTTGGAGCAATGATATTAGATTTTGTCACTGTTTCAGCCTTATCTGTCATCATCAGTATCCCATACTCCTCAGGGACAAAATCTTCATGAAAGCAATTTATTTATTCATGATAACAGATCTCTGAGCCTGAGAATTGAAAATGGTATTCATTTCGATTATTACTATTTTGAATTAATCTATGTTTCAAGAATATCCCTGCACTAGTAACAACACGCTATTGTGTGTGGAGTTCTACGCCGATGAAACGTAAACAAAAACAAAAAATAATAAATACATCCTCGACAAAAATGCGATGTCAACACATTGTTACATCACTAAGAACGTTTGTTTATCGAAGTTTCAAGTTAATGGTGGATTACCCAGAATTTTGACAGTATGTGATTTTACCGCTGGAAACCTTTGTAGAAATAAGATGAACTTTTTTTACTTTTTATTCTTCACCTTGAGCTCGGTTTATGCGATTAAATGAGACAATATAAGTTGGCATTATGAAAATTATCGATAAATACTCTTGCGACGTTCGGTTGATTCTAAAAACCGGCACACTTGGTTGGAATGCCGAAACCAGGCATTTCCTCGCGATAAAAGCTGATTCATCGCGAATGTTTTCATTCTGAGACGCCGGTAACCTGTCAGAACAGTCTAGGGTGGGTCACCTCTTCAATGAATGCACTCCGATGAAAAACAGAACAAAACCTCGTACCTGTTTTCAGAAATCAATAATTCCTCGGGGATGCAGTAGATCCTGGACACTGGGGGCCGGTAGCGCACAAGTGCGTGAAAAATTCTGGACCACAGAAAACCGGCGATTTCAATCGATACCTGAGTTCTTTCCCATGAAAGGACGTCTACTTCCGTTATGCTCGCTTCGTTTGGGAACTGAAGAGCGCACAATCTTCGATATTTTTTTTTGTTCGAGCCGGCTGTGGGATTGGTACACGACGTCACGAATACGCGATTGTCGACTGTTAAGCAGTGTCGGCGATTGCGGCTTTTATAGCGGGGTGGGGATGGCGCAGGTCGAAAAGTCCCGTTCACACGAGAAGTCTTTGTGTGGGGGATGACAGGGTGGATCTGGATATCGACTATCGGCGATTTCACGGTCAGGGACGTAGACTGGGAGGGGGGCTTTCTGGTTACTTGGGGTCAAGGAAGATCCTATCGGAAACGGAATTGACGTCTCCAACACTCTTCCAAGGGGACAGTTGGATGTGTGTGAAGCAGGCCTAACACTTGGATTTAGGAAAAAATCTGCCTTATTTCCCGAAAAATTTAAATTGAAAAAAAAATTGCCCAGCACTTTCCTTTTTTCTCCTAACCAATGTATGGGGAAATTTGTGCTTCATTGCCGTGAATATTTTCACGACAATTCCTCAGATTCAAATATAACAATATCTTTTTTTCCGAGTTAAATTATTTTATATGATTGTGCCGCGATTGTGTCAACTTGTGCTGGTCAGTTTGTGAAGAAAATCAATAGGTTTTCGCAAATATGGGAAAATAATGAAAAATCAGTATATTGTAGGAAAATCAGCATACCCGACAACAGTGTCTGGGAGGTTGCCCCGGAATCTCTGTATTTTCGGAAAAATTCTTGTTGTGCTGAATCGTACTAGATTTGTGCCGCTTTTTGCCGTTTATTTTTTTTTTTTTAATTCCATGTGGTCCTCGAAATATTTCAAAAACCGAAAAAAATGGACCATTCCAGCACTTTCCGAAAAATTGGATTAAAACGACTGAAAAAAAATCGTGCTGGACATGTATAGAGTGATTGTTCATATTTTACTCAATAGCTATCTCAGTTAATATTGGTCGCACAAAAACGTTCGAATGGGCAAATTTTAGGTATTTTTATGAGCATTCAGAATTCAGTACTAAGAAATTCATAAAGGCATCGAAATCCTGAAAATTTGTTGTGAACTATTATTTTTTAAATGCTACACCCTCTTTTTCATTTTTCTAACCGGTAGAGCGCTTTCTTCTGATTTCAAATATTTATATATTCTTTATCGAGGTTAATTTCTGCAGTTTTTGAAAAATATGGATAGTTTCTTCTAAATCTAAGGCAGCTGTGGAATGCCACACATAACGATGCCATTTCTTTATATCAAAACGTGGATAAAAAAACTGATATTTATTTTAGTTATATACTTATTAACTAAAAGTTGAATTAAGTGTTCAAATGACCCTCATATACGACTACACACAGTCGATATCTTTGAATTTATTTTTCACAGTTTTCCTTACCATTTATGGATTATATTGAGGTTTTCAGTTATTTCTTCCTCTATTCTGAAATTAATCTCTTCAATATTTTGCGGAGGGGCCATATATACTTTATATTTCAAATAACGCCATAAAAAAGTGTCCAAGGACGTGGGAAGGGGTTATCAGGAGGCCATAGAATAGAACTTCGATATAAAGAAATTACAGTATTCTCGAGTGGCGCTACACAGCTGACTTAGATTAAGACGAAAAAAACTATGTTTTCCAAACACTGCCAAAATGAACCTCGATAAAATGTATCTATTTGAAATCAGAGGAAAGAGCTCTACCGATTAGAAAAATAAAATAGAGGGTGTAGCATTTAAAAAACAATAGTTCACAACAAATTTTCAGGTTTTCGATGCCTTTATGAATTTCTTAGTACTGAATCTTGAATGCCCATGAAAAATACTTCAAATTTGCCCATTCAAACGTTTTTGTACGACCAATATTAACTGAGATAGCTATTGAGTAAAATATAAACAATCACCCTGTACAGAGTTGCGCCATTCGAATTTTTTAGGAAGTCTGTCTAATTTCCCGAAAAATCGAAATTAAATAAAAAAAGAAAGACCAGCACCCGATTTTTCTTCTCACAAATGAATTGGCTATATTCATGCTACATTTGTGCTGTCCTGTGTCGTGTATATTTTCACGAAAATTCTTCATATATTCCGGAAAATAAGGAAAATGGAAGGAAAGTCATCGCAGAAATTGTTTTTTTTCCGATGGAAATAATTTTATATGATTGTGCTGCTATTGGGCAAACTTGTGGCTGTCAGTCTTCAGTCTTCGGATTTTCTCTCATATGGGGAAAATATGGAAAATCAGTTTATTGAGGAAAAATGAGCATACACGGCAACAGAGTGTGTGGAATCGGCCTAGCTCTTATGGATTTTCGAAAAAATGTTCGTTTTACAAATTTCTTTTATTCCATACATTTCTCAAGATATTTTATGTTTAAATCACAAACCTAGCACAATTCAGAAACAACAAAAAGAGTCTAAAATACAAAAATTCTGGGCCACTATTACACACACACTGTATGAAAATTTTTCCAACAATTTATGAGCGAAAACTGATGATTTGTTCTATAAAAAAAACACATATTTCAGAAAAAAATCGGGATCCCAATCTTCGTGGTGTTATGGAATGATTCCTAGTTTGTATTGCAAATTCAATGATAGCTTTTTTATGCAAATTCATTCAATTTCATATGCGAAAAAATAGAGCATGCTGAAGAACTATACACCTATGTCTGCTATTCATCGAAGCGTTGATAAGTGGTCTGATAACTTCTGGAACAGTTATATCTCACATTCGAACATGTGTAGGAGAGTGAAATTTTCATTTATTAAAATCGGTTCTTTTAATTGAGAAGATCAAGCGATTTTAATTGAGAAGTGTAATGGAAATCTGATGTATATTAGGATTAATTAAGAGAAAAATAATGATCCGCTTTCTGTTAATATGCGTCACCATATAAGGTGCTCCAGAAATTGATCATTTCTAATGCTCAGAGTCGAAGCCTCATGGACATAAGAACAAGGTGGGGAAGGTTTAGCATTTTCTTTTAGTTCCGTATCAAATTTTCTAGGCTTTAATATGAGGAAATCTTCGGCTGAGTCTCATCGTATCAATCGTTTTGAAAGGTATGTAATCTTCCAGCAAATCGCTGTAAACTCATTTAAAACTCAATAACAACAATAAAAATCAGAATGAGACATTTCGTCAATCTGGTCGCTTTTATTCTGAAGTTTGGTTCTTTGCATATGCTTAATGAATGTTCTCATTTTGAATTGGAATCAGTTTATCAACGGCTTCGATTTGCAACGAGTTTTCCAAAAAATGCCAAGACTCAAATTAACAAACGCTGAGGCTAATAGGGCTATCGGAATACTACTGGGTGGCCTAACTCAGGTTGTTGCAGCGGAAAGGCTCCAAGTCAGCCAAAGTGTGATATTTCGACTTTGGAATAGGTTCATGGAGACAGGTTCCGTATTGGAACGACCAAGGCTTGGTGGGAGACGAAAAACAACACCTACTCAGGATAGTTTCATCACAGTTTCGGAGAGAAGAAAGCCTACATCAACGTGTAGAATGCTACGGAATACTCTTCAAAATGCAGATGGGGCCCAAGTTTCCATCGAAACCATCAGACGACGTTTGAGAGAGGGGATCTAGGTTCTAGGCGTTCATTAAGACGAGTTCCATTAACACGTGACCATAAGCGTCAAAGACTGGAATGGGCAAGGCAACATATCATTTGGAACCCAGATATGGACGATTTTCAGATTCTCGAAGAATAAGGGTATGGACAATCCCACGCATACCCCTTAATCGTCGCTATGTCCAAGAAGTCCATCCATTCCGAGGGGGTAGTGTTATGGTTATGGGCCGGGATATGTTTCAACGGGCGCAGAGATCTACACATTTGTCCTGGAAATATGACCGACTTACACCATAGGGAGCATGTCATTGACAATGTTTTGCCAAATTTTCACGCTGCTATTGGCGAAACTATTCAATTTTTAGACGATAACGCTAGACCGCACCATGCAGCCATAGTTGAGAATGAGCGCGAGGAGCTTGGTATTCCATATTTACCAAGACCCCCGCACTCACCAGATTTGAATTGCATAGAACATGCATGGGATATGTTCCAAAAAAGATCAGATAATCATCAACCCACCTCAGAATCCTTAAATGATCTGAGAGAGCTTCTGCCGCGTTTATAGAACCAAATTCCTCAAGAAATGTTCAACAACCGCGTGTGTAGTATGCAAAGAAGATGTCAAGCTGTTATTAAAGCCTGTGGTGGCCATACATTGTATTGATAGCCTCAAAATGCTTGAATTCTCCGGGAATAATATTTCGTTATTTTACTCGATTTTTCTTAACCACCCTGTACACGCTTCAGAGCTACAGGCTAAAATTAATTATATTTCCTGCAACTTGAAATCATATTAATATGAATTTTCATCACAAAATCTCATTTAAACTATATTTTTTTGCAATTAACGTCAATATCCCTAACTCATGTGGGGCAGTTTATTTTTGAATGGATATTTTGAGAAGTGTTGAAGAAAAAGTGTCCCTATTACCACTGGCATGCTAAAGGGGCAGATATTTAATATTCTTTCTTTGAATTACTATCGTAATGATCAAGTTTAGTTGTGATGTTTTTAGGTCATGTGGAATTTTTTGGCATTATTGGTGCCCCAAGAAATTGAAGAATTCATTTCACTATCCATATACATTTATAATTGTAGCTGTACCCGACGATAAATGGCAATACTGATTAGGAAGAATATTTCCATCCTGTCAAAAACTTCATGTGAATAGAATGCAATTATCGAAAATTACAGCGAGTATTTCCCTCCTATCAAAAACTTGTCAATATCCCTAACTCACGTGGAGCAGTTTATATGTTGCCATAGCAAGATTAAGACCGTTTTACCAACATAAATTTAATGAAGGATGTTATACATGTTCTCGGAAGGAATCGGATATCGGTACATTACTCCATTGTCCTGGTCTAATGCCCACAGTTGGTTTCCTCGGCAATTAACTTCCTCACGGCGTGTTTTCTTCCGCTACTGACCGTTCCGCCACTCCTGGCCAGCATCCTGAAGCATTGTAATTATGGTTGTTAATTTTTCAAACGCTCATTATCCTTGATTGTTAGATTTAATGAGGGGCCTCCACCGTTTCTGCGACTGCCGAAACTTAATATCTGTTTGCGAAGATGAAATACGACCGAATTTGGAGGTGATTTATGAGAGGGTGGTCGAGGGTAACGCCTTCGAAAGGTGTCCATTGCTCCCTTATTCTTTTTGACCCCACCTTTCTTTGAGGATGTCTCCTTTTTCATTTTGTTTTCAAAATTGTCCCGACCTATTGGCTTGAATTCATTGAAGAAGGATTCATCATCAAATTTAACTATACACGTCAAAAATCATCTAATAAGGTGACGTCTTTTTTGCTCATATGTAGACGTTATAACATTAAGCTCCTTACCCCTATCCCCAACCTTGCCAATTTTTTGAATGCTGTACCCTATCGCATTGTTAGATTCTCTTCTACAAGAGGATCACAAAAATGTAGAAGATATTTTGCGCAACAATTGAAGGATCCGAAAAATTTTCAAAATTTTCTGGTGATTTTCAAAAAGTTGTATCTCAGTGAAAAATGGTCGTATTGGAAATGAAAATACTTACTTTTGAAGCTTGAAGACTCTAGTTTCTTAATTTATTGGTTTAAATTTTTTCGGATTACCGGTAGCTATGCAATCTTCGGATAAATGAAGAAGAGAAAATTTTCAAAATTTTTGAAAATTTTATTTTAGCTCTAAGCGCATGGAAAATTTTTTTCGAGCTAGACCGATGCAAAGGTAGCATAGCCTGTTTATTCAGCTCTAATTTGATTTTTACGACCTCCGAATATGACCATTTGTCTTCGAGATATCCAATTTTGAATCTTGTTCCCTTAATTTTTTTTAATTTAAATCAATCGGTCCAACAAAATCGCTGAACCGATCGATCAACCCAATTGGGGGGGGGGCCTTGGGCAACATCAGGCTGTAAAATGTTTTTATAATCTGAGCTTTCCCCCAATATTAACGAAGATACAGTCTATCAACCAAAAAAATGGCATTTTTTTTGCTATTTATTCACGTTAACGTTACAGGCAAAATAATTTTTTTTATTAAGCATAACAGATTTTAGTAGGAAATTTTCTGCAGAAAAAAAAACACCTTTAGACTTGCTAGACGACTAGTAGTTCCAGAGATATCGGTAGTTGAGTGAAAAAGGATCCTTCTGCATTCGAAATTAGATATCTCGAAGACAAATGGTTATATCCGAGGGTGGTGAAAAGCAAATTAGAGCTGAATAAACAGGCTATGCCACTTTTGCATTGGTCTAGCTCGAAAAATTGTTTCTATGCGTGTAGAGCAAAAATAAAAATTTGATAAATTTTGAAAATCTTTTCTTCCTGATTTGTCCGAAGATTGATTGCATGGGTACCGGTACCCCAAAAATTTGTTAACCAATGAAGTGAGAAACTGGAGTCTTCAAGCTTCAAAAATAATTTCTTCCATTTTCCATATGACCCTTTTTCACTAAGATACAGCCTGTTGAAAATCACCACAAAATTTTGAAAATTTTTCTGTTCCTTTAATTGTTTCGCAAAGTGTACATTGGTGTCTCTGTCATATAAATTCAACACAACAACACTTTTTCGAAACTTCAGACACATGTCAATGAGGTTATTTCAGTTCAAATGTCATCGGAAATGCTCATCAAAATTTCTACTATTTGAAAGGATAATAAATAATGTAACTCAAATCTTCTCTGGAAATCATTGGTGGCATTTAATTACATAATATAGAAGTTGGAACTAACTATGTATTGGTATTTTCATTCGATTTCACACTGTCCAAGCACGAAGTGGATGAATCAGCCGAATCCCTCTTCTGAATCGGCAAATTTCGTATTTCCCTCAACGTCGCGAAAGTTTTCCTCTCGTTGTTTTGATTCTCCATCAAAATTCTGGAATTTTTCGTTAGTAATCTCGTCATTGCGTTCTTCGTTTCTTTGGGGAAAGAAACGGAATCTCCATTGAGAAGGTTGTGGGATAGGGTGCCTGAAAATATAAACGTTTCTGAAAGCATTCAACAAAAAATTCGAGATACAAAATGAATATTTCATCCAGAGATTTCTTCAGCATTTTTTGTACATATTTGAGCACATTTTGGAAACTTGTGACTAGAGTTGGTAGACTCTGGGGAATTTAATGTTCCACCTACGGAACTAAAACCGGAAACTCACCTTGAAAAGAGTGCTTGGCTATTCCATATTCGTCTCTTGTATTGATTACATTCTTATTGATCTTCGGAGGACCAACATAAACTTCGAGCATTCCACCGGCATTTTTGTTCAGTAGCTTATCGAATTTCTTCACTTTATCTTTCACGAATTCCCTAGTTATCATGCTCCTAGTCTCGGCTCTGCTCCAAATATCATCATCGTTTTCGGCACCTTCTATATTTTTGCAACACTAAAAAAACTAACTTGAGAAGAAACATTTCAAGATCTCGACAATACTGAAGTAGGAAAGAACGAACCTGACAGATAAGTTAAAGATCAGCTTGCATACAACACTCCACGATTTAAATAAAATTGAGTACATGCTGAGAAATGCATTGAATCGATAAAAAAAATTAAACGATGACCCAAAAAGGCTTACGAATAGTATGAATAAAAGAAAAACATATCTAGGGAAATAACTTAAGAAAGAGCACACAAGACGATACTCTAAAACAATAAGAGAATTACTCAAATTTAGGTTCAACTGATCTTCAACATTTTCATGTGAAGTCAATTAAGAGCTGAACTTTCTGTACGCCTTATTCTTACCAGTTTACCATCAGGTCCTTCGACTAGATTTTTTCTGTATTCTTCGTACGGTCCATGGCTTTCGACTGAACAGATTGGTTGCTTCTTTTTTCCAGAGAGAATGAGTTTGGACTGCTTGATGTCCATCTGGTCGATTTCTCTACTTGTTCTTATTCTGGGTAACTGTTGGTAGATGAATATTAAAGGGTTTTTGAGTATTTTTCTTACATATATGCTGCAGAGAAGGCGCAGGTGAAGAGAGTATTAGGTGTCAGAGAGTCTGGAGCTCTTTGAGTAACTACATCTCATCTGCGAACCTTTCTAGTGATGTAATTGTCAAGAAAGTAAGTACTGAGAAAAACTACAGTACGATGCTATGCAAAAAAGAGGAATGGGAGCGGGAATACACCGACCAAAATTTCAAAGAAAATACTGTTAAATTGTATGCAGATGGTTCTAAAACCAACACGGGAGCTGGCGCTGACGTTCACTGGGCCAAAGCCGAGTGTGCACTATCGTAAGACTTGTGAGTGTTCTGCAAGCAGAAATATTAGCAATCGAAAAATGTCTAGACATTAATCTAGAGAGAAACTATCAGAATTGCGACATAGTTATTCACTCAGATAGTCAAGTTGCTATTGAACTACTGAACTCCTATGTCATCGACTCAAAATTGACATGGGAATGCCGGATCAAACTCAATGAGGTAGGCATGAAGAATAAGATCTCTTTGATCTGGGTTCCTGGTCATTCGGGAATCACAGGTAACGAAGACGCCAACAAACTTGCCAGAGAGGGTGCTCGGAAACCACTCACTGGTCCAGAACCTTTCTCTGGTATAGGGAAATGTACCTAGAAGAAAGAGTTTCTGGAGAAGGAGAAAACTGAAAGAGAAACACTCTGGCAGAATCTCCCAGGGTTGGATCACTCCAAAAAGTTCCTTCCGAATTTGGATCTCAGTAAGAATCAACTACACCTCCTCACTGGCTTTCTTACAGAGCATTGTCGCCCCAGAAAGCACTTGATAAGAATGGGCGTATCGGACACTGACGAGTGTAGATTCTGTGGTAAGGAGGAAGAAACTCCTATTCAACTAGTCACAGAATGCTTTGGCATTGTAACCCAAAGGAAACAAAGCTTCGGTCAAGAGACCTGTAGGAGTGAGGAATTAGCTCCACTGAAACATCTGGGACTGGAAGACGAGCTGTAAAGCTTTGTCAGGGGGCACAGTAGACCATAAGGTCGAAGTGGACTGTAACCCCTTTTAAACTATCAACATATATGCTGTACATGTGGTAAATGGATTGTACAAACAATAAGAAATTGACTATTTAGTGTCATTTTCAGGAAGGTCCACAAAAATTTAATCATTCTTCAATCAGTCTTTCATATTTCCTCAGGAGAATCTCCCTTTCAAACATTTCCAAAATGTTTGTAGTAGTTCTTAAAAAATCATACAATCTAATTGTGCAATACGAAGGATCAGTCACTTTTTACTCACCGCTACTTTTTTTTCTGACTCGTTATTCTCTCTAAGCACACTCTGAAAGTTCTTGTGTCTCAAGGATTCAATCAGACTCTTGTGGTTCCTCATCAGTCCCGACTGGTAGGAATGCAACATCTCAGGATTGATGTTGAGCATGTCTCGCACCATTTGCGTCCGAACATTGAAGCTGGGAACTGTTCTTCTGGGCTGTTCCAATTTGTCGTTTTGGCTAGGTTTGGAAGCGATTATATCTCGATAAAGGATGCAGGGGTTTCTTGAGTACTGCGACGCTCTGAACGGTTTCCGTTTGAAACGTTTCAAGGGGTCCCTGAGATTAAGTTGGCTCTTTTCTTCTTCTTTCACCTGGGAAAACATAATATCAAGCATTTGGCCTCTACCTCCTCAACATTGGTATTTGGAATTTGGAATCGAAAGATGTCTAGACATCAACTTGGAGAGAAATTATCAAAAGGGAGATATAGCCCTTCACTTAAATAGTCACGCTGTCATTAAAGCACTGAGCTCCTATGTCATTGACTCAAAGGGGAATTGTTGCCTCAGAAAGCATCTGTTGAGAATGGGCTTAACGGACGACATGAGTTAGGGTTGTTGACTCAAATTGTAAAAAATGTGGTTTAAATGAGATTTCGTGATGAAAATTTATATTAATATGATTTCAAGCTGCATGAAATAAAATTAATTTTAGCCTGTAGGTCTGCAGCGTATACAGAGTGGTTGAGAAAAATCGAGTAAAATAACGAAATTTTCTTCCCAGTGAATTCAAGCATTTCAAGACTATCAATACAATGTATGGCCTCCACGGGCATCAATAACAGATTGACATCTTCTTTGCATCCTACACACGAGGTTGTTGAACATTTCATGAGGAATTTGGTTCCATAAACCTGACAGAAGCTCTCTCAGATCATTTAAGGATTCTGGGGTAGGTTGATGATTATCTAATCTTCTTTGGAACATATCCCATGCATGTTCTAGGCAATTCAAATCTGGTGAGTGAGGAGGCATTGGTAAATGTGGAATACCAAACTCCTCGCGTGCATTCTCAACTATGTCTGCAAGGTGCGGTCCAGCGTTATCGTCTAGAAATTGAAAAGTTTCACCAAAAGCAGCGTGAAAATTTGGCAAAACATTGTCAATTACATGCTCCCTTGAGTGTAAGGCGGTCATATTCCCAGGACAAATGTGTAGATCTGTGCGCCCGTTGAAACATATCCTGGCCCATACCATAATACTTCCCCTCGGAATGGATGGACTTCTTGGACATAGCGACGATTACGGGGTATGCGTGGGATTGTCCATACCCTTATTCTTTGAGAATCGGAAAATCGTCCATATCTGGATTCATCAGTGAAAAGCCATTTATCGTTCCGATTGATATGTTGCCTTGCCGATTCCAGTCTTTGACGCTTATGGTCACGTGTTAATGGAACTCCTCTTAATGGACGTCTAAAACCTAGATTCACCTCTATCAAACGTCATATGATGGTTCCGATGGAAACTTGGACCCCATCTGCATTTTGAAGAGTATTTCTTAGCATTCTACATGTAAATCTAGGTTTTCTTCTCACCGAAACAGTGATGAAACGATCCTGGGCAGGTGTTGTTTTTCGTCGCACACCAACCCTTGGTCTTTCCAACCTGTCTCCCTCAACCTATTCCAAAGTCGAGATATCACACTTTGGCTGACTTGGAGCCTTTCCGCTACAACAACCTGAGTTAGGCCATCTTGTAGCATTCCGATAGCCTTTTTGCCTCAGCGTTTGTTAATTTACGTCTTGGCATTTTCAGAAAACTCTTTCAAATCGAACTCCATTTCAAAATGAGAACATTCATATGCAAAGAACCAAACTTTGGAAAAAAGCGACCAGATTGACGAAATGTCTCATACTGATTCCTATTGGACCGATTCAGGTTGTTATTGTGTTTTAAATGATTTCACAGCGATTTTCCCGAAGATTCTATACTTTTCAGAATGATTGAATACGATATTCCTAGCTCTTGTGGAGCAGTATATGTTTTTATTGATAAACTCTCTATAATGGTTTTCCATGCACAAGGATCTGTTTCAGAACCACTCCTTTGCAATTGATATCTATGTGATAGTTCTGCTTCTAATTCTGACATACTCAAGTTATATTTCCCTGGCTTTTCTACATTCTCAAAGCAGAGAAAGTGAACTTTTCGAAAATTCGGAAATATGGAGTTCTTTCTCAAAACTCAAATCGAATCCTGAATATCTGAGAGTTAAATATCGATAATCTTCTTAATTTAAACACCTTCGGATTATTCACGGCTAAAATTAAAAAAGGGACAATTTGACCAAATAAGTGAGGAAAAAAATTAAGTTACTTTTTCGAAACACTCACATCGTTATCATTCGATACTTTCACCACTGAATGATCGCAGCCATGGACTGGGCAATCATTTTCTTCTTTAACAGCCTTTTCTTCATCTTCCTCATTTATCTTTCCTATGTCACCTTTCTTGAAATCTCCCCCACTCCTTCCCACATTCACATACAACAGGGTGGTACCCTTATCCGGACCACTCACATCCAAATCTCTGGGCATTGGTAGATTCGGCAATTCGGTGGAGTCTGTGAACGACCTTTCGCTAGATAGTCTTTCGCTAGGGATAATTTTCCTTCTTGGGTTCATGAATTTATTCGTCATTTCTGGCGCTGACGAGTATTTTTTCACGGCCAAGTCCCCCAGCAAGTTCTTCATGAGCGTGTGGTCTGGTATGTTTTTCCCCAACACTATTTCGTTCCTCATCCTCCTTCTTGGAGGGGCCTTGCGGTATTTATCCCAGTGTTTTTGCATCATGTGGGGATCGTTGATGTAAAGATTGATGGTTGTTTGGCAAGGCTGATTTGAATTTTGAAAACTGCTACTACGTGCCCTGCTCAGATCTTGTCTATTATTTGATAAGCTGCAAGAAATTAATTTACTATCATTATTGAATTGGGGTTATAAGGCTTGGTTAGCCTTTGAGGTTATTTATAAGACACTCCTAAGACAGCAGTAGATACTCGTAATTTACTAACGTTGAAGGTATTTGTCGGTATTCTTCAAGGTTCGATTTCGAGTCCTTGATGGTTATGTTTTGTGGGATACTTCTTTTGGTTTGACATTCTATATGGCTGGGCAAGTTCCCTCTATAATATTAGTGATCCTAATACGTTCTCTTATAGATACTTTGAGCGCAGTGGAGTAGTAGAGATTAACAACAAATTAAGTGCCAGAAAATGAATGAGTGAAAGTGACATGGAAAAAGAAAAATTGCGGAAAGTTGGTATTGGGGCAATTTGAAAAAAAAAGACTTAGCAAAATGATACAAGATGAAAGGTTGAGTCAGAGAGGATGAGAAGAATAATGAAGACCTGATCATATGAAGAAAATTTCGCAACATGTGGTAGATATAAGAAAATATCCAAAAACTTCAAACTATTGACCTTTTCACAACCTTTCTTAATTACCTGATATTGATGAACTTCTCGATTTCTTTAGGGTCCAAATTTCCGTAACTCGAAGGGCATTGAGGATCCTTGCCATAATTGAGAGGATGGTTATCACCTAAACTTCCAACAATATTTCGACAGTGTGATAATCGTCTTCTGCTTTCATCCATTTTCCTAGAAAATTAATTCGTCAGTCATTCGCATTGTAGCATGAGAAAGAGATTGTCACCCAAAATATTTTTCCTACTACTATTAAAGCTCGTGCAATCAGGATGATTATCAACTACATTGCAATTTTTGACGTGAATATATCTACCATAGATTAATACTATATATTATATATTAGTATTTATCTATGATATCTACCCAATTTGTGATTGTCAATGAATCAATTTCTTTGGAAAAATTTTTCATGTTTTTCTATGAAAATCTTTTTTTTCAAATGTGTGAATATTTTCTTTTTCTATTATCTTGTAAAATAAAAGATTTTAGGATAACATCATTGGAAAGAGCGCCATCTTCGTATCATATACAAATTATTGGACGACAGTTACAGATTCCAACTCAAAATTTTTCGAAGGACGTCACCTCTCGATCATATCATAATTATATTAGAAACAGATCTCTGTAACGGTTCTATTCAATTGTATCGTATTCTATAACTCTAGTTATTCTTGAAAAGCAGCTGAGGGATTTAGATGACAGAAGGCGATTTTGTTCTAGGTGCTCGTACAAGTATTTCTCTCTAAATTCTATTTTGCTAACGTTCCTGGAGAATTGAGCAAGACAAATATTGTAGAATTGTGTAGCTAGAGGCCAGATTTCGTCAACAAGATTATAATAATAGTGTAGTCGACTGAAGCACCATCTATCAGGCAATTTCCGTAACTAAATGCTGCAACCAGTGTTGAGCCTAGACAACGATAATATGTAACGTATGTTGTATGTATGTATTTTCCATGCATTCTAGGTTTCAGTGAAACCCCTCAGAAGCTACTTTAAGCTTGTGCGAGTTAGAATGATGGGTGTGTTCTGTGTAGGCTTTGTTACTGTGTCCCGACGCCACCTTAGGCACAGCACTGTTAATAATGTTGTCGGAGAACATGATTCAATAGAAAGAATTGATATAAAATTATTTCAAAAATTATCTCGTAGCTCGTAGCATAAATGAATTTATTAGAATTGGCTTTGAACCCATTGAGGATTCTCCAGATGAAAATGGGGTGTTAATTAGTTTTCGGTGTGATCACAAGATTGTCTGTAATTCAAGTCATCCATTCATCGCATCCACCAAATTTTAATTTTACAATTAGAAAATTTGAGCAATTCGTTTAGGTGAAAGATACGAAAATAGGGTTATTCAAAAATATAAAAAGATTACGTTGGAAAGATTCAATACGGCAATTTTCAAAGTTTTTTTTTCGTCTGCGAATGAAACTTTTATTAAAATTCAACGCTTCTTCTTATACCTACTTCTGAATTCCTCATAGCATATCAGCACCTCAGAAGTCAAGTGAGTTAAGTCACATTTTTTCAGACACGAGCTATCTACAATATTGGATTCACATTAGTAAATTCTAGCTAGTGGAACACATTTTTGACACCATGGATATATCAAGTCGCCAAATAAAAGCAGTACACATTCTTTGAAACAATAATCGAACTGAAAAATCTCCCTCTTGTCTAATTTTGATATTGTGACTCAACACACTCTACCTCTGGGGTGTTGATATAGAAAAGATTATAAGAATCTAGGCGATTCTGTTCGACCAAATCTTTGTTCTGATTTCGTAAAGGGTAATGGTGAAAAATTGATTATTGTGTATGAGTCATACTGATAGCGTCGTCTTCGAACCATTGTTTGCTATTATGGGCGCCATCGTGAGTAAGTTTAGGCTGCTGTCTGACTCATTCTTCAACTTAACACCCGCGAATATTCAGCCATTGAGTGTGTAATTGAAGCAGACGCATGCAATTAAACCATTAGGGAAGCGTTATTCACCACGAAACTTTTCAAATTTCGACTTTCCATTACTAATTCTTGCTCGCCCTTCTTTCAAAAAAATTTTGAAAGTGCAAACAATCATTGGGTTCCACTTCTTATCGAAAATATCAGATATTTTGCTTATCAGAAAAAAAAATAATTTTGGAATTTTGAATGATGGTCTTCCACAAGGATCTGTTTCAGACTTTGTAAAGTTCAGAGGGTATTTAATGATTCACCTCTAAAGTAAAAAAATCATATTATTCAGAAACTAGCTGTTACTACAAAACATTCTTAGGGAAGCCTTTACCTTGGTTTTTTCTGCTACAAACTCTGGTTTACCCTTTGGGTTAGAAGTTAGAAGTGTTCATGTGCGAAAGATTGATGCAAGATTTGATCTATGAGGGCTGTTACTTGGTAGTTGTAAATTATGCAGAAGACCTACTGGATCATCCCATGAATAATTGTCCCATATGAATTAAGTATTAAGGTTTCTGAAATGGTTGGTCAGATTTGAATTGGGTTCATTTAATTTGGAGTATGAACTAGCCAATACATGAAAATTCTGCTGTGTCTCGTAAGTTAACATTCTTCACTTTGATACTTAGTGTTTGGTAAATGCATGCAGCTTAATATGTGTTCGAACACATGATATTTGGAGACAAAAAAACCCATCTCTCTGGGGAATTGGAATCCATTGATTTTAATTTTTCTCAAGAGGGGTTTGTCCACGTTTTTTCAAAAAGGGATATCTTCGGAAAAGTCTAAATGTTGGAGGGCGGGATGTAGTGTTAGAAATAGGATTTCCTCTGTCGTCTGCTAGGAGAATCTGACGAAAACAGTCTCGAACCTCGTCTTGTCAGTCGCTGTTCGAACGTGGTCAGAGCGGGTAACGTAAGTAGGTTCCCGCTAGTGCACAAGCGCGTGGCGATTTGCAATTGTTTCTTCACGGAGATCGCGATTTTTTTCGGCGTCTTGCAGCACGCCTCCACATGTTTCTCCTTTAGCGCGGTTTCGTTCAGTTTGTTGTTTTTATTCGCATAAACAGTGACTTTTCTGCTCTTTTCTGGTTTGGAGGATATAAAAAGAGGTGAGTCCAAGGGCTATCTTCAGGGAAAGATGTGTTTATTTTTTTATTTATTCAACGAGAAGTAAACAAAGTCTTGAAAATATAATGGACCAAATAAAAAATCAACACCTTACTTGGCAAACCAACCCGCATTGGTTTTCGTGAGAATTGGCTGAAATTTCATTGTATTGTAGTGAAGTCTCGGTTAATAGTGCTCTATCTGAAATTGGTATGTTTACTTTTATTGATATAGGGGTCTTTATTAATGATTGTTATATCCCAGTTGGTTTTGGATTACTGGTAATCTCTATTTGGAGAATTTCTTTCAATACTTATTGGTTTCCATTCATTCAGGTTGTTTTATAAAATATTTATACGCAAACAAAATTGCAAATATAAAAAATTGCATTGATACAGCCAACCAGAAAAAAAGCAAAGCTATGCTGGTACAATCTTTTATATGTGTAAAATGGAACACAGTCATTTTGGGTTACCTACATTTGACAAAGAAGTTGTTGATCGGATTAAGACAAAGGAAGCATAAAATACTCGATGAAATTGTATGAGGCAAATCCTCTAGACATGTCCAATTACAGTTTAATTAATGATTGTTGTTTGGTATGTATACGGGGTGTACAAGAAAATTGTTGTTAGAACATTTCTCTAGCATTATTTAAGACGCAACAAGTTATTCTTCTCGTAAGATATAATAGTTTTAGTCTCAGTAACTTTGGAACATTTTTTTCCTCAGTTTTCAAAGTCATTTTATTATGTACGGGGTGGGCAAAATTGATGATACCTGAACTAACCGAAAGAGATAGTGGAAAATGAATTACACATAAGGGTAGTCTTTTTTAGAGAAATTGATAATGTCATCAACTGCATTCCATTATCTTCTTCTGTTTTTGAGTTATAGGCCTACATTAAAATTTGGACGAATTCAACTTTTGCATTAACTCCGTTTCTCTTCCTGCTAGGATATGGCAATGAAAATATTATACAGACACTTTTTTCATAGCAATCCAGTAGCGTACTATGTGTTTTTCCCGAGAGGAAAAAAAACCACAACTTTATGTTAGTTATAGCTCAGCAAGGAAACCTCTTGGAAAAACATAGTACCCTACTGGATTGCTATAAAAAAATGTCTGTAAATGTTTTCATTTCAAGAGCCTAGCACAAACAGAAACGGAGATAATGACCAAAGTTGTATTCGCCTGAATTTCTCTGGATTATTTTCTTTAAATAAAAGTAGAAGGGACCATCATAATTCCATTAAAATTATCACAAGAAGCAGTTCCTCCTCATAAGTAAAATATCCCTTTCATTATCGAGTTAAAATCGTACATATCTAATAGAAACCGCTTCGAAAACAATGGATCATTAGCAGCAATCGCATACTGGCGAAGATAGACCACCTCCTCAATCTAACAAAGAGCAATACAAGATAATAACTAAGGCGCAGTCTAGATAGGGAGATAATTGAACGTTTCGGATCTTCGTTTTCCCCACATCAGGCTTTGTAGGTATGCACTTGCATTTAATGCATGTGAAAAACAGCCTTAGGATCGGAATTTCAAACGACTTTGTCGATTAGAATGTGTGAAAATTAGCTCGACTTCCGAATAGAATGTCAATTAGGATATTATTAAATTTTTCGCACGCTTTTTTTAGGTATCACTTTCTCCTCTATATCCTGGAGAGGAAATGATCCGGTCTTTGTATAAGAACAGAACGTTTAATAAAGAAGAATCCAAGGCTGTGTGTGTACTTTACAAAAATAGAAAATGACAATCCATTTAACCTTTCAAGCAGTCTGACATAACTGCACAGCTATACAATGAATGGTGCAACAAGCAGTTTAAGCTAATTGTACTTAGTTATTTCTGCAAATACTATTCCTCAAGTTCCATTATCGAATGCAAAATATTCTTCGCCTGATGTTTTTGAACGTAACATTCGTATAACTTTGTTTTTTACTTCTGATCGAGGAATTCGCTTCAATCCTGCTAATGTATGGGCTTTATCAACAGAATTCTACAATGGCGCCTTGTTCTATTCTCGAAAATACATGTGAGCCATGTTATTTATACTTTGTACTTGAACGCGACTTCCTGTCTCAAGAATGGAATTATTCAAGACCAGTGTCATGAGTTTCTTCGAATTTAATACTCGCGTCGCCATAAGAATAATATGAAACCACACACAAGTGCTAGACGTCAACTTCAAAGCTTGCGTCACTATCTCATTTTTGTGGGGTCGACCATAGAATTCTAATCATTTCACGAGAAAGAGAAGTCTTATGTAAAAATATGATTTTACGACATGAGCATAGAGTTAATGATCAATATAAAGTCCTATGAATGTATAAACATCGATTTGACAAACACTGAACTTTCACTGCAAATGAATAAATTCGAAAAATTATCATTTTGAAACGCCAAAACCAGCAGTAAATTCGTCCAAAATGAAAAACATCTGCCCAACACGCGACTAAATCGAAATTGCTAATGAACGTGAGAAAGTTCTGCATAGTCGTTAGATTAATGTGCAGAATCGGATGTCAGAAGCAACAACGGTATCAAAATTTGCCATGAGAGGAGAAATTCATGCTAGTTTTAATTTCTATGATAGAACGCCGCATCGATGTCAGTTAATTAGCGTCGATCCGAGTTCTTGAACCATAGAGGGATTTATGTGGGGAAATCTAGAACATTTTATTGAAATGTCATTTTTTTATTCCCAACAAACAGAGCGCTTCGGTTCACTGCGATCAGCTGTCTCAACTTCACCGTCAAAGTGCCCTCAGACTGAACTCTGGGGGACACCTAATAATAATTATCATTTTAAGAGTCTCTGTGTCCAATTCATAGAAGGATAACATCAAGATGAATATTGTGAATAATATATCAATAAAGGAATGGATAAATAGTCAAAATTGCATTTAACATTTAACAACATGTTTTGAACACAGTTTAATGAAAATGTTTAGTTTGATTCGATTTAATTAAAAATAAAAATGTCTTCAAGGAGCGTCAGAAAAAGATAACTCACTTGTTGCGATTCAAGTGGTTACCATTGAATTTAATCCTCAAGATCAGATTCATATTTCATCACTCGCTCAATTGATCAGTCAAGACCCTACTGAAGACATAATTAGTCTGGATTTTTTTGACTATTTCAACTCTTGGGAAGGTAGTCACGAGTATCATATACAACGTAGTGACATCTAGCAGCAGAGTGTAAACTGATTTTCGGCAACTGTCGACAGCCTAGTCAATTGAAACGCAAAAAGCTGACTATAGTGTTTGAACCTACAATCAAAACAAAACCTCATTTTTCCTTCTAATTCGATCATATTCAACATCTTAGGCTTCAAAGATCTGAATATGGGAAAGTATTGTTTTGATATGGAGTAACATAAAAATGTCAGCTATGACAGTTATTGAAGAAGGTGTTTTCAAGCTTTCCGTTAATCTTTGTTCTATCCTCGCACAACAAATTTTCCATGAAATATCAAATATTGACTTTACTAGTTCAAATATTTATCCACCGACGTGTTTATCTATGACGTGCTATTCGCATCCTGTAACGTTTAATAGATTGAAATCGAAACTGTGTAGATAAATACTAATAGGTGCTGTTATAATATTGGGCTATGGACATACTGAAATAATAAATGGATGTATGAAAGCTTTTCGATCTGTATCGTTGGAATTTAGAGGTAATCGTGGAAGATGAACCTTATGACATCGATTCTGATTTTCCTTTGAAATGATTTCTACACAAAATTTGAAATCGTTTTCGTTCCAAACTATGGAATATGATCCTTAAAAAGTCATTCACATCGAAAACCAAAAATCTTTCAAGCTTTTTCCCAGAGCGATGATCTGCTGATTAATAAATTAAAGATTGCTTGGGTAACCTCTGTATATTCAATAGGTTATAGCGGAACTAGATTTCTGTTTACTTTCGCTGTCGAAATAAATTCTAAACAAGACTTAATAAAGTGGAGCTTCTTCAGTCAATCGGTCCATTGTTACTTCCTCTCAATTATGCATCGTCGTTAATTATTTTAAAATAAACGGGCAATAAAAATATCCCTCTCAATTTTGATAACCGGTGAAAGTTTGTGTGAATCTTTCGAAAAATGTCACGCATAAATTTGCATCAGAAAGCACCACCATCAATATCGAATGTTGAACTTCGGGTGTATTGTAAATTCGTGTTGGTTTGTCGGATTGCTACATTTATGCGCCATTGTAGTGTTGTAACAGCAGTTACTGCATCGGTGAAAGAGGTTTTTGCAATGTCTGAGTAGGTGGCCATGTCTTTATTTTAGTCGCGTTCAAATTTTCAGAATAAGCATGTAATTTGGTTCATTCCGAAAGGATGTGGTCATAGCATAGTAAAAATTACTATACGTACTCACTATAGACTAGTAAATGGTTACTCTGAGCATACACGTTGGATCATCCGAGAACAATCACCGTGTATGCTTAAAAAAAGAATAATTTTGCAGTATGGATACTTCAATCGAACTATTCATGTTGCTTAAAATACGGACTCTAGTGATCACATTTTTTTCAATCGACGGACTTGATGTGATAACATCATAGTTTTGAATTCTTTGCACTTACAGTAGTCGCTTAGCTCTTATCATAATTATGAATATTACTTTTTATGTCCTCTTATCCAAAACGTAGTTGACGTACACATTGCAATTTTTTTGTGTTGAGTTAGGCCCTTTCATTGCTTTTCATTCACGAGTGGTCGGGACCTGATTCTGAAACATACTCAATTAAAAAAAATTAAATACTGGAAGTGCAGCTACGTGAATTCTTGTACCAATTTGTTAGGAGAAAAGTAGTTCTATGAAATCATCGCCTAATAATAAAAGAACGAGAAAACTTCGAATTTAGGAACCAATTAATGTTTCAAAGGCTTCAATCTTGAAAATCTTCTTATGAAAGATTCTTTCCATTATTTGAATTTCAGAAAACTTCCAAACGAATCAAAAATTCAAAAATAGCATATTCGAATTACACCTAAAAAAGTGCATTTTCGAGAACGTGTTGTAACAGTTGAATAATTCAGCATTATTTTAAACTAGCTGGCCCGACGAACTTTTTTTCGTCTCAGAGATTCATAAAGTTGTATCAACAAAACTGGTTCTTTTTCAAGTAGGAGGTAAATAAGACAAAATTAAAGTACAAAATATACAAAAAATTTAATTACGTTGAAAAAGGTAGGTATGTACATTGTTATTTACATGAATAGACTTCACTTTATTCAAGCGGTACCATATTATTATTTGAAAATTGTCTCATTGTTGTACCTTATGATGAACCACATTTTTAGTTTTTTCGTCATAAAATTTTCCGTAGTTTTCGGAAGAAAGAAAGGTGTGATAACACATGGACTCAGATGCGTTAATATTATTATTAAATGTAGTTCACCGAATTTATATCAAATATAATACTTACACGAAAACGATATCAACCTCAGCGACATCTACAGGCGTTATTCGCAAGAAGGAAAATAACTTCCCACTTTTTTTCCATTTCATCAAGTTTTTCAGTGTTTTATGTATTTTATGTTAACCCCACCGTAGAAGAATCCAACAAAAAAACTTTCATAACAAACAGTTCATCCAATCTTGAGTTATAAATGGTGCAACGAACAATATGGCCGACTGAGTTTTATATATTAAAATTATCAATTTTCTTTCATAAATCAAAATCTAGAAATGACTTGGCCCACCTTGTATATCACGAAATACAAAATCAAAACCCGTGACGATAGCATTATCTCAAGACCTACATTGTTACAACATCTCGGTCAAACGACCCACTCATAATAATATCATAAGATAAAAAATGGCCCATATTTCGTCAGCCATTGTCGATTCGTGTCTGTGCGGAGTGCGGATAAATTGAACAAAGGCCGGTTATTATGATGATCCGTTACTTACCTCACGTTCCATTATTACTCATCGAGCTTCAAATAATGAAAAAAATTCGAGTGGTCGAAAATCATCTGTGGTCTTGGCATGGAACATAAATTTACAAGTTTAAAGTCTATGCCCTTACCTAACCTAACCTATCTACGTCTTTGAATATGAAAATCTGTCATCAGCTTATGGAATTCATAGAAAGGCGTGTTACGTTCATTGACGTGTTAAATCAGCATAGAAAAATAATTGAATTATCGAGTTGCGACGTTTCGCCAGGTCTCTGTTTGAGGTTAAGACGCTTATGCGATAAGTGCCCCCTTCAATTCATTCAATTTCTCGCACAGGTTCACACGGTCAATAAGGAAAAAAAGTTTATAACGGGCCGTTTATCATTGCACGTTCAACAATTATCGTTGTCTTCGCGATTGCAGAAAATAATGCTGTTTGTTTGCGTTGGTCTACTTTTGCGATTGGTTCTGCTTTATTTAGCGTGGCATACACGCAGTGCTCTGCTATAAATAAACGATGATCTTATAGGCGACGAGAGAGATTATGGTCTGAAATTCATATAAAATAGCTGTGTGCTTCGCACATGTTTTGAACCTCAGGTTGAAAGGGGAAGAGAAAAAGAATTTCCCATATTTATACTGGAAGACGAACAAGTTCAAAATACTTCTTTCTCATACTTCTTTCAAGAATGACAACAATTGTCAGAAGATCAATAGCAAATAGTTATAATATTGTTCGATATCGATATAAAACTTTTTATAACAGTAGAAATATACAATTTCAATAATTTCTGGGTTGGAAATGATTCAACAACAACATATTTTTAAGACACAGAATCTAGAGCAAAGCCCTTTCTAGCTCATAATAAATGTTTTTTTTTTTTGTGATCTACATTTCAAACAAACATAATTAACTTAAAATATAATATGTAATCAATTCTCGTCATTTCTAATTGCACTAGACTCCATTTTCATTTTTGAAAGTTTCTTTGTTTATGGTGCGTTATTAACAATATTATACACTTTTCTATAATATTTTGCGAATACCTTTTTGGGTGTGAAAATTACCTGAATATTCCTGAGTTGTTGAATAAAATAAAAAAAGAAAAGAGTTAAAATATAACTGAAAACAATGCAGTCATGAGTTCTCTACAACACTACATTTAGTACTGTAATGGTAATGAACTAATTACGATACTGAAATGGAGAATAGTATATTCTAAAACAAGTTGCAGAATGAGCGAGTTTTCGAATTGCCTTCTGAAACGAGTATTAGACGATATTTTCTCTATTTGAGTAAAGTTTTGTGAAATACTCTCGAAATTCAAATAAACATTCACATCAGTGACTTTTGTATAGTATCTTGGCAGTTGGTGTAACTTACGAAATTTGACAGATTACAGAATTTGAATTGATTTAATTTGAAAATTGATAGGATCGGAGGTCAGTACTGACAACCACAAAACGAAAAATGTAACTGAAAACAATGCTATAATGGGTTCATTACAGCACTACTCTCAGTACTGTAATGAACTCATTACTATAATGAAGTAGAGAATAGTATATTCTAAAACAAGTTGCAGAATGAGCTCCTATTCCAACACGAATGCGAAATTTGAAAACGAGCGACGAAGGAGCGAGTTTTCGAAAGCATGAGTGTTGGAATTGTCTTCTGCAACGAGTATTAGACGATATTTTCCCTATTTCAGTCAAGTTTCGTAAAATACTCTCGAAATTCAAATGAAAATTCAGATTAGTGACTTTTGTATTGTAGCTTGACAGTTGGTCTGACTTACGAAATTTGACGGATCATGGAATTAGAATTGATTTGATTCGAAATTTGATGGCATCGGAGGTCAGTACTGACAACCACAAAACGAAAAATGTAACTGAAAACAATGCTGTAATGAGTTTCATTACAGCACTACTTTTAGTACTGTAATGAACTTCATTACAGCACTACGTTTAGTACTGTAATGAACTCATTACGATACTGAAATAGAGAAAATATAATATGTAATCAATTCTCGTCATTTCTAATTGCACGAGACTCCATTTTCATTTTTGAAAGTTTCTTTGTTTATGACGCTTTATTACAATATTGTGCACTTTTCTATAATATTTTGCGAGTACCTTTCTAGGTGTGAAAATTACCTGTGTGTATTCCTGAGTTGATGATTAAAATAAAAAAAGAATGAGGAAATAATCAAATTCAGAATTAAAATATAACTGAAAACAATGCTGTCATGAGTTCTTTCCAATACTACTTTTAGTACTGTAATGAACTCATTACGATATTGAAATGGAGAATAGTATATTCTAAAACAAGTTACAGAATTAGATCCTATTCCAACACGAATGCGAAATTCTAAAACGAGATACGAAGATGCGAGTTAAAACGAGATACGAAGGAGCGAGTTTTCCAAAGCATGAGTGTTGGATTTGCCTTCTGCAATGAATATTAGACGATATTTTCTTTATTTCACTCAATTTTTGTGAAATACTTTCGAAATTCAAATAAACATTCAGATAAGTGACTTTTGTATTGTATCTTGGCAGTTGGTGCGACTTAGGAAATTTGACAGATTACGGAATTTGAATTAATTTGATTCGAAAATTGAGTGACAACCACAAAACGAAAAATATAACTGAAAACAATGCTGTAATGAGTTCATTACAGCACTATTTTCAGTAATGTAATGAACTCATTAAGATACTGAAATAGAGAATAGTATATTCTAAAACAAGTTGCAGAATGAGCTCCTATTCCAACACGAATGCGAAATTCGAAAACGAGCGACGAAGGAGCGAGTTTTCGAAAGCATGAGTGTTGGAATTGCCTTCTGCAACGAATTTTAGACGATATTTTCTCTATTTCAGTGAGGTTTTGTGGAAAACTCTTGAAATTCAAATAAAAATTCAGATTGGTGACTTTTGTATTGTATCTTGGCAGTTGGTGTCACTAACGAAATTTGACAGATTGCTGATTTTGAATCGATTTGATTCGAAAATTAAGTGGATCGGAGGTTAGTACTGACAACCACAAAACGAAAAATATAACTGAAAACAATGATGTCATGAGTTTCATTACAGCATTACTTTCAGAACTGTAATGAACTCATTACGATACTGAAATAGAAAAATATTTTTTCAATGTTGTCAATTTGATGGAGTACGTTCAGTTTGACAGATGTCTAACCGCAATTTCGACTCATCGCAGCCTCAAACTATTGAACTTTTGTATTCATAACCTGCTTGGGGCGACCGAATGTTTGGGATCAAGAATCCGCGTGTTAACATCGTCGAGCCCAACCTTTCATGGCTCATTGACCCGCGACTGCCAGTACCCAAGGAACCGGAGACTTCCCCAGTCGGCGCCGCCACTGGTCTAAAGGTCAATCGGACGCGCATCGGGTAGGTAGGCCTCGATAAACAAAAACAAATGCGATGCCCGTAATTGACGCCGAGCAAAGAATGTCGTACGTCTTTTTAAGGAAATGATAACAGCGAAGAAGTCTGCGTTGACCGGTCTTCCTTTGTTCAAAGGTGGATTTGCTTCTTTGTCCGCTTACATGGTCATCTGGCGAACTCGTTTTACCGTAAAAAATGCACTTGTGCGTTGATCTTGAATATTTAACGACGTGTTGTGTGTGCAGAATATAGCAGATCTTAGCTTGAAAAGTTTATTCAACAATGAGTAAACACTTACGCGTCGTTATTGAGACTCACAAGTATGTTGCAAGGATTGCTAATTGTTGTATTTAAATCTTTTAAAAGTGTCTTCAGGGCGTCAGATTTCAGCAAATGCATCCGTTGCGATTCGGATGAATGCTACGATAATAATCATGAGTCTCATATTATCAAATCATCATTCGCACTTTGATCAGTCAAGACCCTACTGAAGACAAAATATCTACCTGTTTCTTAGGTATTTATCTCTCTCAGGTAAAATGTATTGGGTATTCTACATATCCTATCGACATCTATTGGAGAATCCTGGAAGTTATTTCATGATTCCATAAATTGTTGATTCATTGACTTAACTGTTATCGATAAGTTGAATTCTATTCGAACAGTATCATTGTTTCATTATTAATTCGATTTGATCATTTGGTGAAAAGGATTTGGAAATAGTATATTCTGAAATAAGTTGCAAAATGGGCTCCTATTCCAACACGAATGCGAAATTCGAAAACGAGCGACGACAGAGTTTTGTTGATCATTTTTTGATTTGAATTGAAAATTGATAGGATCGGAGGTCTTATTCTCATGAATTAGAGAGCTAAAATAAAACAATAAATGTTGAAACAAAAAGTACCTAAGCTGAGGTAGAAAAAACGGGGTACCATAACATTCTTCGTATGATACTATAGTATCATACGATACTATAAAGCCAGGGGAAAAACCTCAGCCGAAAAAACCTATCTCCCCGTAAGAGAAAAATAATACATATAAAATTGTTATATCTGAAATTTTATATTGAAGGACATCACGATTATCGGAACGACTCTTCGAAGAAAGGATTCCCAAACAAAAACTCCAACCTGAAAATAAAAAAAGACAGAACAGCAAGATAATGCAATTTATACTTCAATTTCAAATTAATCAAAAATTTTCAACCCAATGCAAAAATGAATTTGATACACTGTGTATGGCTCTAATGCTATCTTGAAATATATAAATCGAACAATTATTAATTAGGTGTTCAACTGTTTCCTCTAATTCACCACATTCACAATAAGGACTATCAACTGAATTCCACTTGAACAGCATGCTATTGGTACGACCATGACCTGTTCTTATTCGATCAAGAAGGGACCATATTCTCCTGGGAAGGTTAAAATCAGGAACTTTATTCGATGGATCAGATATTAGATCTTTATTAGATAAAGAAAACATGCATCCCATTCGGATTTCCAGATTTCCTTGTAGCTGAAGTTCGAATTTAGAAAGTTATTCGACCAAATACGTTTACGGGATTTGGGTCTTGGAATTCTATTTTCTGGAACGTAGGAAAGTACTGAGAACGACAAAACGAAAAATGTAACAGAAAACAATGCTGTAATGAGTGCATTACAGCACTACTTTCAGTACTGTAATGATATCATTACGATACTGAAATAGAGAAAATAACATTGATTCTAATCATGTATAATTATGATAATCCATAATCTGTCAAAACTTTATGACCATTCTTCTTCTTTTCTCTTGACGTAACCTTTTGCTAGTGAGTATAATTAATGCGAATATATCTGGATAATCATTTCGTGGTGAGGATGAATCGAAACATTACAGTAAACTTATGTAATGAAAATATTCATGACTAATGTATATTAATATTATATTATATAATTTCACATTATCAACCTCTGCATTGGAACGAGACATCCTCTTAAAAACTTTATGGTTCTATTCACGATGTTCAACCAGAGATTATTGAAAAAGAGCAATCCGGATATCATCGATCATCATGACCGCTCTTCATTAGGGCATAGACACAGACTTTACAGCTGATTGCGCTGCCCATAAAGGAGTGGATGGCACAGTTAGAATCGATAAGATTAGCAGTATCTTCGTTCTGCATATGGCACATCTTTCCAATCGTTGTACCGGTTTCGAACCGCTATTTCCACTTCGGGTAAAAGTAGAAAACGGCAGAATGTTTTTCATAGCGGAGAAAAATATTGAAGGCATAAGGCGAACCAAGGTTTATACTCTATGAACGTTTCTGCTGTCAGGTTTTGACGTCATAAGATGACGGAATTGTCGGATTGAGAAAACTATGGAAATGTAATTATTGGTTTCGAGTCTTTCCTCATTGTTTCGTAAACTGAAACGGAACTGGAGCATTTAGAGTTCGTTAGTAACTGGCTCCATTTCATATTTTCAAGGAATTCTCATGTTGAGTCATCCATCTACTTGTTAGGTATCAATATAACTATATAGCGTTTCTTGTAATTGACACATTTTAGACAGTCTAAATTAGACTGAAACACTTCCTCCTAGTTTATGGAGTATTATTTTGTGTATTTATGTTTGTTATAATGTGATCTCTCTGATTTCATTGTACCTAGAGCGCAGTGTTACCACAACTAAAATTGAATTTCACCCCATAGAAAAAGGAACGCACTCTCGATATCCTAACCTCTAGAAGAAGAAGACAGTTTTCATAGATAACAGGTAATTGTACTGTCATTTTGGGTGTCACAGAGCATTGCGATGTACCTATGTTCCATAGACATATCAACAAGACTAGTCTGAGGTATGTTCTGAACATAGATACCTAATCACGTCAGAATCACTCTAGGAATTACTGTAAAGTGACATAATACATGGAAATCGGGATACTATTTTTCTGTTTTCACTTTCATGCGTTTCGCTATGACCACGTGAGCGTGGCAAGTGTGTGAGCGATGTATAGAATTAAGATGAATTAAATTTCTAAACATGTGCGTCTTACTTGTTATTAAGATATCTAGCGGCTCGAGAGATAACAATACATACATGGGTGCATTTCGAGTTGAAACTTTTTATGCCAGGATATAGCTTTTGAAGTACGCATCTTATTAAACCTATGAATTCTGCTGTGTCACATACGTCATTCTTCTCTATCGATCTCAAAAATATTCATCGTTTCGGCAATTTAAACTTCTAATTTTCACATTTTATGATACAAAACCTTGGTATTTCTTGGATTATTTAGAAAACAGTTTCGAACCCTGAACGGTCACTTGAAAGAACTGAAGAAATTCTTGACATATCCTTAAAACTTGCCTTCAACTGCTTGCCCGAACATGTAATTAGTTATAATTCATTCTAGAGGAGGTACCAGCAGGTTTTCGTCTGTTATGTTTACTTCCTTGGAGCATATAAAAAATTCTTAACCTTCGTTTTGACGAATATTTGTTCGCCGATGCCTTCCAAATTCACCAAGTGCACTCTATAAATAAATATTACGAAGCACTTTCCAGCGGTTTCAATCGAAGGTGGATAAATGAGATAATTCTCTATGAGGAAAAAAACAAAGCAAAGTTGATTCAATTGTTTATTTCTTGAATAACAGTGCAATTATTGAATTCTTATTCAAGCGTTTGGAGGCGCCCAATTCGTGAAATATTTAACCATGATAATTACTTTTGTACGCTTCAACATCCTTTCATGAATTATTGACTTTCAAGATGGCCTTGAAGTTGAGTCATTCAAGGTTTGATTTTTAGCTGAAAAAGTAACTGATTCATTTCTGTTGAATCGTGAAACTCAAAATGTTGCTTATGGTTTATCAACAACATTAATCTTGAATATCATCGGCACTTCAAGATGTCACTAATTCTTTGACAGAGTAGGTACAATCTAAAATGATTGTAGACATAGAATTGATAAGATCCATATAAAAAATTCATGGATGCTTCATTTCCCCTCTCTAACTCACTCATAGATTCATTTATCATCACAGATAGTCATTGATGTAGCCTCTTCTGTGACAACAGGAAATATGACGATGTAGGTTTTGATATCTGAGTTGATGTCTTAGTTGCATTCAGAACCATTAATACAAACTGGTCTATTTCGAGTGGTATTCAAATCCAGTTCCCACGATAAGATCTCTTTCTCGGTATAAAAGGCGCATTCCATACGTGCTTTGGGTCAGGCGAATTGTCAAGTTCAAGTTTGCACGGTTTTCTGTGACACCAGGATCCCATTACCTCACTTCAGCAGGATGTCGTTCAAAGTAGCCAAACGGAACATATTTCGAAACTTCTGTTCATTGATTTCTCGCAATCCTTCGTAAGACTATTGCGATTGTTGAAAGAATCAGTTGATCTATAGTTTTATGGTCCGACGAGGTATCTCATTCTGTTTTTTATACCGTTGAATCCATGAATTATCGTTCACAGACTTATTCATAGAAGCAGATATATTTTCTGTGTTTGTATTGATCACGAAATTGAAAATTGATTTGGAAATTGGTTGATATTTATTGAAAATGAATAATCCTGATAAAAATAGAGGTGGTTAAGGTGACTCTGTAGGTATTGCGTATGTTTACTTTCGATAAGATTATATCGAATAATAATCTTAGTATAGGGTGAGTCTCGTTTACAATCTGGAATACAATCTGCTTGATGACTCAACTCGTGCAAAGCATTTTCCAATAATAGAATACAAACATGAGTCTCTCTCTCTAGGACACGGGTTTGGATTGGGGCTCTCACTGTCACCCCCTAGTTTAAAAAAGCTTCTTTGACTAATCCATGCTTACTGGAAAGTGATGAGACTCCTTGAAATGATTCACCTTCGGCAAATCTTCAATTACCCGAACACAACACGCACATAGAAATGAAAAAGAAAGGTAAAACCATTGAGTAATATCAATTACCAGTTCACAGACAGGAATTATTCCGATTGTCTGTGTGATTACAATTCTATGTTTATAATTGTGCAGATCATAGATGCGATAAGTACATGTTAGTTCTCTGTCTGGATATGCAGACTGATACAATCTGAACCTTTTAGTTTTAATTGTATCACTTTCCCCACTTTGCTTCCGATTATTCGAAATGGAATATGTTAGACGTGAAGAGGTTTCGAATGACATAGGAAGGAAGATAATGCAATTTAGTTTGAATGAACACGTGAATGTGTGCAATCTAACGATATAAAAATTCACTTTCGCTGTTTGTGCAGCCTAGACATGCGCTAATGATTTGATGTATGATTTGTGCCATCCACAAATAACTCCAAAGTCATTACATTATAGCTTCAATATCGTATCTACAGTCCTTTGAATATCTTGTTTTCAATGGTGAATTTCAGTAACTACGCCTTACATTGGTGACTCGGCAGTAAATCTGACGCAAGTTTCTCAGAAAAGGCGAGTAACAATGACGGGGTTGTTGGCCTTAAGCCGCCTTCTTGGTTACTGGGAGCTTAAAAACGCTTATTTAAACTGCAGTAGAGGCGAAAGATGGTCGATTAAATAATATGGATGTAATTGTGGTAAATCTTGATACAATTACAAAAGTTTTGATTTTTTCAAATCCTAATGCAAGAATGAAGAAAGGTACGATGTCCACACTGGCAAGATTCTATAATTCTATTCTCTAACTCTGTGGCAAATCCGGTCATATTTCATTTTCATATGTTGGTACTCGGAATTCTTTTGTCACGGATTTATCTTTCATCTGTCAAATTTATGATACAGAAAACAGTTCTGCCAACCCACATTTTTCAATGCAAAAATCCCTAAATATTATTTATAGAAATATTCAATAAATTTCAATAAAAATAACTCTAACAGAAAGCTTGTTTCTGAATTTGGGGAAGAATGTCAATGTCTTCATTATTTGAACTGTGAATACCTATTGTTGAATTGGTATTGACCAATACAAGATCAAAAAGAGAAACATCTTCCGTTCCTTCTAACAATTGCAATTCTACCTGAAGAAAACCAAGAAATACACGCAACACCGACACGGTAATGGGTTTATCGGTATTGTTTACTCATTATCTAGAGGGGGTTTAGAAAGTGAATGTCGTATGACCTTTGTACGATGTCAGTACAACTCCACACAAAGGTTTGCTTACCTTGATCGATCAATAAAGAATTTCAGTCCGATACTCTGTTCTCTAGGATATCTTAATAGTTCTGATCTTTCAAATGTATCCTTCTGGAGTGATTGTTTGGTTTGTGCTGCCATCTATAACGCCAAGGTTCATGGCCTAAAGCAAATGAAGGTTCAGACATAAAAGGTTGTCAATTTTGTCTTGTACTTCCTTCCTTCCTTAAGCAACAAATATTTTTATTCCATTACGTGCATAAGAAAGGTGTGTTATCTAAATGACAATATAAACTTCAATTTTCTCAAATTCATTTATAGTTGTGCTAATAATATTATATAGCTGTGAAGATACAGGCAGAATGTTGAAGTTTTTCTTATCAGTTACTTTATATACCTACTATATACTAGGGAAATAATTTAAATCTCATTCAAAATACCGATAATCAGAACTACGACTAGTGATTCAGGGTAAAAATGTCGATTTACTCATAAAAGGGTAAAAGATTTTTTTCTTTAAAAACCAATATTACGATGGCAATGATTTGTTACGAATCTATCATTTGAGTTGTGTTTTTGGCACGGAATCAGTGAATTAAAGAAGTAATCAAGAGGTTTCTAAAACGAAAAAAGGATTTAATAACGAAAGCTGACTTTTTTCATTTTTATTCGCATCGTGATTGAAGGTAGTCATGTTCTGTCTTTGTTTCAGGCAAAAATGCTGCAACAGATCCTTCGGGATATGTATGTAGATCCCGAGATCCTGGCAGAACTGGACGAGGACTACAAGCAGAAGCTTTTCTGCAAAATGAGGGAGGAACAAGTGAGGAGATGGCAGATTTGGACAGACAAATTGGGCGACCAACCTTGCGTTAAGTCGCGAAATAAGAAGAAAGTGGACTTTCTGAAGGGTTCGGATGGTGAACCATGGGTAAGAATTGAAAAAAATATGTATTGGGAACACTTCTACCAAACTTCAACCTCAACTGATCAGAGGATTTTTCTATTTTTTAGATTATTGTACCTACATTTTTTGAGAAGTTTCTTATTATATCTCTGGTAGAAGAGTTTCTGTTCATGCACTAATTGAATTAGAATTTCTGTTCACAAACATTTCATCATGCTCTATCAGGTTTGGGTGATGGGTGAGCATGCAAATGACAAGTCAATAGAGGACATAATCAGGGAAGAAGCCTTGGAGAAAGCCAGGAAATTAGCCGAAAAAGAGGTGGAAGAAGAACTATCCCAATACTTAACCCCCAAAATAGAAGACTTCCAAATAGCCCCAGCCCCAAAATTCGTCATCCAAGATGACGCAGACATATACTGCTCCGTAGACGAGATCAGGGAGAAGATCAACAGCAAAAAAAGCAACAATATCTTGACGAATTACTCGATAAACAACTACAAGGACAAAAACAGATACAACATATTGAACGCGGACGTGTTTCAAGACTTAAGCAAAAGTACCACGCAGAAGGTTGCACAAAAAGTTGCCTTGTGGGAGAAAAGACTGACAGAAGAAAGGACCTGCCAAATTCTGAAGAACATGCAGAAGAAGAGGCTGGAGATAGCTGCGCAAGCTGCTGAAGATGAGAAGAAGCACGAGCAAGTTTGGAGGGAACAAGGTAATCATCGCCATCAATTCGAATTTTTTTATTGCAGATCTTAAGGAAAAGTTTTTTGCATAACTCTAATAACTTCTGCAGATACCCTGTATGAACATGGTTAAAGAATCTTAAAAGTGAATACATTTCGGGAAGCCAAAAAAATGTGTTTCACAAAGCGAATTCCATCTTGTATTACCAAAATTATTCACATTTGCAATCTGATGTCATCCTAAACCACAAGATATAAGGGAAAGGTTTCTTTATTCTGCAACAATACATTGATTTAATATTGAATCACTTCTAATTTTTGTATCAAGATATAAGTCATATGGTCATTCCTTTTAGAATTAGTTCTGATTACTAATATCTCCCCTGATATAATTACATTTTCCCACAATTATCTTGAGTCGTTAACAGTTACTCACTGGTTTGAATGAGATATGGAAGCTTGTGAAAATCTGTGTAATTTCAGATAAAAAAACGCACAATCTCTTGCGTGAGAATAACGAAAATGCCAAAAATAGAAGCACGAAAAAAAAACTGCCCCACATGAGTTAGGGATATTGACTTGAATTGCAAAAAAATATAGTTTAAATGAGATTTTGTTTCGAGATATCACACTTTGACTGACTTGGAGCCTTTCCGCTACAACAACCTGAAATCGACCACCCTGTAGCATTCGGATAGCCCTATTAGCCTCAGCGTTTGTTAATTTACGTCTCGGCATTTTCAGAAAACTCGTTTCAAATCGAAGCCGTTGATAAACTGACTCCATTTCAAAAAATGAACATTCATGAAGCATATGCAAAGAACCAAACTTCAGAAAAAACACGATCAGATTGACGAAATGTCTCATAGTGGTTTTTATTGGATCGATTCAAGTTCTTATTGAGTTTTGAATGATTTTACAGCGATTTTCTCGAAGATTACATACTTTTCAAAACATTGAATACGACATCCCTATCTCTTGTGGAGCAGTATATTTTTGAATAACATTACTGAATATCTCAGTATTGGTTATATATATTGACGTATTATATAGGAAACCTTCAACATTACTTACTTTTGCAGTTATTTCTTTAGCTTCAAACTCATAATGGACTTTCCCGGTGGGACATCCTGTATAATGCTTGGCTCAACCATTTTTTGAGAACAGAATATTATGTCAGTCTATATTATTACGAGAGCAACTATGGATTGTTGAAATTATAATTGTACTGTACCGGCCTTTGTTTTGCTGTATTGCTAAGATGACTAAATTATATCAAGCATTCATTATCGCATTAGTCATTGAAGAAAAATGCACAGCACATACAGAAACGTTGTTTACTCCTCATTCTGAAGCTCTGCAATCTTTTGTTATTTGTTTCATGCGTAATTATTAAATTCATTAGAGCGATTGTTATTTTTTATTCTAGGGTCAAGCGCATATCAAATTCGAAATCAGCTGAGTCAAACTTTTTTGTAAACCGTCAAAAGAGTTTTCTTGCCAAAAAATACGACACTAATTACATTTAACCTTCAGTATACTGGCTCCAGAGTCAGAATAAGTGCGGTTTCATGCTTGATCAAATCGGTCATGGTTTCTGCAAGAAGTATTAGAGTAAAACTGAACAAGAACTAGAAGCAGTGTCTTTAGGATCCTTAGTTGGATTGGCATATTCATTTCTCTATTTCAGGATCGTAATGAGTTCATTACAATACTAAAAGTAATGCTGTTATGAAACTCATCACAGCTTTGTTTTCAGTTATATTTTTCGTTTTGTGGTTGTCAGTACTGCCTTCCGATCCCATCAATTTACAAATCGAATCAATTCAAATAACGAAATTTGTCAAATTTCGTAAGTCACACCAACTGCCAAGATACAATGCAATAGTCACTAATCTGAATATTTATTTGAATTTCGGGAGTATTTCACAAAACTTGACTGGAATAGAGAAAATATCAACTAATACTCGTTGCAAAAGCCAATTCCAACGCTCATGCTTTCGCATTCGTGTTGGAATAGGTGCTCATTCTGCAACTTGTTTTAGAATATACTATTATAATACAGGTGCACGAGTTCACCCAATTTTTATCGAAATCAATGGAATATTTTCATGAATATCATTTTGTATTTTTCACGTTGATAAATGTAGGTTGTCAGAACTGTTTTCTCTATCATATTTTCACAGATAATAAGTGACAGAAGGCCAACATAAAATGATAAGATAGCATGAAAACTGTCTCACTGAGATATTTTACTTCTATGTTTTAACATGAAAACTGTGTAACTGAGATATTCTTTTTTTGAAGCATAGATGAATTCAAAATAGTAATCATCGAAATGAATACCATTTTCAATTCCCAGGCTCAGAGATTTTTTTTTACCGTTTTATTCTTTTTCTTGAGATATTCTACTTCTATATTAAATATATCATCTTATTGATGGTTGTGTTTGCAGAAAGGAAAGCCAAAGAAGCCGAGCAACAGAAAAGAGAGATCGCTAGAAGAGCCAGAGAAGAACACAGACTGTCCGCAACCTTAGATATAGACACCACATACAGTACAGTGAATCAAGGGGTTCCCCCAGGAAGGCAAGCGGTCCTGGAATGGTTCAGAACCAAGGATAAGAGCAGATCGGGAGTCTGTGATAAAAACGGCAATTTCTCACCTTGGTTTCACGGTAAGATATGTTAAAAATACTGGAGGATGTTTTGTACAGCTGTTTTTCAGGTTTGATAACCAGGGGAGATGCCGAGAAGCTCTTACTGGACCAGCAATACGGCTCTTTCTTGGTCAGGTTGTCTGAGAAGATTTGGGGATACGCAATTTCGTACAGGGCGAGAGAGAAATGCAAACACTACCTGATAAACGCTGGTCCTAAGTATAGTTTCACCGGAACCAATCAGTTGGAGCATAATACTTTGAGTAAGTATTATGGATTAATTTTGAAGGTTAATTGCACGTAGCTGCTGAATTCTTCCATTTCGGGAAAATTAAGTTATTAGTTCCTCGCTTTAGGCGGTCCATATTGAAGATTCAGTTGGCATTTCGCTCCAAATACCTCGAAAAACGATGAGGAAGTTTAGGATCGCGTTATTATTATATCATCCGCACGTATGAGTGGATCTTGTTCAAAACGTCGGGTTGAACGGCTGACCTACTATGCCAAATTCGATAATAAACTTTATTACGTCAACTAACTACCGTTCTTCTTTACGAGTTTAGTGGTTTTGTATATCGAAAACAATTCTTTCGAACTCTGTTCAGATTTACGAAGAATCTCAGACTCTGCATATTTCATGGTTCATAATCAGAAAACATTCCAGAAATTGAATTCGAAACAAATATCGAAATCACGGTATTTTCAGGATCGTAGACAACAATTCTGGTAAATCGCATCAACGATACAATTTTTCGTATAGACTTCATTTTCAAAAATAAATCTATACAAGGGTAGTCATTGATTGTACATATATTTTAACAATAGAGTCCTCAGGTTACGCTATTTATCGAACAATGAATTTATTCTCCAAAATGTCCAAATATTCATATAACATTAAACTGACTTTCAAGAGGTGGGTCCCATGAATTTCAAATCAAATTTAATAAAGAAGAGAAAAAAGCTGAAAGAAGAAGAATAAAAACGATGTAGAATTCTGTTTGGACCACCTCAGATGCGGAAACATATGGATGTAATACATTTTAAAATTCATACCTTTGAAATATATGATATTATTCAATTATAACATATTATATGAAATTATGTACTTCAGAAGTGCAATCTTGAATAGAAATTATATGTTTCTGATTCGAACACGAGATAGGAATAGCTAAGGAGAAATTATTTCAATTCCGAATAATCCATATCAAATTCTTAATCCTTAAGATTGGAGTCAAGCATAATGATTCTTTGACCATCACATGGTTTGGTACGGTATCACTCGTGCACAGCTATGTTTGTGATAGGACTCACAATCAATCAGGGTATCTAGAAATGGACTATGCTAAAATATTATGCCATAAAATTTGTCTCATTCTAGGAGTTAATGAATGTAATGCAACAGAACACAGTGCTAGGTTTTTAACCAATTGTTGCTCTTGCATTACAGATGATAATTCAAGAACTTATCTCGTCTGAAATATAGGCAATATTTTCTCGATAACAGAGATTTCCAAAAATTTCACTTGACCGCTTATTATCTTCCATTAAAAAAACACATTCGGAATGAGATTGAAAATTGAAGACAAAATCGTTTTTTCTGAATATCTCGAAAAATATCCATTTTAGGATAAAAGTCTTGGACGTATGTATTGACGAAGATTTCTAAAATGCTCCGAAAAAATGGGGTTCCAATTTGAAAAAACGATGTTTTGATGTTTCGTCACTTCTAACTTCGACAAAGAATTTGTCATCAGCATCAGCCTTTCTTTTCGGAGATTCTCGAAAATGAGAATTTTAAATGAAAAAGCCTCGAAGTTGTCTGTGTTTCAACACAGTTCAATTTTGAGATTTTTTTTCCGTATTTCCTCACTTAAAGAAAATTTTCTCGGGAAAATTCAAACTCTTTGAATTTGAAAAAACTCAGGATTCAATGGAGAATCTATTCATGCAATAAAAAAAGGGTCTTCCCATTTGAGAAACGAAAGTTGAAATCACGGAAAAACCGGGAGTCCTAGAACCTTAAAAAAATATACGAGAAGTTGCCTTCTTACTTGAAGCTAACCTTCAGAATTCCAATCCTGAATCTTGTGTCTTTCCTAAAAATATTCTATAGAACCATATTCGGGGCACAAATCTTCCAACCATAGAAAAATCTGCCCAGATCATTCCAGGATCGCCAAATCTGGTTCGTTCCACTTCGTTAATTTTGCCGAGATCCCACAGAATTATATCATCGCTTCGGATCAACCGAGATTTTAACACAATACGAGTTCATTTTTCGCATATCGGTTAATTGATTGAACCTAGGCGAAAGTTACATGTATACTTCCGCACTTACCAATTACACCAAGCAACTTCCAATTCATTTATCTCTTCCTGTACCGATGTAATCGCAATTGGTACACAACAATCTCGTTATCTTCTTCCTAGGATGGACTTGAATCATAACTTCCTCCGTAGAGTTCATAGAAAAATGCGATGGAAACTTGTTCAAGTAAGCTAGCGACTCTGATAACTCTGGTTATTTGAATACCGATATCATTTTGTGTTACCCAATCCAATGAATTTTTAGGAAAATTAGGATCAAGCTATAAAAATCGGTTTTTTGGACTGTATAGAGAATGTTAAATTCCTTGATTCTACTATCTACAATTAGAAAAAACATGAGAGGCTATGACGTCAGTGAAAAATGAATGGCATGAGTAATTCCAATTTTGGGAAAAATTAACATGTTACGAATTTTTTTCAGGTGATTTGGTGAACCACCACAAAACTCATCCCCTCTCACTCTCAGGGGGCGAAACCCTGAACCATTCCTGTCCCAGACTGTCCAACACTGCCATAAAGGAACTAGAGTAGAAGGAATTAGGGATAGGAACTGTCTATCTCTAGTTCTGTGCTCTTGTCAAACGTATGGCGTACTGTGATTTTAGCTGGCATTTAATCGCAAACCATTTAGATACGATTGCGAAGATCCCTTATACACATACTCCTCTATTCCCTAAGTTTTATTACTCGATATTAGCGTAAGTTTGAGTATAGTCTATTGTATGATGAACGATATTATTTCTACGTCGAATTTTTTTATCGAATGTGAAAATAAAACGAGTTTGAATCTGCAGTTGTTTCTGTACGGATTAAAAAGGAAAACTTGTTCAAGACTTTACCTTAAAAGTACGAGTTGTTTCTGTGATGGTCTCACAAAAAAGTAAGTAAGCGATTATGTTTAGTATATAAACTGCTCCACATGAGTTAGGGTTATTGACCTAAATTGCAGAAAAATAAGGTTTAAATGGTATTTTGTGATGAAAATTAATCTTGATATGATTTCAAGTTGTAGGAAATAAAATTAATTTTAGCCTGTAGGTCTGCAGCGTATACAGGTAAGAAGAATCGAGTGAAATATCGAAATTTTATTCCCAGAGAATTCAAGCATTATAAGACTATCGATATAATGTATGGCCTGCACGGTCATCAATAACAGCTTGACATCTTCTTTGCATACTTTACACGAGGTTGTTGAACATTTCTTGAGTAATTTGGTTCCATAAACGGGGCAGAAGCTCTCTCAGATCATTTAAGGATTCCGGGGTAGGTTGATGATTATCTAATCTCCTTTGGAGCATATCCCATGCCATATTAGCCTCAGCGTTTGTTAATTTACGTTTTGCCATTTTCAGAAAACTCGTTTCAAATCGAAGCCGTTGATAAATGACTCCATTTCAAAATAAGAACGTTCATGAAGCATATGCAAAGAACCAAACTTCAGAAAAAAGGCGACCAAATTCACGAAATGTCCCATTCTGATTTTTATTGGATCGATTCAAGTTGTTATTGAGTTTTAAATGATTTTACAGCGATTTTCTCGAAGATTATATACTTTTCAAAACTATTGAAAACGATATCCCTAACTCTTGTGGAGCAGTATAGTTACAACTGGCATTTGATCAACGTGCAAAATGTAGTACAATCAACAAGCAGGAGATGAGTTGAGAGTTGTCAACTAAGGTAGTAAAGCATGCTAGTAAATCAACATGAGTAAAAATATATTTTTTATTAATAGGTTCACATAAATTAAAAGCAATGCGTTAGTCCTAAACATTATCAGAACGAAACTCGTCGACGATTTTCGTAGACCCATTGTACCTCCTCTTAGCTTTCAGATACCTGTACGCCTAAAACAGAGAAACATCAACGTTCAGGGAAACTATAAAACTCAACAATCCCACAAGGAGTTCATTCTCCGCGACACTGAAAATAACGGATTTAGCTGCGTTGGCCGGTGAGTCTACCCGATCCGAGCCCTATGGAAATCACGGGGAGCCTGAGTTAAGTCGGATGTTTAGAGGTCGTAGATTTCGACGAGTTTATTCTCTGTAACATCCAGAAATTCAAACGGTAGATTCGAGGATAAGGATAAAATGGTCCGTTGTACTTACAGGGGTGACGGTATCTGATTGGTGGCAGTCGACTTCGGAGAAATGTTTCATCCTCATCTTGTTCGGAGTGGCTGTAGCTGTAAAGAGACGCATAAATGCGATTTAAGAGCGTTAAAGGAAATAGCAAAGTACCTCCTGGTAAGTTTGGAAGGGTGAAGTCTCCCCTAGACCCTCTTCTTTGTGTTCTCTTAGTCTCGCCGTCCACCCAAGTGTTAGATGTGAAATTCTGTTGTCTGTCTTTCTTGACGAATTGGTTGTTACCGCCGAAACCTGCCAAAGATATTTGACTCACTGTGGTCTTCGTTGGATACAGCGGGGATTTCTTGGTGATGAGCTGATTATTGTAGTTCAAATTATGCCCTAAAGGGTGATTCTGCTGGTAAGTAGGCGCTGTCGTATACTCCCTAAACGTATTCATTTTGTTATCATTCGGCAATTCCCTCAAGGGAGAATCCGACCTGTACAACAAAGACCGCATCTTGAAATCGACAAATTGAAAGAGTTTCAACTGACAACGCTCACCTATGGAAGTCGTACTTAGGGTTGAACCTAGCAAGAGACTCCAGTGACTTCTCCAGCATGTACATTTCAGCGGCGTTGTTACCATTCTGAAAGTCCACGCTGTATTGCTGCTTAGGAACAATTTTCTCCCTCAACTTATTGACTGAAACCTTCGGTGTCGCCTTGTGGTTGGATCTTTGGCTTCTGTCAGTGTTGTTTTCATGATTATCCTGTTGTTTCCTCTTAGTTTGACCCACTACAACAAGGTGTGAGACTCTAAAATCTTTGCAGTACAAAGAAAGAAAATTAGACTGCTACCTAACTTTTAGATAACCGGCTGCCCTTCAATCGGAGAGTGGATATGGGTGAAATACAGTTGAAATTTTTTGAGCACCACGATAGTTTGATTTTTCACCGGTTACCTCGTTCGTCGAATTACTCAGTAAACCACGAAATCCAAGTAATTATACGAATGAAATATGGGAGATAGTAGGTAGAAGAAAATTTTTCAGAATGAACTTTCTGTCAAATATTTACTGGAATGGCTCAGAGGGTTTAACAAAGTTAAATGCAAAACTCTGGTGGCAAATATATGATGGTAATAAAGTAAATATTTAGAAAAACAATATGAAAAGTCGACGTATATAACGTTATATACGCTTTACAGTTAACAGTACAGAATTATAATATTGTAAATTGTATGAATTAATAATTAAAAGTGAAAAAAAAGAATTGGCAATAAACCTTGGAATGTTTCAAACTGTCCAATTCAAATCAAGAGAGTAACTTAAATTGTCTGTATCTGACCAAGATCTCCAAGAATTTGAAATAGATATACGCCAGTTCTCGAAATCAAATTTGTCTGCATCTGAAGTACTCCGGGTATGTTTGACAATCTCAGGAAGGTAAATCCAGGTAATGTTCGAATAACGAAACGTAGAAGATAGAACAAACGATGTAGAATTAAAAGAAAAAGGCCTCCTGCAAGCATCATTGTCGATAAGGCATTGTTGAGTGAAAATTTGAATTATCTACTTACTGGATGTTATGCGGCCTTTTGAAGAGTTTTCCAATGCTTTAATCCGAATTAATCGAACATGAAAGACTAAATAGGTAATTCATAAACATAGCTTGAATCCGCTAAATGCGACAAGAAATATCTCGCTTGTCGTAAAGGGAAAATTATAATAATCGATCGACAAAGAAGCCAACAGGAAAAACCAGAAAAAGTCTTCAGGACATAAGCGGCTGATTGAGCCCGATACTCATTATTTCGAACCGCGAAATGAATGAAAATAAATCGCTGCAATTTCGTCAGGAACCAGTGGCGGTACGAAGATTTACCTATAATAATTTTTCCCAGCAGTTCAAGCAGCTTTGAAACTTACAGGACTCTGCAGCCGTGAAGTGAAACTTCCATTTGCAAGGCTCATTGGACGAAGGCTTCCTTGACCTTTGCTCGTCGTGGCGATCGGTAGAATACAAAATCTCGGCCTTTACCTTCCTCAGCAGCGGATTGCTGTTGTACTCGACAAGAACCTTCTCCCTAAAACAGACTTCTGTAGGACCCCTTCGAAGCAAAAGGTTAAGGTCACCTCAAGGCCGGTACGAAGATTTGCGGGAAGTTGTCGTGCGTGAAGTAGCTGTGTCTCAGGAGGTCTTCGGCGCTGGCTCTTTGGCTAGGGTCCATTTTTAGGCAGGAGGAGAGGATGTCCATGGTCGTGGTTGGCCAATCCTCGAAGTGCCTTTGGAGGGTGTTGGAGGAGTGGGGGCTTGAGGCCTTGATTTCTCTCAAGGCCGAGCTCTTGGTCATGAGTTGGAGGTGCTTCGGGCATGGTTTACCTGAGTGAAATAAGTTAATTGTAGGAAAGAATCAGAGTTTATGGAAGGTAGCTAGTGTCCAATAAGAAAATGCTTTCTCATTTTTTAAGAATTATCAAGGTTGTTACAGACAAAGTGAAGCAACAATGGGATCAAATCTCACTGGGTTTGTTCGTTGACAATTCTCGGAATATGTCGTCATTTTTGGTACTGAAAAATATTCTGTTTTCTTGTGTTATAAGATGTTTGGTTTATCTATGGATAGTTTCCTTTCATTAGGGTCCCGTTGAGGTCTTCAAACATCTGAAGTTCCGAAAAATCATCACTAGGATGGTCGTACCTGATTCGAAAGAACCCTCATGATCAGAGAGCAAGGCTGAGAATTTAAATTTGAATATTGGAGGAATTCGAAGGACAAGAGTGATTACGTTCCGAAATTAGCCACTGAACATGGTGTTGAGATCTTCTAAGAAACCCACATAACAACAGAGGAACTTCTTCGTGAAGGAGGACAATTAAAAGTTATGTACTCATTGATTTTTCACTTAGTCCAAATTACAGTTTAGCTTGTTGTGTTATAAGTTTTCTTATGTTTAGAAATTCAAAAAGGGGAAATTGATTGGGTTTTTTCATTTCTTTCAAACATCGTGACATTTCTGTCATAACTAATTTATGAAGAAAGAATTTCTGCAATGGGTGGTTAATTCAAAAACCATTTAATTGATTATAAATAACTAGTTTTTTCGCTTTTGTCTTTTTTTTTTATTTCAGATCTAGAATTTCGGGTAGATTGTCGAAGAGTCTGTTTTTTTTTCTGCGGCCCATAGAAGAACTACATGAAGATGTTCTTCTGATCACTTAGATGTCCTCCAAGATTCTCTGATATGATATTTTTAGTAAATTTTTTTCTAACACGGGTGACGTCAGGGTTTTTCTTCTGTGGTGTTTTTTCCCCTTACTCATTTTATCATACTACAGTCCTGTATGGTTTTCCTGTGTTGCACTAACCCCAGCTAGGCACATTTTTGCTTCAATATGTATTGTATTATTTTAGCTCTCTCAATCAAAAGAATATATATATATATATATATACCCTTGAGTAATCAGATCACACTAATCAAATTATCTCTGCAAAATTATATCCGGACAAACCAGAATCTAAAGAAATCCCAAGTTCTTTCAATAATGTGACTATTGAAAATGGTATGAGAATACACGAAGAAATGAAGAAGAATTGGCTTACTTATTTGGATGTTTCAAATCACTCCTCCTTTCGACAAAACCTAAAGAAACTTAGGAAATAGAGTCGAAAAGACAGAAATGAATATAGTCTTGCCTACAGCAGCAAAGACTGAAGGAACAAAGCCACCAAGTGAAAAAGGTTAAAAAGAGCTGATGGAGTGTTTCTAAGTGTCTCTGTCTCTATCCCTTCTTTAAACAAACCCTCCCCCAGCTTACTCAGTGTGACACTCTATCTAGTTGAGCAAATCATGAAAGACTACGTACTCAAAACCCTGAGGAGGCTTTAGACCTATTACACCCTTTTTTATCATCTAGATTTGAATCGATAGCTTCCTATAGTTATCGCAAAAGAGGAACAGAATTACTTGATTTGTTACTACAACCATTAGAGATACTCAGTTCGTTGCTGGTTCTTTTTGAAGTCCGTTTATAAGATCATTAATGAGCAAGGCAACTTCCGAAACTATTTTCTCAATAAATCTATTAGGAGCTATTCACTCATGATTCTTCCATAGTAGGACAAAAGAGCGTGAGGAATAAGAAGTTTTTTAGCCCTCACCTATCATCTTCACAATCAGGAACAGTTGATCTATGTCGCTCTCCCCAGGAAAAAGAGGTTCTCCGGTCATCATTTCCGCGAATAGACATCCTATTGCCCAAATGTCCACTCCAGTACCGTAGCCTTGGTCTCCTACCAACAATTCTGGAGCTCTGTACCATCTGGTAGCGACGTAGTCTGTCAAAGGTTCGTTTGTGTTTGTCGCCAGCCTAGCGAAACCAAAATCGCACAACTTTACTACCCCGTTCGTGGAAACCAGCACGTTTTCTGGCTTGACGTCCCTGTGTATGATCTGAAAAAAAAATGTGGAATAACATTTCTAGCTGATAGTGAAAATAAACGAAATTTAAATGATGAAACATGTACAAGTCAAGAAAGTATATTGTGGGACCTGTCATAGAGGCAATACGAGTTCGTAGATATAGGAATTCTAAGTCGAAAAGGAAATGAAAAAGCACCAGTCAGTGCCGTACACAAGGGGAGGGATCAAGGGCCTTCACTAAAGTAAAAATTGTATTGTTTCTAATTTTGGTGAGTTTATATATTTCACTTTTTTCATCTGTTATTCAAAAAAGGTCAAGGGAATATAAATGTGCATCATTTTCATAATGTTATAAATAGACAATAATTGGATTATACAGGGTTGAATGAGGTATGGAACCAAGTAACAATATTTATGAAACTTTGCAGGTGAGTGCATGCAATTTCATTAATATTATCCTTTTCGTTCAATAGATATTCACTTGGTACCAAACTTTATGCCAAACCTGTAGATGCTAAATAATGCGTGAAGAAAAAAAATATCCAGAATTAATTATGTTGAAAGCTTGAATAAATTTGCAGTGCAAATACCCTCCCCCCTAACTAAATCTTGAGCACGCCCCTGGCACCAGTAAAGGAACAAATATGCTGAAATCACATGGTCGAAACCACAAAAACTTATGAAAATCATAAATTATAATGCGAAACCAAAAATCATCATTGGAGAACGTTAATTAAAATGGAATACATTATTCGCAGATTAAAAAAAGCAGATATTATGACGTTCATTTGAAATAATAATCGGTAATAAACTATTAAAAATAATTTATTCATCAGTGGTGATCCAAAAAATGAAAGCAAATGCAAAATGAACAGGACAATTGGGGGCAAAAAAACTTCTGCCGAAACCCGGGATCGAACCAGGGACCTTTAGATCTTCAGTCTAACGCTCTCCCAACTGAGCTATTTCGGCTGTTGTAAATGGTCTCCGATAAAGCGCACTTACGTTTAAATATCCTCTCACATTATTTCATCCCTTATTTTCTAGTAAAATTCAACTTTCAATTTCAGTTTTTGATTGAAACGGATTCTGTTGATTTCCCACACACAATCAAAGTAGATGAATCAGATTGTACTACAGAAATATTTTCATAAGAACAGGGGTGGATTCAGCCCAAGTCACCTAAAATCCGAATGTACTCACTTGATTCGAATGACAGTAACTTATGGCTCTGACAATCTGATACAACCTCTCCCTGCACTGTTCGTCCCCCAGACCTCCCTCCATTTTCTCCAGCTCGTCCAGGATAGTACCGTTCAAATATTCGAACACGAGATAGAATCGTTTTCTATACCTGAACACTTCAATGATTGCCACCAAATTTTCGTGCCGCAGTCTCTGAAAAAAAAAACATGTTAATTCGGAAACAGGTGCTTCATTTAGGTTGAACTCACCCTTAACATCCTTATCTCCCGTAATGCCATTTTTCTTATCGTGGCGTCTTCCTCGGTTTCTAAAAATTTTTTTATGGCTACCATTTGGTCCAGTTCCTTGTGACGACATTTCATTACTACCCCATAGCTGCCCTCCCCCACTAGCATCACGTGTTCGTATTTGTCCATTTTCCTGTAAGGCCTGCGTTTTCACTTCACGTCACCTGCTGGAGAATTATTCTCATGGTAAAAATTCTGGAAAGAAATAATAATAATTCTATTTCCGCATGAATTGAGATTTTTTACAGATCATACAATTTACGATAATCAAAGTCTTTGACACGAAAAAAAAAATGTATGTATAGTTAATAATTGTCTACGGTAGACGGTAGAATCAGGAAAAGTGGATCTTTTTTGATAACATGCATTTGAAAACCACGTGAATAGGTACGTAATAAAAGTTTCTCTTTTTCAGTATCGTAATGAGTTCATTACAGTACTAAAAATAGTGCTGTAATGAAACTCATCGCAGCATTGTTTTCAGTTATATTTTTCGTTTTGTAGTTGTCAGTACTGACCTCAGATCCTCTCAATTTTCAAATCAAATCAATTCAAATTCCGTAAGTTGTCAAATTTCGTAAGTGACACCAACTGCCAATATGCAATGCAAAAGCCCCTAATCCGAATTTTTATTCGAATCTCGAGAGTATTTCACAAAACTCGACTGAAATAGAGAAAATATCGTCGCTCGTTTTCAAATTTCGCATTCATGTTGGAATAGAAGCTCATTCTACAATACTATACTAGAATAAACTATTTCATATTCATTCTGGTAACGACGACTTTAATTCTCTTGCAAATGACTGTAGGTCATAGCTTATCTGCGCTTTTTTTAGATCAAGTCTAGGACATCTAATATTGTTTATACTGAAAAATGAAGCTTAATGGAGGTCTTGAGTGATGTTCATGTTGATTTATCGGTTATTTATATATTACTGTAATTAAAGTCGTGGCATGACTGAAACCGATACGGAATATCATTTTATAACCGGTTACTAGACGTTTCCGTGACTATCCCGTCTAAATTAAAAATCAATTTGATTTGGGAAGACAGACTTTTACCCCCAAGTTTGCTTCTCATTATGCCTTATCGATTTTGTCGAACATGTTACAATTTTCCTCTGGTTTCCAGGTATGGTATCGAAGACGACTTCTAGAAAGGTAAGCACCCAGTCACGGAACTCTATGAACGCTGCATTTTTCTCGATCGATGTGCACTCAGCGGCTTTTGATAATATTGTCCGCATGTTATTTATATGTAGAGCCCTCAGTGCTCTTAATCTTTCAGAAAGAAAAGCAACATTTGAGCGGTATTTTGGATTGAAAATTTTTCAAAAATATTTCATAGGTTTTGACGTTTGCAATGGTGACGTCAACCACAAAAATGTTCGAAAATATTTCGTGATCATTGAAAGCAGATTTTGGCTTTCAAATATATGCATTTTAGCGATCTGTGAGCTCGTGACCTCAAACAATATGATGCATTCTATGATATACCTCATCGAATTCTCAATGACAAACAAATATGTCATTTCCTGTATTATCAACCCTGAGAGAGGAATCATAGAATAAACAGAAAATCAAATAATAATCCCAATTTCCGGCATATTGTGAATGCATCTGTATAATCTGTTCTTGTCCGGCATTCTGTTCCATTTCAACCCCCAATAACTCTATGATGTAAAAACCCTCCATAGACACGGAACACCCCGAATTAAATACCAGGTTTCTAGGTACGTTACACTGACTAAAAGATAAATTACACCTCATATATCTCTAACGAGCACGAAACTCGGTAATAACGTGACGTACAAACATGACCTTCGTCCTTCAACGTGCCTTTTTGGAACCCAGCCCTAGTCGCTACCCTTCAAGCATATCCACACAATTACTGGGAGAAATATCGTCTACAAGCTATGTGATTGCTCACATGTGTCTATGGTTCTTAGTCTACAATTTTAACCTGTAAGCACCTTCTGGAAACATCGCGTGCTCCCCAATTAATTCATTAAATCGGGGTTAGAAAAATCTGATTAATGAACTGCGAACATTCTTCTGAATTGCGTGAAAAGCCAACCTACACAAAGAACATTTGTAATACAAATGGGGACAATCTATGGTCCGCCATTCTCATGTTAAGTTGATTCTTTGTATGCATTAAGGCTGGAAAGAGCCCTTCAACTCTTCCATCATATCAATCGTCGGACAATTGCGTGCGAAGTATATTACGAGTTATTTTTAGACAAATCATAAATCGATCTTCTTGCTATTCTCGGTGCTTTCCCATGCACTTTGGCGGATGCGCCAAAATGCCTCTAACTTCATCACTGTTCAACGGTTAGGTATCTCATGAATCCAAAAATATGAAAACACAACACTCTATCTATATAGCTGATAGAAGTTCGAGATCAGACAAAAGGAGAGCTAAACATGTAGCATGTAGGTAGATGCGGTAATGACATCGTATATGGCATGATTTTTTTTTGTTATTTTCATGAATATTTTGTATTTATCATCGCTTGCATTCATTTCCATTATGATGATATTACAATAGTATTTTCTCTATTTCAGTATCGTAATGAATTCCTTACAGTACTAAAAGTAGTGCTGTAATGAAACTCATTACAGCATTGTTTTCAGTTATATTTCTCGTTTTCTGATTGTCAGTACTGACCTCCGATCGAATCAAGTTTCGAATCAAATCAATTCAAAATCCGTGATCTGTCAAATTTCGTATGTCACACCAACTGCCAAGATACAAAACAAAAGTCACTAATCTGAATTTTCATTTGAATTTCGGGAGTATTTCACAAAAATTGACTGAAATAGAGAAAATACCGTCTAATACTCGTTGCAGAAGGCAATTCCAACACTCTTGCTATCCAAAACTCGCTCCTTCGTCGCTCGTTTTCGAACTTCGCATTCGTGTTGGAATAGGAGCTCATTCTGCAACTTGTTTTAGAATATACTATTCTGAAACAAGTTGCTGAATGACCTCCTATTCCAACACGAATGCGAATGCGGAAGCATAAGTGTTGGAATTGCCTGCTGCAACGAGTATTAGACGATATTTTCTCTATTTCAGTAAAGTTTCGTGGAAAAATCTCGAAATTCAAATAAAAATTCAGATTAATGACTTCTGTATTGTATCTTGGCAGTTGGTGTCACTTACGAAATTTGACAGATTGCGGAATTTAAATTGATTTGATTCGAAACTTGATTCGATCGGAGGTCAATACTGACAACCACAAAACGAGAAATATAACTGAAAACAATGCTGTAATGAGTTTCATTACACTACTTTTAGTACTGTAATGAACTCATTACGATACTGAAATAGAGAAATTATTTCAAGCAACCTGCAAAATAAAAACTAAGTCATTAAAACTGGATCTGACAGTTCATTATTGACTATCTAATTTTCGATAATTTCAACTAAATATGTCCGACTGTAAATTTGAATCCACACCGAAGACCTTTTTTCAGTGAGAAACAGAGGAAGGTACCAAAATGCGTTCGAAGCTTTCATTAACTGGTGAGCCAATAAAGGTGTGTCGAAAGATAGCAATGATATGTGATTGTGTAGGTAAAAAAAGTGACACACGCTTACCCGGGAAATGTCACTTGCTAGCTGTGAAAGTGAAAAAAAGCGGTTGAAAATTCATAGCTCTTTTCGTAATAAAATCTGATATGAAATGGACTGGTAGAGGTTCAACTTCACAATCTCAACCAACTTGGAATATGCCACCATCGGAGGACTGCAGCGATAGACCGGTTTCGCGCTTTTGAGAGATCTTCAGAGCTGCACATTTCAACCCACGATGAAGCAGCAGGATTTTCTTCTGTTATTCCGATATGTACATTTAAATTTCCCCAAGCAACATACAAAATGCAACTTACTCATTCACGACGTAGTTATCTTGATATACGTCGGTAATATGGTCATTTTGGGGACTGATAGGCCCCTTTCGTGTACCTTGGCATTCGAGTCGCCGATAACCGCTATCCTGCGATCGTTACGTAACCCTCGATGCGCATGCAACGTCTTCCAACTCGGGGAAAATTGCACTTTCCCGGCCGAGTCTCGTGACGGTAATTTTCCGCTGACCGTGGTCAGTCGACGGGTCAATGACCCCGCGTGAGGCGGAAAAGCTTCCGCCTTTCCGATTTTCCATGAAGAGGCGTCGGTCAGCGCCGTTTTTCCGTCCGGAGAACAGGAGAAGAGTTATGGCCCGTTTCCGCATTTTCGCGTGCTTCCTTTCTACCGAGAACTTTCGTCTAATGTGGGTGCAGTAATTCGGGTCAGTAGGTGTTTCAAAAAATGGTGATCCAGCCTTTAGTTCAGATAGAAAATACACTGCGCAAAAAAATTAACACACATTATGGAAATCTCAAATTTATTCTGGAACTGAAGGTGTTCTCAATGATAATTATTTTCATCAGAATAATGCATGCATATGTTATCCACTTTCAACGTTTTTCTTCAATACAGATGTTTTTTCCCAGCAGGAATAAAAAAAAGATGATATTATCAGATTTTAAATGTATTGGCTCCATTCTAAGTTGTTCTCCATCAATTCTAGTGATCAATAGTATTTCTTTCGTTTGATTTTCTACACTCGATCGCTATGCAACGCGAAACACGCAGTTTGACCCAAGAGGAATGTGCCCAAGCGGTAGTTTTGCGAGAAGAAGGGTGGCCATACACAAGAATTGCAGTTTTCCATACAAGTGTGTCCAGAATGTTGCAGTGATTCAGGCAGACAGGTATGAATGTCCGAAGACCAGGATAGGGTAGACCACGGGTAACAACTGCCATTCCATAACGTTACTTGAGAGTTTCTTCGTTGAGACAACACTTTGCAACCGCTCGCCTCCTTCAAAATCAGCTTGAGCAAACTCATGGGGTGCAAATTTGCACTCAGAAAATAAGAAATCGCCTCAGAGAATATGATTTAAGGCCTTGTGTCGCAGCAGCTCTTACCCCAGCCCATCGAAGGGCGCGTTTGGATTTTGCGAGAGAGCATATCCATTGGGAAGAGGCCGATTGGGAAAGAGTTCTCTTCACAGATGAGTCTGCATTCTGCCTCTACCATTGTGATCGACGTTCACTTGTATACAGACGTCTACATGAAAGATGTGCTCAGTGCAATTTCCTGAATACTACTGGTTTCGGGGAGGATCGATTATGGTATAGGGTGGAATATTTTTGACTGCTCGCACAGACCTAGTGATCGTTGATAATGGAGCTATAAATGCTGATAAGTATAAAAGGAACATTCTTGAAGAGCATGTAGTGACATTTGCCCCATACGTTGGTGAAAATTTTATTTTTATGGACGATAATGCCAGACCACATCGTGCGCGCATCGTTCAGGAGTACCTTGAAGAGGTTGAAGGGTCTCGAATGGAATGGCCAGCAAGAAGTCCATATCTCAAACCGATGGAGCAGGTTTAGGATTACCTCAATAGAAGGCTGAGAAGTTCAGAAAATCATCCAACTACTCTTAATGACTTAGGAATCCAACTCTGAGAAATCTGGGAAGGATTGGATCAGAACATTTCCAGATCACTCATTTTGAGTATGAACCGTCCTTGCCAAGCTGTAATTAACGCAAGGGGTGGAAATAACAAGTATTAAATCACAGCATTTCAGTATTTTGAAAATTGTTCATTTCTCTTTTTTCACATAAGATTCGGTGTAATCCTGAATTTTTCTTCCATTTAATGTGTCTTGTTTCGTTCAAAACCTTCCCGAGAGAACATAAAAAATAAGTTATAAAGTCAATGTAGAGTTAACTTACATTAAAATTGAGATTTTCAGAATATGCGTTAATTTTTTGCGCAGTTTATTTTCAACCAAGATTTTCATGATATATTATGCCGAACTGTTTCATGCTAATTCATATGCTGTATAGTTTCGATATTGAATCGAATTAAATAATGTTTTCTCTATATTTTTCATTGACTGATAAGCAAAAATACAACCATCAGGTGCAGATTTGCTAGAAGGAAGCATTGACGAATAATTTTGGCGGATGCGCTCAAATCCAAGTATCTTCAGGTACCCGTATAAAACGACATCACTACTATAATTGATTTTTTACTGGTATATATAGAGTGCCCTCATGTGATATTCAGCAATTATCGCCCATATTTAATGAAGGGAAATCGGAAATGTAACTGACCCCGGAATTTTGGGAAAATATCGATTTTCAGCAAGTCTATTGGAATTGAATCGGATCTTTGGCAACTTCTAGATAGGATTATACCACGCTTTAAAAAAAGACATCAAAACTTACCCCCATTCTGAAAATGAGACACTGAAATAGTATCCCAATAGTATATTCTAAAACAAGTTGCAGAATGAGCTCCTATTCCAACACGAATGCGAAGTTCGAAAACGAGCGACGAAGGAGCGGGTTTTCGATAGCATGAGTGTTGGAATTGCCTTCTGCAACGAGTATAAGGCTTTATTTTCTCTATTTCAGTCAATTTTTGTGAAATACTCTCGAAATTCAAATAAAAATTCAGATTAGTGACTTTTGTATTGTATCTTGGCAGTTGGTGTGACATACGAAATTTGACAAATCATGGAATTTGAATTGATTTGATTCGAAACTTGATTCGATCGGAGGTCAGTACTGACAACCAAAAATATAACTGAAAACAATGCTGTAATGAGTTTCATTACAGCACTACTTTTAGTACTGTAATGAACTCATTACGATACTGAAATAGGGAAAATAACTTTAAATGCAATATTTAATAATACAGAAATAATGCGATGTATGGTAGATTCCGTCGTTTTTCTGAAATTGAATCAGTAATCTTCAGCCGGTGGGTAAGTTAGATATTCATGTCCAATGTACTGGACATTACAACAAGAGTTGAATGGATTGGAGACATTCATCACCGTTTCCATGAGAAAATATCCGTAAACGGTACTATAACTTTTTGAGCACTTGAGCACAGTACAAATTGGGTGTTGGTTACGACTCTGAATAGACTTTAGCAAGTCTTTACACATTTATGAGTATGTGAGTAATATATTTAGATGAAAGACTATCAAAAGGTCGAAGATAAATCAAAAACTCTAACAAACTTCCTAAAACTCAAAAATCTCAAACAAGAACTAGAACCTTCCATCGGAACCCACCTCTAGGCTTTTTGTCATGTCCATCCCCCTCCAGGTGATCTCAAGATACTCGGAAAACTCGGAAAAACTTCGGGAAACTCGAAAAACGGCGAAAGACTCCCGGACTCGAGAAAACCTCACCGCAAAACTGACGGAACACGCTCCCTATTGAAAACTGAGACGTGCAGTGGAAAGCGTAGGTTTTCGAGTTCGGAAAAACGGAGTCGGCACGCGGGGACTTTCCCTCCACAGGTGTCACGAGGGCGATTCGTACCAAGCCGCGAAAGCGCAACTTCAGGTCCGTAACGAAAAGCTTTCAATTGATGAGAGTTGCAAAATAGTATGTTACCCTTGTTTATATAACTTTTATGATATTGAAGGGAATGGTTCAAATTCACTCAAGGTTTTTTAATCGCACAATTCAAGTTTTGTGAAACCGACACCTAGACTTGCTCAAGCAAATAAATTCGTAGAATTCTGGCCAACCTATATCAGAAAGGTCATAAAGCTGCCACGAGCTTAGCTTTGGATAATAGTAGGTCTGCTGACTGGACACTGCCGAAACAAACATCAAGTATTGAATACGAAAGTAGGAAAAGAAGAAATTTCAAAGAAATTCAATAGTCCTTTTCATTGAGGACTTTTGATTCGTCATCAAGCGATCTATACGGAATATATTCTTAAAACAAGATTATGTACTTATTAATGCTTCTGTATGCTCAAGTATGAGGTCTGGCTTTGCCGATTCATGATTCGTCTGAGTAATTGTCGGTTGAGCTTTCTTTTTGAGCTGATTACGGCACTGGGCCCTGGTAACATACGGAACAATGCCCAAATAACATCGGATGCAATATCCCAAATTTGTTCTACATGCAAATCGGCGATTTCATGCTCGAAAAAGATCGAAACATCCAAATTTATGACGTCAGCACTCGAAACCAAAAAAAATAAAAATAAGATTGAATCCGGGGCCCTTATTGGTGTTATTTACGACTTTGTTCTCGTCACGATACAAAATTCGATTCTAAAATTGTATCTATAATCTACGCGATGAAGAAGTTTCAAGAGATTGAATTTGTAATGCAGAAATAGATTATAGGAAATTGACGGCGCATCCGCCATTTTTATTTTTATCGGGTAAGTAGAACACAAACTAAGGTTGTGCGGATGGACAGAGAAAACTGATAAATGAAAACCATTCTCGTCCGATTTCTCAAATCTGAAGGTGTCCCGACTAGTACCAACACATGAAATGGAAGTTTTCGTTTTTTTTTTCGTGATCCTCATTTGATTTTAGCTATTGGTACTTCAAATAGCGCAGCACCATCACAGTGGTTTCGTGAAATTTATTGAATGAAAAATAGCATAGCAAACATAAGTTTTGCCTAGAATATGCATCTGCCCCGAACGAAATATTTGTACATATCATTCTACAAATATTTCTCATCCTATGGAAAATAGAAATTTTAAACCAACTTTTTTGAAAGAACTTATTGAATACGATGGACTATATAAATGATTTCGCACACAAATTTTTCAGTAAAATAGTCTACAACGGTACAAACCCGTAAATCAAAATTATCTGTACAAACTACTTACGGGTACCCTAAAAAAAGAAGAAATAAGGGAGGAAACAGCAAAATTTCGACTCTTGAAGCGATTCTGAATATTTCATAATCTACCATTATGACTCACCTGGCGATATTCCTCTTCAATTTCGGATTCTTTCAGGATAACCTTGTATAATTTTTGTATATTTGTAGATTGTTCAATAAAATTAGTTCTTTTTGACAACTGCTGTCAACATTTAATTTTCCGCGAACTACAAAAGTTGTCAATCTTCCAACAGTTTCAATAGACGTCATTTATACCACATCAAATATTTTCATGTCATGAAGAGCATCATCTCAAAATAGAAGAATTAATTTAGAACTCAATCAAAACGATCCCTGAGGACAAGAGGAAAAGATCAAAGCAAGAAGGTAAAATTCTAATGAAAATTGCTCTAAAATACAGTTTGACGATATTATTACAAATGTTTGCTCTATGATCAATATAATAAATCGAGTGTACAATCTTTATACAGGCTGGGGAAAATTGGTGATACCTGAACTACGACTTTTTAACAGGAAGAGATGGAGGAAAATGAAATGAATGACACATTACGGTCATCTCTTTGGAAAATTGAAATTTGGGCGATTTCAACTTTGGTCATTATCCCCGTTTCTGTTTGTGCTAGGATGTTGAAATGAAAACATTATAAAGACATCGAAGAAATCTAGTAGTGTACCATGACATTTGATATAATTTTTATATCCTCTGATTCCAGAGCCTGTCTTCTCGCAATTTTCCGGCGAAAAATGTTTTATTCCGGCAACCCAGCGTTTCGGTCTCCCACCACTTGCAATCTTCAGCCAACCAGAACGGCGCACCGGTCAGGGCGCCAGCTAATTCGAAAATAGCGCGTAGCGCGCTGTCAACGAATATTGATCTGTCCCAGCAGGCCCTGATGCGGCAGAAGATCGACCACCGACCGGCGATTGTTTACGAATTGCATCACAGATTTTTCCTGGTTCCGCGTTTCGGACAGTCGTTTGTTTTCAGCATGTATGATTGATTTCGGAGATCGACGTGACCTGGGGACGTTACGTTCAATTGTTCCAGATAAACCGTGCATGCGGTTAAGTCTCAGTGCGCTGTGGATCGTCGTTGACGGTTAACATGTCAGGTGAGCGAGTGTGTTTTGTTTATCTCACGTTCGAGCGAGGGGTCTTTTCTGTGCTTGCAGCTGCTGCTTGTCAAGCTGGACGGGCTCTCAATGCGTAGAAATAGTCTGTGATTTTTTGAAAAATTGTCTCATTTTCCGCAGCAGAAGTATCAAGAGAACTATGATTTTTCCACTTCCCTCGAATCTCTAAATTTTATGCATCCTTCCCAGTTTTCCAACAAATTTGATTCGATGTTCTGTCACCGAATAGGAAAAACGTAGCCCTCAATTCAAATAATGTCCAAGACAATTCGAAAACATTTTTGCATGTAAAAAAGTCAGTCTGACTCTTACAAGAAATGTTACTAAAGTTTGTCCGAGTATTAGATCTTCTGAAAAAATGTAGCACAAATTTAATTATGCAATTCTTTGAAACAGGGTTGGTTTCAGCCAAAGTAATCAATTTTTTGTTCCCGCTGGTATAATATTTTAATAAAAGATTCAATATTCGAAAAAATGAGCATTAACATTTCACAAATAATACTTTTATTTTCCAGAATGTCTAGAAATTCATTAAATAGCATTCAACTTACTTTTAAAAGTTGGTCCCTTGCATTTCTATCATAATATGGAATGAATGAAGACTCTTTTCATACAATAATATGGAATGTTACGGTCGTAATGAAAACAATTGAACATGTGAATGTGTGCTCGTAGAAGACTCATCAATGGATACATATATTCCGAAAATCCTTTTATTCGATAAAATCATTCTTCTATTTCAGTATCTCAAAGAAAGCTGTAATGATCATTACAGCATTGTTTTTAGAAATATTTTTCGTCTTATAGTTGTCAACACTGCCCTCCCATCCTATCCATTTCCATCAAACATCAATTCAAATTTTATTATTATTTGTACAAGTTTAAGACTCACTCTGTATATAGTAGAATCGAAGCTGGGTACCGTGAAATGGACATACAAAAAATTCATCGATGAGCTGTAATCATTTTAAACGGTTTTTATACGTACTACTGTCAAGATACGGTCTAGATATACATATCTACATAAGTCTAAAGAAAAATTTGGAACGCCACTGGTGCATATTGTACAAATATAATTCTGTCTTGAATTTATCGTAATTCGTTCAATGAAGATTCAGTACATGATGATGCCACATGAGAATTGTAATTGTGTCAATCACAACTCTATTGTCTATTAGGTACATTATTAGATCATTTTTCCTTGAAGCTCGTAATGTCATCCTACAGTAGAGTAAATCAATTTGTAGGCAATGTTTGGCAAAACCGAAGTCTAACAGTTCCTTAATATTTTCCGTATGGATGTTATCGAGAAAAAGTGTGATATTCAATCGTAAAATTTAGTTAGTCAATTTATTCAAAGAATTCTTGCTTTGGATACAGAATGATTTAATTTCTGTTTGTTCAGTGTTTCGAAGGTCGCCTGAAAAATTCACGATGAAAATATCTCACCAAAGTCTCTCGCAATTCGGAATTAAAAATCAGAAACTCTGAAAATCCTGACTATATCATAATATAATTTCCTGAAAAAAATATGACAACCGGAGTGTGAATTAATTTATGCTCTGCTGCTCGAGCTCACTCACAGCCTTGGTTTTCTGTGAACCTCATACCAAAAAGATGGGGCGTAAATTCACTCTGTGTTTCTCTCATGACAAGGAATAGAAAAATTCTACCGTTCGCGGTTACATTACCAGTATCCAGACCTAGCGGAAGTAATTACTGAACTGGTTGTAGTAAATGTTTAATATTTCCCACAATTTATAATAACCACGATGAGTTCATCAGCCCGTGAATTCAATTTGAACATCACATTCTCGTCGCAATTCTCTCCTGTCAATCCTGGCAGACAGGTTTGTTGATTTCATTCTTGTTCGAATCGGAATGTTAGAAATTGCATAAATTTTTTATCGCATATTGGAAGCGTAGCCTCATTTATCCTATTGGGTACTCAAATGACGTCAGCGACCAGAATGTTGAACGGCAGTGTTCCAATCACATTTCATTGATCCAGTTATCGGAAGCTGGAACGACAAACTCGATTTTATGCTGAGTTTTCTCGAAGGTAGATAACAGTCGGAACAGATAACACTCAAATGGAAACGGAAGTTAATTTCAATGAGCACTATTTATAAATATCATACGCAGTCAAAACATTGGTTTTTTTATAATAAACTTCGAGGATTTCCAATTTCCAGAATTCTATGAAATGAACACAGATCCACATATTACTCTCGGGGACAAAATTTGACATGAAAGCTCTATAATCGTTTTGCAGAGATGTTATAACTAACATTTTTTAAATGATTATTGAAAAACCCCTGCTAGGTACTTCTTTTTGCAGGAATTGAAGTGCGGAAAAGGAATAGCATGGGCTATTAAAGAGTAGCGTCAATCATAAAATTTTGACATGTCTCTATGCGCCAATCATAAAATTTTAATGTTTCTATTAGAAGAAGGCACAAAAATAACTGATTTCACTTTCAGGAGGGACGAAATGTCCATTGTCAGAAACACAAAATTAGATGAGATAAAACCATAGATGTCACTTCGATAAGTTTTCTCATTTTTGTTCTTGTTACCTACAGGTGACAGAGATTACATCGGATTCGCCACTTTACCGGACCAAGTCCACAGAAAATCAGTCAAAAGGGGCTTTGACTTCACTCTGATGGTTGTTGGTGAATCTGGACTGGGTAAATCGACACTGATAAACAGTTTATTTTTGGACGACCTCTACAAGAATCGGATCATACCAGATGTTAGCGAAAGAATTCACAGAACGACCTCCATTGAAAAGAAAACCATGGAAATCGAGGAGCGTGGCGTCAAATTAAGGTGAGAATTTTGCCCTTACATTCACAGAATATTAGACTATCATAAGATTGGAAGAAGAAGAATGATACTATTTTGTCCTCAGACTCACCGTCATAGACACTCCAGGTTTTGGCGATGCTGTGAATTGTGAAGATAGTTGGAAAGTATGTACCAACTACATAGACGACCAATTTAGACAATATTTCACTGACGAAAGTGGACTCAATAGACGAAATATTCAAGACAATCGGGTGCATTGCTGTTTATACTTTGTTCCACCGTGGGGACATAGGTATTCTCAATTTCCTTTCATTGATGTTTATTGATATAACGTTGGGTTATTTTCAGTGTGAGACAAATGGACTTAGAATTGATGAAAAGGTTGCATCGGAAGGTAAACATTGTTCTGGTTATAGCCAAAGCTGATACACTAACTACATCCGAAGTTGCCAAATTGAAACAGAATATACTCAATGATGTTAAAGATCATGGAATTCAGGTAAGTTAAAATGAATACTTCATTTCAATAAATCCCCATCCTTTGACAATGTAGATATTCGTTGTGTCCTTGTCCGTTGTGAAGATACAACGATAACCATAGACTAAAATTCATGTCATTTGAGAATATGAGGAATGTTTCGTGGCGGCGCCGCAATGTCATACTTGTCATTCAGATTAATTTTCAGTTGATGAATTTGACTGTTGTTCGAACAGATGAACTGCTAAGGAGCAGTTTTCTTGGTTCTTAGATGTCAAAAAAACCTCTTCTGCAAATCCTTTGAATAGCCGAGTAATTTCTACCTTAATTACTCCCCGGTTCTTTGCCTTCTTGCCGCCAGAGGGCCATTAATCTCAAACGGAACGTTTTACAGATGTACGAATTTCCTGATTGCGATAGCGATGAAGATGAAGACTTCAAACAGCAAGACAGGGAACTCAAGGCTAGCGTCCCTTTTGCTGTTGTTGGAAGTAACACGATATTGGAAGTTGGAGGAAAGAAAGTCAGAGGGAGGCAGTATCCTTGGGGTGTTGTCGATGGTAAACGAGTGTGATAAATTTTCTTGAACCGTTCACTTCAAATCTTCAACATTTCAGTTGAAAACCCAAAACACAGTGATTTCATCAAATTGAGAACAATGTTAATCTCAACGCATATGCAAGACTTGAAGGACGTCACAGAAGATGTTCATTACGAGAATTTCAGAGCTCAATGTATATCGCAGATATCCCAGCATGCAAGAGAAAGGGGGTAGGTTCAATTTGCACTCGACCTCATTTCCAGAATTTATTATTATTTATTTTTTATTTTCAGTAAATTGAAAAGGGATTCAGTACCTTATGATTCAGATATAAGCGAAACTGATAAACTATTATTGCAAAAAGATGAAGAGGTGATAATGAAATATTTTACAATTTAACGAATGATAATTTCATTTTGTTTTTCAGATTCGACGTATGCAAGAAATGTTGAACAAGATGCAGGAAAAACTGAAAGTTACTGCTCAAGAGAAAAAACATGAAAGTATTATCGATGTCTAACTAGAATAGAGTCTGTATTAAATTCCCCAATATTGTTCAACCAAAGAATATAGTTCAAATTTTTTTCATATTTATAATCAAATTTATATATTATTTCTTATTTATATGTTGAATAAAAATATTCGAAAATACGTCCAATTTTATTCTTCTTTCTTCAAAACAGATTATAAAATGCGAGTTCCAATGACTTGAGTAAATACAAACTCAATTGGTGATCTCCGCAATACTAACATCGTCAGGATGGCCGAGCGGTCTAAGGCGCCAGACTCAAGGAAACTTGCCTGCATTGCAGGTTATGGGTGTTCTGGTCCTCTTTGAGGGCGTGGGTTCGAATCCCACTTCTGACAGACTTTTTTTTCAACTATGGATTGGTTGAATATGAGGATCAGTGAAATCTTTGGAGCAGACACCCCATCTTCTCGCTCTCCTAAAAACCTTAAGAATTTTTACCTAAATTCTTCAATTTTAATAAATTTTCTCCTTCAGAAATGAAATATTCTGCACTAGAATATTGATTCAAATTTGGTGAAAAGTACCACAGGAGGACGATGAGGTATTCAGATAGGCAACCCACAATACACAGTCTACGAACGACGGGTTGCCTATCTCGGACAATTTCAGGCGCTACTCTGGGTATCTGAATACCTCCTCCCCCTCCTGTGATCCTAATACCATTTTGCGACATTCTCAAATTTGAACATGATTTTGGAAAAATTTTCTTTCGAAACGAAAATTTTCATGTGAAAATTCCTACGAAAACGAGAATTACATTAGGATCACAGAAGGGCGAGGAGGTATTCAGATACCCGGAGCAGCGCCTGAAAATGATCTTGATAGGCAACCCACAATACACAGTCTGCGAACGACAGGTTGCCTATCTCAGAAAATTTCAGGCGCTGCTCCGGGTATCCGGGTATCCGGAGCAACGCCTGAAATTTTCCGAGATAGGCAACCCGTCGTTCGCAGACTGTGTATTGTGGGTTGCCTATCTCGAGAATTTTCAGGCGCTGCTCCGGGTATCTGAATACCTCCTCGCCCTTCTGTGATCCTAATGTAATTTTCGTTTTCGTAGGAATTTTCACATGAAAATTTTCGTTTCGAAAGAAAATTTTCCAAAATCATGTTCAAATTTGAGAATGTCGCAAAATGGTATTAGGATCACAGGAAGGCGAGGAGGTATTCAAATACCCGGAGCAGCGCCTGAAAATTTTCAAGATAGGCAACCCGTCGTTCGTGGACTGTGTATTGTGGGTTGCCTATCTAGGAAATTTTCAGGCGCTGCTCCGGGTATCTGAATACCTCCTCGCCCTCCTGTGATCCTAATGTAATTTTCTGACATTCCCAAATTTTAACTTGATTATGGAAGAATTTCGTTCGAAACCAAAATTTTCGTGTGAAAATTCCTACGAGAACAAAAATGGCATTAGGATCACAGAAGGGCGAGGAGGTGTTCAGATACCTGGAGCAGCGCCTGAAATTTTCCGAGATAGGCAACCCGTCGTTTGTAGACTGTGTATTGTGGGTTGCCTATCTAGGAAATTTCCAGGCGCTGCTCCGGGTATCTGAATACCTCCTCGCCCTCCTGTGATCCTAATGTAATTTTTTGACATTCCCAAATTTTAACTTGATTATGGAAGAATTTCGTTCGAAACCAAAATTCTCGTGTGAAATTTCCTACGAAAACAAAAATGGCATTAGGATCACAGAAGGGCGAGGAGGTGTTCAGATACCCGGAGCAGCGCCTGAAATTTTCCGAGATAGGCAACCCGTCGTTCGCAGACTGTGTATTTTGGGTTGCCTATCTAGGAAATTTTCAGGCGCTGCTCCGGGTATCTGAATACCACCTCGTGCTTCTGTGATCCTAATGAAATTTTCATTTTCGTAGGAATTTTCACACGAAAATTTTCGTTTCGAACGAAAATTTTTCCAAAATCATGTTCAAATTTGAGAATGTCGAAAAATGGTATCAGGATCACAGGAGGGCGAGGAGGTATTCAAATACCCGGAGCAGCGCCTGAAAATTTTCGAGATAGGCAACCCGTCGTTCGCAGACTGTGTATTTTGGGTTGCCTATCTAGGAAATTTTCAGGCGCTGCTCCGGGTATCTGAATACCTCCTCGTGCTTCTGTGATCCTAATGTAATTTTCATTTTCGTAGGAATTTTCACACGAAAATTTTCGTTTCGAACGAAAATTTTTCTAAAATCATGTTCAAATTTGAGAATGTCGAAAAATGGTATCAGGATCACAGGAGGGCGAGGAGGTATTCAAATACCCGGAGCAGCGCCTGAAAATTTTCGAGATAGGCAACCCGTCGTTCGTAGACTGTGTATTGTAGGTTGCCTATCTAGGAAATTTTCAGGCGCTGCTCCGGGTATCTGAATACCTCCTCGTGCTTCTGTGATCCTAATGTAATTTTCATTTTCGTAGGAATTTTCAAAAGAAAATTCTCGTTTCGAACGAAAATTTTCCCAAAATCATGTTCGAATTTGAGAATGTCGAAAAATGGTATCAGGATCACAGGAGGGCGAGGAGGTATTCAAATACCCGGAGCAGCGCCTGAAAATTTTCGAGATAGGCAACCCGTCGTTCGTAGACTGTGTATTGTAGGTTGCCTATCTAGGAAATTTTCAGGCGCTGCTCCGGGTATCTGAATACCTCCTCGTGCTTCTGTGATCCTAATGTAATTTTCATTTTCGTAGGAATTTTCAAATGAAAATTTTCGTTTCGAACGAAAATTTTTCCAAAATCATGTTCAAATTTGAGAATGTCGAAAAATGGTATCAGGATCACAGGAGGGCGAGGAGGTATTCAAATACCCGGAGCAGCGCCTGAAAATTTTCGAGATAGGCAACCCGTCGTTCGTAGACTGTGTATTGTGGGTTGCCTATCTAGGAAATTTTCAGGCGCTGCTCCGGGTATCTGAATACCTCCTCGCCCTCCTGTGATCCTAATGTAATTTTCTGACATTCCCAAATTTGAACTTGATTATGGAAGAATTTCGTTCGAAACCAAAATTTTCGTGTGAAAATTCCTACGAGAACAAAAATGGCATTAGGATCACAGAAGGGCGAGGAGGTGTTCAGATACCTGGAGCAGCGCCTGAAATTTTCCGAGATAGGCAACCCGTCGTTCGCAGACTGTGTATTGTGGGTTGCCTATCTAGATCATTTTCAGGGGCTGCTCCGGGTATCTGAATACCTCCTCGCCCTTCTGTGATCCTAATGTTATTTTCGTTTTCGTAGGAATTTTCACATGGAAATTTTCGTTTCGAAAGAAATTTTTTCCAAAATCATGTTCAAATTTGAGAATGTCGAAAAATGGTATCAGGATCACAGGAGGGCGAGGAGGTATTCAAATACCCGGAGCAGCGCCTGAAAATTTTCGAGATAGGCAACCCGTCGTTCGTAGACTGTGTATTGTGGGTTGCCTATCTAGGAAATTTTCAGGCGCTGCTCCGGGTATCTGAATACCTCCTCGCCCTCCTGTGATCCTAATGTAATTTTCTGACATTCCCAAATTTTAACTTGATTATGGAAGAATTTCGTTCGAAACAAAAATTTTGTGTGAAAATTCCTACGAAAACAAAAATGGCATTAGGATCACAGAAGGGCGAGGAGGTGTTCAGATACCTGGAGCAGCGCCTGAAATTTTCCGAGATAGGCAACCCGTCGTTCGTAGACTGTGTATTGTGGGTTGCCTATCTAGGAAATTTTCAGGCGCTGCTCCGGGTATCTGAATACCTCCTCGTGCTTCTGTGATCCTAATGTAATTTTCATTTTCGTCGGAATTTTCACATGAAAATTTTCGTTTCGAACGAAAATTTTTCCAAAATCATGTTCAAATTTGAGAATGACGAAAAATGGTATCAGGATCACAGGAGGGCGAGGAGGTATTCAAATACCCGGAGCAGCGCCTGAAAATTTTCGAGATAGGCAACCCGTCGTTCGTAGACTGTGTATTGTGGGTTGCCTATCTAGGAAATTTTCAGGCGCTGCTCCGGGTATCTGAATACCTCCTCGCATTCCTATGATCCTAATGTAATTTTTTGACATTCCCAAATTTTAACTTGATTATGGAAGAATTTCGTTCGAAACCAAAATTTTCGAGTGAAAATTCCTACGAGAACAAAAATGGCATTAGGATCACAGAAGGGCGAGGAGGTGTTCAGATACCTGGAGCAGCGCCTGAAATTTTCCGAGATAGGCAACCCGTCGTTCGCAGACTGTGTATTGTGGGTTGCCTATCTAGATCATTTTCAGGCGCTGCTCCGGATATCTGAATACCTCCTCGCCCTTCTGTGGTCCTAATGTAATTTTCGTTTTCGTAGGAATTTTCACATGGAAATTTTCGTTTCGAAAGAAATTTTTTCCAAAATCATGTTCAAATTTGAGAATGTCGAAAAATGGTATCAGGATCACAGGAGGGCGAGGAGGTATTCAAATACCCGGAGCAGCGCCTGAAAATTTTCGAGATAGGCAACCCGTCGTTCGTAGACTGTGTATTGTGGGTTGCCTATCTAGGAAATTTTCAGGCGCTGCTCCGGGTATCTGAATACCTCCTCGCCCTCCTGTGATCCTAATGTAATTTTCTGACATTCCCAAATTTTAACTTGATTATGGAAGAATTTCGTTCGAAACCAAAATTTTCGTGTGAAAATTCCTACGAAAACAAAAATGGCATTAGGATCACAGAAGGGCGAGGTGGTGTTCAGATACCTGGAGCAGCGCCTGAAATTTTCCGAGATAGGCAACCCGTCGTTCGTAGACTGTGTATTGTGGGTTGCCTATCTAGGAAATTTTCAGGCGCTGCTCCGGGTATCTGAATACCTCCTCGTGCTTCTGTGATCCTAATGTAATTTTCGTTTTCGTAGGAATTTTCACATGGAAATTTTCGTTTCGAAAGAAATTTTTTCCAAAATAATGTTCAAATTTGAGAATGTCGAAAAATGGTATCAGGATCACAGGAGGGCGAGGAGGTATTCAAATACCCGGAGCAGCGCCTGAAAATTTTCGAGATAGGCAACCCGTCGTTCGTAGACTGTGTATTGTGGGTTGCCTATCGAGGAAATTTTCAGGCGCTGCTCCGGGTATCTGAATACCTCCTCGCCCTCCTGTGATCCTAATGTAATTTTCTGACATTCCCAAATTTTAACTTGATTATGGAAGAATTTCGTTCGAAACCAAAATTTTCGTGTGAAAATTCCTACGAAAACAAAAATGGCATTAGGATCACAGAAGGGCGAGGTGGTGTTCAGATACCTGGAGCAGCGCCTGAAATTTTCCGAGATAGGCAACCCGTCGTTCGTAGACTGTGTATTGTGGGTTGCCTATCTAGGAAATTTTCAGGCGCTGCTCCGGGTATCTGAATACCTCCTCGCCCTCCTGTGATCCTAATGTAATTTTCTGACATTCCCAAATTTTAACTTGATTATGGAAGAATTTCGTTCGAAACCAAAATTTTCGTGTGAAAATTCCTACGAAAACAAAAATGGCATTAGGATCACAGAAGGACGAGGAGGTGTTCAGATACCTGGAGCAGCGCCTGAAATTTTCCGAGATAGGCAACCCGTCGTTCGTAGACTGTGTATTGTGGGTTGCCTATCTAGGAAATTTTCAGGCGCTGCTCCGGGTATCTGAATACCTCCTCGTGCTTCTGTGATCCTAATGTAATTTTCATTTTCGTAGGAATTTTCACATGAAAATTTTCCTTTCGAACGAAAATTTTTCCAAAATCATGTTCGAATTTGAGAATGTCGAAAAATGGTATCAGGATCACAGGAGGGCGAGGAGGTATTCAAATACCCGGAGCAGCGCCTGAAAATTTTCGAGATAGGCAACCCGTCGTTCGTAGACTGTGTATTGTGGGTTGCCTATCTAGGAAATTTTCAGGCGCTGCTCCGGGTATCTGAATACCTCCTCGCCCTCCTGTGATCCTAATGTAATTTTTTGACATTCCCAAATTTTAACTTGATTATGGAAGAATTTCGTTCGAAACCAAAATTTTCGTATGAAAATTCCTACGAGAACAAAAATGGCATTAGGATCACAGAAGGGTGAGGAGGTATTCAAATACCCGGAGCAGCGCCTGAAATCTTTCGAGATAGGCAACCCGTCGTTCGTAGACTGTGTATTGTGGGTTGCCTATCTGGGAAATTTTCAGGCGCTGCTCCGGGTATCTGAATACCTCCTCGTGCTTCTGTGATCCTAATGTAATTTTCATTTTCGTAGGAAGTTTCAAATGAAAATTTTCGTTTCGAAAGAAATTTTTTCCAAAATCATGTTCAAATTTGAGAATGTCGAAAAATGGTATCAGGATCACAGGAGGGCTAGGAGGTGTTCAGATACCTGGAGCAGCGCCTGAAATTTTCCGAGATAGGCAACATGTCGTTCGTAGACTGATTATTGTGGGTTGCCTATCTAGGAAATTTTCAGGCGCTGCTCCGGGTATCTGAATACCTCCTCGCCCTCCTGTGATCCTAATGTTATTTTCTGACATTCCCAAATTTTAACTTGATTATGGAAGAATTTCGTTCGAAACCAAAATTTTCGTGTGAAAATTCCTACGAAAACAAAAATGGCATTAGGATCACAGAAGGGCGAGGAGGTGTTCAGATACCTGGAGCAGCTCCTGAAATTTTCCGAGATAGGCAACCCGTCGTTCGTAGACTGTGTATTGTGGGTTGCCTATCTAGGAAATTTTCAGGCGCTGCTCCGGGTATCTGAATACCTCCTCGTGCTTATGTGATCCTAATGTAATTTTCATTTTCGTAGGAATTTTCACATGGAAATTTTCGTTTCGAACGAAAATTTTTCCAAAATCATGTTCAAATTTGAGAATGTCGAAAAATGGTATCAGGATCACAGGAGGGCGAGGAGGTATTCAAATACCCGGAGCAGCGCCTGAAAATTTTTGAGATAGGCAACCCGTCGTTCGTAGACTGTGTATTGTGGGTTGCCTATCTAGGAAATTTTCAGGCGCTGCTCCGGGTATCTGAATACCTCCTCGCATTCCTGTGATCCTAATGTAATTTTTTGACATTCCCAAATTTTAACTTGATTATGGAAGAATTTCGTTCGAAACCAAAATTTTCGTGTGAAAATTCCTACGAAAACAAAAATGGCATTAGGATCACAGAAGGGTGAGGAGGTGTTCAGATACCTGGAGCAGCGCCTGAAATTTTCCGAGATAGGCAACCCGTCGTTTGTAGACTGTGTATTGTGGGTTGCCTATCTAGGAAATTTTCAGGCGCTGCTCCGGGTATCTGAATACCTCCTCGCCCTCCTGTGATCCTTATGTAATTTTTTGACATTCCCAAATTTTAACTTGATTATGGAAGAATTTCGTTCGAAACCAAAATTTTCGTGTGAAATTTCCTACGAAAACAAAACTGGCATTAGGATCACAGAAGGGCGAGGAGGTGTTCAGATACCCGGAGCAGCGCCTGAAATTTTCCGAGATAGGCAACCCGTCGTTCGCAGACTGTGTATTTTGGGTTGCCTATCTGGGAAATTTTCAGGCGCTGCTCCGGTATCTGAATACCTCCTCGTGCTTCTGTGATCCTAATGTAATTTTCATTTTCGTAGGAATTTTCACACGAAAATTTTCGTTTCGAACGAAAATTTTTCCAAAATCATGTTCAAATTTGAGAATGTCGAAAAATGGTATCAGGATCACAGGAGGGCGAGGAGGTATTCAAATACCCGGAGCAGCGCCTGAAAATTTTTGAGATAGGCAACCCGTCGTTCGTAGACTGTGTATTGTGGGTTTCCTATCTAGGAAATTTTCAGGCGCTGCTCCGGGTATCTGAATACCTCCTCGCCCTCCTGTGATCCTAATGTAATTTTCTGACATTCCCAAATTTTAACTTGATTATGGAAGAATTTCGTTCGAAACCAAAATTTTCGTGTGAAAATTCCTACGAAAACAAAAATGGCAATAGGATCACAGAAGGGTGAGGAGGTATTCAAATACCCGGAGCAGCGCCTCAAATCTTTCGAGATAGGCAACCCGTCGTTCGTAGACTGTGTATTTTGGGTTGCCTATCTAGGAAATTTTCAGGCGCTGCTCCGGGTATCTGAATACCTCCTCGTGCTTCTGTGATCCTAATGTAATTTTCATTTTCGTAGGAATTTTCAAATGAAAATTCTCGTTTCGAACGAAAATTTTTCCAAAATCATGTTCAAATTTGAGAATGTCGAAAAATGGTATCAGGATCACAGGAGGGCGAGGAGGTATTCAAATACCCGGAGCAGCGCCTGAAAATTTTCGAGATAGGCAACCCGTCGTTCGTAGACTGTGTATTGTGGGTTGCCTTTCTAGGAAATTTTCAGGCGCTGCTCCGGGTATCTGAATACCTCCTCGCCCTCCTGTGATCCTAATGTAATTTTCTAACATTCCCAAATTTGAACTTGATTACGAAAGAATTTCGTTCGAAACCAAAATTTTCGTGTGAAAATTCCTACGAGAACAAAAATGGCATGAGGATCACAGAAGGGCGAGGAGGTGTTCAGATACCTGGAGCAGCGCCTGAAATTTTCCGAGATAGGCAACCCGTCGTTCGCAGACTGTGTATTGTGGGTTGCCTATCTAGATCATTTTCAGGCGCTGCTCCGGGTATCTGAATACCTCCTCGCCCTTCTGTGATCCTAATGTAATTTTCGTTTTCGTAGGAATTTTCACATGGAAATTTTCGTTTCGAAAGAAATTTTTTCCAAAATCATGTTCAAATTTGAGAATGTCGAAAAATGGTATCAGGATCACAGGAGGGCGAGGAGGTATTCAAATACCCGGAGCAGCGCCTGAAAATTTTCGAGATAGGCAACCCGTCGTTCGTAGACTGTGTATTGTGGGTTGCCTATCTAGGAAATTTTCAGGCGCTGCTCCGGGTATCTGAATACCTCCTCGCCCTCCTGTGATCCTAATGTAATTTTCTGACATTCCCAAATTTTAACTTGATTATGGAAGAATTTCGTTCGAAACCAAAATTTTGTGTGAAAATTCCTACGAAAACAAAAATGGCATTAGGATCACAGAAGGGCGAGGAGGTGTTCAGATACCTGGAGCAGCGCCTGAAATTTTCCGAGATAGGCAACCCGTCGTTCGTAGACTGTGTATTGTGGGTTGCCTATCTAGGAAATTTTCAGGCGCTGCTCCGGGTATCTGAATACCTCCTCGTGCTTCTGTGATCCTAATGTAATTTTCATTTTCGTCGGAATTTTCACGTGAAAATTTTCGTTTCGAACGAAAATTCTTCCAAAATCATGTTCAAATTTGAGAATGTCGAAAAATGGTATCAGGATCACAGGAGGGCGAGGAGGTATTCAAATACCCGGAGCAGCGCCTGAAAATTTTTGAGATAGGCAACCCGTCGTTCGTAGACTGTGTATTGTGGGTTGCCTATCTAGGAAATTTTCAGGCGCTGCTCCGGGTATCTGAATACCTCCTCGCATTCCTATGATCCTAATGTAATTTTTTGACATTCCCAAATTTTAACTTGATTATGGAAGAATTTCGTTCGAAACCAAAATTTTCGTGTGAAAATTCCTACGAGAACAAAAATGGCATTAGGATCACAGAAGGGCGAGGAGGTGTTCAGATACCTGGAGCAGCGCCTGAAATTTTCCGAGATAGGCAACCCGTCGTTCGCAGACTGTGTATTGTGGGTTGCCTATCTAGATCATTTTCAGGCGCTGCTCCGGATATCTGAATACCTCCTCGCCCTTCTGTGGTCCTAATGTAATTTTCGTTTTCGTAGGAAATTTCACATGGAAATTTTCGTTTCGAAAGAAATTTTTTCCAAAATCATGTTCAAATTTGAGAATGTCGAAAAATGGTATCAGGATCACAGGAGGGCGAGGAGGTATTCAAATACCCGGAGCAGCGCCTGAAAATTTTCGAGATAGGCAACCCGTCGTTCGCAGACTGTGTATTTTGGGTTGCCTATCTAGGAAATTTTCAGGCGCTGCTCCGGGTATCTGAATACCTCCTCGTGCTTCTGTGATCCTAATGTAATTTTCATTTTCGTAGGAATTTTCACACGAAAATTTTCGTTTCGAACGAAAATTTTTCTAAAATCATGTTCAAATTTGAGAATGTCGAAAAATGGTATCAGGATCACAGGAGGGCGAGGAGGTATTCAAATACCCGGAGCAGCGCCTGAAAATTTTCGAGATAGGCAACCCGTCGTTCGTAGACTGTGTATTGTAGGTTGCCTATCTAGGAAATTTTCAGGCGCTGCTCCGGGTATCTGAATACCTCCTCGTGCTTCTGTGATCCTAATGTAATTTTCATTTTCGTAGGAATTTTCACATGAAAATTTTCGTTTCGAACGAAAATTTTTCCAAAATCATGTTCAAATTTGAGAATGTCGAAAAATGGTATCAGGATCACAGGAGGGCGAGGAGGTATTCAAATACCCGGAGCAGCGCCTGAAAATTTTCGAGATAGGCAACCCGTCGTTCGTAGACTGATTATTGTGGGTTGCCTATCTAGGAAATTTTCAGGCGCTGCTCCGGGTATCTGAATACCTCCTCGTGCTTCTGTGATCCTAATGTAATTTTCATTTTCGTAGGAATTTTCACATGAAAATTTTCGTTTCGAACGAAAATTTTTCCAAAATCATGTTCAAATTTGAGAATGTCGAAAAATGGTATCAGGATCACAGGAGGGCGAGGAGGTATTCAAATACCCGGAGCAGCGCCTGAAAATTTTCGAGATAGGCAACCCGTCGTTCGTAGACTGTGTATTGTGGGTTGCCTATCTAGGAAATTTTCAGGCGCTGCTCCGGGTATCTGAATACCTCCTCGCCCTCCTGTGATCCTAATGTAATTTTCTGACATTCCCAAATTTTAACTTGATTATGGAAGAATTTCGTTCGAAACCAAAATTTTGTGTGAAAATTCCTACGAAAACAAAAATGGCATTAGGATCACAGAAGGGCGAGGAGGTGTTCAGATACCTGGAGCAGCGCCTGAAATTTTCCGAGATAGGCAACCCGTCGTTCGTAGACTGTGTATTGTGGGTTGCCTATCTAGGAAATTTTCAGGCGCTGCTCCGGGTATCTGAATACCTCCTCGTGCTTTTGTGATCCTAGTGTAATTTTCATTTTCGTCGGAATTTTCACATGAAAATTTTCGTTTCGAACGAAAATTTTTTCCAAAATCATGTTCAAATTTGAGAATGTCGAAAAATGGTATCAGGATCACAGGAGGGCGAGGAGGTATTCAAATACCCGGAGCAGCGCCTGAAAATTTTTGAGATAGGCAACCCGTCGTTCGTAGACTGTGTATTGTGGGTTGCCTATCTAGGAAATTTTCAGGCGCTGCTCCGGGTATCTGAATACCTCCTCGCATTCCTATGATCCTAATGTAATTTTTTGACATTCCCAAATTTTAACTTGATTATGGAAGAATTTCGTTCGAAACCAAAATTTTCGTGTGAAAATTCCTACGAGAACAAAAATGGCATTAGGATCACAGAAGGGCGAGGAGGTGTTCAGATACCTGGAGCAGCGCCTGAAATTTTCCGAGATAGGCAACCCGTCGTTCGCAGACTGTGTATTGTGGGTTGCCTATCTAGATCATTTTCAGGCGCTGCTCCGGATATCTGAATACCTCCTCGCCCTTCTGTGGTCCTAATGTAATTTTCGTTTTCGTAGGAAATTTCACATGGAAATTTTCGTTTCGAAAGAAATTTTTTCCAAAATCATGTTCAAATTTGAGAATGTCGAAAAATGGTATCAGGATCACAGGAGGGCGAGGAGGTATTCAAATACCCGGAGCAGCGCCTGAAAATTTTCGAGATAGGCAACCCGTCGTTCGTAGACTGTGTATTGTGGGTTGCCTATCTAGGAAATTTTCAAGCGCTGCTCCGGGTATCTGAATACCTCCTCGCCCTCCTGTGATCCTAATGTAATTTTCTGACATTCCCAAATTTTAACTTGATTATGGAAGAATTTCGTTCGAAACCAAAATTTTCGTGTGAAATTTCCTACGAAAACAAAAATGGCATTAGGATCACAGAAGGGCGAGGAGGTGTTCAGATACCTGGAGCAGCGCCTGAAATTTTCCGAGATAGGCAACATGTCGTTCGTAGACTGTGTATTGTGGGTTGCCTATCTAGGAAATTTTCAGGCGCTGCTCCGGGTATCTGAATACCTCCTCGCCCTTCTGTGATCCTAATGTAATTTTCGTTTTCGTAGGAATTTTCACATGGAAATTTTCGTTTCGAAAGAAATTTTTTCCAAAATCATGTTCAAATTTGAGAATGTCGAAAAATGGTATCAGGATCACAGGAGGGCGAGGAGGTATTCAAATACCCGGAGCAGCGCCTGAAAATTTTCGAGATAGGCAACCCGTCGTTCGTAGACTGATTATTGTGGGTTGCCTATCTAGGAAATTTTCAGGCGCTGCTCCGGGTATCTGAATACCTCCTCGCCCTCCTGTGATCCTAATGTAATTTTCTGACATTCCCAAATTTTAACTTGATTATGGAAGTTTTTCGTTCGAAACCAAAATTTTCGTGTGAAAATTCCTACGAAAACAAAAATGGCATTAGGATCACAGAAGGGCGAGGAGGTGTTCAGATACCTGGAGCAGCGCCTGAAATTTTCCGAGATAGGCAACCCGTCGTTCGCAGACTGTGTATTGTGGGTTGCCTATCTAGATCATTTTCAGGCGCTGCTCCGGATATCTGAATACCTCCTCGCCCTTCTGTGGTCCTAATGTAATTTTCGTTTTCGTAGGAAATTTCACATGGAAATTTTCGTTTCGAAAGAAATTTTTTCCAAAATCATGTTCAAATTTGAGAATGTCGAAAAATGGTATCAGGATCACAGGAGGGCGAGGAGGTATTCAAATACCCGGAGCAGCGCCTGAAAATTTTCGAGATAGGCAACCCGTCGTTCGTAGACTGTGTATTGTGGGTTGCCTATCTAGGAAATTTTCAGGCGCTGCTCCGGGTATCTGAATACCTCCTCGCCCTCCTGTGATCCTAATGTTAATAATAATAATAATAAACGTTCTTTATTGGAAAAAGATCCAAAAGGCCATCGACCGAGGTCCTTCAGCCTGGTTACAAAAGAGAAATTATTGATAATAAAAAAATTATTTGACAAATAAGTGAGCAACAATATTTTACAAAAAAAAAAAACATTAGTAACTTTGAATCTATTTTTGTAGAGTTTGAATAATTTCCCATATGGTATTCAGAGGATATTTTCTATGTGGACTTGTATTCTCGGTCCTGTTAGCGCAAAATTCTCACAAGATTTATATATTCTCTTCTTTCTGCGAAAATTTTGTCGACAGATCGTTGAGGCGTTGTTCGATCGGTTTGATATTTGTTTTTTCGTACAGAAGTTTGTTGGAGGGGTTGAAGAGTTCATTCATTGGATGTCGCATTTTGGTGATGGCTCTGAGAGAGGTGGTTTCTGCGGTCTGGAGAATTTTCTTGGTGGTTTCCTAATGTTATTTTCTGACATTCCCAAATTTTAACTTGATTATGGAAGAATTTCGTTCGAAACCAAAATTTTCGTGTGAAAATTCCTACGAAAACAAAAATTGCATTAGGATCACAGAAGGGCGAGGAGGTGTTCAGATACCTGGAGCAGCGCCTGAAATTTTCCGAGATAGGCAACTCGTCGTTCGTAGACTGTTTATTGTAGGTTGCCTATCTCGAGAATTTTCAGGCGCTGCTCCGGGTATCTGAATACCTCCTCTCCCTTCTGTGATCCTAATGTAATTTTCGTTTTCGTAGGAATTTTCACATGAAAATTTTCGTTTCGAACGAAAATTTTTCCAAAATCATGTTCAAATTTGAGAATGTCTCAAAATGGTATTAGGATCACAGGAGGGCGAGGAGGTATTCAGATACCCGGAGCAGCGCCTGAAATTTTCCGAGATAGGCAACCCGTCGTTCGTAGACTGTGTATTGTGGGTTGCCTATCTCGAGAGATTTCAGGCGCTGCTCCGGGTATCTGAATACCTCCTCGTGCTTCTGTGATCCTAATGTAATTTTCATTTTCGTAGGAATTTTCACATGAAAATTCTCGTTTCGACCGAAAAATTTTCCAAAATCACGTTCAAATTTGAGAATGTTGCAAAATGGTATTAGGATCACAGGAAGGTGAGGAGGTATTCAGATACCCGGAGCAGCTCCTGAAATTTTCTGAGATAGGCAACCCGTCGTTCGTAGACTGTGTCTTGTAGGTTGCCTATCCAGAGAATTTCCAGGCGCTGCTCCGGGTATCTGAATACCTCCTCGTCCCCCTGTGATCCTTATACTATTTTTCCGACATTCTCAAATTTTAACTTGATATTTGCCAAAGTTTCTTCGAAACGAAAAGTTTAGTTGAAAATTACGACGAAAACGAAAATTATATTAGGGTCACATGAGGGCGAGGAGGTATTTAGTTAGCCCCCTCGAGATAGGCAACCCACAATACACAATCTACAAACGGTGGGTTGCCTATCTCGAAAATTTTCAGGCGCTGCTCTGGGTATCTGAATACCTCCTCGTCCTCCTGTAGTTTATACAGATTCTTGTGATGGGCAATCCGTCGTTCGTAGATGGGGTATTGTGGGTTGCCCATCTCAAAAAAATTTCCGGCGCTGCTCTGGATACCACCTCGCCTCTTGGTGGTCATAATGTAATTTTTTTAGAATCATCAATTTCAAAGGAATTTCTACCCAAAAATTTACGTTTCAATAGAAATTTGGACGAAGTATGTATTTTTAAACTCTTCAATATCTATAACAGACAATTCTGAACCCATAGATATTGCAGCTGAACCCAAGTGTCAGTTGGAGGCCTTCCGGTCAGTTTTTGAGAAGAAGAAGAAAATTTATTTTTCATGTTCTAACCTAGATCCTTATACCACAGATCATCCCTGTAATTTAAATAATAAACATAATACGAAATAAAAGAAAACGATTTGATAAATTCTTGCAACAATGAAAATAACCAAGAAAAGGAAATTTGCTGAGGCAAATATGATCAAAGTGGAAGTGAAAGAAGAAAATACTGGTGGAAATGATTACTTAATGGCGAAAGGACGATTGAATAGTGTTTTAAAACAATTGACTGAACAGAGTGATTCTGATAGTTCTTCAGATGAAAATTCGTACAGAAAAAAGTATTGCATCCATCTTTATTCATAGAATTCAAATTCTTATTATCTCAATTACAGAAGACGCAAAGACAATCCCCCAACTCCTTACCATCACACCTATGTGATGAAATTATTTGATCGAAGTGTAGATTTAGCACAATTTGAAGAAGATACTCCATTATATCCCATATGTAGAGCTTGGATGAAGAACCAGCCAAGAAATCCCCAAGCTGTTGTGAAGTGAGTTCTAAATTCTGGAATAACTATTTAAGTATAAAATACATGTTTTTCAGACGCAGAATGTCGTCCCCTGTCCCAGAGCATCATTCTTGGAATGGAACTTTCTCAGACATTCACCAGTTACCTCCTCCCTCTGAAGAATTTCAGAAAAGAATTCCTTCTCCCTTACCTTGTCAAGAACAAAATAAAGATAATATAAACTTGAACTATGTAAGTTGCATGAATTTAACACATACTGTCCTAATTTGCAATTACTTCATGCCTACTTTTCTGTTAAAATATGTTTCTATAAACACGTACATTGGTTATCATTGCATTCAGTTACCACCAGAAATTTGTCAAACAAAACTAATACTGAAATTTCTTGTCAATTCGATGTAATTTTAGGGTAAATTACTTGCCAATTTGATGTAATTTTAGGGTAAAGATATAATGTTTAGTCCTTTGTTTTTAGGACGAAGCACCTCCAGTTCCACAGAATGTTCTCATAAAAGATCATCTTCAAAGATGGGCTAAAGTTAGGAAACACTGGAATGAAACTGCGGCAAAAAATGAAAGCCGTTATGCTGTCAGCACTCAAATTTTGAACACTATTTATAACAGGTTTGTACTAGCATGTAGAATAATGTCGAAATTTAATGATCTATTTTTAGGACTCGAGAAGAAATGGATATGTAAAAAAAAGTTTGCTTCTACATGGAATAATTTTTTTTTATGGATGATTTATTCATCAACTCAACTGTTTAATCATATATTATGTGAATATGAAGTTTTGCTCTTATGTGATACTTATTTTATCAGAATAAAAATAAATTATTCGAAATACGATGGGATAATTAGAAACCAATAATGTATATTTTATTAAACATTTAATAAAATAGTTTATAGGATGGAAACAGCTACTTTACAAATAAATATATATTCAGATAAATCTAACATGAATTAAATTCCAAATAAAAAATTACTGAAGAAATCATTAAAATAGAAAAATATTATTGAACCCATATCACACATTCACTTAATTTGGTACTTTCATTTTATAAAATTGTTAAGTAATTGGAGGTCCTTTCAATGTTCATAAACACTTTGGAAAACTTTGTGAATGAATATTATTGGTAGGGACGAATTTTATCCTTTGGCAAATTTAAAAAGAGATCCAAGTTAAAGGAAGCCTATTTTCCACAAATTCAAATAATATCATGTTCAATCAATCGACACTTTCTGTACTTATACTTAATATTAAAATAAATAATAAATGACTATTTTTCTGTGAGAGACAACTGTAGAATTTCCTCGAGTAGTTTTTCTTCTCTCAGCCTCTGCTCCTCTATCTCCATCTGCTCCTGTTTGCTCAGCAATAGAGCCCTTTGAAGATCGTCAGTCTCGGGAGAATCATTTCCTTCGGAATCATTAGATTCACAGTTAGGGCTTTGGCAGAGGAATAAACTAGCTTGGATAGCTCTAAAAAGTAAAGCATTGTTCTCATCTAGCACCTTCTACTCGGAAAAAAATTCAAGTGACAAAAATACTATCAAGAATTGTGCAAGAAGCTTCAGAGCTGATGGTTTTCTTCCTCTTACTTACCGCTGAAGCTGTCTCTCTTCTTCACCCATAAAGTTGCTGGGTGTTGTAGGTCTTGAAGGTTTCTGAGCTTTCAAAGCTTCCCAAATATCAACCTATGAAAGAAAAAGGATCAGTTAAATGTATTTAGAAAAATAAAAAAATATTACTTCTTCTTTTTCAGTACCGGCGTCAATCAAACTTTGTTGTATAGCAAACTGAAGAAGATCATCTTCCTCCTCCATGCTAAATTGTCTTCTGGTATCGTTACCAGCTGAAACACAAACAAAAATAAAAGAAATTCAGATTAAACAATCAGATTGAAAAATACATCATTCGAAACGATAAAAAAATGATGAACTAAAAAGAAAAACCATGAATTACCATTACCAATCTGTATGTAATCCGGAGGACATTCGAATAGAGTCTCATCAAGAACACAAGAAACTTCTGGTCCATCTTCGAGACGAGTCACTTTGGGGACCGGTGCATCTAACCCAAATATATTCCCAAAAGTAATCCTAGCGTTTAGAACGTGGAAAATGGGAATCTCTAAAACCAGACAGTACTAGATGATTCGTAAAGATGGTTTCCTCTGTTAAAATCCTCACCGATCTTAACTGGGAAGCCAGCTGGCAACTGTAACTGAATAAAATCCTTCAGTTTGGCAAAATGAGGACTCGATATGGCCATCAAATCGACAATCGGCAAAATCTGTTCTGGTAGGGAAAGAGGGTACTCTTCACTGAGCCATAAAGTCGCTCTAAACTTCTGGACTTTCATGTTGCACTCTTTGGGACGACCTATGTCCCTTCCTTTCATGTCTATTTCCGGATCGAAATATTCTTCGGGAGTGATGTTACAGGGATTTGTTGAATTGACTAGAATCTCCTGAAAATTATTCCATCAAATTTAGTATTACGGAGCTGTTTTATCGCTCACATTCGTAGGGACAGGAATAGAGTGGTTTTCTTCAATTTCTGCTATGCCTAGAAAATTCTGCAATGGCGTCTTATTGCTTTTGCACCTTGCTTTGTCGCTCTCAGTCAAATGTTCTGTTCTTGTCTTAGTTACTAGTTCTACGTTAGTAGCTCCAAATACTTTACAGAAAAAACCGTTCACGACTTCCGATTTATCTGATCGCCAACCCCACATCCCGGCTTTATTCCTAAAAAGATTCAAGCCTTATTATTCAGAAGTAGTTCAAATGGCTGTTAACGAACCTTTCGAAACTTATCTTGTCAGTATCGATATAAGTAGTGACTATTGGTGTAGTCAATCTTTGTGATACAGCATCCTGATTTGCTGACAGAATTTCAGCAGCCTCTTCTTGAATTTGCATTTCCTCGCAATAAACCTGTCTCAAATCATGATCTATTTCTAACATTGTAGCACCATCACCTACGAAATTCAAGTCTGAATAAAATAGTCTGAAACTTAATAATTCTAGCCTGATCACAAGAATTACTTTCTACCTGATTCATGGAAACAAATGTGAATCTTCAATCAAATAAGGAAAAATAATCACTTGTACAATTATATTTGATCCATTTTTTGTATTTTTTCAAAATTTATGAAGTTATTCAAAATGATTATTACGAATAGTATTTAAAAACTGACAACTGTTAGTTCATAAATATTAAATCTGAAGCACCTAGCAAGCAGATAATCTACTAATGTTAATTCATTTTACCATTCCTCTTATACACATAGCTCATTTTTCCTCGTAGGGCACGACATATTTGAAGACCTACGTCAATGAGTAACAGAATAATTTCAAGAAAATTCACATCATAAAAAACCAACATAAAATAAACTCACTTCGCCCTTGAAATATGTAACTCCTGTTTCCCCTTTGCCAACTTGTTGTGTCAAAGCCTAAAAGTGTTGTATCTATTCTAACATTGGACCCTTTTTTATATACCTTGTATGTATCACTGGGGCACATTCTTGACAGAAGAGGTACTAGAATGATATCGAAATAATTTTTCGACACTTGATTTCATCCAGGCAAGTCTTACCCCAACTAGTAAATTCCCATTTCATCTCAACATAAAAATCTGGTGCTTCTTTCAACCTTTCTAAGAGCATAGGGATGCCTTCCATTCGACTAGTATGTCTCTGTAAATTTCTTCTTTTTAGAACTAACTGTAGTAATTCTGGATCTCCGGTAGCTACAGCTTCCTGCACAACTGAAATCATTCATAAATTAAAAGTTTACGAATTTTCTTCGAGATTTCATATTGAGTTTCTTCCAATTAAGGAACTAAATCAGAAAAAATCTAGGAAAAATCGATGAAGGTGGTTTACTCAGCTATTATCCAATATATGATAATCCCTGGTATATTCTCATAGCTCCACAATTCTATAAGTTAATTAGCCAACAACCAACTTTTTAAGGCTTTGTTCATAATAAATATAATGGATCAATATGACAGGAGAATATGTACATAATTGGATCAACAGATGAAAAACCTACCTGTCCATCCCTCAGAATTTTCCACATTAACATTGGCCTCATTGTTTAATAAAATTCTAGCAGACTCTAAGTGCCCCAAAGTAACAGCCAGCATAAGTGGCGTTCTGCCCCTTGCATCTTTTTTTCCTTATCGTGCTGAAAGAGAATGTCTCAGGAACACATTTAGGCAAAGAAATACAAACTTACTTCGTTTTTCTTCAGCTCAACAGATAAATTCTCATATTCATTCTGCCAAACTAGCCAATGAAGAGGGTATTCTAATATAATTTTTTCTTGAGTAACCATTATATTTGTTATTGTAATTGAATTCTTCTCAGAGCCTATAACAAATTCACCAGTTCATAGTTATTTCACGGGAACTTATAAGAACGAATATTGTAAACACCACTCAATGCTATCTGACAGTTTCCATTTCACTGTCACTGTCACAGAAGACAGAACCCTAAACCACAGAACATCAAAACTATTCACTGAAGTGCAATTAATCAAATCCAGTCAAGTGTTTCATATTCAATAAAAAATATTATAATTATATTTCAACATAATTGAATGAATTTATCAAAATATGTCTTTCAAGAGAATTTCATCTTGCAGGAAAAATGTTGTATTTGCAAATTATCAATTGATTCAAAAAAAGAAGAACCTAAACTAACCTAAATTTAATAACTGTCAATGATGTATATAATTCTATGGTTATCATAATAACAATTCATATGTTGGACGAGTTGGGAGACAAGAATTATTATTATTGTCTGTATAAAGTATTTTCGTTAGCTCAGCACTAAACAAAAAGTGAATAATCTAAAATGACCCTCGAAACAATCCCGAAAGATCTCAGAGGTCTGAGAGCTTGTCTTTCCTGCTCTTTAATCAAGGTAAAACTCTAGCATTAGTTTTAGGTCTTAAGGATATTAAATTTATATATGTTTTCAGTCCTTCGATCAATTTGAATACGAGGGATGTGACAACTGTGATGAATTCCTCAGAATGAAGAATAACAGAGATAATGTTTATGAATGTACTAGTACCAATTTTGATGGGTAAGCCGTGTTAAAATTGTTTTGTATTTCTCTTTAATATTCGAATATTTGCAGAATGATAGCAGCAATGAGTCCAGAAGATAGTTGGGTTTGTAAATGGCAAAGAATAAGTAAGTATGACTGCCCTTGTAATGTTTTCTTTTACTTATGTTCCTTTTATTTAGATCGCTTTTGCAAAGGAGTGTATGCAATTTCTGTATCCGGTAGACTTCCAGGAGGAATAATAAGGGAAATGAAAAGCAGAGGAGTCATCTACGTCCCCAGAGATAGAAGTCAGCGGTGAATTATGTAGTAATGCTTGATTTTGAGGTGATAATTAATTGACAGACTTATAAAATTTTTATTGATATAATTTGTGTAGTTAAAACATTCTTTCATTGAGTACCCTAGCATTCCATACAAAATATATAATAAAAACTTGACGAAATAAATTACATCACAATTACAAAAAAAAAAATGCTTTCAGTACAATAAAAAGCTCAACAAATAAATATATATTATAAAAGGCACAGGTGTAAGGTCCTGCATCGTCTGAAAACAATAGATGAAATATTTTTATTACATTCACATTTCGGGATAAATATAGGTCAAGTTCTTTTTTGATATAATTCTCTTGTTATCTTACCCAATTAGTTGATTAACGATTTATCCAAAAGACTGGTAATAGCTTCAGCTTTTAATTCTTTATCATCCATTGTTGGATCTATTTCTTCCTCTGTACCAGCTATAAATTCACCAGCCTCTTTGACCTTTGTTCCTACACCAGTCAAAATAGTTTTACCAGTGTTTTCAATTTCACCTTCGATGTTGTGAAGTGTATTTGTGATTGAAGAGCTTACATCAGTTAAGGTGTCGAAAATCGAGTGTTTTGCAACCTCAGCCCCATTTGAAACAGCGGATGTTAATTCAGAAACTCCTATAAGAAGAGAATTAATGAGAATTGTTAGTTCTGAGTACTTTTATGTAGATTTGCTCATGTTTCGTGACAATAAGAAATACAGATTTGATTCGACCTTGGAACATTTTTAACCTTTATACGAATGATCGATTTTGTGTTTCGTGACCCTACCTTCCTTCACCTCCTCCTTATTGGCCTCAATATGCTTGCTGGCATCAGCAATCTCTTGTTTCAAGAAATCGCTTACCTCCTTTACAGGAGAAGTTTCTTTTTTGTCTTCCTTATCGCCCATTTCAACTTCTTCGTTATTCAAACTGTTATCTTTGGAGCTCTGTTCTGTACTACCAGCGGTTTTTTCTTCCTCGATATCCGACGAATTCTGGGCGTAGAAAAAATACAAATATAGAAATTTCAAAATTCATGGGACGAAAATAGCACTGCGCAGATTTCTCATGGGAAATGCCATTTTTTTGAGGTTATGATCGAAATTGAACTATTTTCTATGATTTAATGAGGGTTTGTTTAGATTTCGCCATTTTAATCGAAAGTTTGATTTAAATGGGGAAAATCGAAACTTTGGCAATGTTTTTGGAACACTCATGTCTGGAACCAGTCAACTATAATATGTTCATACAAATAAGGGAATAGACGGGGACACTCACTTCACGCCTAGGGGTCTATCAAGGCGACTTGGTATAAAACAAACATTATGAGGACCACTCTAAAAGGAAAACATATAGGGAATGATTTGGGAACATGTAAAAAATTTCTATACAGTTGATGAATACGATAAAAGCCATCAAGTAAATAAAAATAGGACATGCACAGACACTTACTGAAATTGGTTTTTGAGTGCTTTGGAACTGTGGTGGTGACATCTTCAATGAGTCTTTTTCCTCTCCCTCACCTTTTTGGTGACCAAGATGGAAGGTTTCCATCACCATATCTTTTGATGCTACTACCGTGTCTCGAAGGAAATGCAGGTCAGAGCTAAATCCAGTAGCCACCTCGTTCTTTTTATCATCAGCTTCCTTCTTGAGATTATCAACGCCTTCTGCTATTTTCTCAGCGTTGGATATGGAAGCTTCTTTCGCTTGCTCTATTCCCGAAGAAATTTCTTCCTTCTTGGCGCTCAAACTATCCTGCAGAGAGCTCAGACCCTGCGTTACCTTTTCAACACCAGCCGAAGCCATTTCTTCGCCGTGCTTTACAGTTGCGGCGATGCCAGAAGATAATTCTTCCTTTTTAGTTTGAATTTTGTCGGTCGCTTCGGCAATGCCAGAATTTAGATTGGAAATTATTTCCTCTTTTTTGTGCGTTACTGTCTCTTTTGTGGTATCAGCAAGGCCGGTCAATCCTGATGCGAGTTCTTTTTCTTTGGTGAGAAGAGATGTAGTCCACCCCGATACGGTTTCTTCAGTTTTGGAGGCGTAATCTTCTACCTTTTGCTCAGCAGCCGAGGCAGCTTCTTTGGTAGTTTGGATACCAGAAGCTACAGCGGCTACAGCTTGTTCTTTCTTGGTTTCTGCGGATTCTCCAAAGCTCGCCATCTCGGAGGCCAACGATGATACGGTTTCCACAACAGAATTTTCTGTCTTTTTGACGACCTCGGACAGTTTTTCTGTTTTGTCTTGAACTCCTTTCGCTGCTTCATCTGCGATCTTTTCGGCTTTTACGTATGTGGTTTTGGCTGCTTCTTCAACTTTGGCTTCCGTTTGCGTTTCAACGTTGTGGAATTCATCTTTCAGACCATGCCCTATATTTTCTACAGTATTGACGGCTTTACTCCCAGCACTTGCTATTTCGTTTTCCACTTTATGTACGTCATCTGTGAGGCCTTGAACCAAAGCTGTTTTGAAATGACCCACATCGACTCCTGCTTTTGACAGTTCATCGGCTAAACTTGTTACTGAAAAAATTAACTCCTTGAAAAGCTTTGGTTTGATTTGCGTTGGGATTGTCTTACCTGCACCTGATGTGGCTTCATCCAATCTTTCTAATCCTTGTTCTGCTGCATTTACGACAACCTCTACTCCCTGTTGTACCTCTTCCTTGACTTTGCCTCTACTGAAAAAACTCTTCACTGGCGCTGAAATTCACAACCATTTTAAATCTTCCAAGAAAATATCTTTTCTGTGATATTCACCAAGACAATGATTTACTTAGAAGGCTTAATCAGCATGAGTGAACAAAGCGATAGCAAAAAAACTTTCCTTCAAGTACAGACTTGATAATATTCCATGAATCGATTATTCTTATAATTTGTTGAGTTTGCCGCCAAGTACAAAAGCTTCAGTGAAGTAAGCTATGAGTAATCTTTGTTTTTCATTCTCACCTTGAACGTAATTGTTAATAAAGGCAAGATTGATTCATGGATTCATATTGAACATTTATCAGGTTTAACTGGATGCTGAAACGAAGCGATCTTGAATATATCACTGATCTTTGAATAATGCAGGCGAAGAAGACTGTATCATCGCTATGATGAATTAATAAATTATTCAGGCTAAAAGCAGCATAAAATGAATCTTAGTCAACTCGAAATCGTTCTTTATTCAATTATAACGGTGCAATGGCCTGGAACTAATTTTTTTCGTGATTTACACTCTGAATAACTGACCTACGAATCAGGGCCTGACAAACGTCTTAGAAATAACAAATTTTTCGTACGTGAATGAATTAATTGAAACTATTGTCTGGAAAACGCGAGTATGGCGAAATTCAAGGAAATGCGATGTTGAAAAAAGAATTACGATAAGGTTTCCAAGAGGATTAAACTTTTGATAGTGAATTATGAAAAACGATAGGCGGATGGATCTATATACAAAAAAGACGTGTTGGAATATGCAGAGATGAACATGTATATATACTAGTTTTAGATAGATTATAAGTTGTTTATAGAAATAATGAAACATTTTGTAAACTTCAACATGTGCGAAACTTTTCGCGTATAGGAACTCACCCAAAATGAAATGGTTCCAAATGCACTCTTTCAAGAAATCGCCGAACATGCACATCTTTGAAAAACAGGGTTAGGTACCAATATAAAATTCACTAATTTTCCTCTGCGGAAACCGATTTTCGAAGGGAAACAGAAGACGTGGGCGGCCCCAAAACCGACAAAATTGATTTTTTATCGAGCGAAGAGATTTGGTGCTGTTAGTTCTCGAAACTTATAGAACGGGGAGAGCTAAAACTGTGTCGACTGAAGATGTTGATGGGTGAACAGATGGATACCAACAAAAAAAGCTATAACGTATGTTTTCCGCACCGGCTATCGTTTTACAAATAAATAATTGAATCTGGCAAGGTGTTCATTATCAATTTTTCGAATTTTATGGTTCGGGGAGAAAGTATGAATTCAATCTGAATTTTAATTAATTAACAGATGAATTGGATGATGGGTTCTCAGTAATTCACCCGTTGAGATGTAACTAATAAGTAGGTTATCCGTTAATTAAACCAACCATCAGAACTTTTTTATTTGAGAAAAGATCTTCATAATTTCAGAAAAAAAAATTCTAGGACTATTTCGGTCTTAGGAGGATGAGAGGTCATTGGTAACATCTGATTGCGGAAATATACAGGCGTTTAAAAAACAACACCGAAAGATTGCAGGAGATGATTCCTGGCCCAAAAATAGAATTAGTTCGTTATATAAAACTTTTTCGAATTGTCACCGCTTGCTGAATTATATCCCTTAAAAGAATATAAATGTTTTTTTTTCAGTTTTGAATTTATATTTTCGGAACTTCAACACATGAATTTTCAAAAATTTTAATATGCGATTTTTCTCGACCCAATACAATATCTACATGGAATTGAAACTTTCCATAAATTTTCCAATGAAATTCTGAAATCAAAACTGTTTTTTTCAAGGAAATTTGAATTTGAGAATTTTTTGTGTTTTGTATTTTTCACACAGCTTCAGTAGTTTCGAAGAAAATGATTGAAATGTGAAATCGCCTCCTGAAAGGGTATTTCAAGATAAAAAAAGACAATGGTTTAGGGCCACTGCTAAAATCTCAACGAGTTAAAGAGGAAACCGTGCTTTTCAGCATGCGAACTGAAAGGATAGAACTTATCCCTTGACACTGTTAGATGTCGCCATTTGTATGTAGTTGTTTGTAGTTCCTGACGAAGATTTTGTCTCAGAGAGATATGGGAGACTGGGAAAGCAGAATAAAGCCGAAATCGGTCTATGTCTCCTCTCAGTGACAAAATATGATTTAATCTTTCTCTACAGGAATACAAATTGAAGATGGCAGTCATTATTATTTTCAATTTTTCTGTTTAAAAGCTAGGATCACCATTTCACAGATCAAATTTCTTTCGAAACACAAGAATTGTCTTTCTTCACGAAGCATGCAAAGATTATAATTGACCTGTTCTCAATAATAATTGATGTTCATGTATTTTTTCCCCAAACACCCCCCTATAGCTGCGCTTGTATGTATGAAATTCCAATAAATAATATTCATTATTCGAAGACAGTTTTTGATAAACTTCCGCTCAACGTACTTGCACTCAAAAAATTGTCTTGGCGGTAGATAAAATTATTCGTTAAGTGTAATTGATCTGCACTGTGCATTGTTCGTGTTATTGATAAACGTCTCTCCCTCATTGAATAAAAAATAATAATATAATTGGATCACGTTCTATTTCTGTGATTTCAATCTTTTGATCATTGCCGTCGAAAAAAAATTGTATTGCAACTATCTTGAATTCTTCTTGTACAACTCAGAAAGCATACGGTATCAGATGCCGCCAAATGACATTAGTTCAAAACTTAAACGAAATAATGAAATTAAACAATATGGAAATAATGAGTCTTTGGGAAGTTTTTATCATGCTTCACAAGTTCTATGATTGTCAGCGTAATCCTATTCTCAGCTCTATTTCCGTAATTTTCTGTATTATTCCACGCCGGGTATTGCGCTTATGGTCGAGCGTGAAATATGTCAGGAATTTGTATCTACGTCTCGAATTATCAGTACCAAGTGCGAAATTGAAGCTATAAATAAAGGGAACCTGATATGTCAAGATGTGAAACCACTGAATGAATAGGGGCAGGTAAGGAAAGCATAGACAGGTGCAGGTGTCGCGCATAGACGCAGATAAAAAAGGATTACCTATTTTGTCGAAATAATAGTTCGGATACCTATCCAAGGTAACAAGATTTATCAAAAAATTTGGTAGCAAAATGAACTACTCGACAAAGAGTGATTGATTGAATATGTGGAAAAATCCGTATACATCGTAGAAGCTTATTCCATCTTCTTTCATAAAAGATATTTGATAGTCGATATTATGAATTCCAAGGTCAAACCTACTCAGGGGTGCTATTTCTAACCCCAAATTGATTGAGCAGCAACTTCAGGTACTCTGATAAGACAAAGTAAAACCAACGGAACTTTTTCTGGACCAAAACCATAGGTTTGTTGTTTCAAAAGGGAAAGAAAAATAAAACATGAAATGAAAAATGTATATCATAAATCCCCTTAGAAGTATCTAAATTGTTTCATTTCTTGGTGAATACACATCAGTGTTTGATATTGACGGGATTCCCGTCTTCCAGATTAATTTATGTTCATGCTTCAAGAATTGCTCTAATGTTTTGAAATCTTCAGATGACTTACCTGACCAACTTGCACCCATTTTAAACTTGGCGGAAAGACTGAATGGAAGTAAAGCAAGAACAAAAGACGCCCTACACCGCAACTACGACTTGAAATCGTTGATACGCAAATTCGACTAGCAAAACACCACAAACACAGTAGCGCTGCAAAATTTTATTCACACACTGAGCGCACGACTAGCCGGTAGGTTGATGATCTGACTCAACATCTATTTTTACCTTGAGCCAGCCGTTTGGCTTCGTGTAAATGTTAAATACCAGCTGGAACCCACAGAACACAAATAATACCTTCGAAAAAGAATATACTTACTAACGTGCAGACGAAATTTGATCGAATGGTGCCTTGACATTGTTCTGTGGAAATTACGTTGAGTGGATCTGATAGGCACTTACGCTGTACAGGCTGCTCATCGGAATCCATTCGAATCATAGATAAGTGTAAAGATTCATTGTTTCAATTAATAAATCAAAAAGACACAATGGAGGACGTGGTTCATGAACTTCTAAGATAGCAATTGAAAGTATATAGATTCAGTTGTCTCTAGAGTCAATTGTATAGACTTTTATCAATACAGCTAGACATCAGGATATAAATATTTATATATTCTCGTCCCTATTGAATAAAACAAAAAATTGGGTTCACATACAAATTTTTTTGATATTATAGAAGCATCGAATTCTGAACGCTATAATCATCAGTTGCAGATTAGCAATTCAAGTCATCTTTAATTCGACATAAATATACTGCTCCACAAGAGTTAGGAATATATCGTATTTAATCTTCGAGAAAATCGCTCTAAAATTATTTAAAACTCAATAACAACTTGAATCGATCCAATAAATATCAGTATGAGACATTTCGTCAATCTGGTCGCCTTTTTTCTGAAGGCTAATAGGGCTATCGGAATGCTACAGGGTGGCCTAACTTAGGATGTTGTAGATTATAGGCTCCAAGTTAGCCAAAAAGAAAATACTCAAATGGTCTGAGAGAGCTTCTGCCCCGTTTATGGAACATTATTCCTCAAGAAATGATCAACCACCTCGTGTGTAGTATGCAAAGAAGATGTCAAGCTGTTATTGATGGCAGTGGAGGCCATACAATGAATTGATAGTCTTCAAATGCATGAATTCTCTGGGAATAAAATTTCGTTATTTTACTTGATTTTTTTTAACCACCCCTGCAACTTGAAATCATATTAATATGAATTTTCATCACAAAATCTCATTTGAAAATTTTTTTTTGCAATATACCTACTCATGTGGAGCAGTTTATATTTCTGTCAAAACTGCCGTGAAATTGAACGACCTGTATATCCGCTCACACTTCAGACGCCTGAGACAAGAAGATACCAAACCAAGTTATCTCATTGCCCCTTGAGATTAAAGTTCTATTTTCGGATTTCAAACAAACAACTTCGTCGATTTTAAAAGAAGAATTAAGTAAAAAAGGAATATTGTTAACTGATAATCATTCATGGATCAATCTGATTGTTTTACTCCATAGGAAACTAAAACGTTTCCTTTCTCTTACAAGACAAATTAGAAAATTAATCACTCTGCAATTTATTTTGAGTTTATTTTCAACATTTTGCATTCATACATAAATAATAAAATAATCAGATATATATAACAAAAATAATGGAATGGTACATCTTCAATGAGTAGGTATATTATATATTATACAATTTCAAAGCAAAATTCGAGATTTCTTTTTCAATATAAAAATAATTACTATTGAATATAACAATCTTAGGATATAAATAAAAAAGATACAGTTGAAGCTTTATAAATCAATTTTTTGTGAAACCAAGACTGTAGGTGTTATTGACACCAATATATCAAAGCCACCATGCAAAACGCAAACTTGGCTAATGCCACAGTTCAACAAGAACTTTGGGAAAAGTTCTAGATCAGTTTCAGCAGATCCTATAATTACAATTATCTTGTCACTGCTGTCTTTGAAAATTTGGGCATGATGTCCAATGCTATCGATATTATTCTCTCCAAAAGTAACACTGGAAAAAGGAATGTTGATGCTGTTTTTTACAGAGCATCTAGAATAGTGAACAGGGTTTCTTATGTCAATAACAAGAATTTTATCAGGCGAATTTCGTAGCAGTTCCACAGTATCGGCAGCACTTATTCTCGGACATCTTTCCCTGGCCAAATCCTCCAAAGTAACTCCTGAAATATCGTATTCAGTTCTTGTATAGTGAGCTTCATTCTGATGTTCTCTAGCTGTGATGCTTTTCGGCGTCTTTTTGTAGGTATCAATTGAGTAACCAATACTTTTCTCTATATCTACTTCGGGTAAATCTGAGAATAAGAGAATACAATCGTTGAACCCAGACGTTAACAATTTAGATCGCAACTGTGTTAAAACTGATAGCCCTATGTGCAATGGAAATGAAGAATCTCCCAATAAAAGGTTATCCCAAACGTGAAGAATTTTGTACAAGGGAAATACATGGGAGAAAACTGTCAAAAACCAAGGAATAGCAAACAGTTCAGGGTAAAAATTGATGTCAAACAGATGATTAGCTAACTCTGGATCGTGAAATGCAATGAGTTGCGAAAATTTCGCAAGGTATTCTCGTATAACAGCTGAGTTGTCTTTCAAGAAGAATTTGTGGACGTACTTTGGCACAAACGATGACAAACAGGCGTAAGCCTTAGCCTCGTCGTTAAAATTGAGGTACAAGAAGGGAGCCGTGAGGGAGTCCAATCCTTGCCAATACACATACTGGGTGTTCTTCCGCACCCAAGCCTTCAATATCCTCCTCAATTTTTTATGACCATCCACTGAAGAGAGTAGCTCGTTATATTGGTGGCACCTGGGTATATCAACTTCAATCTGTCTGTCTGTAGTTGTGACAGTTTCTTTATCAATAACGATATAAGTCTTCTTGTAGTCCGCTTTGATATCAAGGAGAGTAGCCCAAATTTCACCTCGTAAAAGTGGGGGTATGTCCTTTTGAGCCTCTTTCCTGATCATGTCTTTGGTGAATGGATACCCGTGGAGCAGTCGCCTGAATAAAATGATCCTGTGGAATTGGTATTCTGGGTCTTTTTCCTTGATAACCAAAGGTAAAGCTTTGGTATCGTATGGAATTGGATCAAACGAAGAAATTATTTCCGATTTAGTGTGCAACAAAGGATAGCAAGAGTTCAAGTGGATGTGTTCAAAACGTTGATACAAAGTATTGAGACTCATTTGCACAACTGTAGGATCGTATAAAGTTGCCGGGTTCCTACCCTGTCCAATTATTGTTCCATCGAGTTTGACTAAACGAGGTAAAGACAAAATTGGAGGGGTTGAGCGAATAAGTCCTTGTTTCTTCAGCTCTAGGAATACATCTCCACCAGCTAACTTCCACCAATGGTATAACTCCCTTACCGTGAATGCTTGATAAGGTTCACAAACCTTACTCGGATTTTCAACTTTAACATTTTTGAATTCATTGAATACTTCAAGCGACAAGAACTCTTGACAGGTAGGTCTGTCCCAAGGGTTAATCTGCAAGCATTGCTCAACAATTTGCTTAACATCATCAGGTAAGTTTTGGTACAGTTCTAAGCAATTGTGTTCCCTTGCTATCTTCTCGAAAATTGAAGTTCCACATTGGTAAAAACTCAGGACTTTATTTATCTTCTGTCCTAATTTCAAAGAACACCAAAGTTGTTTGTTGAAAATAAGCTCGACTAAGACTATTCCAACGCTCCAGATATCTACTTGGGTACTACAAATAGTCTCTGACGGAGATGACAAATACACCTCTGGTGCAGAATAACACAGCTGTATTATTGGAAATGACACCAATTCACCATTATTTGTCATGTAATAAAGCCCATAATTAAAAAGTTTAATATCCCCCGAACTCTGCATTAATATACTTTCCAGACTTAAATTCCTATGGACCATCTTCATTTTATGCAATACATTCAAAGCAGTGAAAAGTTGAAATGCTATCTTTTTAACATGATCAACTGAAATGCCTTCTCTTCCAAGAGTATCAGATAAGGGTTTTCCACAAAACTGGGAAACTACAATAGTCCTTTCATGTTTCCCACGAATAATATCGAGGTACTCACACAAATAAGGATGTGTAATTGTTTTCAATAGTTGAGCTCTTCCTAATATAATAATGGAGTTAGGTGTTAAAGGAAGTCCATTAGAACCACAAGTATCACCCTTGTGCTGCTTAGCAAAGAACGTTGTAGCAGCAAACTGGAGTTCAGGATTTTGAAATAATGACAATTTCATTATGCAATATAAGATTTCACAATTTTGCCTTATGTTATAAACTTCTTAAGGTATATTACATTTATTGTTCTATACAAACTACACACCAAAAACTCATGAGTAAATATTTTTAGTGTGGGTTTGGACAATTATGGTAGAATTCTCTATTATTCTTGAAGCTATATTCATAAACTTTTCCATTGCAATAAAAACAGTCTCCAAATGGCCTATGCTCAACAATGACTCCATCGAAATGTATTTTTAAACCTTCTGCTGTGGGAGAGAAGAATAGCTTGCATTGGATACAGAAGTAATCGTTTTCTATCTGGAATTTTTTTATTTCTTCAGAACTTTGTTTACTTGCAAATCTAGGATGTACAGCATCAGAAACGTCGCATTTAGTTTCTATTATTGGCTCTTCCATAAAACGGGGAGAATGTAGTTGAGTTTAATTCGTTAGATGACTTATACTGCTATAATTATAATACTGATCACATTCTGATATAATTATTTCTTAAATTAACTGTTGAGTGCTGGTATATCAATATTATCAACAGATTATCTGTGGTTCATTGTGTACTCAAATTACAAAACCTAATAAGGAAAACCACAGAAATTATGCTACTTCGAAATTTTTTTGTTTAATTGACCTCAACAGATTACCACCACAGAACAGAGACACAAAAGTTTCTATGAACTTATGCATAGAGTATAGTAAAAACCAAATTAACCTCACTCACGTTCTTAACCTTAATGAACAGTTTTATCTTTTTAACTTATGTACTTTTATATTAGAATTAGAAATAAAAAATATGGAATCTGAAGCTAATAGAAGCAGCAACAATGAGAAAAGTGCGGAAAATAACGCGGACGACCCCTTTGCCTACTTGAATCGTCATTTTTCTAATGAACAATTTAAAATAATCTTGAGGAATCTACCAGCTTATTATGGAATAAGTGTAATGATTGATTTCAATATATGTTTCCCGATGATAACTCTATTGCTTGTTACAGGAATTCAAGAAATTACTAAATGATAAGCTCAAACTGAATTCGAGAAAAATCAAACAAGCAAATAGGAACGCTCGGTATGCTTTCGTTTGTTTTAGAAATGAAGAAGATAGGGAGAATGCCATCAAAGTTTTGACTGGTTTTAATTGGAAGGGTAAAACTCTGGAAGTTTTGGTAAAAAGTTTAATATTCGTCCATACTGTTTTTTCTGTAATAAACTTTTTAGAAAGCCAAACCATCAGCAGACCCGTTTGTACTCAAGAGAAGTCAAGAAAATGATAACGGACAGGGTAATTCGAAGAAAATCAAACAAGATAACTCATCTGATAATAGGACTCCTGAAGAAAGGGTGAAGGAATCTACTATTCCTCTCGCAGATACCCCTTACGTTGAACAAGTATGTTTTGAAGTTTATTCTTTTTTCTGAAAAATGTGATCATTATTTTTTTAAGCTGAAATTAAAAGAACAAAATATCAGAGCCGTACTTGAAAAATTAGGTAAAGAACTTTTGCACTCAAGCCCTGAATTAAGGCTGTGGATTACAAAACAGAAGCTTGTGAATAATGGTTTAATTTGTCCAGTTGAACCAATAAAATATGCCGATAAAATTGATGGGTAAGTTAGAATATTTTTATCTTGAATTCAATTTATTTTTTTTATTGCCTCTTTAGATATAGGAATAAATGTGATTTCTCGTTTGGGATCGATGCTGAAACTAAACTGCCAGTGGTAGGTTTCAGACTATCGAGCTATGCACATGGGAGCATCTGTGTTGGACCAGTTCAAAATCTCAAGCATGTTCCTGAAGAAATGAAAACAGTTTGTAAGGTAAAAGTAGCCATTTGGATGATTCTGCTTCTCAGCATAACCATGATGAATTCTTTAGGTTTTCGAAAAGTTTGTCGAACAATCAAAATTAGAAGTTTTCAATGCTGAAGTACAGTGTGGACATTTTAGACAATTAACGGTAAGATTAGCGGAAAAACAATTGATGATTATTGTTGGAATTCACCCACAAAATTTATCAGAAGATGAGTTGAAAAACTTCAAAAACGATCTGGTGCAATATTTTTCAAATGGACCGGGAAAAGAAGTGGGAGTGACATCTTTATACTACGAAACAATTGTAAAAAAGTAGGTTTCATTTCCATCTAAAATACTGAATATGTTCATTAATTGATGCGTCCAATAATCTGAATATAAACTTCAGTACAGCTTTGTACCATTCATGTTATTGTGATAAATATATTGTAATTGTTTTAGAACTTCACAAAATGATTATTTTCCACCTGAGCACCTCTGGGGGGCCACACATAATTATGAAAATATTCTGGGACTCAAATTTAAAATTTCACCAGAAGCTTTTTTCCAAATCAACACCCAAGCTGTGGAAAAATTGTATAAAACAGCAATAGACCTGGCTGAACCTACAGAGAAAACAACAATATTGGATGTTTGTTGTGGTACAGGCACAATAGGATTGTGTTTTGCCAAGGTAAACCTTGAAAATATCAGCAAAAAGTGCTATTTTCCTAATACCTCATTTACAGTATTGTGGACAAGTCTTAGGTATTGAAATTATACCGAAGGCCATAGCAGATGCCAAGGAGAATGCTGTTTTAAACAATGTTGAAAATGCAAGCTTTTTTGTTGGGAAAGCTGAAGAAATGTTAGGATCCATTTGCTTCAAATCTAAGAACGAGGATGTTATAGCGGTTTTAGATCCTCCCAGAGCAGGCTTACGTAAGTGAAACATCTATTAAATATAACCATTTCTTTAATTTTGCATATTTCAGATCAAAAAGCCATCTTGCAACTGAGAAAAATCAAAAAAATCAAACGATTGATTTATGTATCTTGTAATCCTGAAGCAGCTAGAAAAAATTTCTTTGATTTGGGCCGACCAGAGTCCAAAACACTACAGGGCGAACCGTTTGTTCCAATCAAAGCAGTACCAGTAGACATGTTTCCTCATACCAAGCACTGTGAGCTTGTTATTTTGTTCGAAAGATTTGATATTGTCATGCAAAGAGAAGAAAAAATTAAAAAAGAAAATGAGGAACAGACGATAAAGATTAAAGAAGAAAAAGGTGATGAAGAGGAACAAAAGATGAAGATTAAAGAAGAAAAAGGTGATGAAGAACCTAAGTTGGATGCAGATAAAATTAATCAAGAAACAGGCGGAGTAGAATTAAATAAACCTTTAGAAGAAAATGTAGTCAAAGAAGAAGTTGTAGATAATAATCAATAAAAAGACAAAAATATCAAATTGTTTTTAGCTTTATTTCAACACAACGAAATACCTGAAATTTCGATTCACTTCAACAATTTCTTTGAGAAGTATCGTTTGATCTTCACAACGACATAAAAAACGAGTAAAAACGTAGGAACGATGTAGTGCCATTGAATTCCGAAAAGTCCCATTGATCTTGGTGGTATATACACATTATCAGGCCTGCGAAAGCATGCAAAAATTATTGTTACAAAAAAAAATAATAATTACCTAATAATGCTCAAATCCTCCAGAGTAAGTGTGTTGGGCTTAGCTTCTTGTAGTGCTCTGATTGCTCCTTTATAACCTGCTTCAATTGAGCCTGCAGCTGTACCGTACCAGTTTCTTGCGGTCTCAGGACTGGCCCAAACAATCCTTGAAAACAGATTATATCTATAAACAAAGAAGCCCTTAGACATTGGCATTGATGGATGTAATTTTATTCTTCATCGGATATTAATATTATTCATATTTGAAAATTGTAATATCATTTTCTCTATTTCGGTATCGTAATGAGTTCATTACAGAACTAAAAGTACTCATTACAGCATTGTTTTCAGTTATATTTTTCGTTTTGTGGTTATCAGTACTGACCTCAGATCCTCTCAATTTTCGAATCAAATCCTGTCAAATTTCGTAAGTTACACCAACTGCCAAGATACAATAAAAAAGTCACTAATCTGAATTTTTATTCAGATAATCTGAATTTTTATTTGAATTTCGAGAGTATTTCACAAAACTTGACTGAAATAGAGAAAATATCGTCTAAGACTCGCTGCAGAAAGCAATTCCAACACTCATGCTTTCGAAAACTCGCTCGTTCGTCGCTCATTTTCGAATTTCGCATTCGTGTTGGAATAGGAGCTCATTCTGCAACTTGTTTTAGAATAACTATTACACATTCACCTCTCTGAATCTTTGTGAATATGCCCAAAATACTTCATACTTGTGCAGCCATAAGGAAAAGTTGATTCATGTAATGAACTTGAAGTTTCAGAGTAGTCCTTAGGGTTCATAGCTTCTTCCCGAAATAAATACCCAGTTGATTCAATACGTCTTTTTTATCGCTTCCCTGAAAAAAAAATTTGTATAAAACAAGGAATAAAAAAGAGCTTCTGTTGATCACTTCTTCTGCCAGTCCAGTCAAGACATAGGAATTATTGTTGCTTATCTCTGAAACATTCAGACAAACATAAATTGGTCCGTTTCTTTCGTCCGTATTCATGACGTAAACGTCTCCAGATAGTCCTTTGTTCATCCAGAAAGGCTAGAATTAGATATTCATTCAATCTGATTTCGAAGAAAAAATATATATTTGGCAACCTTTAATACAATATACAAGGAAACTTGTTGATTTGAAAGGTAAATAAAAAAAGCGAACGCATGCTGCTTGTTTGTCCAACGCGCAAATTCTTTAGAATGAAACCCTCCCCACCACTTTTTAACCTAACCTTCTAACCCCTAATTGGCGCCTTATTCAAATCAGCAAGTTTACCTGCCTCAATGATACGGAAAGCAATGTTGCAATATTACCTTTTCGTAAATTACCATGAATTTTTTCAAGGTGCCTCTAATTAAATTATTGGCTATTATTATTTTTTCATCAGACAAAGGTGGAACAAAAGTGATGTTGTTTGTTTCAGCTTCATTCAATGTGAAAACCACCTTATTGGCACTGAAACAGACAAAATTGAACATATCCCTTAATTTTAAGAGAAATTTTTTACAAAAAATAGTCATGCGCTGTTTTTATCCCTGCACAAAAATCATCCCAGGATATTTCTGTTATTTCGGACACTTTCACAATGTATTCATCGCCAATCAAATCCATCAATTTATACCTAAAATTTTCCACACCTCCCTAAAATTAGATAATTTAATGAATTATTCGAACGGGAAATCAAGAAACTAGGAAAAATGTTCAGATTGGATAGCACTCACTTCGATATAAAATTTGTGAATACCCTCTTCATTCCAAATAAATTGACTTTGAATGCCGTCAGTCGAGTTACAATACGCAAGATAAAAAGATGCTGAAACATCTTTCGGTTGGAGTCCTGAAAATGGCAATGTACATTGTGAAATGTAAGATTTTTTTTCGTATACAGACCTGAGTTGTAAAGAAATGATTGTGTGATCACATCTCGTACTTTTTTCGAAGGAATCAATTTATTCAACAAAATACTCATGCTTATCTCGTCGAATTCTGGTATAGTTTTTCGGTTGGCGAAAGAAAAAGCCTGACACAGGCTGTTTACCTGTCGAATAAAACATCAGTTCGCGTAACATGAAAAAATGTGGAACAAATCAACCTGTGCGCAGAAAGAATTCAAAACACGTCGCTCTTGTTTGGAAAGAAAATCTAAGATATTTTCTCTTTTGGATACTTCATAAAGCTTATCGTAATCCACAAGAATTTTTCCATATTCCACTTCGTTCTTTCTTATAGAAATATCCAATTTTCCCAATAAACTCATCAAGTGTGGCTGCTTGGAGAAAATAAATTGATAGTCTTCTTGAAATTGATCATCGGCGAATTTAGTTTTTTTCTTCACTCTTGTGTTACTTGACCATTTCATATTCCATAGTGACGAATATTGGTTCCGTATGGCGAAATCTAATTTATCTAAAATTTTCAGTTTTCATTTAGGTAATATAAAATCCTGAGTTTTACCATCTACATCCAAAATAAGGAAGTCTATATGTGGATCTTTTTCAATGAGATGATATGCAGCACTGAGACCAGTTATTCCAGCACCTATGATAATGATATGAGCGTCTAATTCACGATAATTTAAATACATTCATTTTATATGGGTTTTTCAACATTTTGAAATGTCACTTGGACATGGGAGTCTACGCCACTGGAATATTTACAATTATCTGAATTTGGGAAGATTTTGGAACACTTTTCTATGGAACGTGAAAGCATTTATGACTTATATGTACGTCTATGAAAAATATATATTTTGACGTTTTTCTGATGTGTTTTGATTTATTAATTCGAATACAAAAGACGTTCATGTAAAAACACCATGGGTATAATATTTGGAAAAAGAAAACCTCCGTCAAGAGTTACCCAACATGATAGAGCAGTACTTGTGAGTTACAGGTTATATTTACTTTTATCCCGAAATGATTTTGGAAAATTTTAGCAATTAAAACAACAAAGAGATAAATTGAAACAATATCAGAGGCGAATAGAAATAGCTCTGAATTTAGATAGGGAGTTAGCTAAAAGTCTTATAGCCAAGGGTCAAAAAGAGTAAGAACCAAAATTTATACACTTCCAACCTTACATCTTGAGGTTTTCAGTCGAGCAAAACTTTTACTTAAAAAGAAGAGGTTTCAAGAACAATTACTCATTAAAACAGATGGACAACTGCAGAACTTGGAGCAACTCACTCATGATATTGAGTTTGCTCAGATCGAGTTGCAAGTCGTAGAGGGTCTGAAAATCGGTAGTGAAGCTCTCAAAAAAGTCAATGATGCTTTGAATATAGCTGATATCGAAAAAATTATGGATGATACTCGAGAAGGGCTAGAAAAACAACAGGTTAGTTCATTTAATTTCCAAACCTTTTATGTCATTTCTTGTTTTTTAGGAAATAAGCGCCATTATCAGTGGTAACTTGACTGAGGAAGACGAAGAGGCTGTGGATGAAGAATTTGCGGCGATTTTGAATGAACAAATGCCAGAGGTTCCAGTTAATTTGGAACCTTCCCCGATAGAAATACCTGAAACAAGTACTGCTGAACCTTCTCTGCCAGAAGTACCTACTGGAGCAATTGAAGGTAATTACTTTTACATTTCACTCACATTTTTATATTTGAATCGTTCTTCCAGATTCTGCTGAACCCAAAAAGAAGAAACTTGAGGAACCAATTGCTCTAGAAGCTTAATTTAGAGCAACTCATTTTTATTGGTACTTTAATTGTTTATAAAATTGGTATATAGATATTTGTATGTTTATACTTGTATGTATGTGAGTTACTGATGAAAGTTACATCGAAAATATTTGTTGTCTTTCACCTCTTAGATTAGAAGATAATCTCTTCTATTTGAAACAGAAAAATATAAGGTAGAATTAAAACGGATTTAATAAGGTATTTAAAAAACATTGATATAAAAAAATATTAAGGTTAGTCAGAATGTTCAACAAAAATTTAATCTAAACCAAGTTCAGCAGCTTCTTCAGCTGTTAATTCTGTAGATAAATGTTCACAAGCTACTTTTTTGGATGCTTCATATTCTTCTTTAGTTATGGCATATTCTTCAAAATCAAGGTCGTCGTCATCATTTGTTTTGAAAGAACTGTCTCTAATCTTTCTTCCTGTATTGATGGGACCTTTCTTCTCCCTTAGGTATGGTGGAGTTGATAAATCACCATCGTATTTGATTATTTCGTGCTGAGCAATTCTCCATTCCATAGTTTCAGTGGTGAAATCATCTCGATTTCCCAGCTGGGTAAAACCAACAATTTTATCCACCATAATGTTATCATGGACTAAGACAATGCTTGGAATGGTTTTAATTTTCAAATTATTTGCCAAAAATGGACATTTTTCTGCGTCTATTTTGCAGAATTTAGTTTCTATATGTTTTGGTGCTAAAATTTTCAAATGTTTGTCTACAATTTTGCATCTTTCATTTGACTGTGTGTAGAAGTGTATTACTGCATTCTCGGATTTCTTGATGATATCGAAAAACATTTTCTCCTCAGCCAATTCTTCATACTCCCCATGCCCGTTACTCAGCCAAATTCTTCGCTTTTCTTCTTGTTTTTTCATTTCATTCATTCTGGATTTTCTCAATTGCTCCAAATCGTTGACATCCAAATTATCTAAAGCCTCCAATGTCGCATCTACTTGTTTTTCGATGTGCTTTGTCACTTGAATGAGTTGGTCTTCTACAGCTGCCATTTCGAGAGTTTCTGGCTAAAATTATATTATTAGAAAAATTTTAATCCATATGCTATCAGATATTTAGTTTGTCATCTTTTATTTACCTGAATACACAGATAAACTGGGAATTTCTAGCCGGGTGTTTTTCTAAGTTGACCGCAATCGAATTGATTGATTTGAATAAATTTGATTTGACAGTTTAGGCACAGAGCACAGATTTGTCTCGTTACTTCTCTACTTGACTTCTCTTGCTCATGGAAGCTCTGGCTGGCCTCGACTATTTGTTATGTACCCGGCTTCTCCGCAAGCGTCATCCGAATTTCGTATTTTATGTTCTGTGGGTTCAAATCGACTCAGTGACCACTTTGCGGTATTTTTGACCTACGTGGAAGTGGGGAACCGGTCTAAAAGCCAGCCGGCTTCTGCAGGAAGAGAGAAGTAGTTTGACGTTACACGCAATCGCGCCTCCGCCCTATTTTTACATCCTGCACTTTTCCTTGTATTTTTTGTGTTATGAGAAGTAGTTGTGAGTCATCAGCTGTTACAAATCATACGAAAATAATCTAAAGGAAGCGCAGAAGTTTCGTCTATTAGACTACGCGTGGGAGAACCGATTCGAAATAGAAGAAACAAGTGTATTTTAGTGAAAGAAATTTGTTATTCAGTTTCATCAAAATGAGCGTCCAGGGATTTTTGGACATAGTACAGGGCCCTTTGGCTCAATATTTGAGCATTTCAGGAAACATTGGGGGTGATGTTGCTCAACACAGTTTGTTGGTGAAGAGAGCCTTTGATGCTCAATCGGAATTCTTGAAGATAGCTAGTCAGAGCAGTCAACCAGGTCAGAACGAACTGGTTCAATATTTGAAGCCTACAAGTGTCGAGATCGAGAGCATTCAGCAATTTAGGGAGAAAAATAGAACATCCCAATTTTTCAATCATCTTTCAGCAATAAGCGAAAGTATTCCTGCCTTGGGATGGGTCACAGGTAGGTTTTTTCATTTCTATTGGAAAAAGCGCTCTCCAAGTCAAAAATTAGTAATTTTGAGTGCATACACCTAAATTTGTTGTTTTTTCATATTACAAAAATGTAGGTTCATATTATAACAATGTAGTGCAATAAGGCTATAAAAATTTGGTATTTTTATTTCCATTCTTCTATGGAATCTGTAAAATCTATAAAAAAATAGGATTTCGAAGGAAAATGTGTTAAAAATAAGTATTCATGTTGTCTTGAGAGAAAAAATTAATCAAAATAATACATGAGGATATTAATTGATTAATTAATATTAGGATATTAATTGAATTATAATACCTGAATTATTTGCAGCATGACGCTAATTCTTATTGAATTTGTTGAAGAAATTGCTTGCAAGGTGAAATTTGATAAGCAGGTTGAAATATTGAACACCACTTGATAATTTTGATAAGTTATGATTCATATGAGTATTATATCACTTTTGAATCCAGTTAATAGATGGAAGGAGAATTCAGACAATTTTCAATTCAATTTTTCATAACTATTGAAGTAATAAAGTTGAAAAAACTTACATAATATTGAAATCCTGTCCACTCATATGATAAAATAATCCAATTTGAAGATTTCGGCCATTGGATTTATTTTATAATTGGATTGAAGTAAGAATTGATCCCTTTTAGTGAGTCCTGCCCCTGCTCCTTACGTAAAAGAAATGAACGATGCTGGTCAGTTCTACACCAACAGGGTCTTGAAAGACTGGAAAGAGAAGGATAAGAAACATGTTGATTGGGTGAAGTCTTGGGTTCAAACACTCACCGAACTTCAAGCTTTTGTCAAACAACACCATACAACAGGGTTGGTTTGGGCCAAGAAGGGAGCAGCTCCCCCACCACCACCTCCAGGATGCCCCCCACCCCCTCCACCAGTTGTAGATTTAACAGCAGGGGGAGATACATCTCAAGATAGGTCTGCTCTGTTCGCCCAAATAAACCAGGGAGCTGATATTACTAAAGGCTTGAAAAAGGTATCGTCAGATATGCAGACACACAAGAATCCAGGTTTACGCCAAGGCCCCGCTCCCTTTAAACCTGTCTCCAAGCCCTTGGCTTATGGAAGCACCGCAGCACCTGCCGTTGAAAAACCACCAAACTTCAGTAGAGACGGAAAAAAATGGTTGATCGAATACCAAAAAGGCAAACATGATTTGATTGTTGATGGAGTGGAGATGAACAATGTTGTGTACATGTTTAAGTGCACCGATTCAACAGTTACAGTCAAAGGAAAGATCAATTCCATCATTCTGGATTCTTGCAAGAAGTCTTCAGTTGTCTTTGATAATTTGGTACGTAAATCATATCATTAGGAACTTGATCAACCCATATTCTTAGCATAGTCACACATTAACCTATAAAAATAAAATTGAATTATAACTTTTTTTTCTCAGGTGTCTTCTGTGGAATTCATCAACTGCCAATCCGTTCAAATGCAAGTCTTAGGTAAAGTACCAACCATATCCATTGACAAAACCGACGGTTGTCAAATTTACTTGAGTCAAGAGTCCCTTGACGTAGAAATTGTGAGTTCGAAATCGTCTGAGATGAATGTACTGGTTCCTAAAGCCAACGGAGATTATACAGAGTACCCAGTTCCAGAACAATACAAAACTACTGTTGTTCCTGGTAAAGGTCTGAGTACAATCATTGTTGAAAACAAGGGTTAAGTGTTTGAATCCCCGAGTAAAAATAACAGTTTTTCAAACATCAAAGCAATTTTTTATGAAATTAGTGTTGAACAAAACACTTTGGCATTTTAAGAATAAAAAGTGGTATAGGAATGGATGAAATTATTCTTAACTTTTTTCTTAGCATGCGAAAAGTTTTAAACTCAGAAAACTTCAACCAGGAATTTCAATTAATCAGTCTTCCAGACCCAAGCATGACTGAAAATGTTGTTCCAATTTTATTTTGAAAACTACCTCATTTTTTACAGGAAAACGTAATGAGATATTTTTTTAGCCGAAATAGTTTTATCATTTTAACAGTAACTGGGAAAATATTGTAGCGGTAGTCTAAGGAATATATTGCCTGGTTCAAGTTTTCAATGCGCTTTTGTATATTTATATATCAAATGTAATGGAATGTTCTTAATGGATATAGGGAACCTTTATTACAAATATTAAAAAATTCGGTAATAGTCAATTTATTTTTAGATCCATGCTTGTCCTTCTATCTGTTTACTTAATTTTCAAATTCTAGTCACCTCAAAATATGTTTGTTCTAGATTTTTTTGCACTTACCATGTAACAGTATTGTCACTAACATATCTATGAATGAAAATGAATTAAAAATTGTTTACTGTATACAATCTTAACGTTTGGTTTCAATATGTGCTTTGAGAATTTCCCTTCTGTAATTTTATTTATTGAGTTATTTCATTAAAATAAATAGGTAAACAATCGCTTTTCTTTACCCTTAAACATTATATCAACACAATTCCATCTGATGCCAAGGACCTACAAAAAAGATATTGATATCCATAGTAAAGATTATCCTGATATATTTGAAATGAAATTCATTTCAGAATTAAATATTTTATTTACCCTAGTCCTTATGACGTACATTGACTGTAGATCAGAATAAAATTTAGCCAAAATTCAGACATTCACATAGTAAATAATAGAATGTGTGAATTTTAAACTTTTTAAATTGACTAGAGTGACAAAAGTTTTGGGAATGCTTTTTTTTTTCAAATTTACTTACATAATTTGAAATTTCAGTTGAACTTCAGTCACAAGATAAGTTTATGTACAATTTTTAAAATATTTACAATTAAAGTGTCTATTTGATGGGGATACGAAAGGGCAAAATACATAATGGTAAGAAAATTCAAATATGACTCAGATATGAAAATGAACAGAAACATAATTTGATGGAAAGAGAACCATGTTTGAATTTTATACAGTTTGTTAAAATTTACAATTTTTCGGAACAAACATCCAAAACAAATTGAGGTATCCATTTTTCAATATAAAAATATATTTTGCTTAATAAATTATGCTGTGATACTATAGTATGTACCACAGTTAATATTGCTTTGGCATTAGCGTCTACGCTACCTATTGCTATGAAAAAAAAGGGTTCATAGCAACCACTAACATGGACGTCTTATCATAACATATAAGTTCTCAATTTGATTATTGAAAAGAGACATAAAAGAATATTTCCCAGAAAAAAATCAAAAATTCAACATTAATAAAACGTTGAAAAATTTATACCTCATCTTTAACATTGTCTTCCGTTGTCAGTTCATGAGGAAACAACAGAACATCAAGGCCAACTGTCAATGATAATAAGCCCCATGTCAAATTATCATTTTTAAATTTTGCAGACCCTATTGTTTACCAGCCTAGAGGTAAGATCATTTCAAAGCATAGTACCTTTGCAAGAACTTCAAAGCAGGTAATACAGGTGTCGAATGAAGTCTGTAAGGAAGGATGATCCTTTGCGATCTTCTAAGTGTGATGTGTGGGATTCAAGACTTTAGGGCGAAAATGGTGAATAAAAATGTTTACATTTATATCACATGAATTTTTATACACAGCGCTTTTAAAGTATAGAGTTTTCCAAATAGAGATTATTATATACTTCCTACAAACAAAACGTCTTGTAAGGCATGACTTCAATATTCAATATTGCACTCTAAAATTTTTTTGGAATGTCAAGTGATGTGTTGATTTTTATGTCAGATACCATAAAAATTCACAAAAACTCACGAAGGAACAATCAACTTTTAGTCACATTCACAGGAAGGCAGCAAAATTAAGTTTCAGTACATTTTAGGGATACTTAATTTAAATTGTGTCTGACCTAACCACATTCTTATCAAATTCCTAGGTGCATCATATTTAAACGAGAACTTCTAAAACTTTCCAGCCTCTAACAAGTGAATCGATATGAAAAAAAATTTTGACAGAAGAACGACATTTGACTTGTCAAAATTAAATTTAAGATTGCTATTTGGTCAGTGAAACTCTGAAAGATATGTAGAAGTGATAAAATTTCAAATCACCGATCACAACTGGAAGGAAATCCAATGCACCAAGAAATCCGAAATCTTAGAACACAGATTCGGCAGACCTAGACAGATGGATAGGATGCGATGGACTCCTGGCTAGTCTCTTTTTAGGCAGCTTCTCCAGAATGTTCAAAAGCCTACAACTGAAGTCCGGCCTGTCTCCTGGCCTAAACGACCAACACAGCATCAAAATATCCTGAAATTTTTTTTATGATGATATATAAACAAATATCATTGAGCACTTCATGAATTTGTATGATTAATATTGACAACTTGATATTGTCGATATTTGAGCTATCGAAATGGTTTATTTCTTGACAACTTTATTATGACATTTCCTTTATTTTGACAGTTGTGAGAAGCTATTTAACCTAGAAGATTGCGAGAACTGTCAAAATAAGGGATCGTCTATTTAAATACAGCTGCCCTTTATTCAAGTTAAATACAGGAGGCCCGTATTTCATTAAAGACCACCTTAAAATCTTATGCGCATGAGTAAATGTCAAAATAAGAGAAACTTTATTTAAGTTGGGCCTCTATTTGCCTTTCAATAATTCTCTAATAATATTGAGCACAATGATTATGAGCACATTCAATATAGAAAGTCTCACCTTGACATCCCTTGAAGCCTGTAAATTTGCTAAAGGCTGCTTCATCCCCTTACCAACTTGCCAGATGATGGCTTCAGGAGGTTGTCCTTTGAAAGGCCACTCCCCACAGAGCAGTTCGTACCAAACCGTCCTAAAACATTTATTTATATCCAAGATGGCCTACTTTTTGGAAGATCTTTCATAAAACAGCAATAAAAAACTCAGAAGTGGTTTTACAAGGTTCTGTTATATGACCAGTGATGTTCTCACCCAAATGCATATACATCAGATGCCTTGCTGAACGGCAATTCTTCATCATGGAACTGATGGGCATGCAAGCTCCTCACTATTTCTGGGGCCAAGTAACACAACCAACCAGGTGGTATACCGAGACTGTCAGGTTTTCTGGAACATACAGGTTATTTTATGGATGAAATGTCACCAGAAAATGAATGATGAATGATGAAGATTGATCCAATCAAAAACTTTCATTATTTTTCCATTTATAGAAAAACAAAAAATAATTGTTTTCAGTTTATGGACAGTTTGTTAACGAAAGCATTTAAGGATGAAACAACAACAAACCTGTTTTCATAGCATAATTTCGTTACGCTGAATAATCCGAAATCAGTAATTACAACCTTCCCATTCTCCAAGAATATATTTTTACTTTTCAGATCTTTGTGAACTATACCTTTGGCGTGCAAATACCCCATTCCCTGAAAATACACAGTTTCATTTTGTATTCGCTTCCGAAATATTTAAATCTTTTCTCACCTGTGATATTTGCTGGGCTATAATCGTTGTCCTGTTCATGTTGAACTTGTCTTTTCGTAAATGTATGTGGGTATACAGGGTGTCCCCTTTGCTCAGACTCGTGACAATAGCCAGGTGTTCAGGATTCATGCAGGCACCCATGAAAAGTATAAGATTTTCATGTCGAGTCTTTCTGAATGTGGCCACTTCCATCTTGAAATGTTCTAAAGTCTTCTCATCTTTCAAATATTTCAGGACTTTTATAGCCACGTCTCCGTGCCAGTAACCCCTGTATACCTTACCGAACCTGCCAATGCCGATTAGTTTATCAAATGTAAGTTCATCGTGAGGGATGTCCCATTCTCGCATCGATAACTGGAACCAACATTAGATAGATAAACAAGCTGTCAAAAAAATTTCAGAAAATGTATACAGTTATTTCATTTTGTTATGTTGTTAACCTTTAACTGACATCTGTCGAATTTGAGTACGACAGAATCACTACTATTTGTTTGGCAGCTGTTTATATCACACAGGTATCTTATTTTATAATAAATGATTCTACTGACCAAAGAGTTTGTTACAGAAAGTGTCTTTAAAGAACATAGACGGCCTTCAGCACCATATACTGAAGAAATCTTCGAAATTGTGATGTCAACAAACGAAGTTTCTATGAAAATAACCTCACATTCATTGGATTAACTCACGCTATTTTGACGAGGCCACCTGTGACTATCTGTGATGGTTTCGGTGTCTGATACTTGGCTATCTTGAGAATCAACTCTAACAGGCGTCCTGTCAGAATCTGTACTGGTACTACCTGACACAGAAATTGTCCTGTCACTGTCCCTTGACTGCTGAGAACATGTTAACTCATTCTGGGTGGAACCAGTTAAAGGGTATGCATCCAATATTACGTCATTCACTTGTTGGGTATGGACGATATCTGAAATAAGATATTTGTTTCAAAGATTGCCGCAATTGCGAAACAAACATTGCGATAACTCACCTGGAAAATGGAACTGTTGTTTTGACATCGCATGAGGTGTGTGTAAAGCCTGTACAGCAGGACTGGAGGGAGTAGAACTATTACAACTAGAGGTGTTAGAACTAGAATCAGGAGGCTGAAAACAGAACCATGATGAACAAACTGACCGACGATGTTGTAAAAAAATCGACTTACAGGATACGGTGCTATGTTAATGGAGGGTTGCGGATGAGATCTCTTTCGACTTCTTGATAAGGTCGATTTGAAATTTTTGGCTACCCTACTTGCTTCTCTCACGGCACTGGGAGAAGACGCTAACTGATGACCTAAAGTAGAGGATTGAAAATAAGCTTTTCAGCAAATCATAGAAAAAGTTATACTTTATTCAACCTATGTCACTTACAGATGTAACCTAACCTCAACCAACTTATCTGAGCAAGGCTCCAGTTCATTATTTCCGAGCGAAAGTGTCTACCAGATATTTCGACTCACCCTGTATGGATATCTTCTTCTTGAACTCGTCCAAAAGTTCCGGCGGTAAACCGCAAGATGGCGTCACTTTGTCCTCGCATTCTCGGTGACACGTGAACTTGCACTCCTTACACTTGAGGCCTGTCCCGAAGTAGAGGGGTTTCAGGCAGTACATGCAGGTGGACATCATCTTGAAAGTCTTGGCGAACCGATGATTGATCTGGTGGGTCATGTTCCGAAGGCCAGTGGGAGGGGTACGAGGCGATTTTGGGACCTGGAGGCTAGTGGCTGGAGGAACAAACAGATGAAGAATGTAATTGGTTGTTGACCAGAAACGTCAGAATTTTGACAGCTCATTTCAGGGTTCAAACCTTGAGTTGCATGAAGAGGTTTTCACGCAAAACATGGACGTCATTCCGCTTTTTTTTATGTGTTGGACTTTGCGTTATTGGGAAGTTTGAAAGTAGTAGACTTCATGACTTCTAGAGTCGAAAATATTGCCCCTTTTCGAGCTAAACATGAAAATATTTCTATTAGGAGACGTTCGTAAGAATTATGCTTTTCCAGGATAACAAGACAATCTATCTGATTGGATGGCTCTACACCAGTGTGAGATAGTATTCAATTTTTTTAAATCACTGGGAAACATACATAGTACAAAGTTGAAGAGACTTATTTGAGATTTAAGACAAGCACTAGGGAACATACATAGTACATAAGGTTTGATTTTTTCTCATTACTACTTTAACATTACTTAGAATGACACAAGATCGAGAACCATTTGCCAAAATTTCGACACAAAAAGACTAGAAATGATTAAAATAAATTGGATTCAAGTAAAAACTTGAGATTGTTAGACGAAACTTACACAAGTATTAGCTACTGTTCTTTGATACATTACAATAGGTTCTTTTCAAAAGCCACTATAAGAAACCTTTGACATAACTCAATCCAAATCAAGTGCACAAGACATTTTGAAGAAGCCACAAGAATGATAATAAACTGAATAAATTCATTCACAACCGCTTTCTGAGAAAGAATGACAAATTCTTATCAATGCAATTGTACATGAATAGTAAGATAAAGACACCTACGCCTATTTACCGAAAGAACGTTTTTCTTTTGTCATACAGGATGTTGAACTTGTCAATATTTAGAACTGATAACTTTTAGAGAATTTGGAAATTTTTGTGTGCACTCTTTTTGTAAGACCCATTCTCCAACAATCCCTCAGATTCAAGAATGGGTCACCAAAATTTCAATCCTCGATTCTACAAGAAATCCAAGACCGCCGTCAATAGAAGGTCCATTAATGGAGGATTAAAATTATAACGATATATTAAATTTTGACATAAGTTCTGGAGACTCAGTTTTAGTAAATGTTGGACCTCGAGAGAATTGTTTTTGAAGATTCTAAACAAGAATTCTTGGTTTTTTTGGAATATGGATTTTTTAGAAGATGAATTCTGACTTTCAAGGCAGCTGTTCGATTTTTATCTAAAGCACGTTATAAATATAATAAAATGAAGAGAAAAGAGTGAAAAATGGTAAGCGATAATTCCTTTTAATAATTTCTAACGTAATTTTTGATGTACGGACTTGATTTTCATTTTTATCTTTTTTTAAATCAGAGTTGAAGGAAGTCTTGATGTGTTTACTGAAGTGACATCAACTTTCGTTTTTCAAATGGGAAGACCCGTTTTTTATTGCATAAATAGACTCCCCATCGAATTCTCTCCTCAAATGAGGAAAAACGAAAAAAAATCTCAAAATTGAACTCCTTTGAAATACAGACAACTTCGAGGTTTTTTCATTAAAAATTCTCATATTTGAGAATCTCTGAGAAGATAGGCTGATGCTTCGTTTCCGATAGCGTGATTTTCAGAATATGATACAGGAGGTCACAAATTCTTTGTCAAAGTAAGTAATTATTAATTTTAGGAGCATTAACATGTTGAAACATTATCATCATTTTTCTTCGTACAATCCAACGCAACCATAAAAAAATAGGTTTCTAATTTGATAATCAAAAGTTATGGCGAATCTTGATCCCAATTTTTGACCCAACATTTGGAACACCCTGTGACGAGTTTTTCAAAAATCAAAATATGTACAATATCTCCACTGTCTTCGACTTTGAAAATGTGAAAACGGTTCGTACATAAGAAATATAGAGTAGAAATAACAAACATAATACCGAATACTCTTATCTCCCTTTTTTCTTCAGTTTTTTCTCGATATTTAGGAAAGTATTATGACGAATGCAACGATTTGAATACGAATATATTCACAACTGAATACTCTGTCGAATTCGTGAAGAAAAAAAAAATTGAAAAAATTTTTTTTTATTTTCTTTTTCATTCCCTGTATAACTGAAAGTGGTCAGGCTGCAAGAATATTTTAGCTCGGTAGATAATGTCAAACAATATCATAATCCCAATTTCCAGATTTCAAATAGGTCCAGTTCTCCAGAAAAGCCTAATAGGCCGTCAAACTTGGTACACCCTGTATAATGTTAAGTTCACCACTTTTTTAATGTCGTTTGGGGGTTTTCCGCGACCTAACGCAATACCTCTCGCGACCCGAGGTTAAGAAACGCTGCTATAGAGCTATATTCGTGAATAACCCTGCATAACTGTAGTTTTTCAATGGACAGTAGTTGGGGGAGTTTGATGATAGAGGGCTCTTTAGTTTGAGATGCTTATTTAATGAATTCAATTCAAATTTTACTCTGAATGCGACTCTTCAGAATTCAAAGAGACAAATGATGTAAATTAGAATAAACAAATATGAGATTTTATCATAATAATAGTTGACTTGAATAAAGCGCCCTCTGTCTGCCAACTCCCCCCCACTACACTTCATTAAATAACTATAGTCTATCCAACGAGAAGAGATAGCGCCAGTAAACAACTAAATGTACGCCTATAGGGTTATAGATATTTTCATTGGCTGCCGTTTAGTGCTTTCTCCATCTTCTCCAGATCTGTACTACGACAATCAAGTGATTCATCTGAAATTATAAATTAATAAAATTATAAATCCGTTCCTGATGACTTTGGCCACGCCTTGTTGCGCTATCGCTTCTCGTTGGATAGATTGTAGAGATTTATAAACAGGGTATGAGCAAAAACTGCAAGGATCATTTCATTTGTGAAAAGGCTATGTGAAGCAACTTAGAATCTAGATTATAAGTCTTATAGGCTCACATTTAAAACTGTTGTCATCCGAATCTGTTCCTGTGTTATTCGATGGTGGACTCTTTATGGGACTCGTCAACAGCGGACTGTTGTAGCCTGCAGTTGTGTCGGGCCCCGGCTCAGTCGGCAACCTCGCCCTTCTGGTAGTAGAGGCTGCGGACTCCCTGTAATTGAAACGGAGAGAAAATGAGAAGAGACAGTCTACGATGAAGTCTGCGCTATCTTACCCTGTCTGACTGCTCTCGCTCCCATCGTTCTTGGAGGCCGCCAATTGGGATTCGTGGGATTTGCTCTTGGTCAAAGGGAACGAATCTGGCAACAGCGCGGTGTTCTGGAGTCCGGTTAGGTGCTTCCTTCTCGGAGGCGGAGTGGTGGGAAATTTCGAGCCTGCGATGAGTGAATAAACATTATTCTTTGTATTCGCGCTGGTATCATTAAAACGAAAACATAGACTACCTCATCCTCAATTGAGTTTTTCATATTGAAAGTTCTTCTATTTCGAATATTGATATACCCAAATTTCTCAGAGATCAATTAACCTAAATGTTTTAGTCATTCAGATACACGCAAACCTGCATAATATACAGGATTATTCACAAATATGGCTCTACAGAATATTTTAAGGAAAGACACAAGACACAATTATTCCCCGGATGTGACATCAACTATCGTTTTTCAAATGGAAAGACCCATTTTTTATTGCATAAATAGATTCTCCATTGAATTCTGAGTCTTCTTGATTCCAAAAGTTTGAATTTTCCCGAGAAAATTCTCTTTAAATGAGGAAATACGAAAAATAAATCTCAAAATTAAACTCTGTTGAAATACAGACAACTTCAAGGTTTTTTCATTAAAAATTCTCATTTTTGAGAATCTCCAAGAAGAAAGGCTGATGCTTCTCTTCTGATAGCGTGATTTTCGGAATACACAGGAGGTCACAAATTCTTTGTCAAAGTTAGAAGTGACGAAACATCAAAAAATCGTTTTTTTTCAAATTGGAGCCCCATTTTTTTGAAATCTTCCTCAAACAATAATAGGAGCATACGTCCAAGACTTTGATCCCAAAATGAAAATTTTTCGAGAAATTCAGGAAAAACCATTTTGTCTTCAAATTTCAATCTCATTCTGAATGTTATTTATTATTTCCTCATTTGAAGAGAATTTTCCTGGGAAAATTCAAAGTTTTGGAATCGAAAAGAATCAGAATTCAATGGAGAATCCATTTATGCAATAAAAAATGAGTCTTCCCATTTGACAAATGAAAGTTGATGTCACTTCCGGAAAAACCGGAAGTCCTAGAACCTTCAAAAAATATACAAGTCGTCTTCTTACCTGTAGCTCACCTTTAGAATTTCAATCACGAATCTTGTGTCTTTCCTAAAAATATTCTACAGAGCCATTTTCGTGAATAACCCTGTATGTATGAAAATACAAGAGATTTTGATACACACAGGACATAATTTTGATGAAAATATGATAACAATAGTTTGCAAGGAACCTGATTAAAGAAGCCAAATTTTTCTTTTTCAAAAGTAATGAAAAGCTTCTTTTCTATCGTCAATATTGAATTCAAAGCAAAAAGTAAATTCTGATCTCATGTCATAGCTCCATCATATTAAATTTCACAATTTGACATGAACTTTTGGAAAGGAAATATTTCAGTCCATTTGTGAAATTTAACACTATCATCTGAAGTAATTTAAAATTGGTAAAACACTTTTGTGCTATAAGAAACACATGCTGAAAATACACAGAAAAGAATCGAAACATTAACATGTACCTTAAACAATGAGGTGAATGTGAAGAAAATTTGGAGAATTGACTTATGAAGAAGATATCACTAGCATAAAAATTCTTATGAAATATATTCGCATGCATTTTGAAATGATCACTGAACTCTCCTGAAACATCCTGGAACGCAAAAAAAAATGTACTGCTCTTATTAGGGAGGATCTTTGTAATTACTGCCAATAAATAAAATATTAATAACAAGGGTTATTTGAAATTGGTCGAAAGATCTCATCTACTGCCAGGAGAAAAAAGGATATAAAGCCCTTCTGGTGCAGGATCCAATGGAGAGAGATAGTTTCATACTTTATATTATTTTCCACAGTAAATCCTGGCTTACTTCCCCTGTAGATTGAAACTTAAGATTGAAAATCACCATAGCACACTATGATTTCTATTTGAAAAAAAATTATTTTTTTAATTTCTCTAAAATCTGAAGAGGCCCTGAAATTTCGATAGCACTGGTAAAAAGTATTAAAAAAACTGCCATAAAGATGTTTTTATTTCGAGAGCGTGGCGGCAGGTTATAGCCAATTATGATAATTGGCAAAATTTCAAAATCACCCTGTAGCATGCAAACTAGACACCTTAGCGACTTGCGGTTTTCAGCAATTTATGTTTCTAGAATAAAGAGAACATGACACTTTTTTTCTATCTCGCTTAATTTAGGAGATTTAGTACTAAAACATTGAAATCTGACCACTTTGTACATTTTTACATAATATCAACAATGAATTTATTTGTAGAAATTATAATACACTCCATAACCAATCACGATTCCCTGTGAAAGAAGACGTAATACAAAATTAACGTTGTCAGGATGTTATAAAAACATTTTCAGTTTCTTTTATTCCCAACAGAAAATAAAGGAAATTTGAATGGCGAACATGAAAAAGATGATAAGGATAGAAAGATAATGAGCATTCTTGTTCAATCTAGAGTTCAGTGATACCAACAAGAGAGGTTCAAAATAGACTTCACGAAAATAATTGAATTGCCAAAAAAAATTTTGATAGATAAAGCAGACCAACCAAATATTTTTGTCGAGTTTGATCAACCTCATTGCCTTGAAGATGTTGGTATCACTTTGAGACACCCACCATGCAAACTTTTCGCCCCCTTGCCCCATGCATCGGGGGCAGCAGGGGGCGAACCCAAAGGAGCCCCTCCACATCTAGGACTTGCATTCAATGAGTCACAGATGCTAGACACTGAAGGTGAAGGAGGTATAAGAATCATCGCACCCCTTTCAGCAATACGGTGGTTGTTGTTGTTTAATCCAGACGTCAGACTCTCTTCTGATGGTACGCTGGCTCTAGCGGCTCTAGAACGACCAGTTCTAGGAGACAGACCTACTTTCAGAGGATGACTCCGGTCCCAAGAATCCCAATACAGATGCATGTCCGCAGACTCATTGCCTCCCTTTTTCAAGACATCTAAAAGTCCAAGGCATCAATTTTACTGAATCTATTTCCTAAACTTCATACTTACCAACATATCTTTTTAAATTATGTAAGGCTCTGAAGAGCTTACTGAGTTCATCAGACTTAGCTCCTTTCTCATTTAAAATTGTTTTAAGTTCATGTTCTGACTTTTCTTGTAGTTCCTCAACAGATGAAATTTTTTGACATAAACCTTGTATTGAACTACTGCCCAATCCAACCACTTGCAACCATTGTGTTAGAGAAGGTATATGTTCACTGGAACCGTTTCTTAACTTTAACTTTGTTACCAGTTGCTCGGAAAACATTTTGATCAGCTTTCCCTGAAAAAATACAATGTTTATGAACTTAATCTTATTATCACTCGAATTTCTGATTGAGTATCCCCATTTATAAAGCCCTATTCATTCTGGAAGTGAAGTGTTGTTTACAACAGTTGTCCACAGTATTGACATCTCTTTGTTTGAATTAGAATATAAAATTTATTGAAAATCATGAAAGAATGAACCCTTAATTTTAGAGTACCTCGAGTGTTCTTATTTCTTGTTGCGTTAATTCGGCGCTGGTTGCACATTGTGTACGTAAACCCTCTAATCTTTCAGCAGATACGTCTATCATTGATTGGATTATTTGAAGGTTTTTCCTTAATTCCTGATCATTTGCTTCATCGGCCATTACCAGTTAATATCACAGCTTGGGTTAAGGACTAATATTTACAACTATTCTTCATTACACAAATATTTACATATCACTTTACGTTTTTAAATAAACAGCTACAGGTATTTAACACTGTAGGATTTCCATTCTTCTGTCAAATTTTTCAGCCATTGTTGAGACTTCCAGTCAAAGAGGCAAAAACAATAACATCTATGGTTGCGAAATTAATTTGGTCCTCTCATATCAAAAAGTAAAAATGAGATTTGTTTTCAGAAGAAAATTAAATATATCGCTCTTCAATTCCAGGCAAGGTTATCTGCTCAAAGTAAATACAACGAACTATTTCTCATTGTAGAATGGTTTTCAATGAAAACATCAAGACCAAAAGAATGTTGACAGTATTCAAAGAAATCGATGCTCGATGCTATGACAAGTGACCAAATCGTAATGAAAATATGTTGGAAAACACTGGAAAATGATTTTATCAAAGGAAGTTTTTCTTATCCGTAAAAATACAATTATTACTACGTTATTGTTTATGTAAATAACTAACCAATCTTCATTTTGGTGTTGTCTTTCGTCAACGATGTCACTGTCGTTTCTTTAAATACTGTAAGAAGTTAATAATAATATCAAAATGAGTAAACACATGTATTCTACTGCAAATCTTTCGGATAAAGAGCTCAAGGAGCAAGGTAATCGTATGTTCAGTATGAGAAAATACGAGGAAGCTATAAATTGTTATAGTAAAGCTATTGTAAGTACATTGATTTGAATGAGGTTATTCTTTCAGGCCTTGATATTTGGTAATGTCCTTTGACTCTTTATTTTCTAGATTAAAAAACCTGATGTTCCACATTATTTCACCAATAGGGCACTATGCCATTTGAAATTATCAAGATGGAATGATGCTTGTACAGATTGTAAAAGAGCCTTAGACATGGATCCTTGTCTAGTAAAAGGTCATTTTTTTTTAGGGCAAGCATTATTAGAATTAGAAAGCTACGATGAATCAATAAAACATTTACAAAGAGGTGAGTATTCAAAACTATCCAGAGCAAGGTTGAATTGGAATGTTTTCAGCTTCCGACTTGGCAAAAGAACAAAAAATGAATTTTGGGGATGACATTGCATCACAGCTGAGGTCAGCTCGAAAAAAACGTTTTTCAATACAGGAAGAGAAACGAATTGCTCAAGAAATTGAAATGCAAACATATCTCACTAGATTAATAGAAGATGATAAAGAGAAACAGATCAATGAAATCAAATTAGATGATGACATTAGAAAGGATGAAAAAGAAATTCTAATCAATGAGGCTGAAGTAAGGGCAGAAAAATTCACAAATGAACTTAATAATTTACTGAGTAAGGTTGATGAAAGACGTAGAAAAAGGGAGGTACCAGATTATTTGTGTGGCAAAATTAGTTTTGAAATTTTGCAAGAGCCTGTAATTACTCCTAGCGGAATAACTTACGATAAGAAAGATCTAGAAGAACATCTTCAGGTAAAAATATCTACTGTTTCAGCAAAATTTTTCAATTTCAATATGAATTTCAGAGGGTGGGACACTTTGATCCAGTTACAAGGGTTAAACTGACACAAGATCAGTTAATACCAAATTTTGCCATGAAAGAAGTAGTGGATGCGTTCCTTGCCGAAAATGAGTGGGCTTTAGAGTATTAATACTTTACTATTTTTATTCAATTCCTATTAGGTTATTATAAAAATATATTGAAATACACAGTTATTTTCAATTAAACTTGAAATGTGAGCTTACTTTATACTTATGTTATGGTTTGTATTCGATTTATTGCTTAATTTTTAGCTTATTTAATATTGTAGACTAACAACAGTTGTTGAATTTTACTAAAATATCAGAATGGACAGTTACGTGGTTTTCTTAGTCACTACTACTTTAACATTTTCGGAAAGATATTTTATGCTTTTCCCAGTTCTTGTGAAGCATCAAGAAAGACACAAAAGGATTCACTATTTAGACGCAACTTCTATACATATCTAACATTTTCTTTTGTACACAGTTCATTTCATTATGATACTTCAGTTTGAATGGGAAGGATCTTATAAATTTGCACGGAGATAATTGAAATTTTAATATATTTGGAAAAATAAAATGAGTAATTTGGCAAAATGTTTATTTGTTGACTAGCATTCTTTATTTGTCGAATTATAACATGCGTTTTGGTATTTTAAACCACAATATATTCTCTGAATATTATAGAGTTACAAAAAAATTCAAAAAGGCAAACAAAAGTGTAATCTTAATATGGAAAATTCTTTTCTGACTAATAAGGACGTTCAGTCATTTTTTTTGTATTCAATATTGTTTTCCTCCACATCAATTCTTTTAGGAGAAAAAGTAAGAATCCAGAAACATAGCCAATTTGGAATGAATATTGCCGTTACAATATTAAACAACCAATTTCCATAAATCATAGAATCTACAATGCTATAAATCAAAGCTTGCTGTGTTGCCGTAACACTCCTTTTGAAAACCTCTTCCAATCCTTCATTAGCAAACATAATTTTTGTGTTGTACATAACAACAACAAAAAGAACTAATAGTGGGTGGAGTAAAAACCACAAAATCTTTTGACTCAGGGATAATAATTCAGAATTGGAATTATTGATGAACAGGGCAAAAGGAGTATACAACATACCAGTAAGGATAGCCAAGCTAAAATTATTCATGCCAACACAGATGAGAAGGGTTCCCAATTCTAACAAAGCTAAAACATTGAATATAGCCAGAGCTTCTGCGTTTTTCTTGAAGGTTACAAAAACTGGGATAATCAAAAGAGAAAGACATATAAGAATATATCCGTAAAACACAGATACTTCTTTTTGAATACCATACTGTTCTCCTAGTTGAACTACATACTGAGGACAACTCATCAATGCTATTCCTATGCAATGAACAATGAGAAATATTAAAAGAACATCACTAAGCTGGCTCTTTTCTCTCTCAGGCTTAGCACAAGCCAACATCATTTCTTTATTGAATGCTTCCCGCATTTTAGCGAGTTTATCTTTATCACAAAATACATCTTTCACTCTTTTGTGGCCGTCTAACACTTTACTCTCTTCTTGCTTTACTTCTTCATTTTCATTTTTCCCAGAAGTTGTCTTTTTTTGTAATTTACACCATTTAGCGCAAGCTCTTAAATAAAGTACCCCTGCTATAGCAGCAAGTGATGGGAAATAATGTCCGATTGACACATACCTATTTGAAGAAGGCAAAAGATAAAAGAAAAAACTCTGATGAAATTTTTCTAACAAATTATTTAAGCTCCTGAAAACACCTTCTAAAATCCGACCGACTATCAAGTATTCGACTCTCCAATTGTTTCCTTTACCATTGTAGGGATGACCTTCGATTGTTAATGCCTCAATTCCAAAACGATGAAATAAACCATGGTTTCCATCGGGTATACCAGTTGCTTGAGATGTTACCATTGAAAGAAGAGTCTCATATGAGTACGCCCAATCTTTGTAAGCGTTTCGGAATTCCTTGTTTTCTCTCATTTTGAATGTATTGAATACTCCTTCTTTTGTACAAATTTTGGTGACTAAATTGAAGAGATCCAGGTTTGGGAGTTGTCCATTCAATCCCTCAATTTTTATATCTATATGAGCTATTTTGACAGTATGAAGTTCTAAGTTTATGGCAGCTTGGATTGCTCCAGCTCTGCCTTCTAAGTCCCCACTCTCTAGAACTCCTGTGCCACACCGGTCTTGATGGTAGGCCTCAAGCCATGCTTGAATTCCGAGCTGCTCATGTTCAGTTATTAAGAATATTATATCTTTCGCCCAATATTTCTCCTTCGAAGCAAAATGTGCAAAAGCTAAGAGCATTGCAATTGAGGGGGCAGTTGTCAAATGCGGACTAGAAGGTGGACGATAGGGAACACTTAATATAAGGGATTCGGTACTAGCAGCTCTAGGTGCCCTAAGAATTCCATATACGTTTTTACCAGTGAATTTTTTAGATTTTCCTAAAACCGGATGGAGCGAAAAATTATGGGTATAAGTATCCAGTCCTATTTGCTGAAACTTAGCAAGAATCCAAGGATAAGGCAAGGAATCCTCATATTTCTTCATTTCATCCTGCAGTTCCTTATAGTACAGCCTAGCAATAGAGTCATCACGAAATTCTGACTTGACCAAGCCTGCAAGAAGTGCATTTTCGGAGAAATATGTGTTGTTACTCACTTCTCTACTGGCTAGCGCTAAGAAGCCGAGTAAACCGGCCACATAAAATAGTATGCATATAGCGTTGTAGTATTTTAATAGTGCTTTGGTTAGTTTTCCCTGATCGCAATTTGGGTCAGTCAGTAAACCCATTATGTGATAAAACTGCAGAAAATCCTCGAATTATGTTTTGAAGAACGTAAACATTTTCAATTTCAATCTGATTTTAATAAACTGTCAGAATCAGAATTGATCACAGAAGAAAATAATTGTATCATCGAATCATAGAATGTTTTTCTCCAAAGAGGCTGGCGAAAATGACAAATAACTAACCTGATATCTCTGCAGGTATGACGTACAAAAATGTGGGCATAAAGATTCTATCAGTTCATTTATGGTAATATTAAAAAGTGCGCTGCCCAATTACTTTAAATTATTCTGAATGATGGTTTATTTCCTAATTCAATGGTTCCTCACCTTTTCAATATGTGACCTAGGTATAATAAAAACTGTTTTCACCCAGACCTCAAAATATTATCAATGTGAAAAGAATAGAATCCAGGTATCTACATTTACCTCAACATTTTTTCTTATTTTCTAGGCGAAGGAAATTTTCAAGGCTGCGTATAAATCATAACATATCATTATGTATCAAATTCTAATTCATAGGGCAAGTGGAAAGTTAAAGTTACCAAACCAGGCCTTAGAATAAAAGAACTATGATTGTTTGCATACTTGGTTTGTAGATTGTAATTCACACTAGAAATTTAAATATTAGTTTTCAAGAAAAACTACTACCTACCTTTGATATTAATCTTTGTTTACTTCTCTACCGTTCGCTAGTATTTTTTAGGATTTTTTTCGAAATGTTTCTTCTCTCTTCATTAGGAGGGCTCTCTTCAACGGACTCTTTTGATGGATGCACTGAGAAAGTTCTTCTTATAGAAAACTGGTCTTCTTTGACCATTAATCTAAGAAGTTGCTACACTAATTTATAGCTTCCTCAGCCCATGTCTATTGAAATTTTCTTCGGATAATTTTAGTGTCTATATTATCTAACCTAATGATGAAATAATGAAAATAATAAATGATGAAATAATGTTGAAAAAAATATAATTATGATCATGCAAACGTGAAGGCATTTTGGGTTGTAGACTGCAACTACTTTGAAGTATATATTTATTTACTTCAATAGTTTTCAATTTCATCATTCACATATATTCATTTTGAAAGATATCATAGTTCTTGTTCATATACTTTAAACAAAATATGACTCGGAATAAAAATAACGTAAATTACATCAATTTTCTAACAAATAACAGATATTTGATGTATTCATAAAACATATAGGTACTACCCTGATATTGAACAGTCCTTTTGCTACATATTATGTTCTATATTTTTCTATAAATGCTAATTAAGAGTTTCATAAATAAATAAGATAAAACTTAACAATTTTGAGCGCAAAATTTCACCTGAAATATATGAACAGGACACTGAAGTCCTCAAATATAAAATGGCATAGAAGTGATTGAATTTAGCTTTTTTATATCCTGTTTCACAATTGCATTATAGAGAGATACAACCATTGTCAGGTACTAATAAAGTGGGTAAATGAGAATTTTCCTCTGCATTAAGATCTCACAAGTTTTGAAGATTTCAGTGCCAAATAGGAAGAAATCGGTAGGAATGACGAAGATGGGCAAACTTTACACCGAGTTTTCGGAAAATCATCAGTTTACGCCTTTTGAATCCAACTTAGGCCAAATGTATTGCTAATAAATTGACGCATACGTAATATTATTTTAAAAATATCGAATCTATAAACTAATTATCGAGAAGCATTAGGATAAAAAGAGGATAGGCACGCTAGGTTTATCGCTTTTCCAATTTCCACAAAATTTTCTTCATTCGAGATGATTAATTAGTGAGTTTCTTCCACGTATAACATACTACAAATTAGCGAATTTAGGAACAGTAGAATGCCAATTTAACTCACATGTGTTCTAACCATGTTCTGTGCTCATGATCATTGAATAAATCATGAGTTTGACTTTTTCTGTTGTGACAGTTGTTGAAAGTGAATGAAGAAGAATTTGTGAAAACAGACACAGCAACTATATTAGCAAATATTACTTTACTTATAATTTTACGTAGCAACGTAATATCGTTTATATTAAATGCTTGATAGTTCTAACTGCGTTCGTTTCATTCTTCAACATCTCACCACTTTTTGAAATTATTCGATGAACGTTATAGGTGAATTTGTGACAGGATAATTATCGGAACACATCATTAAATGTTGAAATTTTTTTTTCATACGACACAGTTGATTAGGAGAGAAGTTGAAGACGAGTTCACGTTTATTTCATAGTCAATTCCATATAGGTACTAACAGTTTTTCCAATACAGAATCTAGGAATTTCGGTTCGAAAACTGTAATAAAATATCTCTCGAATTGATTGGTTTCCAATGAATAATTCGCGTGACCTAAAAGTTGTTATAGAGAGAATCAATTTCAATAAGAGCCCTGGCTTACTGAATACATATTTTATTTATTTCACAATTCTTCTGGTATTGAGAAAGGAGGGTAAAGCATATTTTTTCCTTTGAAATGTGTACTGCAATCAATTAATGATTAATGATTACCAAAGAACTCGTGAACGTTCCAGTTTGATTCTTGAAACATAGATGAATTCAATAGTGTAATCATCGAATTTTGGAAATGTCAAATTGTTTGACAATATCGGTGGAAATTGGGTTACTCATAGAAGGAAGGCTTGCCAACTGAAAATTTTTCACGAATTGAGAATATTGGCAAGAAAAAACTGAGTGTTGGGAAATAACATTAGCAAAAGCTATGAAATTTTTGACGATTCCTAGACCTATCCCATGCTCTTTACATATGGAAAATTACCTGCATAACGTATGTCATACGCACATAAAGTTAAGGACCAGTAGAGAAAGAAACAAAATTTTTTTTTAGTGTTGCAGCATTTCAACACTGATTTTGTGTTAGATTTTAGGGATTAGAGTTTCCCGAAACCTAGAAAATTGGTTCCATATTCTGCGTTCAGATAAATTTTGACGTTATATTCTGATTATGGTTCGACGAGATTGTTATGATGATAACGAAATTCCTAGACCAGTAGAAGCATATTTATTGGTTCTCCTACAACAATGATTTATTGTCCAAGTTGTAGTGGACTCAGTACGATACCGCTGTGCGGTTGTTGTCTCTCAGCGCCATCTATTCTCGAATTAGTCCCATTGCGACTATCACTGCTTTCACTATTGTCACTTCTCTCTATGACCACGCTGAGTGAGGTCTCGTTACTCTCGGCGGTCACAGAGTTTATCGGTTCCCGCCTTCTGTTCAGTTTCGTTGTCGACTGTTTCACTTCTGCTTCTACGATTGTCGCACTGTCACTGTCGATACTCGACACACTTGCCACCTCGTACGTGAGTTCCAGGTTCTCCAGCTCGATGATGGAATCGCACCTTTGGGCAGGTTGGTCTTGTCGATTCCACGATGGGTCCCTTTCTGGGACTTGTGCCCTGTCAGTTTCCGCGTATTCCGGAGGTAGCTGTATCTCGGGTATGGCTTTCTTCTTCGGAGGTTCCTCAGACTTGGGGGAGAGTATCTTAGGGAAGTCCTTGAACTCGGAGGTGCTTGTGCTGGGCAGGGAGTGATTTGGGGGCACTATAGACACCTGCTTCTTGTGCCGCACCGGCAGGGCGTTCTGCTGGATCTGTATGTAATCCGGATGGTCCCTCCTCATTTTGGGAGCAAGGGGATACCTACTTGAGCTGTGGGGACATGCGTTTTTCAAGCGAGTCTTGGCTCTCTTCCTGAAACACGTAGACGGACAAGCGCATAACAAAACACGTATGAGGCAACACAGTAGTCCGCAAGCTATCAGGGTAGGTCCAATCATTCGTAGTTCCAACGTTTTGAAACCTTTTTCACCGGTTCCCACGAAGAAGATGACGCTGCCAATGGCTGTGGTGCCCAGTCCAACGTAGAGGAGGGCGTTTGCTGCAGCGCTTTGGTGGTAGACGCTGAAGAAGTCTTCTTCGTCGGAGCCTCCACCGTAGGTCGAATCGTGTATCTAAAAATCGAAAAAAGTTTGATCACATCCTTAATTCAAAAGTTCGATGCTGGAGGTAAAATGTTCGTGTAGAAGTAAAAGTGTTCAATGCACGTTAACTGGTAGTACATCCATAACTTAGTAAAGCTGTCTAAAGCATGCAAAAGAAAAAGGAAGCTGCAAATCAACAACCAGCTGTTGTAAACTCATCAAAATGTATTCTGATTGTTCATAATATGAAGACATGTAATTTTGTTTGCACTGCTCCTTCTAACTAGTTTTCCCTGATATTCTAGAAAATTCTTGAAATTAGGCAACTTGGCAATAGTTCGAAACTATTTTGTTCATCAATTAAACCAGCGCACAAGCTGAGTTTCGAATATACTTAGTGAGTCCACCATGTTAGTTTTTTGAAGCACAAATATTTTCCTAAATGCAAGCATACCAAACTAGTGAAAACCCCTTTCCCATCCCATTCCCCTATATCAAGAATAAATAATGCATCTCTAATTCATAACCTTTAGGCAAATAAAAATCGGACAGCAAAAAAAAATAGCATTTCGCAGCTACCAACGTTCAGCAACAGGCTCTCAAGATGCAGGCCGCATGCTCTGATGGTAAAAAGTGGTCGGAGCCGGCAACATGGCATTTAAAAAGCGGGGACTTTTCGGTCTTACTCTGTTCCTCTTCATCCATCGGTGGTGCGCTTCCGTTTGCTTGATGCGATGTTGCCGCGCCTCCTCCGAGAGCGAACAGCGTCTTCCCCGCTCTCTTTCCTGCCATGCCGCCCTTCCCTGCGAACACTGAGCAAAGGAAAAACGCATGAAATGGCGGGAGGAAGGCTCCGACTCAATATACTCAATAAGAGGTATCTCTATCTGTTAAGTGTCATGTAACCTCACTGACAGAAAAGTTTTTAGGTTATGTCAATTCACCCCCCGAGTGAGACATTGTTACTCAACATATAAAAACATAAAGGAAGATCTGTTAGTGTAGAAGCAGATATTGATCCCACTATAATCATGGGATGGAAGATTCAGTTTAAGAAGGGACTCAACCCTTCATTGGATGAGCTAATTGCGATTTTGTCGAGACAGAAATATGTTGTAGTTCGTATAGAACGTTTAAAAATCATTCGAGTTGAAAGAAACTGAGTAAACCAAAGTGTTTACATGGATAAACGACCTGTAGAGACGCAGCAGCAAACTGGCAACGTCGTTTTGAAATTAACGGTATTTCATGTGTGCCAACCATTGAATACAGAAGGCGTTCGCTCGGTCTACCAATATGGCTGCCGATTGTTTCCAGTTCTCAGTGGCTTAACATGGAATTATATTATGGAAAAGAAATAATGATACAAACGTCTAAAGGAATATAATGATTATTGTCTATCAGGCTGAAGGATCATTTCCAGATTGAGGCTTTTTTGTGAAATCTTTTTTGGAAATGTTTTGAAGACTTCTTAATTCTATACCTTCTCAACTTCAAATTGAGACTAATCACATGTAAATTGAGATTAAACAAATTCAAAATAAGAATAAGCAACTTCAAAATGGTTAACACATACGAATTGTGAATAAACACATTCAAAATGGGACTAAACAATTTCAAAATGGTTAGCACAATCAAATTGGAATTAAACACATTCATATTGTCACTAAACAATTCCTTATTGTTTAAGTTTTTTTGTGTTTATGTCATATTTCGAGAGAATTGTTCGGAAGTAAGTGAGAATCGAAATAAGGAAAAAATGCAGAGGTGTATATAAATTTATGAACGATTTCGTTGAAAAATCAGGGACTCAGTACTCTGCAATCTTCTGAATTTTTTTCTAAGGTTTTCTCTCCCAGTCTCTGGATCTATGATCAATCAAAAAAATTTTAAATACATAATGGAATAAAGACCACTGTGTAAAACTTGTTCACAAATTGCTCAAAGGCCAAATCCAGTAAAAAACTTGTTGACTTGCAATAAAATTCTTCGAACTTTCAAAAATTGCAAAAGAAATTTATTCACGAAAGTCTTCAGAATCGTGAAAATTCTCCGATATATAAAAAAAACATAACATTTCCCAATATGAGATTGTTTATTCCCAATTCGATTGTGTTTACTAATTTGAAGTTGCTCATTTTGAAATTGTTGAATCCCAATTTGAATGTGATTCGTCTCAATTTGAATTTGAAAAGGTATAGAACAGGGATTGTAATGTCGAGAAAATTCAAATCATGAACATTATATTCATTCGATCAGAATGACAAAAATAAAATTTATGAATAAAAAATAAAATCAATTAGTTGTTTGATAATATATCCACGTCTATCCCTATTTCCTTTCCTTCTTTATTCAAAGATGTCAACCGAAATTTTTCTCAGTAAATTTCTTGTTATAACAACTTGAAAAAGAAATTAATTCCAATTCAGAGATTTGATACAAGTGAATGGAGTATATGTATCATATGTATGGAACGAAATCATGTCAAAATATCCTATTTCTGCTGCAATCTCAAAGTGTTAAAATGTTTGATTACATCACATTGAATATTTATTCGCTCGTGGTCAAACCTTCATCCATAAATCGATGTCATTCGTTCGAATCCGAAACTTCAAATCATGTGTATTGATTTTCGCATTTCCATTGCCGAGCTATACACTCTTATGTGAACACGGTGATTATTACAAAGGTTTTATAGAAATACCAAGTTTTTCCGATTCAATGCCCAGCGATAGAATCGGTGATTTGACGTGCATGTTGTTTTGTTGCGTTGGCACTAATGATGCCTGAAACTTTGAAACCGTGGTGGGATCTATCGATGAAAGAAGTTTGAATAGGATTAATTCAGGGGGATGCAGTTTTTCCCATCGATTATTCATTAGTTGTATAGCTCGTTGCAGCATGAAAAAAAGTGCGAAGTGAAAGGTTTCCAGCAAGGATGACATCATATTAGGACGTCATGTTGAGGAAATTCCTAGAGCCATGGCTTTAAAACCTATAAAATCTCATGAGATCAAGGATGTAAAAAGTTGGTACTATTTGTTACATTATTGAAAAACTAACACTACTATGTAAACACATTATGTTGTATCATGCAAAAGTTTGCATCAACGTTTAGAATCAATGTTAACACACTTCTCGTTGCCAAAATTAAATGAAAAGGATTTGAAGCCTTTAAAAGTTTTTTTTTTCGTTAAAGAGTGTGGTAGTTCAATTTTAATGTTGGCTTCATCCTAGGAGATAATGGGTTGTGTTGTATCAAGGTTCCAGGTGATTTTTTACCGCGGTAATCTCATTCTTAACGCAAAGGATGAATTATACCGGGTTGCCATGATCTGAATCCGAAATAAACAACTAATTCTGGACTATCAATCAAGGGGGCACCTTTTATACGTTTCAGCGTCGAGCCTGAAGCAACCAAAAGCCGGGATCTTTTGTTCTTCCAACAGCTAGCGACGTCGTAAATCAAAGCCGCCTGAACGAAGTGAATTGATGTAGAGCGTATTTTAAGATTTAAGACGAGAGAGTGTTCATCCAGAATTAAAACACCTGTTTCTTCCTGTCGCCTAGATAAATTTGATCAATGGAGTTTGCGTCCAGTCGTATTGAAAGCCATGAAGAAATCTACTCCATGATTTAAATATTGATTTAGCATAATTGCTGATGATGGTGGTCATTACAGCGCTTTAACGTAAGTTACAACTTTAATTTACATTTTTCCGAGAAAAAAGTTCTCTACAACAATGTATTGAAAACTTCTGAATTAAACCCCTTTTCTACAGGGTTATTTACGAATATGGCTCTATAGAATATTTTTAGGAAAGACACAAGATTCAGGATTGAAATTATGAAGGTGAGCTTCAAGTAAGAAGACGACTTCTCATATATTTTTTGAACTTTCGTTTTTCAAATAGGAAATTTTCATTGCATGAACAGATTCTCCATTGAATTCTGAGTCTTTTTGATTCCAAAAGTTGGAATTTTCCAGTGAAAATTCTCTTCAAATGAGGAAAAAAGAAGAAAAAAACTTAAAATTGAACTATGTTGAAATACAGACAACTTCGAGGTTTTTTCATTAAAAATTCTCATTTTTCAGAATCTCCGAGAAGAAAGGCTGACGCTTCTTTACAGATAGCGTGATTTTCAGAATATGTTACAGGAGATCACAAATTCTTTGTCAAAGTTAGTAGTGACGAAACATAAAAAAATCGTTTTTTTTTCAAATTGGAACCCCATTTTTTCGAAGCATTTTCGAAATCTTCCTAAAAAAATAATAGGAGCATACGTCCAAGACTTCTATCCCAAAATGAATATGTTTCAAGATATTCAGGAAAATCGATTTTGTCTTTCAAATTTTTGGAAATCTCTGTTATCGAGAAAATATTTTCTATAGTTCAGACGAGTTGAGTTCTTGAATTATCATCTGTAATGCGAGAGCAACAATTGGTTTAAAGTTTTCAATGTGAGTATTAGTGAAGTCAACGTAAAAAATTCTCAGGAATGCAGAAAAAATAATTTGTAATAGTTTTTAATGCTTTTGAAAGAATAATTAGCAGAACATGTAACAATTTCATTACTGAAAATTCAAATTTCCTTACCATGACAAAAGGAAATTCTCCAGAATTTAGAATTTGCGGACGTTTTCTCGTATATTTTTTGAAGCTGTTAGGACTTTCGGTTTTTCAAATGGGAAGACCCATTTACCGCAAATTCTTGCGGTAATCATCCTAAGCTTTAAAAAATAAAGAAAAACTGAACTCGTCTGAACTATGAGAAAATATTCTCTCGATAACAAAGATTTCCAAAAATTTCACTCGACTGTTTATTATTTTCCAGTAAAAATACACATTCGGAATGAGATTGAAAATTGAAGTCAAAATCGTTTTTCCTGAATATCTCGAAAAATATTCATTTTGGGAAAAAAGTCTTGGACGTATGCTCCTATGATTTTTTGACGTAGATTTCGAAAATGCTTCGAAAAAATTGGGTTCCAATTTGAAAAAAACGTTTTTTTTTATGTTTTGTCACTTCTAACTTTGACAAAGAATTTATGACCTCCTGTATCATCTTCTAAAAATCACGCTATCGGAAAAGAAACATCCGCCTTTCTTCTCGGAGATTCTCAAAAATGAGAATTTTTAAAGAAAAAACCTCAAAGTTGTTTGTGTTTCTACAGAGTTCAATTTTGACTTTTTTTTGTATTTCCTCATTTAAAGAGAAATTTCTAGGGAAAATTCAAACTTTTGTAATCAAAATGACTCAGAATTCAATGGAGAATCTATTTATGCAATAAAAATGGGAATTGAAAATGGTATTCATTTCGATGATTACTATTTTGAATTCATCTATGTTTTGAAAAATGAAAGTTGATTCCGGAAAAACGGAAGTAATAGAACCTTCAAAAAATATACGAGAAGTCGTCTTCTTACTTAGAGCTCACCTTTAGAATTTCAATCCTGAATCTTGTGTCTTTCCTAAAAATATTCTCTAGAGCCAATTTCGTGAATAACCCTGTATAGTTGGTGACAATTGCTTCATTCTTAACGAGGAGATCATTAAATAGTACCTATATCCCAGACTTTCCATCAACTTACCAAGAAACCAGGGGGATACTGGGGGAAAGGGCCAATTTCCCTGGTAGCTACATGGCTGGGTAGCTCCAACCTGCCCCCTCTCTTGATTTTGTTTTTCCTCCGAAGACGCTGTTTCTCTCTGATGAGTAAGGCGGCCTGCATACCTGCAGATGCAGCTGTACTCATACAGCGTGTAGACGAAACGGTTCAGCACCTGCTTCCGGCGAAAACGCGGTCTCACTATCGAACTCTGATGATGCGACATCGGGGACGAAACACATTTTCACGATATTCAGTTTTTTTCACTCTACTAATGTTTTAAATTTCTTCTACTCTTTTTTTCTCGAAAAAGTCTTCGCAAAGGCATATAGTACGAAAGGACAGTAGAGGTAGCATAGATATATGTATATTTTCAAAAGCCAAGCGTAAAGATTCTTGAGTATTCAAAAAATCACGAAGAATATATGTTTTTTTTTAGGATAAATTATTTTGCGAATAAATATATTTGAATATGTGTATATTTTGATATGTTATTTGGTCTACTGTAGGTGGCCCCTATTTGGTTTTTATCATTTTGATTCTGTCTCGGCGTTTATTTTCGTTTTTTGTTGCTATCCAGGGTCGAAGCTGTTTCTGATTTTCAACATTTTATCGTTTTTAAAAATTGTCCATCAGACGACTAGGGCACATCAACTGTTTCATCCTGGAAAAATGATGATATAGATCCTATGACCTTATAACTTCCATACCTATGTATAGATATGGAAGTTACAAAGTTCAAAGTCATTTTGTTGAGGCTATTAGTAACAGATACATTGTTTTTTCTAGATAACATTGTGTTTGAATATACAAAAACGTATTCATGGTCTAGGAGGCAGTAATTTTTTTTCTTTCTTAATCTTTTAATCTGTTCTTTTAACGATAAAAACAACAATTTTTGAGTAGGTATGGCAAAAATTTTGGATGCATTAGAAAATAAGATACAATTACACTTATTTCCCCACTTATAAATATTTTACATTCATTAGAATGGAACATGAAGTTTATGAAAATAGCAGTCTGGCTTATCTCAGATAGCGGGAATTGAGTCTGGCTGTTATGATCCATAACCCTTATTTTTTCGAGTGGGGATGTTTCACATTAGACATTAGATTGTTCTTCGAGCTTTTATTACAATAAAGGCCGTCAAAATGTTCAATGAAAATTTTTCTATTTTTCAAATGCCAGACTAATTATCTATACTCACAGATTAATCAAACTATTTTTTTACTCAAATACAGTATACCTCACATTATTAGTACTATTTTTATCACTGCCTCCTGGATTATCAGGTCATTATTGTATTCCGTAGAAAATATTTGTCTGTATTTGACAAAATAAGTCTATGAAAGTTTGAAATTGTTATTATACGATGAGGATTAACATATTTAAACACTTGATTTGATTCTTGAGATTCTGAAAACGATCTTAGAAACAAATGTAAAAACCATCTATAAATAATTAATTTCATTCTAAGTACAGCAGACGTACATATTAGATAATTTAAGATTCTCCATATTTGATGAATATTTAATATTTTTTTATCGACTCGCTAGATACTATTATGTATTTTTCACTAGATGAGAAAAACTTCCTGATGAATTACGAGATATTATGTAAATAGTGTAGCATTTTCAGGGTCTTTATAAGTTTGTTAACATCGCAGTTGGCTTTGGCTTATTGCCGATTTCTATTAGGGGACTTTTCTTCAATATTTAGTAGTTGTCATTTATTCAGATGTCATGAAATATTTCTAGATATACAAAATTCCAAATGTGAGAAGCTTTCATATGAAAAAGGGGACTGAAAAAAATCAGAGTATATAAAGACCCTGTAGTTCCATAACTAAGGTAGAATTTGTTCTTAAAATTTGATTTCTGTTACAGACCAACTCAATTCATAGACTGAACGATCGAATTAGAGGAGACACTTATTTTTGTTCAAAGTTTTGTGTGCTAATTAGTTTTTATAGTTTGTGTCAATCGGAAAACTTCACTGTATCCATTCATTTGCTTTCATAAATTCCAAATTTTAAACTTCTCAAGAATGATTTTGAAGGTTCATTGCTTGAAGAATAAACGGAAATTGGATAGAAATCATCAAACATTTTCATCTGACTGGAAATGTCGTGTGACCTCCGACCTGCCCCTTGTTTTATTCATGACACGTAACCAGACAAAGCCAAACGCACCAGGGCCTTGACCATAGTCTTTTATTAACACCAAGATTCCGAGCAAGAACATCGATACGAGTCTATCCAAGGGATTTGATCACCGAGAGAACTATCGACGGCACGCCACTGAGGTCAATCCCGTATTCCCGGTCATCCTGGCGACCGTGGGGACTCTCCAAGATTTCCGATATTGGATATGTCGCGTCTTCCTTATGAAATTCAGGACAATAATTTTTTATTTTCCGTCGTGCCCCAAGGGTCTCAATGCGGCCGGTCTTGTTTTTCTTCGGAATGGAAAATCGTAGATCGGGAAATTCATGGCTTGGAGCTCCTTCGATGTTACAACTGAGAGTAGGACCAGCCAAAAAATAGGTAAGAACTGTCTGAACCGTTTAGCAGTATGTTAATTCATTCATTCGTTACTAATTATTCAATTTGAAGAGTTTCTCAAGTCGTAAAATTGAAATGTAAGAGATTTTTTCTGGTGAATCAATGTATAAACGAATGATTTTGTCTTTTAGAATTGAAAAGAATTTTTTCTGGAGTTGCCACAACAAAATATCTATAAAAATAAAAATAGATCTAGTGTGAATAAAAAATTATGAATTATGAATTTTTGTTAACATCGCTTCACGCATGAACGGCTGAAACAATTTCGGTAAATAACTTTTGTTGTGTTTGATATTGTCTGGAGAAGGTTTAAAAGAAAAAAATCACGAAAGTTGTGTGGATTCACGAAAATTCACGAAATCCTAAGGTCCCCGGCGCATTCACCAATTAGTTACCCGAGCATAATTTCAATTATATCCGATATAAATTGAAATTAATGATCAATTTTAACCAGTTGGTGAAAGTTCATCTCAATGAGGGCTTTTACCAATCAGGCTCATTTTCTCTTTTTGGGAAAACTGAAAGATGAAATGTAAAACTAATATTTTTTACCTATTCAAACCACAAAATCCAGTGATTCCATCACTCAAAGTGTTGATTTTATAATAAAAAAAGGGTTCATCTCTACTTTACTTTACACAGGATTAACCATAAAAACCCAGAAGACATGGCAAAATTTAATACAACGCTTCATGTAGTGCCTTTTTCCTTTTCAATATTGTTTCGAATGCAAATGAGCGTTTTAGACAAAATCATCAATTTGTTCTTTGGTTATTATCACGATTTGAAGAATAGCTGAAAATAACAATGTAAAACATTCTTGATCATATGAAAAACATAAAATCCTCTTCATTCCAATTTGTTAGTTGACGAATAATTGGAAATTAAACCAACATCGATATTAATTCATATGTTCGAAAGCTCCATGAATATATTAAGTCCCAACAATAATAATCTGTACAACAATGCGAACAGTTCAAACCCTATGAAGAATCGGCGATACATAGAGAAGAAGGTAAGACACAAATAGCATGCCACACAGTTATGACATACTCTGGTGTTGTACACGACCAAACGAAAATGAAGCCATCAATCTAAAGCAATTCGATCGCAGCAAACACGAGTATCATGTGTTCAAACAAATATCGAGATTGTTTCATTGATCGGGCAAATGAAAAATGAGATTTAAGTGACACTAGCGGTTGTTTTCATCTGATTGATAGTGGTGATCCACAGGGTTCTATTCTGGTCCTGAAAATATTCAATTTACGAGGTGGAACAACAGAATTTCATTGTTCATTTGCCAAACAAATGGGGGTACAATTGAATTTACCTCAGAGAAGGGATATTCCAAACTTCCGAAGATATCCCTGTCGTATTCAGAGTAAAAGGTCGTATGTTGATTGTCCCAAAGCTTCTCCTTGATCTCGAAGTTGCAGATGTGGTTGCACCTGTCGAGGATATCGCCAGCAGTGCGTTTTTCCACCTCCTCAACCTGCCTCACGAAGCTGCATCTCCTCTCTGGCTTACCCTCAGCCTCTGGTGGTATGAAGATTTGAGGCAGCTGACTCTGGATGCTCGGGGAGGCAACCAGAGGTTGATGTTGCTGGACAAGGGTGGCAGGGGTGAGGGGCAAGTTGGGAACCTGATGGTTTTGGACAGGTATGGAGATCGATGGGCTTTCCCTGATCTTCGCTCTGCCTGGGTGATAGTGAGAGCTGCTATGGCTGTGCCTTCTTTCGTTCTGCTCGGGTGGTTTAAGGGAGCCTCGATCGGTCTTAGTTGCTTTCGGAGGTTCCGGGGAGTCCGTGTAGTTGTGGAAGTGCTTGGCGGCGATGTTTTTGAACTCCGGGACATTCTGTGCCTTGACTTGGTGCAGCCGTTGGGTTTTCTGCTTGTTTTGCCTTTGGCGTTGTCGCGCTTGGCGACTGGCTAGGGAAGCTCCTCCTGCCGCTGCATACATGGTCTTGATTTTTTAAGGTAGAACCTTACCAAGATCAAGTCATGTTGAATTTTTTACATCTACTTCACCAGGTCTGAATTTGGTCTTTGTACTATTGTAGGTTTGGTTTCAGTCCATTGAAGTCTTTGTGCGTTCAAACGTAAAATCTTTTGTACTGCTGTAGGTCTGAAGTGGTGAACTCAAAGCGTACGAAACCCACCAAATGCAATTCTTAGGTCCAACATCTTAACATAGTCAACATTTCAAACAACAAATTTCTAAAAATATTTCACGATTTAACTTGGATCATCTCACACGGGTCGGAACCATCGTCAACAAGTTTCAACAAATTCGGCGTCTAAATATACTTCAAAAATCAACAATTTCACAACGGCTCGGGGGAGTACAGCCCCGATATTGTCACGTGGGTTAGTGCGGAAAGGAAGTGGGTTAAATAAGGTATTGCTTATCTCTTCGATCTGTCTTGGTGTGATCACAGTTCGGCATGGCTGGGCATGGTTCCTTCCGTCGCAGGCTCTCATGTTTGGGAGCTCGGAGATTTATGGAAAATTATGGACGTGAGATGTGGAAGAGCCGGTTCGCAGTCATTATTTTTGCTCTGGAAAAAGAGGGATATTCGTTCCTGTTAAATCTGTTGACGTTGACGGTGATTCGAAAGGAGTCGGGTTCATGCAAATAAACTCCGACACTTCATTTATATCCTCCTTTTTGTACGTTCCTCGATTCGAAGGAGAAAATACGTTCTGCTACTATGATTTTTCACTCTGGGAGAGTTTCCAATTTGAGTCTGAATATAAATTGATGAAACAGGATTGAATTCAATGTACTCACCTAAATCTGTTGGTATGATGGATTAAACATTTAAGTCAATATGAGATTCGATGGGATGTTGAGCTCCATAAAAATCTACGTTTAGCTTATAACCAGTTTGAAAAATGGATTTTTAATCGACTAAAGAAAAGGGATGCGGTTATCAATTCGTATGTATTTTTTTTTATATGTTTGTTACCTAGAAATTTGCGACTGCTTCAGTTTTGAAAATGGTATCTATAAGAAATACCATTTAGATTGGAATATCAGTACGTAGTCATATATTTCTCATTTCATTTTACTTTGGAGAACTCTAAATGATACATCGTAGGAAGCAATAACATTATACAGATTCGACAATTAGTTTGTTGATAATAATACATTTGCTCATTTTTCATAGAATGAGGGAATAGATAGAAATACCTATTCAAATGAAATTTTGATGAGTTTGTTCATTCGTCATGGATAATGGGACCAAACAGCAAGAATATGCAGAAGGTTCAATGAATAGGTATTTCTATCCATTTCACTTATTATTTTTCCTATACTCTATGGAGAATGAACGAATGTCTTATTATCAACAAACTAATTGTTAAATCTGCATAATGTCAATTTTCATCATGTTATGGTATGTCATCTATGTATTACGATGAATACCTGTTAGACGTTTCGAGATATACGTGCATCAGAGATTGAAAAATTTTTTTGGCAGCAAATCATAGCAATCCGCTGAAGTTAGCATGTACGAACCGCTCATTTTGAGCTTGTTTTGGTTAGCAGTCTCAGGAGGTTTGCAACGATAAAACGTGCGCTACTATAAAATTTCAGTTCAACACAGAATCTTACTATTTAGGTGTGGAAATATGAGTTTTCAATTGAAGGGAAATTCAATTTGAAAAAATGCACTTTCAACCGTTTTTGTACGTTTCGATAAACCGTAGAATTTTGAATGACCCTGTATGAAAAGAAGAGTATTTCGTAACACCTGCATGATGCATAGAATCTTAGCATTCTGCATACGAAATTTCAGCTTCCTAAGATTGATAGTATGGAAGTTATGGATGTTTAACCAAAGCTATGTTTTGCACAAAAAAAGAAGGATAATATCATTTAATTACTCAGGAATAAATAAAATAATCGTGTTACTACGATTAATAGAAAAGTGTAATAATATTTGGGGTGTGCCATTTGACATAACAAAGTAGTTACTTCTTTTTGACATGAGCGGCACCACCGCAGCATTGAAATATGATGTTCTTGTTTAAGAAACCAAATTTTCAATGAATTCCTGATTTCCGTTCTACGTAAACTACTCAGTACCATCGACCGTAGATCACCCTGTATATTGCTCATTGTTTGTTATTCACATAGGTAAGTGTTGATTAAGATTTGAAGTTGTTTTTATGTTCTAAAAACGCAATTATTTTTGTCTGTTTTCGTGCATTTTTGTTTGTTTAAGAAATTCGATTTTTAAATTCCTTTATATTTTTGAAATTTTCTTTATTTTTTTTTCGTTTGGAGCCTGAGGAGCTGAAACCTCCTCGTGAAGAAGGAATTAGATATGCTATCTAAACGACTCCATCACAATAGGGAGGAAAACGTCTTCAAAGGTTCGTCAATCGTTGCAGCCTCATCAAGTTCGATGGTTACTAATTAAAGCCCCGCGTGCACTTAGATCCCTCATTAAACGTGTTCCCTGATCGCGAAACTGCTTACCGATATCCGATTCTCGATCCTTTATAACGTACCAACACCCCAGGACACAATCGATGGAAATTAATTAAGCAGGGCAATACCTTCTGCAACTCGTGTAACAAAATCTAGGCCAAACAAATCCGAAATGACGAGTGAATCTTGTACCTTGGTATGATAACCCGTGACTGTGAGGTCCTGTGTAGCTGGTGAACGTTGAGTTGAACAGAATTTGTTGATAGCATAAAAATCAACCAAGCTTGATCCGCATTGAGCAGAGTATGTTGGCTTTTTCAGTTCGCTAGCTTCAAAATTGAAATAGTATGAATATAACCTCGACAACGTTCAAGTTGCTGCTCTAATTAAAAATCCGCTTGCTGTTAGCAATCATTCGAGTTGTGCTTTCATAAGCACATACTTCGTATTTGAAAGTTTCGACAAGGGTTGATTCGAGTGGTGAAAATGACTATCAAAAAGGGCAATTTGTATGAGGTTTCATGCCTTTTTCACATCTGCACGAAAAAATTTGAAATTTGTACGTAGATATGCGAGTCACTTCAAGGATGCGACAGGTGGATGTGCAAATGAATCCTCCAAATGAAATCGGGATTCCGGGATCAGTTAAACCGCAGACATCACGTCACGCCACGGGCCCTATTTTATCGCACCCGATCCCGTCTTAATGGAAAACGGGATGGCTGAAGATTGACTGGGGGACAAGTAATTAAATCCGCGCCCAAGGGAAGGATATCGCCCAAGGTGTTATCGTTTTGCCACTCTACATGGTGCTGATGTCGATATTCGAATATATCGAGATCGGGAAGCTTCAACGACTGATTAAACGTCCATTTTCAGAGATTGTGATGACTATCTTACTAAAAATGAAAATAGTTTCTCGTTGAAAGGAAAAGCATACCACCAATAATACATAGATACTGTCAACGTTGAGAAAAACGAGTTTCCGAACTTAGTAAACCACGGAGAACGTGCTGTCATCGAGCAGAGAATAGCTACAAGCCACTTTCTGGCTTCATTTATGCAACATAATTCTCCACCTTGATGACTATCACTTGAAGCAAGGACGCCTTATAACAGCGCTAGCAATCGCTTCCGAGTTATAAACCTACACAGAAAGCGACACCTGACGAATGTCCGTCCAAACTCGTCGTACTCAAAATGTGGATCCCCGCATATATGCATTTCTCCCATCGAGTCATTCTGCATCTACCCGATATTCGGTCTGAATGCATGTCAATGTACAATTCTTTCATTCTTTTGATCAGTTGAAATTGATAATTCAAAGTTAAATGTCGATTTGGTTAGAATCAAAGATTATAGAGTATAAACATGGGAAACGAAGCGACTAAAGTGATGTGAGAGACATCTGTAGTTTCAAAAGTAGACGAGTTATGGTTGAAATATTTAATTAGGGTCAGGGTAAGATAATAAAGAGATTATTAGTAGGCTGATGTCAATTTTGAAAGAAATACTCGAATAAATATTTTTGCTAAATTACGATTCTATTTTCTCGCATACGCGTATTTTCCACTGAAATATCTCGAAATCTACAAGTGTAGCACCGAGCTCACTCTATAATCTTTTCTTGTGTGTTTTTCTGTTATAAATTTTGTGTTAAAAACTGGCCGACATTTAAAATGCATGGTGATTAATTGCAGAAATAATAGAAAGAATAATCCTGAACTTGCATTTTTTTTCATTACTAAAGAGAATGGAAATGTAAGTTTTGAAACTCGTATCATGTAACTGCCTTGTTCATTGCTTTTTATTTTCAGTGCTGTCAAATGGATATAGTTTTTGGGGCAAAAATATATTGTTCTGAATAACGTATGAAGAACTCTTGCTGGGCTGACATACATGTCTTGTTGTACACCTCTGATATTTTTTTTTTCATTGTTGTCATGTTATTTAAAAATTCTGTAATTATTATATATACAGTAGACTTTCGTTAAGTCGAACTACTAGAGACCAAAAGAACTTTTCGACTTATCTATTGTTCGGATCACCAAACATTCGAGTTATTGAAGTGAGACTTCACTTCATTGAGAGAAAAACGTGATCATCATCAATGAGAAACGAGCGTCTGAGCATTGGAAAAATGTCCTTAGAGGTCGAGAAATCGTATGATATTCATCACATGTGCTTATTTGTTTGCGAATCGAAACTCATAAATGGTGGTTAGAAGACGACATATAGAGGTGGAGGTTCTCTTGAAGACCCTTCCAGCAGTTCGACTCATATACTAGACCCTCAAGACTCATCGAAGTGAAAATACACTGGTATGATATGTATGAATCGGGACCAGAACAACTGTTCGATATTCGACTTATCTAGAGTTCACTGTATGAATAAGTTCTTGAAATTATTATAATAATTCTCTTATATGTGAAAAAATTTTTGAAATGTCCTCAATATTATAATTTTTGTATTGTAGTTGATTTTACACAATCATTTCAAAGAAAAATATAAAGAGACCAGAAGCTTTTTATTTGATTCAAAACAATGTGTTGATGAAAAATATCATCCTGATCAAAAAGCGGAGCCCTGCATTTGTATTATGATCAGAATGTTTCTAAGTTCGACGAAGAATAATCAATTTAATGGAAATTTGAGAAGTATAATTCGAATTTCGCGCCAATTAAAAAAGTTTTCTTTACTGAATAATGTTTTCAGCGCCCTCTTTGTGTCAAAAGTAAGAAACTAGAAAAAAATCGTAGTCGGCTTTCAGTACCACAGATGAGAGGGCGTTTCTTATCTTTCTAACTCTATAATCTTTTGTTAGAACATTACAAAAGTCAAAACAACAGTCAAGTTTCTGAGGAAATGATATCAACGAATTGATATATGAAAATCAACTATCTGCCTCAACAAATCTAGTCTGCTGTCATCGAAAACCGCATTGATATTCAACGTGGAAATGATTGTAAACTTTCCAAAACTTCGGATCTCCATCACGAACGTTCGACTTGACGACTAGACCTTGATGGGCCGAAAGACGCATAGAATAAATTGACGCCGCCATATTAGATCAGGGGACTTTTCCGGTCCTTGAGACGGTCGCAGACGATCTCTGCTCGTTCTGTTTATCCTCGTTTCCTTTTATTATGTCACAACAACGGGAATGTTCTATCGAGCGGAAAGCGGTCTCCTGCACGAGGTAGGAATAGGAATTGGTAGCTAGTTTTCCGACTGCGCCAAATCGCCAAAGGAAAGCGCTGAAGGAAAATTCGAGTTTTCCGCCTGGAATTTGTGTCGATAATGTGGGTTGGTTAGAATGACAGGGCTTCATAATCATCAAATGAATGGTATGAATGAATACAGTATGGAACAAGTCAGTCAGAAAAATCACTAAAGCAGTATCGAGAAAAAAGACAAAAAGAAACTGATTAAACGTAGGCGTTGTTTCGAAAACATTAAATAAAAACAGTCCAAAAATCCTAATATCTGCTTCATTTATAAACTGATATAATTAAGGAAATATAGGTAAAAATGAAAAGAAGGAATACTGTAATAGAATATTTTAAAATATAGCGCACGAGTGTTGGAATTACCTTCTGCAACGAGTATGTGAACTGGAGTTTCTGAATACATTGCAGAACGTAACCTTGGTAGGAGAAATCAACAAGAGTAATCCCTCTTTTAACTAAATTCTAGGAAAAAATAGACATTTTCTTGTGAGATTCTTCATTCGACTTGACGTCGAGGAGGCTTTTGTGAATATATTTGAAAACAAGCATATCATGTACACAAAGGGAAATATACTGTGTGCAAGTATCCTCCCATGGCAAGCAATAATTCACTCCAAATACTTGGATTATTTACTTGTGCCATGATACAACTGGAGAGGGAATTCAGGAGAAAGAAGCTATCTTCTTTACGTATTTCTCTATGGAGAACTAAAAAATTCATCCATAGAAGATCTACTATCAAGGCGCTGAAGATGGAATACTGTCTATCGAACTGTTGAAAATCCGTAATGCCTTGCTTTGATTAAGGCTGGGTTGTACAGGGTGGGCAAAATTGGTGATACCTGAACTACAACTTTTTTACCGTGAGAGCTAGAGGAAATTAATGACACGTTTCAGTTTTTTTTTTAGAAAAACTGATAATGCCATCAACTGCATTCCTCTATCTTCCTTTGTTTTCGAATTATAGGCCAAAATTGAAAGCAGTTTTTTCATAGCAATCCAGTTGCGTACTTCGTTTTTTCCCAAGAGGTTTCCTTGCTGAGCTATAATATAAAGTTGTGTTTTTTCTTATAGAAATAATAGTTTGAAATGGCTTAGAAAGAATCGCCATTTTTTCCCGTTTCAGAAATATATTATACATCATACATCGCTCTCAGATTCATTCAGATATCATGAAAAATATAGTTTGTATTTGAATTATCGAGTATTAAGTAGGCCGAATCACAGAATAATATGTCTCTACGCATGGTGTCATTAACATTTCTCCAATGAATACTTGATTCAATTCTCCGTGGTTTGATCAATTATTGGAATTCAAAGTCATTATTGCCGGCTATATGGAAATGTTCGAAAACTACGAGAAATATGATATGTTAAAATGTTTTATTTTAGCGGCAATAATGAGTTTGAATTGACAGTTGTTCTGAACAGAGATAAAACCACGAAAAATTTAAACAAGTATTCAATTGCATAATACTAATGACACCATGCGTAGAGACATCTTTTTCTGTGATTTAGCCTACTTAATGCTCAATTACTCAAATTTCACATACAAACTATATTTTTCATGATATCTGAATGAATTTGAGCGTGATGTATGATGTATGATATATTTCTGAAACGAGAAAAAATGGCGATTCTTTCTAAGCCTTTTCAAACTATTGTTTTCATAAGAAAAAACACAACTTTATGTTATAGCTCGGCAGGGAAACTTCTTGGGAAAAAACAAAGTACGCCACTGGATTGCTATGAAAAAAGTGCCCGTGAGATGTTTTCATTTCAACATCCTAGAACGAACAGAAACGCAGATAATGGCCAAAGTTGAAATTGCCCAAATTTCAATTTTGGCCTATAACTCGAAAACAAAAGGAAATAGAGGAATGCAGTTTACGGCATTATGAGTTTTTTTCAAAAAAGACCACTGTAACGTTTCATTTTCAATTTTCCTCTATCTCTCACTGGTAAAAAGTTGTAGTTCAAGTATCACCAATTTTGCCCACCCTGTACAGGGTATCCCAAATTTGATTTTAGCTGTTTCTGGTACTTCTGGACTAGATAGGTAAAACGTTGAATGGAGTCCTGGGCTCGATTTTCGTGAAAACTCCAATTGTGAAAACCGTTTCACGATATCTTCATTTATAATGAAGATATAACAACATTTTGAAATTTTTTCTATTCAGAAGTTGTGCCATTACTTTTTCATTTTCGAAAATATCTGAAAAATATAAAAACTTTCAACAAGCACTTTTTCACTGGGAATAAGACATTATTTCAATTTTTTTTTATCTCTAAATTTTTTTTATGAAATAAAATAAAAAAAATGCGTTTTTTATACGGGAAAAAAAATTCAATATAGTTTCTTATTTACGGGAAAAAATTGCTTTTAGAAAGTTTTAGTCGTATTCAGATATTTTCGTGAATGAAAAAGTCATGGCATATTTTCGAAATCGAAATAAAAAAAAATTAAGATATCGTGAAACGGTTTTCACTAATGGTGTTTTCTCAAAAATCGAGCCCAGGACACCTTACGAAGTTTTTACCTATCTAGTCCAGAAGTACCTAAAACAGTCAAAATAAAGCAATTTCGGATACCCTGTAGAGTTCAATTTCAACTACTCAATATCGGGCAAAACTTAATTTGCATCTCCAATTCTCTAGATAATTTGATTGAGGATATAATGGAACAGCCTGTTCAACACAAAACTCATCAAATAACCTAAAATGACAACTGTGACACTAAACTAAAATCCCTCTCGATCCAATAGATCGCAACATGCCCAATCGCTCCGAAAAATGTCCAAACGTCGCACTGTGATCCAGAACAGCTCTCGATCATCCAGTAAACGCCCGCCGATGCCCAATTTTCATTTCAATTGGCCCGGATCGACGCCCAGGGGACGCTCCATGGGCAGACAAACACGTAACTGCCCCCATTAACTTCAATTAGGACGGTTCAGGGGATGCAGCCTGAATTATCGGAGCAGCGCTCGCGATAGCCAGATGTCGACATTGTTTCACAGTCATCGGCCCCGTTTTTTAATTTGCCGAAGAGGATTATGCAGGTTTTGGAGGCAAAACAGGGGCACCAATTTTTGAGGGATACTATGTAGCCGATGAGAAGTTTGAGCGTGTAAATCAAACAGTTGACTGCGCCATCTTTCGGACGCATTACCTCCCATTTTCGGGATGTATACAATTGAACTCCGAAATTATAAATCACAAATGATTGTAAATACACTGCGCAAAAAAATTAACGCACATTATGGAAATCCCAAATTTATTCTACAACTGAAGGTGTTCTCAATGATAATTAATTTCATTAGAATTATGCATGCATTTTATCGATCCACTTCCAACGTTTTTCTTCAATACAGACGTTCTTTCACAGCAGGAATAAAAAAAGATGATATTATCAGACTTTGAATGTATTGGCCCCATTCTAAAATCAGTTGTTCTCGATCAATTCTAGTGATCAATAGTTTTTCTTTCCTTTGATTTTTTACACAATGTGCCCACACATACACAAGAATTGCAGGAAGGTTTGAAGTTTCCCATACAAGTGTGTCCAGAATGTCCGAAGACCAGGACAGGGTGGACCACGGGTAACAACTGTCATTCAAGAACGTTACTTGAGAGTTTCTTCGTTGAGACAACAGTTTGCAAGCGCTCGCCTCCTTCAAAATCAAATTGAGCAAACTCATGGAGTGCAAATTAGCACTCAGACAAAAACAAATCGCCTCAGAGAATATGATTTAAGGCACAGCTCTTACCCCAGCCCATCGAAGGGCGAGTTTGGATTTTGCGAGAGAGCATATCCATTGGGAAGAGGCCGATTGGGAAAGACTCATCTTCACAGATGAGTCTAGATTCTGCCTCTATCATTGTTATCGACGTTCCCTTGTATACAGACGTCCACATGAAAGATATGCTCAGTGCAATTTCCTGAATACTACTGGTTTCGGGGGAGGATCGATTATGGTATGGGTTGGAATATCTTTGACTGCTCGCACGGACCTAGTGGTCGTTGATAATGGAGCTATGCATGCTGATAAGTATATAAGGAATATTCTTGAATAGCATGTAGTGTCCCATACATTGGTCAAAATTTAATTTTTATGGACGATAATGCCAGACCTCATCGTGCGCGCATCGTTCAGGATGCGAATGGGCCAGCAAGAAGTCCAGATCTCAATAGAAGGCTGAGAAGTTCAGAAAATCATCCAGCTACTCTTAATGACTTAGAAATCCAAGTCGGAGAAATCTGGCAAGGATTAGATCAGAACATTTCAAGATTACTCATTTTGAGTATGAACCGTCGTTGCCGAGATGTAATCAACGCAAGGGGTGGAAATACCAAGTATTAAATCACGCATCAGCATTTCAGTATTTTGAAAATTGTTCATTTCTCTTCTTACACATGAAATCTGGTGAAATCCTGATTTTTTCTTCCATTTAATGTGTCTTGTTTCGTTCAAAACCTTCCCGAGAGAACATAAAAAATAAGTTATAAAGTCAATGTAGAGTTAGCTTTCATTAAAATTGAGATTTTCAGAATGTGCCTTAATTTTTTTGCGCCGTGTAGTTATAATCCATCCGAATGGGATCTTTTAATTTCATGATACAAATGCGTGACTTCAAAACGTTGCAGTTGATTAGAAATTAGTTTCAACTTGGGCTTTGTATAATAGCCCGTGACTGTAAGGTCCTGTGTAGACTGTTAGATTGACTAGAAGTTACAACTTGGACGTTGGTATGATAACTTGGATGTTGGTATGATAGTGGTATGAAGTGAACGTTAAGTGGATAAGAGTTTGTTGATAGGAAATGATTTGAATTTGTTTGATAGCAATTGATTGAAATTTATTGGCTTGTTCGTATTATTGAAAATTTAAGGGAGGAAAAAAGACTTTCAACTGAAGTAGTTTATCATCTTATCATTGAGGAGCAATGAGTGAACCGTACACTGAAGAATTAGATTCAGACAGTAGTTCAGGTCACTGCTTACGCCCTTTCATAAAAAATTCATCGGCGATAACGAGTCTTCCCTATATATTCACAGTTAATGGGACTAGGGACGTTGGTTTATCACCGATGAATCTTGGCTTGCCTGCGATCGATATCAGGGCACATCTGGGACTCCTTTCTTTCCTTAATTGCGGAACAAACAATCCGACATGTGTGTGCGCGCGAGAAACTTGCCACTGATTCGATAACAGACAAGACAACACGCATTCAATTCAGTACAGTAAATCTGTCGAAAGACAAACCGTTTTGAGGAAAAATAGCTCCTTTTTGTTGAAATCTAAAAGCTCAACTTCAAAAATGTAGAATTGAAACGTTCTTGTTTTTCGTGAAAAGTGAAAAGCTTTTTGCATTTCACTTGAAGAAAATTGTGAAGACAACCAATTCACATGAAATTTCTGGACATCATTATTGAAATGAATACCATCTTCAAATTATAGATTCATAGTACATCCATCAGGCTGAGTGAGTTCTGTGAGTCTATAAATTGAAGATGGTATTCATTTCGATGACAACTACTATACTGCTCCACAAGAGTTGAGGATATCGTATTCAAACGTTTTGGAAAGTATGTAATCTTCGAGAAAATCGCTGTAAAATCATTTAAAACTCAATATCAACTCGAATCGATCCAATAAAAATCAATATGAGACATTTCGTCAATCTGGTCGCCCTTTTCTGACGTTTGGTTCTTTGCATATGCTTCATGAATGTTCTTATTTTGAAATGGAGTCAATTTATCAACGGCTTCGATCTGAAACGAGTTTTCTGTAAATGCCAAGACGTTAATTAACAAACGCTGAGGCTAATAGGGCTATCGGAATGCTATAGGGTGACCTAACTCAGGTTGTTGCAACGGAAAGGCTCCAAGTCAGCCAGAGTGTGATGTCCCGACTTTGGAATCGGTTCAGGGATACAGAATCCGTGTTTAAAAAACCTAGGCTTGATGGGCGACGAAAAACAACACCTGTTCAGGATCGTTTCATCACCGTTTGGACGAGAAGAAAGCCCCTACATCTACGGAATACTCTTCGAAATGCAGATAGGTTCCAAGTTTCTATCGAAACCATCAGACGACGTTTGAGAGCGGTGAATCTAGGTTCTATACGTCCATTAAGAAGAGTTCCATCAACACGTCACCATAAGCGTCAAAGACTGGAATGGGCAAGGCAACATATCAATTGGAACGATCAATGGCGTTGTGTCCTTTTCACTGATGAATCCAGATATGGACGATTATTAGATTCTCGAAGAATAAGGGTATGGAAAATTCCAAGCATACGCCGTAATCGTCGCTATGTCCAAGAAATCCATCCATTCCGAGGGGGTAGTGTTATGGTATTAGAGGATTAGAAGCAAAATTATACGTTAGAGGATTAGAAGGGAAAATAAAGACGTTAGACGTAATCTTGAAAGACTTAGCATTACTATTCCATCTTTCTCTCAACTATATGAACCCATTTCTATTTCACTGTATTAAAATATTCCCTCTATCTATTGGCAAGATGTTCAGAAGCATTCACAATCAAGGAGCAAAGATATCGGTTGCTCAATCCGGATCTTCTTCCAGGAGAAAATAGAAGCAGTAAACTTGGAATGCAAAGCAAAAGAGCTTAAAACATCGACAGGAAATGTCTGTACGTGAGTTGGAGCATAACTGCATCCTGTTGATGTGGAAGTAATGGACCTCGCTGGAAATTTTCTTGTCCGAATTTTCCGGGATCCAATCTCGAAACGAACCGGAACACACGTGATTGAAAAAGCTCGACCATCCGGCGATCTCGAAAAATATGTTTACATGTTTACCCGGCTGGATATCAGATTTTAGGACTCCGTATCATTGCATCTCGACAACGCCGATATTGGAATTCCGTGACGCTACTGGCAGTTTTCTTTAGAGCGTCAGTAGAAATCCGTGTTGTTCTTGAATAAATGCATAAATTAGGGTCCTAATGGGGCGTTGAAATATTTAATGTATCGGCGGGGTTTTGGAGCTCCAGATTTCCGCAAACTGATATCTCGATCGTTCGAGTAATTGACATAACGAACTGAAATTAACAACCTTGGTGTACCGAGATTATTTTTTTCCTATTTCTTTTCGTCGTATTTGGTCGTATTTTCCTTACGTTGAGACCTGAGTTTTATTCATAAGCTTGGTATGGTAAAGTCTTGAAAGATAATGCCAGAATTTATTTACACAACCTTTGTTTTGGTAAGAAAAATTGAGAAGGAAAGCTTCTTTGCGGAAAAACATAATGTTTTCGGATTTTGAGAAATCGAGAAAGGCTTAGGAGGAATACTCCTGAAGTAGTTGCAGAGCCTCTATTGTTACAGTCACGAAAAGAATCCATTCAACTGGCCCAGAGGGGTTGCAAAAACGTGAACGCACGAGATGCAATTAAAATGGTCATTAGCAAATTAATGTTGATGGTGCAATTATAAGATGTAATTTTCCGACCCAGCGGTTACCCCCACGTTGGAGCTTCATTTTTATCGGGTCTCGACGAATGTTTGGAGTGCCTCCCTTGGTCCCCGAGGGAAGCCTTCCTCCTGCGTTTACGACTGAACGTTTCCGGATAAGGTGGAGAAAAAAGAAGACTCGTTTAAGGAAGAGAACGTATACATGGTAATCGGAGTCAGGAGCTTTAGGTCAGGCACAGTTTGGTCGAAGAAATCTCTTTTTTATTATCCGGAACTCGATTGCTTATCATTGGGCTTTCCCGGAAGATTATCGTGTAACCCATGACATCAGTTTCCGGTCATTCGTGAATCAAAGAAAACAAAGAGGCCAATAGACAGGCCCAGAATGTGCCTATGAGAAGCAGTTTCTGGAGAAAGAGAAAGCCGAAAGGTAAACACTCTGGCAGTCTCCCAGGGATGGATCACTCCAAAAAGTTCCCTCAGAACTTTGAAATTACAAGATCCAACTTTACCCCCTTGAATTGATCAGTTCCCATTGGAGCTCATGTAGATGATTCCAAGAGGATCTAGGATCATCAAGTTCCACTGTAAGCGAAATCTTGAAAGAAAAAACGTTCGTTATTTATGTTGGCCCCTTTTCCAGTATTTTCGGAGCACAAATAGAATTGAAAATGAGATCTTCATTTATTCAAACTGCTCCACATGAGTTAGGGATGTTGACTTTGATTGCAAAAAATATAGTTTGAATGAGATTTCGTGATGAAAATTCATATCAATATTGTTTCAGTTCAGCATTTTAAGATTGCCTCCACGGACATCAATAACAGCTTGTCATCTTTTTTGCATACTACACACGAGGTTGTTGAACATTTCTTGAGGAATTTAGTTCCATAAACGGGACAGAAGCTCTAACAGATCATTTAAGGATTCTGGGATAGGTTGAAGATTATCTAATCTTCTTTGGAGCATATCCCATGCATATTCCATGCAATTCAAATCTGGTGAGCGCGCAGGTATTGGTAAATTTGGAATACCAAGCTCCAAGCGAGCATTCTCCACTATGACTGTACGGTATGGTATAGTGTTATCGTCTAGAAATTGAAAAGTTTCACCAATAGCAGCGTGAAAATTTGGCAAAAAATTGTCAATGACACGCTCCCTATAGTGTGAAGCGGTCATATTCCCAGGACCAATGTGTAGATCTGTGCGCCCGTTGAAACATATCTCGGCCCATACACTACACTCTCGGAATGGATGGAGTTTTTGGACATAGCGACGATTACGAGGTATGCGTGGGATTGTCCATACCCTTATTCTTCGAGAATCTGAAAATCGTCCATATCTGGATTCATCAGTTGAAGGGACACTACTCTATTGATCATTTCAATTGATATGTTGCCTTGCCCATTCCAGTCTTTGACGCTTATGGTCACGTGGTAATAGAACTCCTCTTAATGGACGTCCAGAACCTATATTCACCTCTCTCGAACGTCGTCTGATGGTTTCGAGGCTTTCTTTTCGCCGAAACGGTGATGAAACGATCCTGAGCAGGTGTTGTCTTTCGTCGCCCACCAAGCTTTGGTCTTTCCAAAACGAAACCTGTCTCCCTGAACCTATTCCAAAGTCGAGATATCACACTTTTGCTGACATGGAGCCTTTTCCTTACAACAACCTGAGTAAGGCCCCCTTAGCATTCTGATGGCCCTATTAGCCTCAGCGTTTGTTAATTTGCGTCTTGACTTTTTCAAAAAAACTCGTTTCAAATCGGAGTCGTTGATAAACTGACTTCATTTCAAAATAGAAATATTCATGAAGCATATGCAAAGAACCAAACTTCGGAAAAAAGTCGACCAGATTGACGAAATGTCTCACACTGATTTTCATTGGATCGATTCAAGTTTTTATTGAGTTTCAACTGATTTTACAGCGATTTTCTCGAAGATTACATACTTTCCAAAACGATTGAATAGGTAATCCCTAACTCTTGTGGAGTAGTACAGATTAAACTATATTATACTAAACTAAACATCAGTTCAGAGATGTTTCTTTTATTTAGTGAGATTCTAGCGCAAAAGAATTCGTCGGAATCTTTTTGGTTCGCAGAAAAATTAAAAAGTTCCCTTCGGAGCTCATGTAGATGATTCCAAGAGGATCTAGATTCATCAAGGTCTACTGATAGCGAAACCTTGGAAGAAAAACGTTCCGTATTTACGTTGGCTTCTTAAAATGAAAGGAAACCCATGTTTTCCTTAACGACAAATCATTGGAAGCCCTTTTCCCAGTATTTTCGTAACACAAATAGAATTTCGAATGAGATCTTCATTTATTCCACGATACAGGCTCCCGGTAAATCAAATTTAGATAATTCCGTTCAAGTTTCGCGAAATTTTCGAGGAAAAAGCGTTTTCTCTGTAACAACACCTATCTTTCCACCGATAACGACGGAAGTCTGCGATAATAGTCCCTTCATCCCGACCCTTGACATTCTACTCCCGGGGATGATCCGATAAAACGGCGTTTTTCGCGTAATGCCGTCATTACACCATCTACTATCGAGCGCATTAACGAATTTAGGTCCCTGCACTTCCCTTTTCATGGGTTCTTCGCGAAGGTCCGACTGATGTATAACAGAATGTCAAAGGGCAGTGGGTCAGCCAGATGAGATTTTGGGGTACAGCCAGGCGGAGTCCTCTGCAAGCTTTACACGTGACAGCGTCAGTGTCACAACCGGATAAGATGCGAACTAGGTGTGCTTATCTTGACGAAGGTACTGTAGATAATCATGCAATGTTTTGTATCGCCAGGAATATCAGGATCTTGCATGATTTCAATGATTATTTCTCGAAATGCCAAAATGAAATGATGATGACATCGCCTTTGTCAAGTCAATGATACTATAAAGAACGCCGACTGTTATACAGGGTGTTTCACGAGTCGTTTGCCATACCCTAATGGTGAAAGCAGGACATCTAGGCCTTCCAGAAAAAATGGTTGTTTTGTACCCTAAGACCATTAGTTTCGGAGATACGGGGTGTTTCATGAACATTGGCCTAAATTTGCAATAGCTACTCTGGAAAGCAACGTTCGATTTTAATCAAATGTTTTTCAAATAGTTCATGATTTACCCATAATTTCAGGGCAGTACAGGGTGATTCACTTATCGTGGTAACCCCAATTTTCTCGAAAACGTCCTAATATTTTTTCATTCTGATAATGGAGATTTGAACAAGTCAATGTCGACTTGAGATGCGCATAAAAATCTGAGGAATAAATAAAGACGCCAGTCGCCGCGGCGCTATCAAAAATTTTGGCTCTAAGGACATACCTTATTTATCATGTCATTCGAAAGATAATTTCATTCAGAATTTTTTTTTAATACAATTTTTATCCATTTTTAACCGTCTGCGAACTGCAACGTGTTTTATGTTAATTCTATTTAATTCATTAGTTAGTATTCTAGTCAGTGTGACTCTTCAAATAAGATTAAATATGTGGCTACAGCAAGATGGGCTTCCATGTCACAACGCTGCCATTGTGAAGAGATATTTAGATCAAGAATTAGAAAATAAATGGATAGGAACCAATGGACCTATCAGCTATCGCAAGACCTAACGCTCATGGATTACTTTCTGAGGGATATCCTGAAAAATATGGAATACCAAACTGATTCTAATAACTTGACCCTTTGAGATTAAAGATAAGAAACGCATGTGCCCAAGTAGACCCTTATATTTTGACCAAAGTAACTTATAATGAAATTGAGGAATGATATAACTTATGTATGGATGGATCATAATGTATATAGAACATATGATTAGAAATGTTTGTTGTAAAAAAAAATGTTTATTGTTAAAAGATATAATATTTAATGAATATTATAATAGAGAAATAGTTTGTTACAAAGCCTCCGTAATTTTACGAAACAAAATCATATCTAGCTTATCTAGACATTATGATGCATACATGAGTTATATCATTTCCCTATTTCGTTATAAGTTACTTTGGTCACAATATAAGGGTCCATTCATTTTCGAATTCTTGATCCCAATATCTCTTCACAATGGCAGCATTGTGACATGGAGCCCCATCTTGCTATATCCACATATTTGATCTTATTTGAAGAGGCAGACTGTTAAGAAAACTAGCCTTCTTGACTTCAAGGCTAAAAAACATATCTATGTCTCCAAATAAAGGCATACTACCACAATAGAGAAAAAAAATTGGAATACAATCAACATAAAACCTCTGCAGATCGCTGATGATTAGAAATGGATGAAAATTGTATTGGAAAAAAAAATTCTGAACGAAATTATCTTTCAAATGACATGATAAAAAAGGTATGTCTCTGGAGAAGAAATTTTTGATAGCGCAGCGACGCCTGGCGTCTTTATTTATTCCGCAGATTTGTATGCGCATCTCAAGTCGACATTGACTTGTCCAAAACGCCATTCACAGAATGAAAAAATATTCGGACGTTTTCGAGAAATGCTTCCTAAAAGATATCACTGTTTAAATCAGAGGTAGTCTAATTTTCATTCAGAATGAATATTTCGATATGATATTTGTGTATGGTTTTTACAATGGTAATTCCAGAGCAGCAGTGCGAGAATATCGCCAGAAATTTCCTAATAGAAGAACGTTCGCCAATGTGAGTAATTACCTGTGACAACATGAACGATTTCCTTATATTGCCACAAGTAATGAGCTTCCAGTGAATTAACGAGTTGAAAAACAAGAAATTTTGTATACGCTAGCTCTAAATCCAAAAGTACCAGTATTCCGAACCTTAAAAATTAAATTCTCTTCATTACCAAGATGGCTAAAAATTAGAACACGGAGATGAAGAACTGAGGAGAAATTGGGGTATTCAATAACAGAACTCGTCGTGGGCTAAGAATAATCAACATTTGACAACTTCTGAAAATTCACAGATGGTTAGGAAATGGCGGACCAGTGGCTTGACCATCAATGCCTCGAAAGACTAAAATTTAATACTTATTTCTGTTGTGAAGCCAATACACTTACAGCTTTTATTTTCCAAGAGGGTTCACATCATTTATATGAATAGTCAATATGTAATTTCAAAAGATTGGATAGCTCCATTCTGGGGACTGTGGTCTCAAAATAACAAGGACTTCTGTAGAGTCTCATTACAATAACGAAATATCTATGAGAAATGTAAGAAGTATAGATTTTGGGGCTTGAAAGAAAAACTCAAGATCTGAGTACTGCCCTGAAATTATGGATAATTCATGAACCGTTCGAAAGAGCTTCCTGAACAAACCCATCAAATCAAATTGAAATCGGACGTTGCATCCCAGAGTTAAAGCTGTCGAAAAGTTAGGCAAATGTTTAGGAAACACCCCGTATCTCCTGGCTCAGGTACTAAACAACCAATTTTTCTGAAAGGTGTAGATGTCCTGCTTCCACCATTAGGTGGTCAACGACTCGTGAAACACACTGTATATCGAATTTTAATCTTTTTATATTCATAGCGGCGACTATTTCGTTGATGCTCAACCACTTCTTCCACCCTGCCTCTCAGAAAAAGAACCCATTTTGAAACCAATCCCTTTTTGCCCGGTCGTTCCATAAATATAAAATGAACGTACCGTGGGACAGTATAAGAACTGGCGGAATGTTAGGAAACAATCTAACGAAAACCGCTTTGTTCGTTTCGTATTATTAAAGCACCGGAATATTATAATTCTTGAATGTTTTGTTAGCGCGCCCCGTTTGCGTGTTCGGCCCGCACGAAACATTTATTTTAAGGCACGCTTTCGAATCACCCCAAAGGTGTGGTGTGGCCGAATAGAGATCGGAGAACAAACGCGATTTTATTTTCGTAGGGGAATTTTACGCTCGAGTGTTGGTAACGTCCGCCACGGTCTGTCGGATTTTTGCACCGTGTGAACGACGATCATAGAGTTCTGGATTATGGAGTAAGGATTGGATTATGTAGGATTGAGGAGATAAAAAAAAGTTATTCCGAGCCACACGTGAGAGATTCTGGAGTGATATGCAAATTCCTCCGAAGTTCAACCGGAACTAACCTATATATTTCCCCAATCAGATTCAAGAAACTGCGGAAGCCACAGAGTTGTTTTTCCAATCTAACTTTGAGGATTACAGAAGTTCCTGTAAACGTATAAAGTTAGAGAGGGTTTTGCCGAAATCAATTGTTTAGGAAATAGAATATATTCGGTTTGTTGCGATTTAACCTAACGAAGTTTATTTGTCGATGGAATCCGGATGAGTTGATACACATAAAACAGAATATGTCGGTGCTTGTTAATCAGAGTGTTTAAATTATGATGTCTGATGAGTTCCATCGTGTTCCTGTCGATAGTGTTGATCGATGTGTCTCCTATTTGGTAAACATGCCAGAAATCGATAATTTGTAAAAAAAAATAGGTCCTACATTGCTACGTAGTCGAATAGTAGATTTTCGAAGTTCAATAAGAGTTCTCTTCTTCAATGCATGTTTTTTGTCTGAATAGAATAAAATGTGATAGCTTTCTGCATGATCTTGTGAATATTCTATCCAATAGGGGGTGTCTCAAATCATCTGAAAATTTTTAAGGTATAGGTCCTGTAGAAGAAATGATAATAGGCGTTTTTTTTTGAATCTGTTAATTTCCTCTCGAGTTGATATATTTCAAGAAGTTCTCCGTTAGTATTATTTGGTACTGGATAGCTATGTCTCGAGCAACAGTTTTACGGAGGTCAACCAATTCGACGCAGATCTGTTGGCATAATCCTTCTGTATCTCGTTTTGGTGTCTTCCATGGAAGGATGTCTTTTCAATGTCTTTGGTATATTCATGGACGTCTATTTGACGATGTTTTAATTTCAGCGAAGCAGAGTAATCAGTATCACAAACTACTCGATGGAGTTCAGATGAAATGGTTTCTTCATTTGTCCTTGCTGTATTATCCGTTGGATGAGTTTTCCCTACCCTGAATTCGTTCAACAATTAAGGGATGGTAGCTATTATTAAGTAATAGAGTTTGCATTTCGAGGAGAGTACGTAACTGTTGAAACTGATCATTATCGCCAGACTTGTATTTTGATGGAATTTCGGTTCCACGTCAAGCTTTCACGTAGTATTTTCATAAGTTGACCCCAATTCGCGTGTATACACCCTAACGACCCTTCTAGGGGTTGGGTATGATTTATTTTTTTTCGTGATGTCAACATTCGGACATTTCCGCCATATTGTTGGTCACCGAAGGTCGGATAAGGTAAACGATTTGTAACCGAGCTAGAAATCGATTATTGACCGGGTTTTTACTCTAAATGGCGATATGGGTTACTGTCCAGGGGACCTAATGAGCCTTTCGAGTTATGACACTGCTGAAGTATGGAAAGGATTGTCCGATAAAACGGAATGAACCTCAGTTTCTTCGAATTCAACAGCCGTTTCAACAAATTGAAGCGAATCACGCGAGGTATCACAAAACATTCCTCAGAAATTGTTGGATTAAAAGCTCTACTTGTTGTTATGCACCTTATTGATAATTCTTATCGTGGAATTCTATCAAGGTCTTCAACCTTGCCTCAGACTGAATTTCCAACGAACTGAAGTAGTTGAATTCGATTCAAGATTTCTGTTTCGATGTTAATTTCGAAATTATAACCATAGTTTCACCAATTCTTCAGTATCTAATAATGGTATGTCTGCTGTACTTGAAACAATATGCCCATTCAAAACCCTTCTCTGAGGAATTCCTTCATTCTTCATAGTCAAACTTTCATTTCATACTAGAATAATCTTATTCTGTGATTCAACTATGACAAAAAATCATTCAGGCGTTTTCTTCCCTTTGTCTGAGAACGAATTTCGAGTTAATTGAGCTACTCTTGAAATTTTTCAGCTTTTCATAACAATTTAATTATGAACATAATTAAAGCCTTTCTACTGGTTTAAGGCCGGAAACATGATGAGAGTTAGTTTGGTCGAGTAATTTCGAAACTTAAAAGAGCTGTACAACTACTTTGATTTAATGATGCAGACAACGTTTGTGAGGTGATCAAGAAAAACCTATTTTTTTAATGAAGAAACTCTGAATTAATAATTTGATGAAGAGGTTTACAGCAGAGAAGAGTTTTTGAATACATGGGCAGATATAATTTGTAAATCGAGCAAATCTCCAAAAAAAATGACAGAACCCAGTTGGATTGATTTTTTTTTTCAAAATTCGAGAGTAAGAGGTAATTTTTTTTTGTTATTATTCCAGGCTCGGGTTATTCAAGGAACTGCCAAAGTCTGAATGGTCTGTTGTAGCCAATCCATCATCGTACCATTTTCATTGGAAATAACTCGATACAGGTACAATGCGAAGTTTTACTTGCAAAAAACATATTTCTATTCGATAATCAATTACAAACCAACAACTGCTATTTCAAAGACAATACTTTTTGAAATCCTTCGTATTCACTTCGTATAGTTCGTTTCAGGCACTTTTTCGATTTCGCTATTATTTTCTATATTCGAAAGTTCACCATCGGTACTTTCGTTGGAGATTTACACATTTCCCGCACCTTTTATCTCGATAAACTCCCACGAACATAGTGACGAAGTATCAAAAATAATATCTGAAAGAAAACGATTGAGATGACACTGCAAGGATCAGAATCGGACTGGGGTTTTCAGAGATCTGTTTTTCGGGATGAAACCAGGGATTTTCCCACCACTATGGACCAATTTTTCCATCCACCCAGCAAGGCTTCGGATCTAGATATTTCAATTAAGCTGCTCCTCACGCAACAGCCGTTAACCTAAAAATTCCGAGCGTTTCCTGAATTTGAGTGCTATTTTTAATAACCTCTGGAAGCGATGGAATTTCCTCTGGTGCCTAGAAAAACCCAACAAGAGGTTCGCAGTGAAAATTTCAATTTTGTCAACGACCAGGTTGAATAAATATGAGGTTATATGCGATGATATTCTACATTGCAGCCATTGTAGAACGATATAATTAGATTTAGAATCAGGGGATGTCTTAGTTTCTGTAGCAAAAAAAAGTACCCCCTTCAATGAAAGGAGTTGGTTATGACACGGACGTTTCAAAGTTGAAACGTCATATTACAAAAATATTGATTCATTAGAAAGAGCGACAATGTGAATGCACCCACAAATAACTTGAGAAATTCCATGGATTTTCAAAACTTTCTGAACAGAAAATTCTCAGATATAAGAAGCAAAATTCATGTAATATTTTCTCATCAATTCAAATGCTCTCAACGTAATCAGAAGAACTGTGTTGGTTGACTTTAGTCTCTTTTCAGTTTATATACATTGTGAAATCCTTTTCCCAAACTTGGTCATACTTCACAAAGTTGAGGTGAACAACCATTTCAATGACTATTCTGGAAAAGTGGAACTGTGGGGAAATATATTCATGAATAGAGAAGAAAACTCGAAATGGGATGGTACTCGAATCAATGGTCGACCATTTGGTGTCCTTATGGCTCATTTTTTACAGCTCCTAATTTGGAGTATCAAGCTTTTCAAATATCATCGATATAAGAAAAAGTAATCAACATAGTGCAGAATCTATATGAAATACAAATGATGAAACATTCTTGCATTTGGGAACACGAGCAAAGTCGAAGAAGACAAAATCTTCATCAGATATATACAGGGTGTACCAAGTTCGACGGTCTATTAGACGTTTCTGGAGAACTGGACCTATTTGAAATCTGAAAATTGGGATTATGATATTATTCGACATTATCTACAGAGCTAGAATATTCTTGACGCCTGACTACTTTCACTTATACAGGGTATGAAAAAAAATTCTTAAAGATGTTTTTTTCTTATTTTTAGTTTCAAATTTTGATAGTGTATGCAATTCTGAATACATTCCTATTAAAATCTTTGCATTCGTTAAAATACTTTCCAAAATATGAAGAAAAAACTGAAGAAAAAAGGGAGATAAGACAAACCGTTTTCACATTTTCGAAGTCAGAGACTGCGGAAACATTGTCAATTTCTAGAATTTCGAAGTACTCAAAAATTGCGATCAAGATTGGTTCATAATTTTCATTTTTCGATTGAGAACCTTATTTTTTATGATTGCGTTGGATTATGCGAAAAAAATTATGATAGTGTTCTAACATGTTAATGCTCCATTCACGGTTTTTTGATTTTATGTCGTAGGTACGTAGAGTCAAATTCATATAATCTGTTTCATTTCAACAATGAGTTATGGTCATAGAAAATAAATTATTCCAATAATTCACTCGTGACAGACTTCTTTTCTGAATTTATTTATCATTGTTGATATGAATCAGATATGAATTTTACTCTAATTACGACATACAATCAAAAAAACCTGAATAACTCAAGAATTATTCATTTCAGGTGCATTGACATGTTAGAACACTATCATTATTTTCTTAGCAGAATCCAACGCAATCATAAAAAAATTGGGTTCTTATTCGAAGAACAAAAGTTATGGGCCAATTTTGATCCACATTTCTGCCCCAACACTTCTAACATCCTGTGACGACTTTTTGAGAATTCTAGAAATTTACAATATTTTCACAGTCTTCGACTTCAAAAATGTGGAAACGGTTAGTGCAAAAGATATTTAGAATAGGAATAACAAACATTATACCGAATATTCTTATCTCTTCAGTTTTTTCTTCATATTCTGAAAAGTATTTCGACAAATGCAACGATTTTGATGAGAATGTATTTCAAACGAAACAACAGAAATTTTTTAGGAATGTATTCAGAATTGCATACACTATCAAAATTTGAAACTAAAAATAAGAAAAAAACATCTTTAAGAATTTTTTTTCATACCTTGTATAAGTGAAAGTGGCCAGGCTTCGAGAATATTTTAGCTCGGTAGATAAAGTCGAACAATATCATAATACCAATTTCTAAATTTCATATTGGTCCAGTTCTCCAGAAACTTCTAATAAGCCGTCGAACTTGGTACACCCTGTATACGTAGGTGGGAAGCACTGACGAAGATCCATTTTACCCCTGTACGGATGGAAATTCGATAAAGAGACAGTCGACACCTGACAGCTCCAGGCAAAATCATTCAAATCAGCTCTAATCACCCCGTTATCTGTCGACTGAAAGAAACACAAAAATAACAAGCTGTAGAGACATTCTAGCAGATATATTATCCTTCGTGAATCACCATGACAACCGTTTAGAATACAGAAGCCATCAGATTTCCACACAGAAGGACGTTCATGAAAATCGAGTAGGTATCGAAAAATGGGACTTTCAAAGCCGGAAAATTTCGGAAAATTTGGTTGCCGAGTCGTGCTCCAGCAGCACGTTTCTGGAGGCGCTTTCCCCGCGATGCAACAGATGAAAATCGGGTAAAACGGCTGGTCTGGAGCCCAAGTCACCCCGGAAAATTCACCTGGAAAACCCTCGCGGAGTTTTCGCGAGCCAGTGGCCACGGTTTACGGAACCCGAGAACCGGTCGAGAGCGTGGAAAACTTCGCGAAGGTCCACGATCACACGGGGACGGTTTTCCCGCGCCTGTTGAGCGTCGAACCCGGTTTTCGCAACTGGCAAGCGTCGCCGCGACTGTGCGGACGACGTACGCCGGCAGGGGGCGCTGCGAGCGCGGTGGAAATCGAATTTTCACGACTCGTGCGGACGGTTTTCCGATATCCTACAGGTGGCATTCCGACTGGTGAACTTGAAAAATTGAACGGGCTAGCAGGGACTACAGAGGGCGGTGAAATTTCTGTTGATGTAGGAATTGTAACATAATCTTTCCTCGTAGCCGATTTTCTGCTAATCCGATTTATTTTTTTTTGTATCTAAAACTTTTTCTGTAAGTTTAAGTTTCAATCTACAGATTATATCACATTTAGGGTAGTTTTCTTGAGTCCTCGTATGTTCTACAATCCAAACTGCATGCTCTTTTCGTAGACATTTTCCTAGTAATCCGTTTGGAGGTTCAAACGTTTGTTTCAAGTGTTTTTCGATAGGGTTCAATTAAAATTTGCAGATTATATCGCATCTTGACTCCTTGTTCGTTCTACGTTCTAAATTGCATCATTCTATTTCGTAGCCGTTTCCTGGTAATCCATCTGGTGTTTCAAACGTTTGTTTGCCTTTTCGAGTATTTGAAACTGTTTTGAAAGGTTCAATTAAAATTTGCAGATTATATCGCATCTTGAGTCCTTGTTCGTTCTACGTTCCAAGCTGCATAATTATTTTTTGTAACTGTCTTCCTGGTAATCCGTCTGGCGTTCCCAATGTTTGATAGGTCTTAGAGAATCCGAAACTTCTTCTGTAAGGTCCAATTAAAATTTGCAGATATCATATCTTGGATAGATATTTTCAGTCCTCGTACGTTCTACGTTCTCAAGTACATGATATTTTTTGTCCGTTTTCCTAGTAATCCGACTGATGCTCCAAAGGTTTGTTCGGTTTTTTTTTTCTGTATTTGGAAGGTTATATTACAATCTTTAGATTATATCACATGTTGGGTAGATCTTAGAGTGCTCGTACGTTCTACGTTCCAAACTGCATAATTCTTTCTTGTAACCGATTTCCTGGTAATCCGTCTGGCGTTCCCAACGTTCAACAGGTCTTCAGAATATCCAAAACTTCTTCTATAAGGTCCAATTAAAATTTGCAGATAATATCAAATCTTATATAGATATTTTGAGTCCTCTTACGTTCTACGTTCTCAAGTGTATGATATTTTTCTTTCCCGTTTTTTTATGCAGGTTATATAGCATCTTGGGTAGATCTTGAGTTCTCGTACGTTCTTTGTTCCAAACTGCATAATTGTTTTTTGTAACCGTTTTCCTGGTAATCCGTCTGGCGTTCCCAACATTTGATATGTTACGTTCTACGTTCTCAAGTGCATGAGATTTTTCTTTCCCGTTTTCCTAGTAATCCGTCTGGTGCTCCAGGGGTTTGTTCGTTTTTTTCTGGAAGGTTCAATTACAATCTTCAGATTATATCACATGTTGAGCAGATACGAGTATCGTAGAGTCCTCGTACGTTCTATAAAGTTAGAGGGGGTTTTGCCGAAATCAATTGTTTAGGAAATAGAATATATTCGGTTTGATGCGATTTTACCTAACGAAGTTTATTTGTCGATGGAATCCGGATGGGTTGATGCACATAATCAAAGTGTTTCAATTATGATGTCCGATGAGTTCCATCGTGTTCCTGTTAATAGTGTTTTCCCGTTCCATCCAACTATTTGGGAAACATGCCAGGAATCGATAATTTGTAAAAAAAAGTCCTACATTGCTACGTTCAATTAAAGTTCTCTTCTTCAACGCATGTTTTTCGTCTAAATAGAATAAAATGTGATAACTGTTGAACTTCTTCTATATGGTTCAATTACAATATGCAGGTCATACAGCATCTTGGGTAGATCTTGAGTCGTCGTACGTTCTACGTTCCAAACTTTATTTTTTTTTTTGTAAGCGTTTTCCTGGTAATCCGTCTGGCGTTCCCAACGTTTGATGTGTTTTCAGAGTATTCGCAGATTCTTCTATAAGGTCCAATTAGAATTTGCAGATACTATCGAATCTTATATAGATATTTTGAGTCCTCTTTCGTTCTAAGTTCTCAAGTGCATGATATTTTTCTTTGCCGTTTTCCTAGTAATCTCTGGTAATCCGTCTGGTGCTCCAGAGGTTTGTTCGTTTTTTTTTTTCTGTATTCAGAAGTTCCATTTACAATATTCAGATTATATCACATGTTGGGCAGAAACGAGTATCTTAGAGTCCTCGTACGTTCTACGTTCCAAACTGCATGATTCTTTTTTGTAACTGCTTTCCCAGTGATCCATCTGGCGTTCGAAAGGTTTGATAAATATCTTTCTAAAATTTGATATTATTTTCAAAATTTAATTATACCTTATAAAAAAAGTTTCGGATACTCTGAAGACCATCCTAACGTTTTTCATAAGGTCCAATTAAAATTTGAAGAAAACATCAAATCTTATTAAAATATTTTGAGTGCCCGTACGTTCTACGTCCTGAAGTGCATGATATTTTTCTTTCGCGTGTTCCTGGTAATCTGTATGGTGCTCTAAAAGTTTTTTCGAATTTTTTGTATTGAAAAGGTTCAATTACAATCTCCAGATTATATCGAATCTTGGGTAGATACGAGTATCTTGATTCCTCGAACGTTCTACGTACCAAACTGCATAATTCTTTCTAACGAAATTGATTCCTCGCTCAACAATTGGTGAAACATCTTTGGTCAATCGAAAAGTAAAAAATCACAAGACTACGTTCACAATATTTTAATAAATTAAACATCTAATAAGTCGACATGTTTCGGGTCTTGAGAATGGGATAAAACCCGAAACATGTCGACTTATTAGATGTTAAACATCTAATAAGTCGACATGTTTCGGGTCTTGAGAATGGGATAAAACCCGAAACATGTCGACTTATTAGATGTTTAATTTATTGAAATATTGTAACAGTTTTTCTGGTAATCTGTCTGGCATTCCAAAGGTTTGCTAGGTCTTCAGAGTATCTAATACTCTTTCTATAAGGTTCAATTAAAATTTGCAGATAATATCGAATGTTCGATAGATATTTTGAGTCCTCGTACGTTCTACGTCCTGAAGTACATGATATTTTTCTTTCCTGTTTTCCTGGTAATATGTATGGTGCTCCAAAGGTTTGTTTGGTTTTTTTTTGTATTTGGAAGGTTCAAATACAATCTTCAAATTATATCACATCTTGGGTAGATACGAGAATCTTGATTCCTCGTACGTTCTACGTCCTATTATTTCACTGATATTTTCTGTAAAGACTTTTTTGAAAAATTCAATTACAATTTGAAGATTATCATCTCAGCTAGTTATCTCTTTTTCAGAGTTGAACATCATTTTCATAAGGTCTTATTACCACTTGCACAAGATATTCAATCATGGTCCTGTATCATGAGTCTTCCTACGTTCTACTTTCCAACTGCATAAACCATTTTCCCATTTTCCTTATAGTTCCCTTAGTAAGCCGTCCAGTTTTCCAAGGACTTATTTAGTCTTTTGATGGTTAAATTGATCTCATTGAGAAGTTAAGTTAATCTTTTTCGATGCAAAGTGCAAAAGATTCGATATACAGTTTCTTGTCGTTGGGAATTGAAAAACAACTTGATTGTTAAATCTTTTCAAAATAGTGAAAATCACCTCGATTCAAGAAGAGTGCGCACATTTTACAGTTCCAACGTCCCAAACACGAGCTGAAGTATATAAATTGACGCCGAAAATACAGGAATATGGCACTTTTCAATACCAGCGCCTTCGCCAATTTGCTCTTCCATTAGTTTGCTGATTTTCTTCTTCTAGGCATTTCGCCAACTCAAAGACAACTGGTGGTGACACTATTTCTCTGAAAACGATTGAAAATTGTTCTGAAACTTAGGTAGAGCCCACGCCTGGCTCATCTTGGCGGAGAGAAAAATTACAAGTGTGAATTAAAAAAAAAAAACTAAACGTACTTTCCCTTGAGAGCTATTTGTCTTCTGATAGCCAAATTAGTTCTCCAATTGGTGATACTTGGCGCTTTCTACCTGTTTCTTTATGAATACAGACAACCTAACCGAAGCATAACCTTCGAACATTGTCTACCAGCAGCAGACAAGCCCGACCAAATCCAACCCAGCACCTGCAAAATTGATAACATCCAAATTGCCAGCCGCCTAGCTCATTTACCACAGAAATTGATCTAGTAATAACTGCCGGAATAATTCAGAAAGGAAGTGCTGACCCCCTAATATTTGGGATTGGGGGAACAACAGGTTGCTCCGTTGGCGCCATACTGGGAGGTGAAGGTCACGCACACCGTGGTTTTTACCCCATTCTGGACCACTAGGGGATTTATCGAAACAAGTCGTCAGCCGCCTCATTATTTTTTCTAAGGGTGCCGAGGTTGTGAAACGAGAAAAAGGGAATGAGATGATGCCAGTTTGAATTTGTACACGGTGCAAAATTTTTCCATTCGTTATGGGATTAGAAATATACAGGGTGGCTCGTCTGAGAACGAACATCCTGTATGGACTGATTTAAGAAACATTTTTGGGACTGAAATCATCAAAAGAAAACCAGAAGATTCCTGCTTATTTCCGAAAACTTCTCTAGGTTCCATTATATGGCCTTCTGATAGTCCCTACTTAACCTCCTTGGACTTTTTTTTGGGGATATTTGAAATATAAAGTGTATATGGCTCCTCCGCAAAATATTAAAGAGATTAATGTCAGAATAGAGGAAGAAATAATTGAAAACCTCAATATATTCCATAAATGGTAAGGAAACTCCTTAAAAAATAAATTAAAAGATATCGATTGTGTGTAGACGTATATGACGGTCATTTGAACACTTAATTCAACTTTTAGTTAATAAGTATATGAATAAAATAAATATCAGTTGTTTTTTATCCACGGTTCCTTTGATATGAAGAAATCGCATCGTTATTGCGTGGCATTCCACAGCTGCCTCAGATTTGGAAGAAACTATCCATATTTTTCAAAAACTGCCGAAATTAACCTCAATAAAAAATATATATATATATATATATATATATATATATATATATATTTGAAGTCCGAAGAAAGAACTCTACCGATTAGAAAATTAAATACAGGGTGTACCATTCAAAAAACAATAGTTCACAACAAAATTTCAGGTAGCCTTCATGAATTTCTTAGTGCTGAATTCTGAATGACCATAAAAATACTTCAAATTTGCCCATTCAAACTTTTTTGTACGACCAATATTAACTTAGATAGCTGTTGAGTAAAATATAAAATTACCCTGTACATACCTATTTCAATGCAATTACATTTTCAGTATATCTTGTACCTTTTTGTATTCCACCTAATATATTTCCTTCTTGAAAAAAACCAATGGTTAGTACAACTCTATTCATCTCTAAGGCGAAACAAAGTTCGCCGGGTCAGCTAGCTTATCTAATTGTCAATTGCCACAATTGGTCCCACCACCAGATCTCTTAAGCTCTTTGATTTCTGGGATAGAAAATGATTCTAAACACTTCTTGGCCAACATGCAAAAATATAACAGCTTCCAGAAGACATCGTTTGGCTCAACACACATTGTATTTTATGTTCATTTTCAAGGTATTATACCATAATAGTTTATTATAATATAAAAGTTGCTGTTTCATTTATCGATTGGGACAGTCAGGGTCAGCTAGTTGAAAATATAATGTACACTTTCTTCTTGTAGGAAAAGAAATGAAGTTACTGGAACACACACTTTGCAAATTGTCTACCAATGGAGAACTTGTTCAATATGCCCCAGTTCTTCCATCGTTCAACTCTTCCTGAAATACTCAAGATGATATTCTTTTCTAAGCGACTTACAAATTGGCAATGGAGAATCTGAATATCACACTGACACACTTTCCACGATACCCAATCACCCCAAAACTCCATCATTTTCCCATTTCCAACGTGACGAAAATCGCAATATCGATCACCATCAAGCCGATAAAGACCATAAATCCACAGTCACCCACCCCTGCGATATCGGCATGCGAAGATGACAAGGTGACGTTTCGATCCCATCAGACATTCATCGGCACCTCTGAGCCCGTCCAGGGGCGTCGCACACGACGAGGTAATTTCATAACGAATGAATACGTAATTTAGCACGTAGACTGGAACAGGGGTTGGGTGGGCTCCCGTGTGAGAGGGTAGGATTCTGGTGGAGAGAATGCCATCGCGTACAGTTACGTGAAGGGCTTAATTGCGGCTACAGGTGTTATGGTAAACTGGGAAAATTGCGTTTGTAGTGTGTGTTTTACCTCATGAAGGCGCCATTTTAGCGAGAACTGTTCTGCAGAAGTAGATGGAGACGCTGTTTGTCAACACGAGCGCTTCAAGAACAACGGAATTTTCGTTTTGATGAACAGTAGACGTCCTAGCATAAAATTGACGTTTCAATTACTCTCTTTTAAAATGGGTATGGTCTTGGGAGTCACCCTCTACATTCTGTATTCTTTCTTTCTTCACATTACGAGTTTTTATTTCTTGTAGGCATTCGAAAAGTCATTTTGGAACAAATCGAAATCTTCATTCTTCACGCTTGAAGAAAAACTCGATATACGAGTTATTCACGAATATGGCTCTATAGAATATTTTTAGGAAAGACACAAGATTCAGGATTGAAATTCTAAAGGTGAGCTTCAACAAGGTAGACGTCTTCTCGTATATTTCTTGAAGCTGTTAGGACTTTCGGTTTTTCAAATAGGAAGACCCATTTTTTTTGCATAAATAGATTCTCAATTGAATTATGGGTCTTTTTGAATCCAAAAGTTTGAATTTTCCCGAGAGAATTCTCTTTAAATGAGGAAATACGAAAAAAAATCTCAAAATTGAACTCTGTTGAAATACAGACAACTTCGAGGTTTTTTCATTTAAAATTCTCATTTTTGAGAATCTCCGAGAAGAAAGGCTGATGCTTCTTTTCCGATAGCGTGATTTTCAGAATATGATACAGGAGGTCGTAAATTCTTTGTTTAATTTAGAAGTGAAGAAACATCAAAAAGTCGTTTTTTTTCAAATTGGAACCCCATATTTTCGAAGGAACATTTTTCGAGATATTCAGGAAAAACGATTTCGTCTTCAATTTTCAATCTCATCCCGAATGTGTTTTTCTAATAAAAAGAACAACAATTTGTTTAAAGTTCCCAATGGGAGTATTAGTGAAGTCAACGTGAAAAATTCTCAGGAATGCAGAAAAAATAATTTGTAATGATTTTAAATGCTTTTGAAAGAATAATTAACAGAACATGTAACGATTTCATTACTGAAAATTCAAATTTCCCCTCATATGAAAAAAAATTAATTCTCCAGAATGATCACCGCAAATTCATCCTGAGCTTAAAAAAAGAAGAAAAACTGAACTCGTCTGAACTATACGAAAATATTTTCTCGATAACAAAGATTTCGAAAAACTTCACTTGAGATTGAGAATTGAAGACAAAATCGTGAATATCTCGAAAAATATTCATTTTGGGCTAAAAGTCTTGTATGTATGCTCCTATTATCTTTTGACGAAGATTTAGAAAATGTTTCGATTTTACAATTTGAAAAAAAAAACGATTTTTTGATGTTTCGTTATTTCTCACTTTGTGACCTCCTGTAGCATATTCTGAAAATCACGCTATCGGAAAAGAAGCATCAGCCATTCTTCTCGGAGATTCTCAAAAATGAGAATTTTTAATGAAAAAACCTCGAAGTTGTCTGTATTTCAACAGAGTTCAATTTTGAGATTTTTTTTCGTATTTTCTCATTTAAAGAGAATTTTCTCAGGAAATTCAAATTTTTAGAATCAAAAGACTCAGAATTCAATGGAGAATCTATTTATGCAATAAGAAATTGGTTTGAAAAACGAAAGTTGATGTCACTTCCGGAAAAACTTCCTAGAACCTTCAAAAACTATACGAGAAGTCGTCTTCTTACTTCAAGGTCACCTTTAGAATTTCAATCCTGAATCTTGTGTCTTTCCTAAAAATATTCTATAGAGCCATATTCGTGAATAACCCTGTATTCTAGAATACTCAACTATGGAGGAAAAAAACCGCTCACCACTACCCAGATTCTCAGGTACTCAAGAAAAAATTGAAATGAAGCTGGCAATCTTACCAAGAAAAGAACAAAGATACGCCTCATGAACAACACCTGCAAGTGAACAACTACGTTGGGACTACTCAAAGTTCAAATCAGCTTGAAGGAATCCTGTATCTTCTCGTGAAATCAGCTAAATCATTTTTGAAAAAAGAAAAAGCTCTGAGGTGTGCAGACTTGATGAAGACTCATGTAGTTCATGAGATCATAGATGGTGATCTGCATCCGAACTTTACTTTAAACAGCTCAAGGTAGAAAGCATCATTGCTTGGTACAGCTACTTAATTTGCTATTTAACGATCCACAAGTATCAAGTAATTTTATTCAGTTCTGAGATTAAGTACGTGAAAAAATTCTTGCATAGACGAGGAGGACAAAACCTAGAGTTTCATGGTGGTAAAAAAGCTTTCGAGAAGGTTATTTGTAGTTGAAGAACTTCTCCTTTCCAGACAGCCCTGGTATCCCTGCAACCACCTTAACAACCTCCTTACACGTGAAGACCTGTCCCCAATATCCGTATGGAAAGCTGCTACGGCAACCCCAAAGCGTCGATTCATTCGGAGCCCATTAAACCAGACGAAATGTGCATTTTATGCCACCCCCTCCGTCTCCTGGCCCTCACGTTCCTCACGAAACTAGGTCGAACCATCGATCGCCTCGTTTACAGGTCGAATCGAAGACCCGGTTAGCTTGGACACCTTCCCCGAGTGGAAGACCTGACATAGACTTCTTCACATGACAAAAAAGTATGCTTGAAGGCATTTGGAGGCAAGAGAGCTTCTATCTTCGATTGGAAAAGGCAAGTCCAATCGAGCATTCAGTTTGAAACTGCTCTATCCATACCCTGTTCAAGTAAGGGCATGCCAGAGAGTCTGGTCATCTCGGAACACCTACGTCTCTTCTGCGAACCATCTTTGTAATGTAATGGTCAAGAAAGTACGTCAGAAAAAATCTGTTGTTATCGGACTCTAACGAGTGTAGTGGGGGGAGCTAGAAACTCCTATTCATCTAGTCGCATAATGCCTTGGTCAAGAAACTTGTAGGAGTGAGAAATCAGCTTCGCTGAAGCCTTCCAAGATATGGATTCCATTAGATCTCCGAAACTGGAGATCGAGCTGTAGAGGTGAGAACAGCTTTGTCATAGGGCCTAATAGACCATGAGGTAGCAGTTGACTGTTACCCCTTTTAAACCAAGTACCTTGAACTTGTTGAACCGTCTTTCGAGCTTGCAAGCGTTGAATTTGATCTGATGTCATCTCGAAACTGCATTTCAGATTGATGAATGAATTGTAATACTGCATATCCATCCCAGATAGAGCTCCTATCATTCGACAGAAAGTCTTCAGGACACACTTGGAGAGTTTTACTTCACTTCGAACCAATGAAGGCGAAAATCACCTGCTTTTTCAGCTATGTGTAGGGTTTAACCAACGATGTGCTCGACTTTGGTTCAGGTTTGGTACTATAAATGACTTTTGGTTCGAAGTGGTTAGAATCTACACCCCATTTCCTGCTTCATACCGACTACAACTTCATTCATTAGACCAGTCTCTATGTCCCCTAAGCTTCCAGCTGTCGAAGCTCACCCCAAAGCTCTCGCTGCGTGGGAACGAAACTCTAGTTTCATCATTCGATGGAGTAATTACGAATGGGAGTCGAAGGAAACAACTTTGTTGAGCGAAATTTCCGTAACGAAGGTCGTGTCGATCTTCAATTGTTCAGAACGAAACAAAGGCAGCATCTCCGGAGTAATTGTATGGGGGGACCGGGAGGTGGAAAATTAAGAACGGAACCCCAGGATTCGATTACGCCACTAACGGCCCTTGATACGTGAGTTTGGAATCCGTGGGTGTTTGAAGGGGAATCTGATGTTATTCGGAAGATTTCGTCTATTCAGATTGTGGTGAATGGTACCTTGGTATAAGGAATATCCTAGATATCTGTTGGAGCACGTTTTGAATATTTCACGATTCTACCACTCAACGAAGAGGATTTGTATTTTGGGCAGCCTCAAAATAATAATAATAATAATAATAATGTTTATTCAGAACAACATCATGAACAAACTAATTAGGTAAGTGCTCTTATTGTTCCAGAATATATTTCCAGAATTCAATATTTCGGCTGCATTCTAATGTTTTTCGTTGATTATATTATTGGCATATTAACAACTATGAATTATTTGTTTTTAAAGAAGTATAAACTATAATCTGAAAAAAAATCAAAATATATTGACCAGCAAGTAAGTGTCATTGAATAAGTAGAAACTTATGTAATGGTAAAAGTTATAAATCATGAAGAAAGAGGGGTTACATTCCACTGCGACCTGATGGTCTATTGTGCCCAAAGAGATGATTAAGAACGATAATTATTCATAATTATCAATACATCTTTATCAATGATTTTCAAACATTTAAAGACTTATGAAAGAAACTACCGACTGAGCTTGAATGATACTCGACATTGTAGAACACTTTTCTCTTACTGCCCCCTATCTCAAAAAACAATTTCAGGAACAAGAGTAATAATATGCTGCTCCACAAGGATTAACGAAAATCGCTGTAAAATCATTCAAAACTCAATAACAACTTGAATCGATCCAATAAAAATCAGTATGAGACATTTCGTCAATCTGTGTCGCCTTTTTTCTGAAGTTTGGTTCTTTACATATGCTTAATGAATGTTCTTATTTTGAAATGGAGTCAGTTTATCAACGGCTATGATTTGAAACGAGTTTTCTGAAAATGCCAAGACTCAAATTAACAAACGCTGAGGCTAATACTGCTATCCGAATGCTACAGGGTGGCCTAACTCGGGTTGTTGTAGCGGAAAGGCTCCAAATCAGTCACAGTGTGAAGAAAGCCTACATCTACGAGTAGACTGCTACGGAATAGATACTGTTCAAAATTCAAATGGGGTTTAAGTTTCCATCGAAAACATCAGACTACGTTCGAAGAAGTTGAATCTTGGTTTTAGACGTCCATTAAGAGGAGTTCCATCAACACGTGATTATAAGCTTCAAAGACTGAAATGGACAAGGCAACATATCAATTGAAACGATCAGTGGTGTAGTGTCCTTTTCAATGATGAATCCAGATATGGACGATTTTCAGATTCTCGAAAAATAAGGGTACGGACAATCACGTCGCTATGTCCAAGAAGTCTATCCATTCCGAGGGGGTAGTGTTATGGTATGGGCCGGGATATGTTTCAACGGGCGCACAGATCTACACATTTGTCCTGGGAATATGACCACCTTACACTATAGGGAGCATGTAATTGCCAATGTTTTTACAAATTTTCACGCAGCTATTGGTGAAACTTTTCAATTTCTAGACGATATTCTAGACCGCACCGTGAGCCATAGTTGAGAATGCGCGCGTGGAGCTTGGTATTCCACATTTACCAATACCAATTTGAATTCCATAGAACATGCCTGGGATATGCCCTTAAGAAGATTAGGTAATCAACAACCTACCCCAGAATCCTTAAATGATCTCAGTAGCTTCTGCCCCGTTTATGGAACCAAATTCCTCAAAAAATGTTTAATAACCTCTAGTGTAGTATGCATAGAAGATGTCAAGCTGTTACTGATGCCCGTGGGGGCCAAACATTGTATTGATAGTCTTAAAATTCTCGAATGCTCTGAGAATAAAATTTCGTTATTTCACTCGATTCTCCTTAACCACCCTGTATACGCTGCAGACCTACAGGCTAAAATTAATTTAATTTCCTGCAACTTGAAATCATATTCATATTAATTTTCATCACAAAATCTCATTCAAACTATATGTTTTTGCCATTCAAGTCAATATCCCTAACTAATGTCGCGTAGTTTATTTGTAATACATGGATGAAAATATCGAGAATCCGGTAGGAACAGACATATTTGAGAAAAACATGGAAATAGTTGATTTTTTGACCTTTGACATTTGGAATTTTATAGACGGGGACACTCTACAGTCTGAAGGGTTTTAGAAAAGTTATGGGATGTCGAAATAAATGCTTTAACAAGTTTATAGCCAAAATATCGACTGTATTTCGATCATCATGACTGGACTGTCATGCTAATAGATTGAATTCATATTAAGATAGGGCCTCCTATTCCATTCTTAGATGGATATCCATGTCTGGGAATTGCACCATGTGTTTATCTTCGATTCAGAATGTGTTATTGACGAATGAAGGCTTTAGCAAAGCTTCACTTCAAGAATATTCTAGGGATCATGGATAAACCAATTCAATGTCTCGAGAGAATATTGGAAGAATGAACAGATGAAGATGTTAGGATGTAAATATGGCCCTCAGATCCTCAGACCTTTTCGAGACATGATTCTCGAACCTGGTGTCGCCCTCTTCATGCGAATAAGGAAACCATAATTCAATCACCTCGAGTAACTATCGATCAGTTGTCGAATTCTATGTCTTTTCAAGACTGCCAACCTTGCAATTTCAGGCGCGCAATTTGAACTGGAATAATTCCTCAAACGAGAACGACTGCGTTGGCTTCAGGAAGAGATTACTCGGATCTGGTGCGAGTCTTTTCGCGGAAAAGCGATCAATTACGACGAGCGGGAAACATTCCGCCTTACGCCTACTTGGCGTTCCATCTATCGGCGGAGCAGACAGGCGAGCTACCGATGAATTAGAGAGCTATACGTCTAAGCCAAGTCCAATCGATATCAGACCCTTCAGTCTGACATACAAATGAATTCCTTCAGCTGGCGCTACGCGCAGTTGGAGGGAACTCGTGCTGCTCTACTGGGCATTTTCCATACTCCAAAAATCCTTCGTAGATAGCGTTCTTCTTTCCAAGATGAAATTTCATCGGAATAACTAAAAGATGAGGCAATGAGCTTCGACGATTATTATTGAACAGTTTCAAACCTTCAAAACCAATAAATCAGGTTGATAAATAAATTTCCATCTTGCATCTGCTTCCAAAAATCCAACCTGTTCCTTCTGGAGACGTAGTAGGACTTATAGTTTGCAAGTAGTTTGTAACGGTATGATTTACCGATATCAAATTTCGGGAGTTTCTGGATCGCCTCGGATCGGGAACACGACGCGAGGTCGTGAGGACAGTTATGTGTGTGCCTCGTTGAACGGAAGACGAAAAATCCTCTCTCTGATGTCCTGCTATTCTGACACTGCACCTGAAGAGGCAGTAGTTTATTCTCTTATTCTCGAGTGAAATAGTTTAACCTGGGCAATTGTTACGATTGGTGAGTACGAAGTTGATCAGACAACCATATACCTATTTTCACTAACGATTCATATGTTTCATATGTGGTGAGACACGCTTGGGTTCCGCCATTTTGAGGATCGTACGACTTTCCATCTGATTTCTTCAACCATCCGATGAATCAACTTTCCTTCTGAGTTAGTTTATCTATGTTATGGTTGATTAATTGAATTTGAACATTTCACAGTTCCGTGACCCTCTGATTTTCAATTTCTCGATTTATCTGTGCCAGTGTTTCAGTGAACACGTGGACATTTTTTCCTTTCTTGAATTTTCTTTATGTAAACTAAGATTATCAGAGATCTCGGGGAATTGTGGAAGTTTGACGATGCAAAAAACTGATGCAAGTGCTTTTTGAAAGCCTTTTTGGAGGGAGCTAAGTCTCCGACAACTACCTTTTTGAAGAGAGCTAAGCCTCCGGCACCTTTTTGAAGAGAGCTAAGCCTCCGACACCTTTTTGAAGAGAGCTAAGCCTCCGACACCTCTTTGGAGGGGACTAAACCTCCGAAACCTCTTGGGAGGGAGCTAAGTCTTCAAACCTTCAGTACCTGCACCTCGGAGGAAACTAAACCCTCAGCACTTCTCATGGAAGAAATACAACCTTCACCTCTTACAACGCCATTCTTTCTGGAGGAACTGCAACATCTTTCTGGAGATTTAGGAGTTCGAACTTTGGAAGAAATCGAGGGATAGTCACTTCCCTTACCTGGCATTGTTACAACAAGATAAGTTGACAAGGAACGAAAAACGTGAATGATGTTTCGTTTCTGACGAATTGTTCATAATTGTACATATTCTTGTCCTCATGTTTTAATGTTTCAATTTGTGATAGTAGATATTGTAAATAGCTATTGTCATCAGAGAGGAATTGATCTCGACTGTTCGAGTTTTGATTATCATCAGCCTGAGTAGGAGCATATTACCTCTTTTTACTTCATATAAATGTAAGGTGGTCTCATGTTCTGAGTGGCTAAAGCATCTATCGTTAAATCATTACCTAACGTAATCTTTTTAACCTTACATAATTGCCAACCAACGTAAGGTATAATTTTTTTTTGTGCTCACACAATTGGTGACCAACTTGAAAGGGTGTGATTTCTCTTTGACCTTACTACTGCGACCCTATGGTCTATGATGCACCTTGACAAAGCTGTTAGAGTTCGCCTTCGAGTTCCAGAGATCTAATAAAATGAAATAGATGGGAAGGCTTCAGCGAGGCTAATCAGATATCAATTTTTCTCCAAATCGATCCAGAGGAGAGTTTCTTGAATCTAATATGCATTGGTATGATTTAGCTATCAGAGAAGATTTTCCTGCAACCTTCTGATCAAAGACACAGATCTGGCGGCTCATCAACCTTAAAGCATGGTAGTTGAAGTAAATTAGATCTGAATGAGAAAATTTTCAAAGAAATGTGAAAAGCTGTTTTTTTCCTTTGGTATCCTGAAAAATCAGCATCCGAGGATTGCAGGACAGACAATGATCACCATCTGAGGAGCGGAGATGAGCAGAAATGACGACAAACGGAGTGTGTATTGCGAATCTCAAAGCATCGGCGCTCCACAGCAAGACAAAGAACACTGGCAATATTCGTTATTGGCATGTTAAACACAGCCGACTACAAAGAGCCCCATCTAAAACGCTCTTCATTTGTTTGCATGGCGGACGTGATCCTTTCGGCGAATGTACCGAGATGGAATAATTGAATAACGTTCTCGGCAAAACGATTCCGTAGGTGACTACGCCGAACCAGCTCCGATTATTTCTGCGAAATGGCGGAACTGATGCCTTGTACGAGCACAAAGTGTTTCGTATGAAGGGTTTTCGACGTTCAGGAAACGATGCGATAGTCGGGAACAGGGAATTTCATGGCATTCCGTCGATATGCACGCTCCGTTTGTTCGGATATACGGAGGTATCAAAAATTGATGACGAATATTCGACGACAGATTGTCCCTTTGGGATGTGATGAGACATTCAATCCATATTTTGAAATTCCAGACGTATCCATTCATCATTCAATTCACTGAAAACAGGGTTTTATGTTGCTGCATTAGTTTCGTGCCTTTCAATGGATTGAGCAGTCTCTTTTCCAAGTATACTGCTCCACAAGTGTTAGGGATATTGTATTCAATCGTTTTGAAAAATATGTAAAGTATCACTTTTCGGCGAGGAGAAACACATCTACGTGAAGAATGGTTACTTTAGGTTCTAGACATCCATTAAGAAGAGTTTCATTAACACGTCGCCATCAGCGTCAAAGATTGGAATGGGCAAGGCAACACATCAATAGGAACGATCAATGGAGTCCTTTTCACTGATGAATCCAGATATGGACGATTTCCAGATTCTCGAAGATAAGGGTATGGACAATCCCACGCATACCCCGTAATAGTCGCTATGTCCAAGAAGTCCATCCATTCCGAGGGGGTAGTGTTATGGTAGGGGCCGGGATATGTTTCAACGGGCGCACAGATCTACACATTTGTCCTGGAATTATGACCGCCTTACACTATAAGGAGCAAGTCATTGACAATGTTTTGCCAAATTTTCACGCTGCTTTTGGCGAAACTGTTCAATTTCTAGACGATAGCGCTAGACCGCACCGTGCAGCCATAGTTGAGAATGCGCTCGAGGAGCTTGGTATTCCACATTTACCAATACCTCTGCACTCACCACATTTGAATTGCATAGAAAATATGCTCCAAAGAAGATAAGACAATCATCAACCTACCCCAGAATCCTTAAATGATCTGAGAGAGCCTCTGCTTCGTTTATGGAACCAAATTCCCCAAGAAACTTTTCAACAACCTCGTGTGTAGTATGCAAAAACGATGTCAAGCTGTTATTGATGCTCGTGGAGGCAATAAAATGTATCGATAGTCTTAAAATGCTTGAATTCTGACTGTATTTCGGCTGTATTTCTGGTGCTGGATATAATCAGAATTGAATAGAAAAATCCTGCGCATGCTTTATGATAATATGAGACCTACCCATCTTTTAGTCTCTTCACAAAAAGTTTTCTCGCATTCGCTTTTTGTATATGAAGGAGAAAAAATTAAGCTTTCATAACCGACATGAAACTATTTCGATATCTGAATGCTGAATGTTGAAAATTTAAAGGAAATTATGAGAGTTCTGCTTCTGAAAAGTGTTATTGTTCTTGTGAATTTGATATGAACATGTCCTCATACATTCATTAATGTCATAAAAGAGAGCATTTCATGAATTATTTATTCATATATTTAAACACTCAACGTTAAACGAGGCCAATTGTCAACAGAGGGGCAATTTGGTGACCAGTAAAGCCATAACTCTTCATTTGGATGTTATGAGAGTGCTCAGGGGGAATTTGTAGGTAGTTTACATTGGTTTTTGTTGTTGCAGTTTAATATATGGTGAAAAAGGGGGAAATGAGACAAATCTTCTCTTGGTATTTGCGGTTTTGTTAAAATTGCTTGGTTCCAATGTATAAGAAGGATGATTCTTATGGATAGATTGAAACGAAACGAAAATTGGTTTTGTTAGGGTCTTTGCATCTGCATCATCATTATTATTGGCGAATTCAACGACTGGAATACTTGTTCTGTTAGGAACACAACTTATTTACAATTAACTCAAGTGTTGATATTTGTAAAAAGTTATTATTTTCTCGTTGAAATCAGGTTGAATAGAATGATCCAACTAAAAGTTATCAGATCTCATGTAGAGCCTAACTGCTAACTCTACACTCTTCAATTTCATGAGTCTTTATTCCACAAACTCTATGCCTTGGTCGAAATGAGTGACTTGGCCGTTTCTCTTCCGCCACGTGAGTGTAAGGTGAAAAATTAATTCGCTGTTCATAATTTTTCTGTTATACAATAGTTCTTGTGAAGATAGAGAGTGTAGAGTTAGAATCTTGGCTGAACATGAGATCTGATAACTTTTTGACAATGTTAGAAATACGGCCTCGTTTTGGCAATATTTTACATGAAAAAGTTTTTGCTTGGATTTCAATTCTTTTTGTACGTTGCTTCTGACAAAATCCTTTCATTTTGTTCTTTTTTCCCCAATAATACCTAAATAAAATGTTATTTTTACGACAATGTACGGAATGCAGAAATATACCTTTATCTACCTAGGTTCAAGATGCGATGGCGATGTATTTGACAGCTGCCATCACAGCTATTGTATAAAGAATCCTATGATTATACAATGATCACAACGGGAAATTACACAATGGAGCTTTATGGCGGTATTCTGCTTTTTCTCTGTAAGCTACAAATCTGTAGCGTACGATTGATCTGCATCTATGTGGCTGACTTACATATTCGTAAAGAATGAAATTCCGGAAGTTTTTCTTTAACTGTCGTATTAGAAGTGTCAATTTTGACTACTCCGTAAAAAAAACATAGAAAAGAATTTAAATCTCTGTAAAATTAGACCGAAAGTATTGATTATTGGATATATTTATGTTCACTTTGTGTTCTTTTCAACAAGAAATAGTATATTCTAAAACAAGTTGCAGAATGAGCTCCTATTCCAACACGAATGCTAAATTCGAAAACAAGCGACGAAGGAGCGAGTTTTCGAAAGCATGAGTGTTGGGATTGCCTTCTGCAACGAGTATTAGACGATATTTTCTCTATTTCAGTCAAGTTTGGTGGAAACGTTTTGAAATTCAAATAAAAATTCAGATTAGAGACTTTTGTATTGTATCTTGGCAGTTGGAGTCACTAACGAAATTTGACAGATTGCGGAATTTGAATTGATTTGATCGGAGTGGATCGGAGGTCAGTACTGACAACCACTTTTGTATTTTGTCTTGGCAGTTGGTGTGACATACAAAATTTGACAGATCACGAAATTTGAATTGATTTGATTCGAAACTTGATTCGATCGGAGGTCAGTACTGAAAATCATAAAACGAAAAAAATAACTGAAAACAATGCTGTAATGAGTTTCATTACAGCACTACTTTTAGTACTGTAGTATCATTACGATACTGAAATAGAGAATAGTATATTCTAAAACAAGTTGCAGAATGAGCTCCTATTCCAACACGAATGCTCCTTCGCTACTTCGTCGCTCGTTTTCGAAAGCATGAGTGTTGGAATTGCCTTCTGCAACGAGTATTAGACGATATTTTCTCTATTTCAGTGAAGTTTTGTGGAAAACTCTCGAAATTCAAATAAAAATTCAGATTAATGACTTTTGTATTGTATCTTGACAGTTGGTGTCATTAAGGAAATTTGACAGATTGCGGAATTTGAATTAATTTGATTCGAAAATTGAGTGGATCGGAGGTCAGTACTGACAACCACAAAACGAAAAATATAACTGAAAACAATGCTGTAATGAGTTTCATTACAGCACTACTTTTAGTACTGTAATGAACTCATTACGATACTGAAATAGAGAAAAGAAATTTACAACCGAAATGCGAAAATGAAACTTAAAAATAGTTGGGTATAGAAAAGTATTTTATTTTCTGTGACAAAAACAAACCATTCAACATAACCTCACAATATACTTTTCGATGTGTTTCCTGTAAGCTACAGATTTATAGAAAGCGTCGAGAATAGTAATTTTCCTGTAATCTTATGAAGAGTTATAGATTTGCTTATAGACGAAAGCAGAATACCGCCATTAATTTGGCGGTATACGTCGAGAGTCATTAAAATTCTTACTCCAAATGAGTCAGCGCTTTATTCGAAATCATCTCCAACGGATACGAAAGTAGACAAGACCTACTGATCTCCGATTGTCTTCCTTCGATTTTTCAGCGACAAGCAAAGAAGGAAATAAGGCCGAAAAAGCAGTTCTCCCGGCTTCCCGACCGGTAAAATACGGTCCCGCGGGCGCGCGGGGGGGCCCGTTAATGAGGCAACGCGAAATTGGATTGCAGCCGAGCAATTATCGGAATTGAGGCGGTCGAAAGCCCTCACGGATCGGGTTGAAAGTATCGACAGATGATTTGGTTTCCGCTCCTCTTCTTCCGCCGAATGGAATTGGTCCTCCGACCCGGATCCGAGCGTTCGAACGTCTCCCTTCGGCGCTCCGCGATTTAGCGTCGCGATTTCAGCGGAATTGGGTTTTATATCGGCGCTCCGACTTTGAAGTACCATTCGAAAGCGGGGTCTCGTGATTTATGCTCGCAGAGGTGGAGATAATGAAGGGCTTAATGATTGGGGTATCATTGTGGAATTATTCGAGTTTCGTCCTCATGAGCCGAAAGCCGTTTAGTGTGCGTAATCGTTGAGTTATGCCACTCGAAATGAATGCTCTTGGGTTTTAGCGTTAATGAAGACGAGTCGAACAATGAATTTGCTTTTATGTGTGATCCGAGATTTTATTTAATACTACAACATTTCCGAGTGTAATTCAGAAATTGTCAAGTGTATTTCAGATTAGTCACTTTGATTTCAGAAAGCGTCAGTTGAATTTCAGCTAAGTCAATATTGAATTTCAGAAAACATCAAATGTATTTCAGATAACTCAATTGAACTTCATTTGATATTTTCTGAAATTCAATTGTTCAAGGTCTTCATATACTTCATAACCGTATAAACTACCCCCTTTCAGCGAAAAATATGAAAAACTGGGACTTTATCAATATAATTAATTAATTTCAATCAATTTTATAGCAGTATTTTGGATCAATGTTAGTTTTAGTTATTTTTATTTTTCAACCCCTGAAAGTAACCCTCTTCTGTTCAAAATAACAAAATGAAAATATCATTTGATGATTTCATTTATTAATCACTTTATTCACGTGAAATTAATACTTTTTGTGTCAAAAAATTAATCTGATTCTGAGTGGCTGTCGCCACTGTCAATTATTTCTTCATCTTTGCCAAAGATTGTTCAACTGTTTTGGCAGTTAACACCTGCACATTCCCCACATGTAGCGTTACAAAAAAGACTCAGTTTTCTGCAGGTGTATGACGCATTGCATCCTTTTTTGCAGTTACAAAAAATCATTTTCAACAGTTTTTGTGGTGCAGGTTTTTTTTGCATTTTTGTGGGCTGGAAATATCTATTGGTACTATTCCAACCACAATCATCTGAATTGAGAGCTTTATGACCTAGCTAAATTTGAAGTTGATGATTTCAGGCAAGCATTTTTTTCATCGGAAGTCGTCGTTTTTGGAATTACCGGTAATGGTTGTCGGAAGTCACCTCATAATAGGATCAATGCGCCCAGAAAACATCCGTTGAGGCAACTGAAAATACACAGTAATTGTTCACAGATATAATAGTAGAATGGAGATTTGTTCAAAACATTTCATCATAAAATTTTCCGTAGTGTAAGGAAGAGAGGTGTAATAAAACACGGACTCAGATGCGATAATATTATTAGAAAATTTAGTTCACCGAATTAATATCAAATAAAATACATTCACGAAAACCCTATCAACCCTAGCGAAACCTACTGGCGTTATTCGAAAGAAAGTAAATTATTTTCTAATTTTTTTCCATTTCATCAAATCTTTCAGGGTTTTATGGTATTTTATGTTAACCCCTCGGTAGAAGAATCCAACAATAAATATTTCATAACAAAAACTTCATTCAATCTTGAGTTATAAATGGTGTAACCAATAATATGGCTGATTTAGTTTTATGTATTAAGATAAATTCACAGTTTCCAGACTCTTCAGCGATCTGATATACAATACAGTGCTCTAGCATTATTATAATTGAAAAAATATTTCTGCCTGGAAGACCTTTGAAGAATGGTTGAATGTGACTGTGCCAATGCCTGTCATGATTCAAAACCATTTTGCACCATTTATTGGTATATCTTTTGATAGTTTGGTAGGTCGATACATTGTCGAAGTTTTCTTGATGCTAGTTTTTCATAAGAAGATTTTCTGATGAGATTAGTGATTAACATTGTGACGACCAGGTTTTCTAATTTACCAAAGCAAACTTGTAATAGTTTTCACGAAAAACATCAATCAGACTGATGCCCGAAGAGAAGTTGGAACATTGGCAGTTGCAGGTGATTCCATCTCCATTACCGAACCGTTCCAATCTCCCACAGCTAACTCCCGAGACCATCAATACATCCTGCCCCAACAAACGCAAAATTGATGGGGAGGAAATCCTGTCTGGATACAGCCCTTATCACCTTCGCTTCTCAGACGATTCGAGGACGACGTTTTGGCCCAAGTTCAACAGCAATTATAACGCCGAGAATCGCACAATTATACCCTGTTAATGATCTGTTGGAACGAACACCACTATAAGAAAATCTAGGGTTTATCTTCACGGCTGCGAGATGCGTCGCAGCCTCCGGCTCGCATGTTCCTACCTGCCTGCTAATTAGGCGCTTATAATTGGAGATCGTTCTCTGGGGGAGCCCCCAGTTGGGCTCGTTGTGTTGGCGAGGGTTTAGGAATTCTATGAGCGTCAGACGGGTGTATAGGAGGCTATTGAATTCGAGTTGTCGCGATTATCCTTCCTGGATTGATATCCTTGTTTGGGAGCTTGATATATTTTGCAGGAGATAAGATGCGCCGAGTATTAGCTTCGAAATATACAGCGAAATAAGTCCCTTGGCAGAGAGTCTTCGAGCGTAAACTGTGTACAAGAAATTTGGCAACTATGTCTGGGAGTCGTATCGTAATGGCGCGATGCGAAGTTAAAGCAGAGCTCAAGAAGTTGTAGGTTTGGAATTTCATTCCTATATTTATGTGATCGCAGTATATTCTTGAATATAGTTTTCAGACAACACTCAAACAAAATGAATATCAGTTTCCAAAATTACGATGGATCTATTTTACTGAATAAAATTGAGGTTTTCTCACCATACTAATTTTATGAATCTACTAATTGACAACAGAAGGAGCTTTTTGATTTTTTTTTTGTGAAACATAGATTGTGTAACAAGGAGTTCGATTAAAATTTGCAGAAGAAATCGTGAAGGTTCTTTTAAAAAAAAACTCTTCGTCACTTGATTATTTTTGTTATTTCTGCAAAATTTTTAAATTTCACAACAAACCATATCTTCGAAGAGATCCGAAGTCGATGTTAAGTTGTTAGAATGCCTAGATTATGTGTACGCAGAATAAATGAATATAAAAGAGGTCTACGAAAGGCGGGGTACTGTTATGAGATATTGTCAAGCGTGGTTTGATTATGACTAAAATCGAAGAAGAGTAGGCACAAATTAACTTCAAGAGATCGACGTTTAAGACTTATGACCATTAGAGACCTATTTGCGACAACTCGATCTTTGGCTGACGACTCTGACGAGTGGTTAGAAGAACAAGGCCATCCTATAACTGTCTGAACTTTTTCAAGTAGAAATGGTAGAATTTCCTCAGAAAATTGTCAATCGATAACGATTGAATTAAATGAAGATTCATACATGACACTTCCTTTATTTTCGTGTTTCGTCGTATTTTCATATCCTCATTACTTTAGTTTGGAATATAGTAAATGAACAAAGCTCAGGGCATGATGCCAGTAGTGAACTCATCAAACGTACAAATTTTCAAATGCATAGCTTGTACACTTCAGATTTTAAAGAAATCTAAAAACCCCCGATTTTGTCACTCACTCACTGATGATCATAAAAACTGTTAGGGTACTTCCCGAAGTTGAAATTCGGTATGGAGCTAGTTTTAGTACACAAACAACGGAAAAACTCTTAAACTTGAAACTTTCACCCCCCAACCCTTACAACCAGGGGATGTAAAAGTTTGTATGAGACTTCCGCCAATTTTGATTTGTGGCTGAAAATTGATATATATGGAGGACTGCTTGTTATAAATGATAAGAAAAGGTATTCAAGAATTCTCAGGGAAAATTGCCCCCACATTTTGAATATGGTCATAAAAGGAGGTGCTCGTAAAACGCCTCATGTTTATTTATTATTTACACCAAATACAATTTCCCTGTAATAACCTCAAACTCAGTTTCAATTGTGCAATTTCCCGTTGTGATGATTATATAATGATAGGATTCTTTATACGAAGGTTGTGATGGTAGCTCTCAAATACATCACCATCGCAGCTTGAACCTAGGTAGGTGAAGTTGTATTTCTATACTTCGTACATTGTTGATTTTGAACATGAATTGTGAATTAGTTTGACTTGAGATAGATCTCGCAATAATTATATTTCATTTACCTATTATGGGGGGAAAAATGAACAAAATGAAAGGATTTTGTCTTAAGCAACGTACAAAAAGAATTGAAATCAAACCAGAAACATTTTTATGTAAAATATCGCCAAGACGAGGCCGGCCGTATTTCTAACATTGTCAAAAAGTTATCAGATTTCATGTAGAGTCAAGCTGCTAACTTTCGCTCTTCATCTTCACAAGTCCTTATGTCACAAATTCTATGTCTAGCTCAAAATGAGTGACTTGTGAAGATGAAGAGTGTATAGTTAGCAGCTTGGTTCTACATGAAATCTGATAACTTTTTGACAATGTTAGAAATACGGCCTCGTCTTGGCAATATTTTACATAAAAATGTTTTTGGTTAGATTGGATTGTCAGTTATTAACTCAACTGTCACAGTGTTCACTTTGCTTCCACGAAATAAAAAAAAATTCTAAAATTTCACCTCTCATTGGAATTTTTCATAACGATTGAAAAATTTATAAGAAGATTTGAAAAATATTCTCTGCCTATTCATCTATTGTATCATACCGAAGTTATTTTAAGATCAGTCTGAAACGTACTAGCCATCAGGAATGAGAAAATCAAAAGAAACCGATACTTTAAGAATTCTCGAAACACGAGAAACAACCTTAGACTTCCTCCCTTCTCGGAATTATGCAAATCCACCTTTATTTTCAATCCTGGCACCAGAGATGTTACAACCAGTCAAACAGCTGCCTTCAACGCCCTTATAAAAGAAGGTACATATTCAGCGCGGGGCAACATTATCTGAATAAAAGATATACCCCGAAGGGCACCTCGAAGGCTCACTCTAATCCCCCTTTATGAAGATATAAAATGGAAAACCTTATATAACTCCTTAGAAATCTGTCGCGAAAAATACGATAATGATGATGGCTGCAAGACATGTTGTAGACCTGGAGCTGACGCTCTCTAAGCGACGTAATAAAGAACCCTCTGAATGTATCCGAAGGTTAGGGACTTTGAACGAGGGGTTTAGGGAGAGAGCCTCAATTTTCTCAGTGTTGACACAGGGCGGAACTCATTATAGCTTTACTGCGAGAAGATTGGAGAATGGATATTAGGCAGCATTGTTGTGAATCATCGACGTTGAGATTGAAATTGAATTTTTATGGAATTCGGCCACTTCGAATCGTTTACTTTTAGTATTATCTGAGGGAAATATACTAAGAACTGATTTTCATCAATTAAGAAGGTTTCCATATTCAGATTGTTCTCAAGTACAATGGGAGATAATAAAAAAATTGTTCAATTTGGCGATTGGGCATTTTATAAACTCTATCTGTATGATATCGATTAAATTATATCGTTGGAGAATTCTGAATCTTTTAATCAGCGTTTTCTCTCTCAGTCCTTAGAAAAAAAATATGAATGGTAGAGGAAATTTTTCCTAATTAATTGAACAGATGACCCTATGGAAGTTTCAGAATGGTTTACCTGCAATAAAAAGATCCTCTATGATCTGCAGAATAGTGCTTGAATCAGAGGTTAAAATTTATTTTCCTGAATACTGTTGACATAATCCAACTTAACTATGAATTTTGAAAAACTAAAAAATCTTTTAAATCTGATTCAGACCACCAGAAATGAAATCGAAAAAAATTTTGGTCACGATGATGTATATTGAAAAAGGTATCACTGCATCAGAATTCAAAACCATTTCCATGAGATGATCTTGTATTCCAGGTACGATAGTGAGCCAGAACCGAATTAACCGCTTAATTATAGCACCCTATCTCGGGAACCAAACCCGTAATCCCGAAATTTATGTTAATATTAGTGTTAGACTTGATCCCCTACTTATTTCGAAACAGAGCAAATATTGTCCCAGATTAATGCCAACCTCTAATCAAACAACACGTGGCAAGCATATACTCTGCGTGTTTGAATATCACTTAGGACTTCTTCATTATTGTTTTTAGAACATAATTCTACGATGTTCTTTTTGGAAATCTCATACTAGAAACGGTAGATGAGCATCAAATCGAGAATTAGATTTGAAGCAGAGATCCTATTGGATGAGCTTGAGATCTCCTGATTTCAATTTTTTAAGGGAGATCTTTGGCATTGCTGTCTGGAAATGAGCAGAAAGAATCAAATGAAATAATTCTATTTGTAGTGTGCAGCTGCCCTATAAGTGCCGTGTATATCAGCTGATTATGAAGTTCAAAGGGCTGTGAAATTACATTCAAACTCTTCATTATGTCAGCTATCCTGGTCAATCGGATTTAATTGTCGTACGACAGAAATTTTTTTTTAAATTGATTGAAATACAATTTTCAAAAAGAACGTAGAATTATTTTCTGAAAATAATCATAAAGAAGTCATAACTGATATTCAAACACGCAGAGTATATGCTTGCCACGTGTTGTTTGATTAGAGGTCGGAATTAATCTGGGACAATATTTGCTCTGTTTCGAAATAAGTAAGGGATCAAGTCTAACACTAATATTAACATAAATTCCGGGATTACGGGTTTGGTTCCAGAGATAGGGTGCTGAAATTGAGGGGTTAATTCGCTTCTAGCTTACTATCGTACCTGGAATACAAGCTCATCTCATGGAAATGGTTATGAATTCTGATTTACTGATACCTTTTTCAATATACATCATCTTGACCAAAATTTCTTTCGATTTCATTTCTGGTAGTCTGAATGTGATTTTTTAGTTTTTCAAAATTCATAGCTATGTTCGATTATGATAAATGATGAATTTCGAGTACAGTATCTTATCTAACTCAACCATCGTTCTATTAAAGCACATTATGGAAATCTCAAATTTATTCTACAACTGAAGATGTTCTCAATGATAATTATTTTTACCAGAATTATGCATGCATATGTTATCCACTTTCAACGTTTTTCTTCTATAGAATTTTTTTCCCCAGCAGGAATTAAAACAGATGATATTATCAGATTTTGAATGTATTGGCTCCATTCTAAAATCAGTTGTTCTCGGTCAATTCTAGTGATCAACAGTTTGATTTTCTACACTCGATCGCTATGCAACGCGAAACACGCAATTTGACCCAAGAGCCGTCGTTTTGCGAGAAGAAGGGTGGACATACACAAGAATTGCAGAAAGGTTTGGAGTTTCCCATACAAGTGTGTCCAGAATGTTGCAGCGATTCAAGGAGACAGGTATGAATGTCAGAAGATCAGGACAGGGTAGACCACGGGTAACAACTGCCATTCAAGAACGTTATACTTGAGAGTTTCTTCGTTGAGACAACGGTTTGCAACCGCTCGCCTCCTTCCAAATCAGGTTGAGCAAACTCATGGTGTGCAAATTAGCACTCAGACAATCAGAAATCGCCTCAGAGAATATGATTCAAAGCCTGGTGACGCGGCAAGAGGCTCAGCTCTTACCCCAACCCATCGGATTTTGCGAGAGAGCATATCCATTGGGAAGAGGCCGATTGGGACTGAGTTCTGTCCACAGATGAGTCTAGATTCTGCCTCTACCATTGTGATCGACGTTCCCTTGTATACAGACGTCCACATGAAAGATATACTCAGTGCAATTTCCTGAATACTACTGGTTTCGGGGGAGGTTCGATTATGGTATGGGGTGAAATATCTTTGACTGCTCGCTTTACTAATAATGGAGCTATGAATGCTGATAAGTATATAAGGAACATTCATGAAGCGCATGTAGTTCCATTCGCCCCATACATTGGTGAAATTTTCATTTTTATGGACGATAATGCCCCTTGAAGGGGTTGAATGAAGTCTCTCGAATGGAATGGCCAGCAAGAAGCCCAGATCTCAATCGGATTGAGCAGGTTTGGGACAACCTCAATAGAAGGCTGAGAAGTTCAGAAAATCATCCAGCTACTCTTAATGACTTAGGAATCCAACTCGGAGAAATTTGGGAAAGATTAGATCAGAACATTTTAAGATCACTCATTTTGAGTATGAATTGTCGTATTCGAGCTGTAATTAACACAAGGGGTGGAAATACCAAGTATTAAATCACCTATTAGCATTTCAGTATTTGAAAATTGTTCATTTCTCTTCTTTCACATAAGATTCGGTGAAATCCTGAATTTTTCTTCCATTTAATGTGTCTTGTTTCGTTCAAAACCTTCCTTAGAGAACATAAAAAATAAGTTATAAAGTCAATGTAGAGTTAACTTTCATTGAAATTGAGATTTTCAGAATGCGAGGTAATATTTTTGCGCAGTGTAGTATCTAGTCAAGCCTTTCTGACGGGTCCGTTAGTCATTCCAATCGGAAATATCGCCTGTTCCTCGTTCGGATGGCTCCCAATAATTTCATATAGTCCCCTGGCTGTTATTCATTGTACGAAACCTGATTAAAATTGATTCTTCACCTGATTTCACTCCCCAGTCGCGACTATCAGCTAAAACCAGTTAACAAAGCGAATAACTCGAGGGAGAAATTGGGCCAATTCGTCGCGCCGAAAACTCCTGTTCCCCGGAACCAAATGCACGGGACTCCCACCCTTCCTCCCATGGGCGCCCGCAAGGGGGGCTGAGATTTTGATCCCCTATCGAATTGTAAACTCCCTGAGGCGTGTTGAGCACTTTTTGGGTGAACAGAAATCATGGTAAATTTTCGAAGAAGATGAATTTCAAGTTTTTGTTTACTTAAAACGAAGTAATAAATTCATAAACTACCCCATGCTTATCGGCATTCTCTTCAATCGCTACCAGATGTTCGCTTTATGACCGGTTTTTTTAGGCGGCTTCTTTGATGCGACAAGTGGGACTACTATTTCGATATTTATTGTCCATGTATTTGAAATCGAAACAATCGAAACCACGTTGAGAGTGTATTCAGAGAGTATTCTTAGTTTTTAGTGTATTTGACTCCAAATTGTGTTATCCAGGGTAACTTCTTTAATTATTTAAGTAGCTGATTTTTTCGTTCGGCGCCTCTCAATGTGAAGTTTCAACTTTTATAATTGTAGATTATTGATAAGAACTGTAAAAATTCCGAAACGTGGCAGTCTTTCAGGTCTGCGCATAGAAGTGAAAAAAACACGTGAATTATATCGTAGAGTGTCGACCTATTAGATTATTCCGAATAATTTTTGATTTGTATTGAAGTATTAATGACCAATTTGAACTTCCTTGATCCCTGATCATAAACACTTCTTTGTAAACAAAAATTAATTCAAAAATGATAACCGAATAGTTCGACGATACAGTTTACAAGTTTTTCAGACTTCACTTCTATCGGCATTCCAGGAAGACTGCTTTTTTCTTGTTTGTTGAGAGTCAATTTTACTTATGTTTCTATATACATTTCATATATTTTCATAATATGATGAATTTACCTTAAGAAAATATGGATATTCTAAAATTTTTCCAAAGGAGATCGAATGCCGATGACGATCGCTATAAGACACCCAAAAAATAAACCTTCATACATCAATGCAGACATTCCTCGTGTACTGATAAAGAAATAATCTAGGAAAAATATCAGCACCTCAGAGGTAAAGTGTGTTAAGTCACATTTTTTCAGACACCAACCATCCACAATATTGGATTCACATTAGAAAATTATAGCTAGTGGAACACATTTTTGACTCCCTAGGTATATCAAGTCTCCAAATAACGACAGAAAACATTCTTTGAAGCAATAATCGAACTGAAAAATCTCTCTTTTGTCTAATTTTCATATTGTGACTTAACACACTTTACCTCTGGGGTGCTGATATAGGAATTAACTTCCTATTGAATTTCTTGAGACTAACAAAAGGCTGGTTTTTAGTTCAGAATAAAATATGCCTGTTCGTGATATTACGATTCCGGTATTTTATTTTCAGAATTATTATTATTATTTTTGTGTGTGTTATGTCTTTTATATTCATTTTTCAAAATTTATTAAGTTTGATAATATATTTATATTGTTTTATTTCGAACAGTCTCTGAGTTTTTAGTTTTGAATTTATGGTTTGTTTCATTTAATCTATATTTCATATTTCATTATTATTCATATATTTTTATGAATATCATTTCATCGAGTATGTATGTATATTTGTTTTTATTTCGTTAATACTAGTTGATGTGTCTTTGGTTATTAGCAATCATGAAATTTATTTCATTCCTTTCTCCATATTATTTATATTTCATTGTCCTGTTAATATTCTTTCAAGGATTGTGATTTGTTTAGAAAACAGTTACCGTATTATCTCATACATATCACCTTATATTGTTGATGTTAAAAAAATGTTAAGGTGGAAAACTTAATCATTTTTAACAAATTCTGCTGGCGCTCATTTTCGACGAATTTTTTTTGCACCCCCTGAGGAAAAATTCTGCGGGCGCCCATGCCTCCTCCCCATCCCTCAATCCTCCAACACCGCGACGCCGCCGCTTAATTTGGGGCCGGGACTCTCGCGATTCGAAATTGTGCGGTCGGAAACGTCCGTGTGTGTTGTTTTGTACCGAATTTGATTTATCCGAACGTTTGGGCCCGTCGGCCGCCCCTATACCGACGTTCCGTGCTCATCTGGAGCATCGATTTTGCCGAAACGGAGCTTGAATTTGACTTTGAACGGGTCTTAAGTGGACAGGGTCGGACTAGGGGATTAAGGAGCCCGAATGTGGTCCTTTTGAAAGTGGAGTATGCTTAATTAAGGCTTTGGCTGGGAAGATGGATTTGATTAATTGCAAACGTGGCTCGCATATCATCTTCAGTGGGGGAGCGATCGAAATTGGGGTGCACCTGGTTGGTTTACAGCAAAATGAACAGGGCCGGGCCCTGGACCTTCCTAACCAGTCAAGAATTAGGTATTCGTTATCGAGGCTTTCCACGAAAGATTATCAAGGGTTCAGCGATAGTCAGAAAATACTCAATATTTCTTAATTGAGAACTCAGGAAAAAGAACACTGATTCTGATTTTGACAATATTTTTTTGCGAGAAAATCCTTCAGACTGACCCTTGTTTCAATCGAAATAACCAACAACTCATGCAAACACAAATTCACAATTTTTATCTGTTACATTTATGAATTTTTCCAATTATCTATCTATAAATATACGGGCTGGCTCATCAGAGAACAAACACCCTGTATAAATGAAAATGAAGCCTGGTTTTTCGATGCTATCGCATAACGCGAGAACTTTAGGATCAATTTTTCTGTTGCTGCGTTTGTTATTATGACCAGAAGGTGCTAAAGAATAATAAAAAGTGAAAAAGTGTAGCGAAGTATGAGAAAAATTGAGCGAACTAAAAACTGTACTAGCGCATTCGCCAATTTGTTACCTAGACTGCTTTTCCATTAATTTAAATAAATTGGAATTATACCAATTTCATTGGATTCTTTAAAAAATCATCTCAACAATTCGGCATCTTTTTCTTGAGAGTTCTGAAGTAAAAAGGAATGTATGGAGGAGAAAACGAAAAAACTTCAAATTATAATAAAACCACTAAGTTTGGATATTTTATTGCTCGAAGTGTTGATTTTGTTGAACATCATTTTTCACTGCGAATTTGAATTTCAGTTCATTTTACGAAATCCTAGTATTTGGGCATAGGAAATGAAAGTAGAAAATTGAACATGAATAAAAATTACCATAACTTTTCAATATTTGTTAAACTCAAGAAAGAAATAGACCATAATATTCTCGTCATAATGGGATTAATGGGAAGAAAGAAGAAATTTAATAATCTATGAAACGCAAAAAGCATCAAAAACAAGATGAGAAGACTACAGAAACAACTAATACTGAGTAATGAAATGAACTGCTCCACATGAGATAGGGATATTGACTTAAATTGAAAAATAATATAGTTTGAATGAGATTTTGTGATGAATATTCATATTACAATAATTTCAAGTTGCAGGGAATAAAACTTAATTTCAGGTGTGCAGCGTATAAAGGCTGGTTAAGAAAAGTCGAGTAAAAAACGAAATTTTACTCCCAGAGAATTCAAGCCTTTTAAGACTATCAATACAATGTATGGCCTCCACGAGCATCAATAACAGCTTGACATCTTCTTTGCATACTACACACGAGGTTGTTAAACATTTCTTGAGGAATTTGGTTCCATAAACGGGGCAGAAGCTCTCTCAGATCATTTAAGGATTTTGAGGTAGGTTGATGATTATCTAATCTTCTTTAGAGCATATCTCATACATGTTTTATGCAATTAGAATCTGGTGAGTGCGGAGGTATTGGTAAATGTGGAATACCAAGCTCTTCGCGCGCGTTCTCTCTTGCCTTGCCCATTTCAGTCTTTGACGCTTATGGTCACGTGTTAATGGAACTTCTCTTAATGGACGTCCAGAATCTAGATTCATCCCTCTCAAACGTCGTCTGATGGTTTCGATGGAAACTTGAATCCCAGCTGCATTTTGGAGAGTATTCTCTAGCATTCTACACGTAGATGTACGCTTTCTTCTCGCCGAAACCGTTGATAAACCGACTCCATTTCGAAATAAGGACATTCATGAAGCATATGCAAAGAACCAAACTTCAGAAAAAAGGCGACCAGATCAACGAAATGTCTCATACTGATTTTTATTTGATCGATTCAAGTTGTTATGGAGTTTTAAATGATTTTACATCGATTTTCTCGAAGATTTTTAAAACGATTGAATACTATATCTCAAACTCTTGTGGAGCAGTATAATTTGTCTTGAATCTAACTCTGATTTCATTTGTCTGAGTTTGTAATTTTTCATTTTATTTTTATTTATTTATGTGGTTCCTCTGAGTACAAAATTATTCACAATTATAAACATCATTCCGGACACCTAGGCTAATTGCCTGTATTGTGCTCCCCACTCACCCTAGGATGATAGTGTCCTAAATTAATACCTTATGGCTGACATTCATAACGTCCATTTCAGGATTATCCATTATTCACTTAGATTCTTATTTCAGTTTTTTTTTTTATGTTGATATCCTCATGCATATCTCTTTTGCATTTGATAATTTTCCTATCACAGTATATTTTGTAATCGTTTCTTCTCAACAATTCCTGTTTTGTGATGGTCTCCCATGTATTTGTGTAGGGAGAACATGGATCGTCTGTTGTAATACTCAGAGCGGGTAGAACGATGAGAAATTGAAACCATCGCATCTAATTCAAACACGGAAGCGTTTCCGAAACCAACCATAACGGTAGCTGGCTCATTCATCATCTTTGTGAAGATGAAATTCGAGGCAACAACTAATTTCAGTCGGCTCGAAATTAATACGCATCGTTTTCAGATGGAGGTCTCCCATTACTCCCACGCCAAGCGCCGTCAAGAGATGCTTGAATCGCCTGTAAGGGGACCTTACAGGTCTCACGGGTCCAACCAGGTGATTCCTGTCTGACGAGAGCTCCTAGAAAGAGGAGAAGACTTAATTGATGCCGCGTCCTGTTAAGATTCGTCCTTTAACGACTAATTTCGAGCGGTTCTTTACGTGATGCAATTTGCAGATAACGAACCAATGTTTGAAAATTAGATCTCCTGAAGTATTATGTGGTGTATTTTTTTTATTTCAGAGTTTATTTCGATATCTTACCCACTCATGATGTTTCTTGATTTTTCAAAACATCGGATGCTAGATTGTTTCATAGATATTCTACAAAACAGGACAACCATCACTCACTATTTATTTCTCAGTCTCTCGGCAAGAAGTGTTTTTGAATTAATTAGTTCATTCTGATGTAATAGGTGTGAAACTTTGCTCTATCTGATGTTTTAATTTTAAAATTTTTAGTACTATTCCTTATGAGATCATCAAAATCTTGTATCGTTCGAAAGTGATGAAATAGTATATTCTAAAACAAGTTGCAAAATGTGCTCCTATTCCAACACGAATGCGAAGTTCGAAAACGAGCGACGAAGGAGAGAGTTGCCTTCTGCAACGATTATTAGACGATATTTTCTCTATTCCAGTCAAATCTGTGCCACATTCTCGCAATTAAAATAAAGTTTAAAATTAGTGACTTTTTTATTGCATCTTGGCGGTTGGTGTCACTTACGAAATTTGACAGATTACGGAATTTGAATTGATTTGATTTGAAAATTGATGGCATCGGAGGTCAGTACTGACAACCATAAAACGAAAAATATAACTGAAAACAATGCTGTAATGAGTTTCATTACAGAACTTCTCCTAATACTGTAATGAATTCATTGAGATACTGAAATAGAGAAAGTATTTATTATGATTCAATTCGGGTATAACATGTTCATGAGACAATATTTTTAAGTTTCAAATTTTTCAAAGTACGATCCTTTATGTGATCATCAAAATTTTGTATCGTTTAAACGGGATTAAAAGTATTTATTATGATCAATTCATGATCGTTCATTCATTCGTCGTTCTTGAAGCTCTCGGCACGTTCTTACACTAATGAGGGCCTCACCATAGGTATTTGAGAGCATTCGATGAGTCTCAGCCGAAGATTTCTCCATATTGAAGCAGCAAATTAAAACCTCATGCAAATGACGACAATTCGGATCGTAAACTGACATGATTAATCGAGAAAAACTTCATGATGCAGACACAAATACACTAATATTTCGATGACGTTATGTTAACAAATACTCAGCTTATTGTATAACTAGTGTTGGGTAGTACACGTTTTAAAATTTAGTTTGTAAGGGTAGCCTCACTTTTGAACTGGAGCGGTACAGTGTACCACTTCCAATGAGGCGAGGCATTCTGGGCATTCATGACGCGATAGGCAGTCTAGACAAAATTTGTTCTACTACATACTGTGTCACTGTGTCGCTCGCAACTGGACCTATTCAAAAGGGGGGATAACGTCATTACGTTAGACGTTGGAGCGCTCATTGTAGTACAAACTATCTGTATATTCGACGGTCGGTGAGAGCGATCGAAGGATCAACCTCTAAAGAAACAACCCTAATTTTGTTAAGAGGAAGAACCACAAATCCGGTGATTTATGACAAGACATACTAGTGAAAATGAAAGATGAAAGTACCTTCTATCAACATGAAAGCTGAAAGCAATTAACAAGCAACTAACAATTAACTCTCTGATGGTACCTTTTTGTGGAAAGAATATTGCGACATTGTGTCTTTCTCGCCAGTAAACTGTACTGTCAACTTCCACCTGACATGGAGGGCATTAACACGAATCTTTTCAAGAAGAAGACGAAGAAGTGGATTATCTCCTACGGAAGAACGCAACTACATAGATTGGTGAACCAGAAATAAAGGATCGATGATGCAGGTAAGGAATAGAGGGAGAAAAGGAAAAGGAGAAAGATGAAGGAGTTGTTTTGTTGTTTAAAAAATGGTACTTTTCGTTTTTCATCTTCACTCACCAATTATAGCTTGATTAAAGTTCATAAAATGGCGACACGTAAAAGCGACAGCTTCTAGCTAAAACGTCTATGTTTACATTTATCTTTTCACTTCCGTTATTTAACAACTTATGAATTTATGACTTAATGAAATGTAAGTTTGCTTGACTTGGTAAAAATATTATTATTATTATAATAGTGTCACTGTAATTTAATTACTTCAGTTGGGGTGTTCGGCAAAACACATCTGTTTATCAGATCGCTCGGATTGCGCTTGTGCTCCGGCCCAGATAATGGGGCTCTACTCATCCCTAACCCCAAATCTGAATTGAGTTACATTATGGTCGAGATTTCCGTCCACCTGGGTCAGTTTGGTGCTTTCGGCTCTCCTCGATCGCCCCACCGATGCGTTGTCACCTAGTGGGACATTCTAAATGAGGTGATACAGTTTTTCAAAGTGAGCCGCTCTAACATTTCTGCGTCGTATCCGGGACACATGAATCGCCCCATACAAGAGTTACCCAACACTATGTATGACATCTAGATCTATTCATTTCAACTGGCTACAGTCAGTTATGGCACAATGATACACAGAAGTGCAACGGTGAATTGTATGGGTCTAGGTTTTCCTGTTTTCTAGATCCGATGCTGTAACCAGTACTGCACAGAAGTGATGAAAAGAACTTTGTATTCATTTCAACAGTTTCAGAACTCGACTACTGCGAAACAAACGGGATTTTAACCATTCTTGATAGAGAACCATTAGAATGAAAGATTTCATCATTAGAATCCACTGTAGGGGATTTATCTCCATCCAACCAATTGCACGAAAAAGCGACCTTAATCCGAGTAATTCTTCCAGTCTCATTCGCTCCCAAAGTAGTATTATGACGTCCGCAATTGCCCCAAAAATGATATATATCGCATGATTTTCCTGCCCGGTCTCTTTAATACGAAATTAACACCGCCTCCACTCCTACGTGGCTTACGAAAGGACGAATTTGATAAATTTATGGCGGGAAACAGCCGTAGGCCCGCGTTCCAGTTCCCGAAATTTGTCTCCCGGTTTGAACGGATCTGGAAAGCGGGTTTTCTGCATCGCGGAGTTTTTCCGCGGAAGTGGCTCGGAAAAACTGAGGATTCTTCGGCGTTCTGCGGGAAATCAATCGGATATTAAAGGTAGACATGTGGATGTGATGGATTTAGACGCTGAAGGATTTTGGATCTCAAAGTGATTTTTTTTTCCTGGTTCTAAGGTCATCCAATGGATAATTCTCAATACTAATGACCCCTTAAGTCATGAGCAATCGCTATTGCTCGTTATCTCTATTTAAGGATTCTGCCACTCTCGTATCCCATAAATCTAAGGGAGAACCCACCAAAGTAGCTTCGCACATATGTAGCAAACACGTTCTTAAATTTCCAGATATCGTATCTGACATCGCTCTTTCGGTGTTTGTCATTAGTTCTAATGAAATCTTGCATATTGTGTATTGCACGCCAGTGCTACGCTACTTTGGTGGGTGCTCTCACTGAGGCGTACTCGTATTTAACATCATCGTGTTATATTTTTATTATTATACAGGATGTACCAAGTTCGACGGTCTATTAGACGTTTCTGAAGAACTAGACCTATTTGAAATCTGAAAATTGGGATTATAATATTGTTCGACATCATCTACCGAGCTTGATTATTCTTGAAGCCTGACCACTTTCCCTCATACAGGGTATAAAAAAATTTTTCAGAAAATTTTGTTTTGCTTTTTCGTTAACAAGTTTATTCTGAATACATTTTGATTAAAATCTTCGTATTGGTCGAAATGCTTTTCAAATATTGAGAAAAAACTGAAGAAAAACAGGGAGATAAGAACATTCGGTATTATTCGGTGTTATTTCTATTCTGAACATCTTATGCACAAATGTTTGAACATTTTTGAAGTAGAAGACTGTGGAAATATTGTAAATTTCTAGAATTCTGGAAAACTCGTCACAGGGTGTTCCAAATGTTGGGTCCAAAATTGGGTTCGAGATTGGCTCATAACTTTCGTTTTTCGAATTAGAACCCTATTTTTCATGATTGCGTCGGATTCTGAGGAGAAAAAAATGATATTGTTCTAATATATCAATGCTTCTAAAATGAATATTTCTTGAGTTATTTAAGATTTTCTGATTTCATGTAGTACGTAGAGTCAAATTAATAAAATGTGTTTCATGTCAACAATGATCTTTGGTCATAGAAGATGAATTTTAAAATAATTCACTAGTTACACACCTTTTTTCTGAATTTATCTATCATTGTTGATATGAATCAGATTTTATGAATTTGGCTCTAGCTATTACATAAAATCAAAATATTCTAAATTACTCAAGAACTATTCATTCAAGGTGCATTGACATGTTGAAAAACTATCCTTATTTTTCTCCGCAGAAACCACGCAATCATAAAAAAATAGATTCTTATTCGATAAACGAAAGTTATGATCAAAATTTGAAATATACTGTGACGAGTTTTTCAAAATTCTATAATTTACAATATTTCTAAAGTCTTCGACTTCAAATATTTGAAAACGGTTTGTGCTCAAGATCTTTAGAATAAGAATAACAAACATAATACCGAATACTCCCATCTCCTTTTTTCCTTCAGTTTTTTCTCGATATTTTGAAAAGTATTTCGACGAATGCAACGATTTCAATCAGGATATATTCTGAATTGAATATTGTATCAAAATTGGAAACGAAAAAAAGAGAAGAATTTTTCTTCAAAATTTTTTTTCATTCCCTGTATAACTGAAACTGCTCAGGCTTTAAGAATATCTGAGCTCGGTAGATAATGTCGAATAATACAATAATCTCAATTTTCAGATTTCAAATAGGTGTACTTCTCCAGATACGTTCAAAAGGCCGTCGAACTTGGTACACTCTGTATATAAGATCGGATACCATGAAATAATTTTGTTGTCGCTGTACATATTATGGTTTTTCATTCCCAGTAAGAAACAATTGCTGGTTTATTGTTTTAACTTAAGGAAAGGATAAAGATTCCACACACAAGAAATTGTCATGTTACAGTCAACAAGTTGAAAGTTGATAGGGTGAGGCAAGACTTTTGAAGATGTGTAGTTCTTAATATTCCAATTTTTGACACCAGTTTCCATAACCAAGAGCTTCAATTTAGACTTGTAATCGGTTGCTCTGGTTAGACTTTGAATGTAGAGGTTTTTAGATTTTGAATCCAAGTAGATTCTAAGGAGGTTGAACAAATACTGATCAAAGTAGGATTGATTTCTCATAAATGAATATTCGGTCGACAACTCTTGGAAATTTCACTGAACCAAACTTCCTTGAATTTTGTTGAGCAGTAAATCTTTATATCCGAGGCGCAATGGAATCGCTCCAAACGCTATCTCCAGAATCTCATATCGCATCGAGAATGCACAGATCGGCGACCTCCATCTTCGTATTCTATGTTCGTTCATGGTATCATAAAGATCCCTATATCGGCCCGGAAACCAGGCCAACGTCGCAAAGTCGGTCGACGAGTGTATGTATGTAACATTCAAACGTGAAATTTATTATTATCCCTTTGAGCTGGACGAAATGTACGTGCCCGCCTTTGATGACACCGCCTAGCAAAAGTTCAAGGGTGTGGCAAGCCGAAAGGCGCGTCCACGAAAACCCCAAATGACAAGTGTAATATCAGGGGATGTAGTATTCCGAATATGTTTATATGTCAGATTATATTTGGACGGGACATTTGGAGCCCCGTGCGCTAGCGACGAAATTAAATTTTTTCTCGTGCACGTTAACCACCTGCGAGGCGAGCACGGTTTCAGTTGCAATATGAAGAGGTGGTTTAACTCGACACACGCTGTTCAGCTATTCATAGAATTCTCTTTCGCGTTCACGGTATATTCTATCTCTCGAATTCGGATATTGAAGAAGACTTTTATTCCTCTTTCATATATCTATAACTATATTGCGCTTTCGGCAGCTTTTTCAATGCAAAAGTCACTAGACGATATTTATGGAAATATTACATTAATTTCGTGAAAAACTCTAGAAATAGTGACTTATAAAATTCGCACAGAAAGCTTATTCCCACCTGGAGTGCCCATTAGAAGTTTATGAAGAAATAATTATTAGATCAATTTCAAATTTTATGTAGAGATATAAGCCAAGTAGACCTTCATTTATGATGCCATATTTTCAAATATCAATGACTTCCGCTTTCACCGGAAACGGTTCTTCGGGCTATTTCAAATGGAACACCTCCCATATTATGAGTTTTTCGGATAGATCTTCAAATGCCGCATTCATTTTATGTATCATTTCCCTGTTTTCGAGTTATTCACTGTTATGTGGAAAAAATACAAATTGAAGCTTGTAGAACACTGAAAATTCAATAAAAGCGCAACGTATAATCTCAGACCTGTTTTTTGAAATAGGTCACCTAAAAAATATTCGAAGTCACTCTGTTTTGATTTACCCGGATTTTTTTCAAACGGATACCGTATTTTATTCACTCACATATGAATTTGTGGAGTCTATTCAGGGTTCCCTACATCTAAAATGTACCATTTTCGAGATATTCAGAAATAACTGCTACGAGCTCAATTTAATATGATCTATGTTCGCCCTTTCATAAAAATCTTTGACTTTGTTCAGAATATTTTTCCATTCTTCAGTTGTTGATATTCCTCAAAACTCATTTCATTGTTCAAAGTAAAGGACCACCAGTTTTTTTACTGCTAATAATGAAAATAACGAGTTATTTTTCGGAAAATATGAAAAACATATCGAAAGCTTAAATTGTAATGCAAAACTTATGAAACAAGTCATGAAACTTCCTGAACTTTTATTCAGATATATCAGAATAGAAAATTGAAACATAACGCATTTTGAAAATTTCATCCACCTACTAACAAACATTTTTCGCACCTTCTCAATATTTCCTCGTTGGTGGATTTCCTTATTCATTCTGAAACAGAATTCTGCCAATACATTGCACGATAAATTCTCCAGTTGGAACAAACCTGGATTATTTTGAGTAAAGTCATACAGATTCTTATGAAAAGGTGAACATAGATCATAATTGATATCTCACATATTATAATAGGCTCGTTGCTAACAGTTATTTCCAAATGTCTCGAAAATGGTACATTTTAGATATAGGGAACCGTTAAAAGACTCCACTAATTTCTTCCTCACAAATTGAATTGGGAATGAAAAAAATACGGTTTCCATTTGAAATATCTCCAAAATTGTACATTTTGGATAAAGAGCACCCTCAAAAATCTCTACCTATTTTTACTTCACAAATTAATATGCGAGTGAAAAAAAATATGGTTTCCATTTGAAAAAATCGTGTTTTTGGCTTTTTTTGAATTCCAACTTTGACACTCCCATTTTACTTCCCAGTATATCAAAACATTATTTTCCCTACAGAGTTATGTTGAATATCTTGTCAGTAACCAATTTCAAAAAACAGATCTGAGATTGTGCGTTGCGCTTTCATTGAACTCTCACTGTTCTACAAGTCTCAATTTGTAAATTATTTCGAAAAACTGTGAATAACTCGAAAACGGCTCTAGATGGTTGTAGGGAGTGACACATAAAATTAATGTGACATTTGAAATCTATCCGAAAAAGTCATAATATACACGGTGTTCCATTTGAAGTAAGAAAGTTGATACCACTTCCGGTGAAAACGGAACTCCTTGATATTCAAAAATATATCTTGAATGAAGGTCTTCTTCACAGAAAATTTGGAAATGATCAAATTATTATTTCTTCATGAACTTTTATTGGGCACTCCCGGTGGGACACCCTATATACAGGAGCTGCATAGTGCTCACCCCTCTCAACTATTGTTTGCCTTATGTAAACATTTGTGGGCTCTTTTTTATGAAAAATTTCACATCTTTGGGATTCAGCATAGGTAATTTTCGACGTGATCTCGGCCAGAAATATTCGTGCTTGCGAAATTTATATGATCAAAATAAAAATGTTTCCACTCACCGAATTTCTCGAAGATCACATCCGCGAATTAGATAAGATTAACACAAAACTCACATGCATAATGCCCCTCAACTTTAAGATGGTTCATTCTTGTATCACACACCGAGAGTACAACTCAACTGAACGCCGAAACTAGATCTGGTCATCTGGGATGATTCATTCATACAATCATGATAAATTTCTCTTACATCTTTGTATTGTCATCATCATAAAACACGTAAGCCTTCATTTTTTGCGGGTAGTAAAACTGATATGAATGAACTAGATCGTGTATGGTTCATTCATTATTTTCCACAAGCTCTACCTATAAGATCAATTGTTTCGACGTAATCTCAATTCAAAAAGATGTGGAACTAATGACTGAATCTACATTTGTCACAAATTTAATGCTTTTTAAAACCGTAATTCATAGTTTTTGTCTAAAAATGTATGGATAAGGAGATTTAGAGCAGAATCTGAAACAAGTCCGAAAATGTTGTTGTTTTTGGTGTGTACAAATTGCCAACTTGTGTACACATTGCTCTAATAAATCCTGACAATACTAAGAAATGAGAGATACATAATTTTTTCCAATTTATTGACTGGCCTACAATGATGTTATAATCTATTATCGTTCGATATATTTGGTTGTTATTATTTTAAATTCGATTAGACTTGAACCGTATTTCGTGGACAATATTCGAGTGAACCTGTCAGTGAATTCAGATATGGTTTCTCCATATCTTCTTCAAATTCTGAATGCAAACAAATAAGTTCAACTTATTTGTCGAAATTTATGGAGCTCAACATTTGAAACCGTGAAAAATCATAGAAGCAGAACATCAAACGTAGAAAAGTACAACACTCACATGAACGAAATGGTTTTTCGATAACTGGAAAGCACAACAGAAGTCTTCAGTTGCATTCCGGAATAGATATCACTCAACAAGATGGCAATCCGCGAGAGTATATCCTATTCTATGACTGAATTGTCACGGTATACGGGAGGGGTGCGTTCGGATATATTTCCATTTGCGGCAACTTCGCGAATTTGATTGAAAAACCGCGCTAAACGTCTGCCGCACGTTCCAAGTATCGTAAAAACCACTTCGAATCATAGCACCCCCATCTGATGGAGGAAAAGTTGGAATGTCCGCTACATCAAACTCACCTGGAGCGCTCCTCACTGGCGTCATTCTCCTCCATATTTCCTGCGACACGGCAGGCTCAGTATCTCATCTCGATGTAGTAGCACACATCTGTCAGGCCATTTCGTACTTTCATCCCTTAAGCCTTAAGGTATCGAACTGGAGATATGGGGGTTTCCGTGATCCAGCGGGGTGGCGACAGCCGGGGGGTGGTCGGTTTTCCTCCCTGTCGACTGGGGTGGCGTAATCTGGGATCCTTTCCGGGTCCTTTTGAGTTTGGTGGAGGTTGGCTCTGCTCGGAGATAGGAACTTTGCGGTTACCTGGAAAGGGGGTGGAATTAGTTCATCGGGGGTTGATTTTTGCAGGGATGAAGATGCGAAAGGGAGGGTTTTCTTATCGGGTGGTTGTGTATGGGATCCTAGATTGTATCAAGTCAAGAAGAAGGGCGTTAAGTATATGAAAAATCATGGGAGGAAGTATCTGGAGAGTTTAGACCATATCACCACCAATTTACGAAGGGTTGAGCTGCTAGTCGAGGTTGAAAAAAGTGCACTTTGTTCGAATTTTTCCATAAAGAAATTTGCAATTGCAGGACTCAGAGGACTTCCAATGACGACACTGTCTATTCGCTCATAGAATTCGCCTTTCCACAGAAGATAGCTGGATGACAGGTAAAGTTTTAGGAGATTTGTTATGTCATTCGGGAATAACTCAGACACGTGGTTGAGCGATTCCCTGATGGGAACTAGTGTGAACAAAGACACTACATCAAAACTAACGAGTCAGTCATTCGGTCCCAACTGGATGTTTTGCAGCTTTTCTACAAACTGCATTGCAAATTTCTTCAAGGAAAATTTCGAACAAAGTGCAATTGAAACGGCAACAATGAAACCATCCACATGGCTACGTTATGTGGATGATACTTCTGTCGTTTTAAGTCATGGACTTGAAGAATTGGATGCTTTCCTATCCCATCCTAACAGTAGGCACCCAAATATTCAATTCACCATGGAATTGAAAAGGATGGTGCTCTTCCTTTTCTAGACGTCTTGGTTTATAGAAAACTTGATGGGGAGCTAGGACACAGGGTTCATAGAGAACCAACCCACACTGACACATTGTTAGAGACATTTCTCAGAATACATTATAGATAGCCTTGATATTTTGAAGTAGAAAAATTCGTTCATATTTTGCTTTAAAACTCTTAACACTGGTACAGTTTTTAACATAGATATCCACACAAGCAATCCAATCATCACCCTTAACAGAAACGAGGAGTTATAAAAACTTTCGTAGACATAGAGCGACGATTGTGCGAACCGGAATTTCTGAAGGATGAACTTGGATATCTACAGGATGCATTCATCGCTAACGGAAAAATGCTGAAAAAATTCAGAGGTAAATAAGACCAAAACTTCCCACACGTGATGATACCTCGTCACAACTCATCCCCAAGGAAAGATCTATCTTACCATATAAGCCTAAGGTCACCGATAGAATAGGTAGAATACTGAAGAGGCACAATGTAGAGACCGTCTATAAGCCAACTCAAAAACTAAATGATCAGAACTACCAAAGACAATGTCAAACCCACTCCCTCAACACGGTATTTACAGGATACTTTGTGACTGCGGAGAAGTCTACATGGGTACAACGGAGTATCAATAGGAGAATTAAGGAGCATGAACGGTGCTGTCGACTCAATCAGACAGAGCTAGTGCGGAACATGCTCTAACAAATTGACACAATATTGTTTTCCCAAAGGTAGGCCCTATTTCGAACATCAAAAGTTTCTATCCTTGGATGAACATGAAGCCATTGAGATATATAAACATAAGAACAACATGAACAGAAGGGAAGAAACTCCTCTGGTACATAGTGCATGGTTGTCGATAATGAAAAAGACCAAAATCAAGCCAAAACGAAGTGGGAGCGATGGACCAATCAACATCGCGATCGTAAACCCTCTACCTTCTCCCGCCATCAATCAGGGTATAAGTTGGGCCAACGGATCGAATGAAGCAAAACTTTTGGAAATTCAGCGGTCGAGTTATAACCTCAGACCAAGAATCCTCTGAAGATGCCTACCGCAGCTGTGGGCAAAACGATAGGTGAAATAATTCCCAATAGACCACGGCCAATAAGCATGGAAGACTCTCTTAATGTCAGTATATCCGGTCGTGAAAGCCTGAACCTATTTATAATATTTTGTGTTTCTAAGTCATGGTAACTTTAATGAAGGCGTTTTAGGACCTTTGATTAGGTGCACAACAAATTGAATTTGTGAAATGTGTTTTTTCGCCGGAAATATGCTCTAAATTCAGTTGAAATGCCTTCTCAAATCATAATACAGAGCATTATGCTGGTTATTTCAGATCGTCCTGAGGACGATCGCAGTGTGATGCGATGCTAGGCGATGAGATGCGATGCTATTTCAATAATCAAGTGCATATGGAAATTTGAAGGCCCCTAAAAACCAAGTAGTGAGGCTAGTTCTGATCATGAAGTTATAATATCCCGATTTTTTCAATGAAAAATTCTGAAAAGGCTTTCACATGAATGCTTTCAATGAACATCGCATCAATCATTAAGCCTACTATTCGACACAGTGTCGCTCTAGAGACCCTAATGCTACCAACCGGCAAGAAATAACTCAAACATTAGAGCATGACGTCTTCGTAAAAATGCGGAGATATAAGGGGGGTCATACACGTTGGCTTCATTACGGAATGGACGGCAAACAATTAGGAGCATTGGCTGTATTTATTTTCGGAATGAATTCCTAACGTGATGCTATCGGTCACGCGAGCTGAACCACAACAGCACTGGCGTGGTCGTAAATATTGACATCACAGGCCGTTTCTAAGGCTCGGTCTCGGACTGATTTACCCAATTTACATTTGGGTCCCCCTGAAGGCGAGAGAGGAAGAGATTGCAGGAGAGGAATCGGGCTGGCTACACAAGATAGTGATATCGAGGTTATTATTTCCATGGATTAGATGCCATTCATGATATACATCTGTGCCGAAAAGCTCGAAACAAAAAAATTTCTTCAAGTCCAGCTGAAACTAAATCGAAGTAACAACACCTTTCCTACGTCAAATTTACGAAAACCTCTAATTCGTTAAAATCCGACTTGAGGAGATCTGACGAAGTCACGCCTTTTCTGGGAAGTAAAATAAGCTTCACTTAATAGATGTAAGACAAACAGGCATAAAGATCGCAAGAAAACATTCTTCGATACCAGCAACCTTCAATGATATTCGATATCCTCGCAGATTCAACTTTCTCATCGCATCGACCAGATATTCTTTTCAACCGACTACCTGCGTTGCACCGAATAAGCCGAACAGACGAAATTCTCAGCCGCTGAAACAACCAATGATCCAGCCGTCGAAAAAAAGTCTTTTCAGGCTTTAAATCCAATACGAATTATCGTCAGGGGCCAAAACTTCACGAGAAAAAATTGTTGCCTAACAATGAACAAAAATAAAACACTTTGAACTCTTAAGCGTAACGTTTTGGAGTCTTAATCAGACTCGTTCGTCAGACAATAACTAGTTTTCCAAAAAATGAAAAAAATAAAAAAATTGTCACGATTCTACGAAGTTGTATGAAAACTAGTTATTGTCTTACGAAGGAATCGGATTTAGACTCTTAAGAGTTACGTTACGCTTAAGAGTTCATATTGTTTACTTTTTGTTCATTGTTAGACAACAACTTCTTCTCGTAAAGTTTTGGCCACTGACAATTTAGTGCTCATATTTTTACGCAGGGGCCCTTTCTCAGAATATTGAAAAAAATTTCTGATTGTTTCTTGTTTCAGAGACTGGGAGAGAAAACCCAAATTAAGTTGTCAGGAAAATACAAACTCGCTCTTTTCCGACTAACATTACTTTCTACAGCAAAGATCCACGAATAAGTGTTTTCAGACTGAACCTTATCAAAATTTTCACCACCTCCGATTTTATTTTTGTTAAACCGTTCTACGTCTTATAGTGAAATCCTATCCCATCCTCCACACATCTATATATTTTTTTTCGATTCCGAGTGCTAAAATAATACAATACATATTGAAACAAAAAAGTACCTAACTGAGATTGGTGACAGGAAAACCATACAGGTCTGCAGTATGATTAAATGAGGAAAGAAAAAAACCTCTGCTGAAAAAACCCTTACCTCGCTCGCCCTTAAATAAAATTGACTAAAAATATTATATATCACAGAAATCTTGGAAGACATCAGTGTGATCAAAGAGACATCTTCACGTTATCCGTCTATGCACTCAGATAAACAGATTATTCACAAAACGACTCGCAGTTCTCAATCTGAAATGAAAAAACATAAAAGCAGAAAAGAAACCAATTATTTAGAACAAATTAAATTATCTTGAAATTAACCACCAATTTCAGAAATGCATTTGTTACTTTATGCATAGCCTCGAAATCACCTTGAAATTGATGAATGAGACAACTATTTATAAGATGTTCTATAGACTCCTCATTTTCCCCACATTCAGAACTAAGGCTCTCAACCGAGTTCCATCTGAAGAGCATGCTGTTTTTTCAGAAAAGTCACGACATTAGTCGAAGATGTTTTTACTAAATAACTCGTAATTTAAAATCAAAAGTATTGGTAGGAGGCTGTGGTACAGAAAAATTATCAGAACCGCAATTTTGACGTTCCATATGAGGAATTACAGAAATAGGAGAAAAATGAAAGAATGAAGGGAAAGTGAGGGATATTCGAAAATATGAACGAACCCGAACATGTTTTCAGAAACTCGTGCAGGGAGGCTAACACAAACATTGTTCCCTGGCTATTTCATTCTCACATACTCATGTGAAAAGTGTATTCATCGAATGGAAGCGAGAAAAAGGGCCCACTCCACTGCGAAAGGGTTGGGAAGAGATGAAAGATGAAAGAAACACTTTTCGCGAGTAATTAAGAGCACAATTAAGGATGTAGTCGAGATGGGAGCAAAGCAAAATGCATTTGGGTTGAAGTAAAACTCACAGAAGTGTTTCACAAAACACGACCCGGACTGTATTCAAATAAATTCAGGTTTTTGCGCCACTAGAGATGTTAGGTAAGGTCGGTTAATGAAGTTGAATCGGGGCTCGTTTTGATGATGACTTGTTAGGGTGAAACGATTGAGAGTTTGTTCAGGTTGAGGACCTTCAGATGTCGTCAGAATGGCACGCTGCAATATTTTTCTCAGCTCAATCAATTCAATATTGAATTTCAAACGGCAATATTTCACTTCAGATTTTTTTTTGCGTGTTCAGAGTAATTATCAATTACATGCAGTCTTTGACATGCATCATTAAACTCAAGAATTCCATTCAACAATTAGTTCATTAATTCTTTTACGAAACATGCTATTCTCAATTAAATACCCCATGATTTAAGGTACAAAGTTATACAATTTATGCACATGCAAAGTGTGCCACGTTCTGTTAACATTAATTCATGAGATGCAATTAAATACCCATTCATTCTCTTGTATTATTTTGATATTTATGTATATTCCTGATAACTTGAAAACATTGTTTCATTGAAATGTTCCTCTACAAGATGTTCGAAATTTAAGCATGGCGAGATTCTTTCATTAATGCTGACTTGATCCTGAATTCTTTCAATGCATTGGAATGATCTGTTTCGTCGTACTAGTATCCAAATGATCAAATTTTGATTGTTCATGGTTCAAAATAATTTCTTTTTTTAACATTTCCACTCAGATCTTGTAATATAAAATATGAGTAGAAGTTACCAAGAACATCTTTGAACAAGACCAGGGCGAACAAAATGAAAAAGTGATTTTCGGAGGATGACCCTAAATTAAAAACAGTATACAAAGGAGCAACAATTGGCCTACAAGACCAAGAGTTTTTTAGTATTGAAAGGCAAGTACAATCCTGATGAAAACATTTTCAGAGCTCCATAAGCTATACAAACTGCAGCTTCAAGATGGCAGTTAAATCTGAGAGAATTCTGTTGCTTTCCTGATTAGCTGGGGTCAGATTTTTTAGGTCAGGTTAGGTTAGTTGTCGAGTTAAATATTTATTGAGATCGATTTCAATCGACGATAACCGAATGAGAGGCAATTATCCTATTTCCAGGCTCGGTGTGTCTATAGAATTATGTGTGACAGCCACGTGTGTTTCATCGGCTTTCTCTTCTTCCAGCATTGCTTTTTTGAAACTGGATGCTATTTCTGATGGTTTAGTGTCAGTTTTTCAATGTTCCTTGATCCTCAATTTGGTATTTTCCAGTTTGATTATTAATTATCTACACATACCTATATCTACTTCAAATTCAGATTTAGTCAGAGTTTTATCAATCTTTGCCTCACCACCAAGAGAAAGTTTAATGACATTTGATTATTATTTGGAAATTTCGGATAATAAAAGTATTCTTCATGAAATGCGCATTTCTCGAGTAATTCAACATCTAAAAGAATCTATAGATAAAGAAAATCCTTATGGAAACATAGGAATATGAATATTAAATTCGAATGAGCTCCGAGTCTAGTAGAACAGTGGAAGAATCGAAATCTCATTGCGATAACAAATAAGGGACTGGACTGTTGGAATGGTAAGTCTCGGCTGCCGCAAATTGCAATACACATTAGTCGCATCCGAATGTCAGATGTGATAGCTAGACGGTTTTAAAATAAATTAGATTCGCGTAAATCAAAATGTTTATGGTTAAAGGGAAAATTCAAATCATAAAATGGTACTTCGGTGGTCAATCTATTGCGGAGACGATAACTTCTTTCATTGTTGCCTTTGGAGATACGCCGACACCTTCACATTCAGCTCTTCAACTTTGTGCCAAAATAGCAAGAATTCCTAATCTTCTCAGAGATATGAGATTATCTCTTTATACTAGATTTGGCTACTGTTTCGCACAACAAGGTGGATTATTTGAATATTTAATTTGAATATGTCGATTTTCAATTTTGCATGTTTTAGAATTTGTTTTTGTTTAATTTTTTTATTTTCATAGAATTGATTTTCGTTTTTTAATTCCTTTTCGTAGAATATATTTTTGTTTTTCAATTTTTTCTTTTTCTAGAATTTATTTTATTTTCAAACCAGTTTTGGCAAAAAAGAACCTGAATACTAATTTCCACAGGACATTAATTTTGTCATTCGTTGAGGCAAATAAATTCCTCGCGTCAGGACGGATTTGTTGTATTCATTCACAACAGATATGAAATCACCCATACCAGATCAAATTTCTGCTACACGTTTACGAAGGTTTAGGCGATAGATCTAACACTCAGAAAAGCTTTACTGGCATGTTTCCATAGAGCGTCGAAGCACATTATGAATGTTCAGAATAACTATATCTTTTTCTCTAGGATAAATATAAGAAAAAGGTGTGAGAAATAGTATTTTTTTTACCTCAAGAATCTATTGCTTGAATATATGTTCAAGTCAGAGACTCACCCTTTATATTAAACTCATTCGGTATGAAATACTTCGAATTCTCTTATATAATACTGATTTCTTGGCACGATTTCTGTATCTTTCTGTAACCCACAATTTTGTTATCCGCTTAAGGAGTGTTAGAGTTTTTGATTACATATTTACAAAAGTTTTATTTTTATCTTTATGAAAACTGGGATCAAACAATGGAGGTTGTGAGGATCCTCTCATATTTGCACATTACTCTATTCTTGCCACGATCTAGAAATGAAAATGTTAATCCCATTGCTTAGCTCCGACCTGATTTATGATCTGCTTTGACCACCTGATCTGCGAGTTTCGAACGAGCAAGAGTTATCGCTGAAGACTCAAAAGTGATCATCCCTGCAGAAAATATTGCCAGACCAGCAGCAGACTCTATACAGTTTTCATCGGTTTAAGTTAATCAGTGACTGAATAGGCTCGGGAATTATCGAGATATCCAGCAGCCTGGCAGGCAGGTAAGGTCAGCTGACCTAGTTCGGTCGCCCACTGAAACTCGAAAATCTTGCCATCCAGACAACTCCCTTCGAAATGGAAGTTGAAAGGGCCGAGTTAAATTTTAAAACGGGTTTATTTTCCATTTGAAAATTTGATGCTCTTCGGCATCCGAGGGGTATTCAGCCTCTGAACGCATCGAGTTTTATTTAACGCCCAAAAGACGAGATAACCTCCTCGTGAATCTCATAAATACGAAATTACAAACCATACATTCAATTTATCTCGTAGAAGTTGCGTTTCGCCCTCGTAGGCGAGAGGTTCTTGGCCCCCGAAAAAAAATCGATAAAGTTACCCTGTCGCTCTGTCTATCCCCAATATCAATCCGCCAGTCGTTTGGGACATTTCCATGGATAATTCAGAGAATGGGAACAATAACAAAGTGATCAGCTACACAGGGATGAAATGAGGAGATAGGAGATACCTGTCATTACTGGAGCATATCGTTTTTAATGGCTCAGCCGTCATTATAAAAGTTGGAGTTCCCTTTGAAGGTATCAGATTCCTGTCCCAATTTGTAATTCATCGATGGAAATAAAAGAGAATGGATGACAATGCGAAACCTTCCCATTATTCGATGAAATCAGGAGATAATTTCATACAATCTCCATACACAACATATCTGCATGAGTAAATCCACAATGTTTTTCCACAGTTAACTGTTCTAGGGTATATGGCTTATATTATATAATAAAATGTAGTATCGCATGAAAATCACAAGCTTTGCTTATTGAATGTAATCTTTTTAATGAAGGGGTAACAGACTACCCCATTTCCAAGTGTAATTCAGAAACCGTTTAGTGTATTTCAAATACAATTGAATTTCAGAATACTTCAAATGTAATTCGGATAAGTCAATGGAATTTCATTTGATATTTTCTGAAATTCATTTTACTTATCTGAATTACAAAATGATGTTTTCTGAAATACAATTCAAGCTTTCATCTCGAATACCTCGAGTTGTGGACTCTTTGATTTATCCCCATCTAAAGATTACATGAATAAATATAAGATGTGATGAAAACAGGTTTCGCTCGTGAATATAAATATTTCGAGCTTTTCTCACAAAGATTTTTAAACTTCTTCATTCTATGGAAACTTAATTGGTACATGAAAGATGTGATCTTTCTTCAAATGAAACAAATTACAATCTGAGGATGATGCTAGAATCTTCCTATTTGTCCACTGCATACATGCAAGGCAAATTAATTTCTAAAGATGTAAAAAGTTTCTTTCTCCTATTTGTCTATCTAAATAAAGTCTCTAGATTTACAGCTTTATTCAAATACGACAGGTAAGTGGTCGTTTTCCTACCTTAGTTCATATGGAATAGTGCTTTTGCAGAAAATTCAAGTGAGAGTTGAAAATTTCCTATATTCGAAAGTTGCTAAATGGTGAAGGCGCTGGTGTTCAGATATTCCTTTTTTATTATAGGTTATATCCGTAGCTGCTCTGACTTATTGAACAATATTTTTTCGAAGAAACGTTGGAGATCACAAATATGTAGGAACCGAAAAAAAAATATAAAAAACATAGTATCGCATGAAAATCACAATCTTTGCTCACTGAATGTATTTTTTTTTAACACTTTCCAAGTGTTATTTAGAAACCGTCAAGTATATTTCGATTAGTCACTTCAATTATAGATTAGTCAACTGTAATTCGGATAAGTCAATAGAATTTCATTTGATAATTTGAGAAATTCATTTGACTTATCTGAATTACATAATGATGTTTTCTGAAATACAATTCAACATTCGTTAAGGATTGATAATAAGGATTTGCTGTTAACTCGACTACTCATAATGCTTCCTCCTAAACAAAGAGAAGATATTCTCTTCGGTCCAAAATTCTCGCGGAATACAATAACCAATTAAGGTCCATTTCCTTAAGAGAACCGGGGAAAAGAACGGACAGAACATTTCTGAATAATTTATTCGAGTTATGAACTTCTTCTTGGACGAAGTTGCCGTCTCGAAGTCCTCGAAATTTGGCAGGACCAGCCACGACTTGCACGAGGTCCCCAGGCGAATGGGGGCCTCACCCCACCGGAGAATGAGAAAAATGGCGCAAAAAGTTCCTGCTAATTGAAAAATACTGCACTACTTTCGACAGTGCTCGGAACTTAGTGGAAACGGGAGTCTATTTGACTGAAGACGAGCTTTTGTCGTAGAAGAAGCTGTACCAGCCCTTAATTAACCGTATTTGCGATCATTCTACTTGAAGAATCCATTTTCTATAGAGATCCGAGCTTTTCCCAATATGGATGATGAATTTTCATAACGTAGAAGCTAGGTATATCATTTTTGCTCGTTGACAATCGAATTATCATGACTGAATAAATAATACTCAAACAATATTTGTTAATATTCATCGAGAGAAGTAGAATTTCTGCCATATAGTCTAAAAAAAGCTTATGATTGAACCTTTTGGTCCAAGCCAACACTTTACTGATATTTTTGAAACAGACTTTGAAGATTGAAAAAGGTTCTGTGTGCATATAAATTGAAGATGGTGTTCAGGCGACGAATTTATCGTTATTTCTCTTCTTTTTACTCAAAATATGAAATGTGATGAAAACAGGTGGCACTCGTGAATTTTAATAATTCGAATTTTTCTTGAAAAGTTTTTAAACTTCTACATTCTATAGAAACTTAATTGGTACATGGAAGCTGTGATCTTACTTCAAATGGAACCAAATTACAATCTGAGGATGATGCTAGATTCTTCCTATTTTTCCACTGCATATGTGCAAAGCAAATTAAATGTGTAAAAAGTTTCTTTCTTCTTTTTGTCTATCTTACTATGATTTCTAGATGAACAGCTCTATTCGAATGCGACAGTTAAGTGGTTTTTTTTCTACTTAGTTCATCTAGAATAGTGTATTTGCAGAAAATTCAAATGAGACTTGAAAATTTGCTATATTGTTGCAAAATGGTGAAGGCGCTGGTTTTCAGATTTTTCTATTTTATTATAGGTTATATCCGTGGCTCCTTTGACGTATTGAACAATATTTTTTTTAAGAAACGTTGGAGCTCAAAAATATGTTGCATTTGCCTCAGTTGGTTCCAAATCTAACTCTGAGAAACGTCACTAATTTGAAAAAGTGGAATAATTTCACTTTCAGTACTGCCTCAAATCAAGCTTGTTGTATCATTCAGGATAATGTATTATAATTGAACCTTAGGTTGTCTCGCTAATTTCTTCCCAATGTAAAAAAAACAGATAATCAATTTTTCATTGTGACAACCGGTATTTCTATTGAGTTGTATGAAATTTTCCCAAACCGAACAAATTTAGATTCAATTGAAAATTTTTCTTGTTGTGAAAGGAGAGGATCTCATGGAAATCAAAGAATTAATCCACAACTTTCAACTCAATAAATAATGGCAACAATTCCATGAATGAGAACAAGATTTTTTCCTTTGAAGTAATTATCCGAAGAAGCTCTTTGAAACTTTTAAATTCAATATCGGAACTGACTTCCAATAAAAAAGGTTTGGATTCGACAATATGGGTTTGTTTCCCCATTCTTCAAAGGAATGTGTATTCAGAAATCAGGAAATGGTCAATTTTGGGATTGATTTTGATCATAAATCTTTTTATCTGGTGTCATTCAATGTTTCATTTCGTCGAATACAATGAAATTTAGTAAAATATCTTCATTCTATATTCTTCGAAATTTGATTAAAATTTGTGCTGTTTCATTTCAGGAAACAACTGTAAATCGCGAATCTGCTGACATAGCAAAAAATTTGCATTTTTCTGCTAGCGAAATAAATGACAAGCACCCCCAGCACTAAACCTACAAAACATAGCTTTTCTACTGCAAGAAAAATAAGAGTTTTACCTTTGAGAAGTTGAAAAACAGACATGTATCATCCAGAAGAAAAATTAGGAAAGATGAACTGAACTGAAGAGAGACAGAAAGATACACAGGCACAAACTCAAGCACATACGATATCAATCTTTGGTCTTCAAATTTTCAGTGTCGAAAGAACGCGATTTTGGGGGTGGGTTTCGTCCAAAATACAGTATCAAGGGTTGAGGTGTGCTGTGTGTATGTTGAATGTGGAAAGGGAGTAGACCCCAGCGAGCGAAGTGTGCCAAACTGCCGGAAAAACGGGGGGTGGTCCGAGTGCCTCGCGCGGACCGGTCGCGCACGCGCGTACGAGCATTTCGGCCGCGGGCCGCCAGATGGCGCGCCTAAAGGAATTCGGCTAGACCTGGACCCGATTCTCGAGTGGCCATCAGAAAAAGAGCGTTATTGGTGGGACGAATGTACCGGGTGGTTCAAAAGTCTGGAAACGGTGTATTTAATATAATAATTGGGAAAATCAGATTTAGGAGTCAAAAGAGCCTAATCCGAGATATGAGGCTCAACTTTGAAATTCCAAATGGAAACTCTTTCATTGAACATTCGGATTTAGCAGGAAATTTTCCATCTGAATTTGTTAAAACCTTTTCTTGTTCAAAAATACGCAGCGATCATTCAAACCAAATTCAAATATTCATATTCTAATAGATGTACAGGGTATCCCAAATTGATTAATTTTGACTTCTCTCGGTACTTCTGGACCAGATAGGTGAAAATTTCGAAAGCTGTCCTGGTCTCGATTTTGGAGAAAACACGATAAGAAAAAACCGTTTCACGATATCTCAATTTTTTTTTAAATTTTTAGAAATTATCTATTTCGAAAATGTGCCATAACTTTTTCATTTTCGAAAACATCTGAAAAAGATAAAAACTTTCAACAAGCACTTTTCCACTAATAATAAGACATTATTTGAAATTCTTTTATCTCAAATGTTTTTCATGATATGAGATGAAAAAAAAATGCGTTCGTATACAAGATGAAAAAGTGGATTTTTTCCACGAAAACATTGTTTTTAAACTTTCTCGTTTCCGGTAAAACAGCGCTCCTGGAAAGTTCTAATCGTTTCCAGATATTTTCGTGAATAAAAAAGTTATGGCACATTTTCCAAATCGATAATATATCAAAATTAAAAAAAAATGAGATATCGTGAAACGCTTTTCACTTATGGTGTTTTCACTGAAATCGAGCCCAGGACACCTTTCGAAGTTTCAACTTATCTAGTCCAGAAGTACAGAAGTACACTTATCTTGGGTACCCCAATTTACTCGACATGGTCCAAATATTTTTTCATTCTGTGAATGGCGTTTTGAACAAGTCAATGTCGACTCGAGATGCGCATAAAAATCTGCGAAATAAATAAAGACGCTGCGCTTCAAGAATTTTTTCTCCAGGGACAAACCTTTTTCATCATGTAATTCGAAAGATAATTCCATTTTGAATTTTTTTTCGAATACAATTTTCATCCATTTTTATTCGTCAGCGAACTGCAGCGTGTTTTATGTTAATTCTATTTCATAATGATATCTTTTCTTCTGTATTGTGATAGTATGCCATTATTTGGAGACATAGATATAATTTTGTGCCTTGAATTCAAGAAGGCTAGTTTTCTAGTCAATGTGTCTCTTCAAATAAGATGAAATATGTGGATACAGCAAGATGGGGCTCCATGTCACAACGCTGGCATTATGAAGAGATATTTAGATCAAGAATTCGAAAATAAATGGATAAGAACCAATGGATCCATCAGATATTGCCAGACCTCATGGATTACTTTCTGAGAGGTTTCAAGTCGACATTGACTTGTTCAAAACACCATTTACAGAATGAAACAATATAAGGACTTTCTCGAGTAAATTGAGGTTACCAAGATAAGTGAATCACCCTGTACAGTAGAAACCTCATTATCCGGACCTCTGTTGTACGGATTTTCGATCATCCGGAAATTTTCCCGATGTCTGCAATCTGCACTTCGATCGTGTTGTTATTTATGTTGCTGAGGGTTATTTTTTATTTCCATATTCACTTTCTGATGAATATTTATTCTTGTTTTGCCCAAAGAATACATGCATCATGATTTCTGCATTACATAATATACATGATACGAATGCCTAGCGACAACAATTAATCCGGATAATGGGGTTTCTACTGTACCTGAAACAGTCGAAATCAAGAAATTTGGGATACCCTGAACACCTCATAATTCTGAGATGGTTGGAGAAGATTTTAGGTCCAACGGGGCCTTATGGGACCCGAGCAGAAAAATTCGCATAGGAACCAAAAGGAGACGAAAACATTTTGGTGTCAACCAATTCGGATGAAAAATGTTTCTCTTAATCCTAATCTGCAATAAAAAATATGGGTTTGCATGTGAAATTTCAAAGTTGGGAAACATATCTCATATAAGGCCCTTTTGGGCCGAAGATCTGATGGTTTATTGGATTCCTCTGTCGAAATAACTAAAAACCACAGTATCAGAATTCCTATTTTTCACCTGTTCACGGAGGAAATTCAACATTTCCAAACTTTTGAACCATCTATTATGTTATTCTACCTCACAGCCAGTTCCTATCAACCTCAGACACCTTTCCTTCTTTTCCAGATCGATTCGTAAACAAATATGTGCGCCTCCATCGTTAAATGTTCAATTACGACACCTCCGAAGGTGTAGCTAACCCCTTGCGGATATCCCAGTAATGTCACCGAGCAAATGGTGTCTTCGCACGTTCATCGTCTCGAAGCATGCTAAACTCTTAACCTAAGGCCATATTACACACCCACACTACCCTTTAGAGGAATTCCGAGGCATCATCGGTCTCATTACGCCTCCGAAGGCGACCTAAGTTCTATTGGAGTACTGAGAACACTCAGTGAGTCAGAGGAGTTCCCGATACGTTGTCCGATGAAATTCCGAAGAACGAGATGGGAAATTGTACGTTCTGGAGATGATAGAAGGAAAGACGGTTCACAAATTGGCTTTACCCCGTGAAATATAGTGCTCGTGATGCTAATTACATGTATTTCTTGCACCAATGTTACAAAACCAACCGTTTAGATCGAACAAAAAGGGACCAACGTTGAGTTTTGAAAAATCAATAATAATAGGTGTACAATTTCGCTTACCCCGTTTCTTCCCGAAATTCGAGGCTGTATTGTAAAAAAAAGTCATATTGTTCATCGCTGGACACTCTTTTCCTCCATCTTTCAGGCAGCATGCGAATCCAGCGTTGAAAAAAGGGGTCATCTTGAATCCATCTACGAATTGATCCAATTTTTTTAATTCTTCATAAGACTGGAAGTGCTGATCAGCCAGGTCACGTGCCATTGATCGGATCAAGTGATAGTCAGATGGAGCAACGTCTGGAGAATAAGGCGGGTGACGTAGGACTTTCATTTCAAAATTTCTGAGCATATCTTGACCATTTTCCTGAAAACTCAATATGGGTTTCTCTTCCAGGCTCTGAAACAATTAGAAAATTTTTTTTAATAATATAAGCGTGAAAATTTGAGCACTAATTTGTCAGGGGCCAAAACTTCATGAGAAGAAATTGTTGCCTAACAATGAACAGAAAAAAATTAAAATACTCTGAAATCTCAAACGTAACGTTTCGGAGTCTAAATCATACTCCTTCGTCAGACAACTTTGTAGAATCCTGAAATTTTTTTTAAATTTCGGATTGACATTTGTCCATATATATGATGAACATAGATCAATATTGATTACTAGATGTTTATATCCTTATTTTATCTCGATTATTCCTAGAATTTTCATTTATAATCATCAGGTTCCGTCATTAGAATTTTTGTTTCATTCCAATCCATCATGTGATTGCCATCATGTGATCCACAAATTCTTGCTCTCTGGTCGTGAGGGTTTTTTCAAACCAGAAACGACCTTCCAGGTGAGGATTTTTCGGCACTTCAGATATTTGAAGACCGCTCCCATAGATAAACCAAACATTTTATAACACAAGAGAACAGAATATTTGCAGGACCAAAAACTACGACATATTCCGAGAATTGTCATTCTGACAAGTAAACCAACATGATTAATCGAGAAAAAATTTATGATGCAGATAAAAATTGACCGACATTTGGATGGCGATATGTTCACAAATACCTAAGCTTATTTTACGACATCTCAGATCTATATATTTCAACTACCACTATTACAAAACGGGGGAAGCAAAGTTGTACATCTAATAGGTCTTCTGAAAACTTATAAGTACATACAATGCTTATTTTAAATTTTTTGGAAAATGGTAAATTCCAAAGAATTATTCGATCGAAACACTTCCATAGTCAAGGGAAAAGATGTGACTGCTAGCTAGTATGAAGTGTCCTGGCTATGATTTCAATTAATGTGTAATCATGTGTGAGAAATACTTCGGTTGCAAATTGGTGAATGCGCTGGGCCAGCCAGTATTTTTTATTTTTCTCATGTCCCGTGAAACTTTCCAATTTTATCTTTCATAAGAACGTTCTGCAGACAATACAGGAAACAACAAAAAAGGAATTATCGGGATTAGTGCAAATATTCAAGCGTGAAGCGGTGACAACGTAAAACAAAATTCATTTTTCCAACATAGTTTCATCACATCAGAAAAAAAATATGTAAACTATGCCCGAATGTTCGCTATGTGCGTATTTTCGAGGGGGTTTTTCCGATGCCGGAAAAACTAATCACCTGCAGCATATCTGCCGGTCGGGACCAATCAATCCGCAGGAGAACAAAAGCACGGACAAGCCGGGTCGTGTCCGCCGCCGATCCCATTCCAGTTATTACACGTTTACCATGTTGGAATTTCCGCCTCTGGACGCGGCCTTAACATCTAATTTCCCACGAATTCCGAGCCCCGGAAAAACGGGAGGCCGATCCCCGATCGTCTGTCGGATCAACGTCGAACGCGACATCACAAAATGGAATTGGTATTGAGTTTGTTTAATTCAGCGTTTTTTTTTTGACCGGTCTCGTAATCCGCTACACGTGATTCGCTACAACAGTTCTCTCATCGGTTATATACAGTGGGAGTCTGGAGACCTCCTCTCTCGTTCTTTCTCGTTATAGGCATTTTTTTGCCCAGATCATAACTTTCCTATCTTTTTAACGTATAAAGCGCTTTTCTGAAGGACCTTTTATTCACTCAACGAATCTAAGAGCTTTTCTGCTCCAGGTTTACAATACCATCTTTGTCCCAAGGTCCAAGTACTGTACGAGGCTGCGGGCTTCAGTGTTCTGACGACCACTGGCACTGTCAGCGCGGTATGGCCGTAACTTGAAGTAGGTACTATTGTTGTGGTAAAGAAAATGCAAAATCAGAACAATTAACGAAATAAAAAATTATTCAGAAGGACTGCAGAATATTATTAATTATTTCATTTCAGGTGTGCAGAAGTCTGAATATCTAGACGAAATGTTGTGTTTCTCAGGTAAGATGAGTATTTTGACAGTGTGGCAAAAGACGTTTTCCTTATGGTTTCTGATGTAAGGCAGTCCTTGAAATGAATCAACTATTTTAATATTTATAACTCAAGATTTAATGAACTGTTCATTATGAAAGTTTTTTTTTTGGATTTTTCTACGACAGGGTTAAACTCTGACTAATTTGATGAAATGAAGAAGAAAATAGGAAATAATTTTTCCCTCGCTACGGTTAATAGCGTTTTCGTGGAAGATTTTAATTCGGTGAATTACATTTCCTTATAATATTAACGCATCTGAGTCCATGTGTTATCATACCTTTCTTTCTTCCGAACACTACGGAAACTTTTATGACGAAATGTTTTGAAAAAATCTCCATTCTACTATTATATATGTAAACAATTACTGTGTTTTTTGAGTTGCCTAAACGGATGTTTTGGGGGCGCATTAATTCTTTTGTCTGATGACTTCGGACAACCATTACCGGTAATTCAAAAATCGACGGCTGTCGATTAAATAAATGCTTGCCTAAAATCATCAACTTCAAATTTGGCTTGGTGATAAAGCTCTCAATTCAGTTGATTGCGGTTGGAATAGTGCCAATAGATATTTGCAGCCCACAAAAATGCAAAAAACACCTCTATCACAAAAATTGTTTAAACTGATATTTTGTAGCTGCAAGAAAAGATGCAATGCGTCATGCACCTGCAGAAACATAAGTCTTTTTTGTAACGCTATGTGTGGGGAATGTGCAGGTGTTAACTGCCAAAACAGTTGTCCAATCTTTGGCAAAGATGAAGAGATAATTGACAGTGGCGACAGCCTCTCAGAATCAGATTAATTTTCTGACACAAAAAGTATTAATTTCACGTGAATAAAGTGATGAATAAATTAAATGTTAATGATATTTTCAATATCTTATTTTGAACAGATAGGGCTTGCTTTTAGGGGTTGAAAAATAAAAATAACTAAAACTAACATTGATCAAAAGTACTGTTATAAAATTGATTGAAATTAATTAGTTATTTTAATAGAGACCGATTTTTACACATTTTATGTTGAAAGGAGGTTGTTTATACGGTCCTGAAGTATATGAAGACCTTCGTTAAACTTCATAAAACGCTACTTAGGCCCAAAAATTACTTTGTTTTACGTTAGAACAATTTTTTAAGGGGTTGTTTTCACCCCTTAAAAGTAATAAGCATAAATCGGCATAGGGTAGGAGTAGGAGACAAGTATAGCTTATATCCAAAATTTTATCAAAATCGAAGCATCTTGATAAAATTCGGAGGTAATGCCTAATTTTCGCCCTCATTGACTGGACTAATTGTACAGGAGTATTTTATCTCCACTTTCAAGGTATTACACCATAATAGTTTATTATTATATCAAAGTTGCTTCTTTATTTATCCATTGTGACAGTACGAAGTCAGCCGGGTCAGTTAGTTTTTGATAATTCAAAACTGAGTGATTCTGATTCATATTGTTTGCTGTACTTTGCATTGATGCAATTTCTATCTGTATCCTAGCAGTTTCCCCAAGATTGCCCATGAAAATTGAAAATCTGTATCTCATTTTTATATTTTTGATAGGTATGTTGCTTCGTATTTATTTTTTTTTCGCTATTTTTTATTTATCATAACTGTTATGGACTCTCATGCAAATTTGGATTTAATCCGTTTATATGTAGAGATTTTTTGCCAGAATACATCCTGCATTTGTTTTTTGAACTTTCACCATCTTCTGGATATCTTTTATGTATTTGTCCAGGCGTTCATTCTTCTCAGATCCGCATAGCATTATTCAATTATTCATCACGAAACCTGTCAACGAAGGAAAATTGATTCCTTTTTCGATACACTTTTTGCGCCCGTTAAAATTACATTCGAATTATCCAGTTCGATCGCAGCTATACGCGTAGGCCGATAAAAGCATTTTTTTTCAGGCGAATATGACGGATAGGATGTCAAACAAAAGCGACTCGTCATGTCCTGCAGGATATATTGGACGCAGGAGGGACCCACGCGCTGGTTCAGTGTTATAGTTGCTGTTAACCGGATGTTGCCGTAGTTACTAAAATGAAAAAAAAAATGGATATCGGACCACGTTGAAACGGTATTGCGTAATCTTGAAAACTTAATATGGGTTTTCTCTCCCAGTCTCTGAAACAAGAAACAATTAGAAAATTTTTTTTAATGATTTAAGAAAAGTCCCTGCTTAAAAATTTGGGCACAAGTTAATCAGGGGCCAAAACTTCACGAGAAGAAATTGTTTCCTAACAATGAACAAAAACAAAACATTTTGAACTCTTAAGCGAAACTTTTCGAAGTCTAAATCAGACTCCTTAGTCAGACAATAACTGATTTTCATTCAACTTTGTAGAATCGTGACAATTTTTTCGATTTTTGGATTGATATTTGTCAATATATGAGGAACATAGATCAATATTGATTACTAGATGTTGATATTATTATTTTATTTCAAAATTCCCTGAAACCAGTTTTTTTTTCAATAAATCCATCCAAATCCGATCTATTCCTACTGAACAAATGGCGAGATTATTAGTATCATTCAACAAAATACAAGCTGACTCCTTGATTTTTCTGATTACCATCAGGTCGTCATTAGAATTTTTGTTCCATTTCAATCCATCATGTGATTGCCGGTATTGGAACAAACATGATCTGCTATCTGTGATCTACCAGAATCTCTATTTTTTATGTTATTCTTATGTTCACGTTTTCTGATTTCTAATGGTCTTGATGTTTCTCCTGTATAAGATTTTCCACAAATACAGGGAATATTGAAGATACAATTTCTTCATTTTTGGTTCTCATTCAAAGGTTTAGTTTTTGTTAATAATGATCGTAAATCATTTCTTAATGTTGAAGTTTTTTAAAGTAGCAAATGCATTTCCAAAATGAATTCGATTTATTCTGAATAATCGGTTTCTTTTCTGCTTTTGTCTTTTTTCATTTCAGATTAAGAATTACGAGTCGTTTTGGGAAGAATCTGTGTATCCGAGCCCATCGACGGATAACATGAAGATGATCACACTGATGTCTTTCAAGATTTTCCTGATATTTGATATTTTATGTTATTTTGTTTACGGGGAGGCAGGTTTTTTCGGCTGAGGTTTTTTCCCCTGGCTGTATAGTATCGTATGATACTAGTGTTGATAGTATCATATGATTCTATAGTATCATACGAAGAATGTTATGATACCCCGTTCTTTTTTTACCTCAGCTTAGGTACTTTTTGTTTCAACATTTAATGTATTATTTTAGCTCTCTTTTTCATAAGAATATATATATATATATATATTTCTTGTTTTGAAAACAGTTCCTATGTTGAATTTAGAACCTATTCTTTTCACTTTTTTAACACTCATTTGATGATTTGAATAAAAATTTAGATATCGATTTGTGTGTGTCTTTCTTCTGAACACACTTGTTTCAAAATGATTTGGAAATTTTCTTATCGAAACATCCAAGAAGGAAAGTACATTATTTTGTTCTTATTCCCTTGTGAATTATATTGTAGGTTCTTTTTTATTGCAATTTCTCAATTTTTCAAGAAAATGTTGGGTGTTTTTCAAGTAACTGTCTGATTTTCTGGTTAATGGTTTCAAAAATTGTAACAGAAATTTTGCCAAATTTTGACAAGAAGATCCAATGGAACTTACTATTGGTCTTAATGGAATGAAAGGTTCATGACTTTTCGGTAATCCATATAAATGTGGAGGTTTGCTATAAGATGTTGTAATAAATTTTTCTGAGCATATGCATGTGATATTTTGGGAATGTTTCGATGTAATTTTCCAAACTTTTCTCAGTTATATTTTTTCTAATTGTTTCTTGTTTCAGAGACTGGGAGAGAAAACCCATATTAAGTTTTCAGGAAAATGCAGAGACCTCCCAGAAAATATTTCAATAGATATCCGGTATTGCATGAAACGAACTAGGTTTTTCAGTGAGGTGATATCAAGTATTTCAAGCTTCATTCCGAATTAGATTTGGATTAAATTAAATATTCATAGGGGAAAGTTGGATAAAACCTATTGGGACAAAAATTAACGAGAATTGTTCTTTCTTCCTGAGGAAGTTAGTATTATGCAATCTAATACGTTGATATGATTATCCATACTGTTAATGAAACAAGAAGTCCTCAAAGTTGATTTTTTGAAGTAACGCTCCTTCTACCACGTGCTGAGAATGTATCATTTTTTTTTCATTTTTCTGGCTGCATCATTTCAATGTCGGTAGATTTGGGGACGTGTGTATCTCTCGGCCTCCCTAGCGAATAGGAAGTCGAGGAATTCAGTTCGCGTGCCGAAAACGCAGAGCCGTTTCGAGTATTAGTTCATTTTGTACCTGAGGGAATACAAAACCAGGGCATACAAATCGATATAAATATCGGGGGTTGTTTGTTCTCCCGCCGAGTCCTGAGCCCCTCGGTTGGAATTTACAATCACCACCGGAAAATATGATTAGCAAGGAGTTGACGGCAGGAAAATTTGGGGGAAACGTCTGCCATTGCAGAACTTGACTTTATCACAAGGTATTTTTTTTATTAGTCGAGTTTAAACGATCTAATTTTTATTTCATTTTCCTATTTTTTTTTTCTGTATTAAGATCTCAATTTTAGATTCCTATATTTCTCGATTAAACTATTTCCATTCTCACTTATGGTAATTAAAGAAACTGGATTTTTCGAAATTATTTCTCTGATGAAATTAACTCTTTCACACGGAAAAAATGGGTTGGGCATAGAAATCCATAGAAATTTACTTCAAAATCGTATTTCAACAGTTGTTCATATTTTGAATCGAATTTTGGGGATTCGATTATCCATTAATTACGATCATTTTAATGGAACTATGTGCCAAAATTGAAGTGAAATTGAAAATATTTTTTTGTACAGCTGCCTTTGAAAGTGACACTTTTAATGACAGCAAACAATTTCAAAACTGATCGTTTACGTGGAAGCGTGTTAAAAATTTTTTTAGCACTCCATCTTCTTATGATGAATTTAGATGTGAACATTCAGCAATTGCAAATTTTTATTATGAATATTTAACGATCATTACTTATGAACATTAATATAGATCGTAAAACTGGAACAATTACTAACATCAATGCCCTGTGACGTTAGGGAGCTTCGCAAAATGTTATTGTAATCCTCAGCACCATCAGTAATTGTAGAAACCAGAAGTACAATATTGGATGATGATGATCCAAAATCTGTTGAGGTTGGGAGAATATTTTCAGCAATGACATTTCTATATGCAATGAAATGATCAACATAGCCCTCGGCTACCGTGGTAGACTTCCATCCACCATGTTTTTTTTATATCCGTAATATTTGCTCCTGAGTCTGCTAGCAATGAAGGGGAGGATCTTCGAAAACAGTGTCCTGTATATTGCTTTGGTTCTGGCAGTTTGAGGAATTCGGCAAAAATAGATGGAATTTTCCCAAATGTATTAATACCAACTGGATTGGCAGTGCATTCATTATCAAAGAATGATGACAGGAAGGCGCAGAGTAAAGTACTCATGAAAATAGTCAACATACTTCACAATAATACTGAAAAAACGACCGACTTTCGTTTTTGTTTTGGAAGTTGTATAACCAAAATTTCTTATTTCGATGTCTTCCACTGATGAATTACACAATTCTTCACGCCGACAGGGTGAAAATAATCCGAAAATAGTTGCAACCTTAACCATCAAGTGTATTTCTCTGCTGGTGCCTCCTTTATAAACTTTTCAACTTGTTCACGAGTGAGAATTTTCGATTATTTGGGACGATATCTCTCACTTTTCCGTTTTAAATATGCTATTACCTTAAAATGTTTACACCATTTTTAACAAAGGCGCTTGACTTTTTCATTGAAAATTTGCTCCACAAAGTTGATGAACTCCATATTTTTGATTTTTTTTTTAAGTATGCCAGAAAAACAGTTTAACTGAAATTCCCTCCTACATTTTTCAACTTACACCAGGCCAGGAAATTGTTATATGCAATATCGTACTGCTGAACAGATTTTTCAGGTAGGAGTTCCAGATTTGCCCTTCTTGCATACTCTTCAATATCCAGAGGAACAACCAAATCTTTTATTATTAATTGGACTGCCGAAAAACATAGTAACCTAGTAACATCATCTCTCCCGATAAGACCAGGCAGATAATCTAATCTACAAAATATTGAATTGTTTCAATTGCTCGATTATTATGGGCAACATTCATAACTTTGTCGGACATTAAGCAGTTTTCGTTATGCGAGATATTGTGCTTCATCATGAAGAAGGAGACATATTTGGGCAAAAATTCTATAGTAGTGAGTAGTGCGAAAATAACGTCACAATATAAATTCAATTAGTTGTTTCAATCGTTCGTTGGCCTTTTAAACCAATCAATCATAATCTGATACCACAGAAATCGATTAGCATATGAACATTATCCATCATTTCCTCCTTGCCTATATCCTCGATGACTAATAGGAAGTGAGTGAGGTAACAGTGTCTGCCATTGCCGTGCTTGAAAAGGTCAACAAGACGTGAAATCTGATTTTTCCCCATGTGTTTGAAGTCTCGCCCTTTCTGATTACAATTGAAATTTAAATAAGCAAAAAATTAAAAGAAACGGTGAAAAAAATATCTAAAATTGATATAAGGATCAAACTAAACCCTTCATTCACCAAATAATCACTTAACTTGTCAAAAAATTCACAAAGTTTCAGTTCATTTCTGTCGATATACTACATCCCATCATCTGTCAAATTTCAACTGTTCGTTGTCAATTTGAAAAATTAATATAATTGACAGATTCAATTCAGAAGAAACATACTATAAGACTCTGCAAACTCATCCGACAAATAATATTAATACAATAAGTTCAATTATATTCCAAAAAAATTTTGCCCTTGTAATAATCAGTATAACGACATTGACAATTGTTTATGCATATCTCAATAATTCAACTTTATCCATGGAAAGTTTAGCATGAATGCATCAAATATCAATCAAACTAAATTAATTCCCTCTATTTTTATGTCAACCATTGTTTATAATTTACGCGACACCGAATTGTATTTTGCAATTTTTATTTTTATGGGATACAACAACTTATTCGCAATGGACGATACGCCCCTGGTTTATTTCATTTTATTTCGTAACCTTGACTTGTGCGCTCTGTTGTCTGTTGCGACGAAAAATACAACTTTCTCATGCCACATTCAAGTTTTCCATCCCTCAATTCAAGTAAACAATACAAAATCTTTTACAAGAAGAATCCATTAAATTACTTCAAACAATGAAAGTATTTCGTCGAGAATAATTCCGTAAAATGTTCATTTAATCGAGAAAAAAAATCCCAGAATGGGGCCCTTTCACTTGGCTTTTGGCAACACCGCAGCCGGCTGTTTAGTGTTAAACGAAGAAGGTGCAAGACGCAATCCTTTCAGTCCACTGACAGAATGTGATGTCCAATAAGAAAGTGTTGAAGAAATAGAAGGGAAGTTAAACGATGCAAAATTAAAGAAACAAGCTGTGTGCGTGTAGCGTTCAAAAATACCATTTAAAGAAGAACCTTGAATATCCAATAAACAGGTTGCTGGCAGAACTGTAGCTTCGAAGTCTGGTTTCTTAAGAGCATTAATAAGAGGGAATACGTTGGTCAACCTCTGTAATCTTGGGTATTAGCGGATTTCATAAGAAAAACTGCTGAACATTCGTAGATATTGACTAAATTGAATTATTCAGGTAGAGTGGAAATCTTCTATAAACCCAGTGTTTTTCTCTATTGCAGATATTGTGTTGGATATATTCAGATTGCAATTGATATTTCTTTGTTGCAGATACAGAAGACCCCTCCTTCATACCCCTTAAACATGTCGGGGGCAGTTTATCAGCCAACAACAGTCACATATGAAACTAATGGTGAACGCTGGCAAGATCGTCCAATAAGTTATCTAGCTTCCACTGTAACAGAAGTTGCTTCAGCACCCTGTGGTATATCTTGTGTGGCATGCAGAGGTTTATGCCCCGTATTACTCCTGACAACTTGTGTAACATGTCTTATCGTTGGGTGAGTTGAAAATTAGTTTTTCAGAATAAATTTTAATTTGTGGTTTGTTGTAGATTAATGCTCTTGATACAAGGTGCTCTGGGTTATGCAGTAACATCACAGAGCGGAGAAAATGTTTATTTACTTCTCACAATATTTGGAGCCTTATTCTTTGGTTTATCAATTCTTCTCTTCGGTGAGTTGAATCAACGTTTTTTCTTTCTGCACTGTTAAACTTAATATGTGGAGAAATAGAAATAATTTATGAGAGAATAACAATAATTAAGATACTTCAATGTTTAATCAGTATATAGAGTAGTCAAGTTTTTTATAAGTGTAGGAGGCGAACTCTCAAATAAGATTGTAATTTAATTGGTATTACAATGGAAAGGTACCTATCTTGCATCTTCATAATTCATTTGTTGTATTACTTTGCTTGATGCATACTTAAATCATTTATTATTTGTTCATGCTCTATTTCTTAATTATCGGTTTGAAGTTTTTTGTTTAAATTCTTGCTGTTAAGGTATTTTATTTTTTATATCATTGATTATGTTTTTCCCTAGTAATCTTTTTACGAATGACAAGAAGATGGTGCTGGGCGAGTGGTAAAGATCATCTAGACATTGTTGGTAGCCCTGGATTGACTATAAATCCCTCCACAGATCTTTTGGTCACCGCCCAATATGCTCCTGTTTCTGAGGTGGCATATCAACCAGCTCAGCAGGAAGATTCTGAGCAGAGTAAGCTGATGCCTCAAGAAAACAAAGATCTGTAAGTCATTTTCGTATCAGTTATTCTGGTGGAAATGTGAGGATGTGGAAATATCAAGTTAATCTCTTCATTTTTGTGGTTATTCATTCAATGTCCGTTGCAGAAAAGAAGATACTGACTGCATGATAGAAAGGGACCCTAGGATTGTACTAAGACCTCTCAATCAACCTATCCATGAAGAAACTTAAAGGGGCAAGCCAATTTATCATTGTACTCGTAATAGTACTTCTATTCACAATGAGATTAATATGAACCTTATTTTTTGTACTAAACTTACTACCATGAAGACTTCACTTAGCTTTAAGTAAAACTATCACTGTAGCGTATTGATTTGAGCCACTCTGTTAGTTTTTTATTCTTTACTAAAGATGCTTAATTGTTTCGAACGTTAATGTGGACTCAAAAAGAATTTTGTGTTTGTATGTTAGACGGTATTAGGAAAACTTTTTTGCTTATACCTAGCTCAACATATCATATTTCTGTATATACAGAGATGAGTCTGCTTTCTATTGGAATAGCAGGTGCAGATTTCTCATATTTTTATATGGTTGAAATTATAAATTTATTTGTGCAATATTCTTGCAGTTTGGGAGAACCTCAGAAAATGAAAATCTTTTTTCTGAAATCTTCTGATGGAATATTTTGTTGACTTGGTTTGAGAAATTCAAACTGAACATTGTTTTTCAACAGTGAAAAATTGTAGTTTTTAAGTGATCATTTACATTCCTTGTACTTATGCTGAGCTTTCGCAAATTCCTAGGGATGTATTAAGAATGTCCCTTTGTCTCATGGTCATTGTTTCGAAGTAACATCAATGACTGTAACTGTCTCAATATTTTCGTCCAAGTATTCAATCCCTCCCTAAATGTACGTCCATTTTTTACTAGTACTCAGACATTCCTCAAAAAAGTTGAATTGAATTGACTGAGCTCGAAATATAGCATGTATTTAATATTTATCTGAATATGTATTTAATTCTTGTAGTTTATTTATTTGTAGTTTATTCCCATATTGATTGTTCTGGAGTATTTTGACGGAGTTTTTGTTCCAGTATAGAGTTACTTTTTTGGAATATTCTTATTTGTTTCAATAAATTATATTATTCATTTCTCCATGTCTTTCTTTGACCTGAATTCCTTCTTAGGCACTACAATTTTACCTGAGCATCCAGGTAGCTATAAATGAATGGGGCAATAGCTAATCCTTCATTTGAAAGGAACTGGTTATCCGAAAGATATGAAACTTTTATGAAGAAATATTTATTGTGTGACGGAAATAATATCTCAGCATTGCTGTGATACCAGTGTGATTATTGTCTAATTTTAAGTGGTATCATTGTTATGCTCGTTACCATGGAGGTTTAAGTCTCTACTCTCCTAACTTTCAGTGATTCTTATAGGGTAAGCCAAAGATAGAGAATAAGTATAATCGCTGGCGTTAGCTAGTTACTGTATAACCTGTGCCTGTGACATTAAGGATATTGCTGGCATCTGTTGAATACATAGCGACATCTCTCACGATTTCATTGAACTAGGATCGTCTCTCTTGCGTTGCAGAACTAACTGATACAAGTTCGAAGTTCCTCAGTTTGATTTAAGATGACACTAGTTTACTGTTTTTACACAAGGCCAAAAGGCACTGATAATATTTTTCTACCAGTTCAAAATTCAAAAAAGAGCCACGAAGTATCGAGTTTTGGAAAGACCGAGTGTTAGAATAAGCCCCATGTACGTGTACTATACGTTATTTTCTCCATTTCAGTATCGTAATGAGTTAATTACAGTTCTTGAAATTGTTTCAGTTATGTTTTTCGTTTTGTAGTTGTCAGTACTGACCTCCGATCGAATCAAGTCACACCAACTGTCAAGATGAAATATAAAAGTCACTAACCTGAATTTCTATTTGAATTTCGAGAGCATTTCATAAAACTTGACTGAAATAGAGAAAATATTGTCTAATATACTCGTTGCAGAAGGAAATTCCAACACTCATGCTATTGAAAACTGGCTCCTTCGTCGCTCGTTTTCGAACTTCGCATTCGTGTTGGAATAGGAGCTCATTCTGCAACTTATTTTAGAATATACTATAATCTAATTCATTGAATTTTCGTTGAAATCAATGAAATATTTCCATCAATATCGTTTAGTGATTTTCGCATTGAAAAATATTGATTGGCAGAACTGTTTGCTCCCTCATAAATTCGACAGATAATAAAGAAATCCGTTGCAGGAAGCCACCATGAAATCAATAAATATTACCATGAAAGCATTTGACAAAGAATTAGAGAAATTAATGTATGTTCATGTTCATTGGCCTGAACAATGACTCAAATTTTCATTTTCTCACTAGAATAGATAGATTTGTACACATTTTCAGCTCAATATTGACCTTGATATCACCTATACTTTCAGCAGAAGCTCTACCTTCATCAGCAGATCGATAAGCTAGGAAAAAACGATAAAATGACCCTGGAAAAATTCATCGTCTGTCGACACAGAATCAAGGCTTTTTTTTTAGCGAAAAACTCCACCCTGTCATTACTCCCGCCCAATGGCCTGGAGAAAAACGAGTAGCGATATTTAGTTACCTGTGTTTTGCCCCCAATTAATTCCCTTTCACGCAACAAAAGGCGAAAAACGAGTGGTCCTCAAGAGCGGCGCGTCGCATCCTTTGAACAACTCGAGGACGCTTGGACCGGGGTGAAAGTTTTTAGGGGCGAGTCGGGGACGCAGGGGGTGGGAGGCCCGGACGCCGGGTCAAGTGGGGCGTCGAGATAAAAAAAAGACGTAGGTGTAGCGAATTGTCAGCGGTCCACGTGTCTCGTGATGAAACATTAATAATACTTCAAAAAATTGTAATTAATATCGAAGCAAGTCTTCGAAGCCCAGCCTAACCTTGATTTCTATACTCAATGGAAGAATTTTTTTCCATTCAGTAGGCCTTGAGAGTCTACTATGCCTTAAATTTGAGTAAGGTAAAAAAATTTTATTGGTGAATCAAAGACACAAACTATTTGTGAACAACATAAAAAAGTAGGTTTTTCTTATTCAACTCGTAAATAAATGGTCGAGCATGACAACATCTATATTTTCCGAATGAATTAATATTCAGGGTGATAAAAAACTTCAGAATTGAATTCAGCATACCATTTGAAACAGAATTATGTATTTCAATAAGGGTCCTCAACCTCCACGATTCTGAGATATGGGGTTTTGAAATTCAGTGGTTTTCAACTTATCATTTCTGGTGTTCAAAGACGTCCCAGAATGAGTTTTTTAGTTTTTTCTTGAAAAAATACTAAATTCATCAAAAAATCACTGATGACTATATGAATTGGACAATTTAAATTTTTGTGGAATTTTGCTTTCGCTCTTTTACTTTAGGTCCGATTATCTCAATATACAAAAATCTGACGCAAAGAAATGAATATTTTTCTCCTTGAAACAATGAGGAGTTCAAGAATTTTTTCAGTAATTTCATGATGAAAAATTCTGACGAAAATTCGAACATTTGACATTCAATCAAGTCAGAATTTTCTGAGAAATCTATTTTTATCGTGAAATACGGGACTATCTATTTGAAAAAAGAATCTCCCGAATCTCAAAAAATTCACAAGGAGTTATCTGTTCAGACAAAACCACATTCTGAAATGTGAATTTCCATTCCTACCCAAAAAATATTCTAACGAACGGTATTAGTGGGGCACCTGGTAAAAAGTGTTATTCACGATACTGCTCTATAGAATATTTTTAGGAAATACACAAGTTTCAGGATTGAGCTTCAAGTAAGAAGACGACTTCTCGTATATTTTTTGAAGGTTCTAGGACTGCCGATTTTTCCGGAAGAGACATCAACTTTCGTTTTTTAAATAGTAAGACCCGTTTTTTATTGCATAAATAGATTCTTCATTGAATTCTGAGTCTTTTTGATTCCAAAAGTTTGAATTTTCCCGAAAATATTCTCTTTAAATAAGGAAATACTGAAACAAATCCCAAAATTGAACTCTTTTGAAAAACAGACAACGAGGTTTTTTCATTAAAAATTCTTATTCTTGAGAATCTCCGAGAAGAAAGGTTGATGCTTCTTTTCCGATAGCTTGATTTTCAGAATATGATACAAGTGGTCACGAATTCTTTGTCAAAGTTAGAAGTGACGAAACATCAAAAAATCGTTTTTGGTAAATTGGAACCCCATTATTTTTCGAAGCATTTTCGAAATCTTCGTCAAGAAATAAGAGGAGCATTCGTCCAAGACTTTTATCCTAAAATGAATATTTCTCGAGATATTCAGGAAAAACGATTTTGTCTTCAATTTTCAATCTCATTCCGAATATGTTTTTTTACTGGAAAATAATTAGCGATCAAGTGAAATTTCTGGAAATCTCTGTTATCGGGAGAATATCTCTGTTATCGAGCTTTGTTCTTCCTACAGTGAGGACTGACAAGTCCATTTGTGTATGTTCTCAGTGTTGACTCGAGTTGAGTTCTAGCATTGTTTGCAGAAGATAATTTCCGTGAAAAAACGTATTTTATTGAAAGTGTGTGTATTGTGAACGATCTGTTATCATTTTTATTTGCTTTCTATCTTGAAATATAGGAATTTTCATATACCTACATTATATCTGTCTGTATACAAAATTTCGTTCACTTATTCAGTCTTTTTTTATGTCAAGCAAGTTGAATGAATAGGTACTTGAACTATTTGACTTTTATCGCGAAAAAATTAAGTCACACAAAAGGTTGAGTAACAAAAAATTTTTACAAGAAAAAATATTCATGATTTTTCTCCGAATTTAAATAATTTACTTCTTGCTTTACTATCTACGTTCTACCAAACAAAAAATTAATCCGTTATCCGTTTATCCGTTACACATGGTGAAACAAAACCTTGTTTAATACCCTCCTTTTCTAAACACTGTGGTGAATTTGAGGCAGAAAATTTGATATTATTAAGTTTTAATTTGAAGTTTGACCCTTTCTTAACGAATTGTTTTTTGATTTACGTCAGTATCTGCTTGAAAAAAAATACACATTTTCAGAGAGAGTGTTGCATTTTTTCAATTTTTATAACAATTTGAAATATTACAATACCTTATCGACTAGCAAACATAAACAAACATCTGGAAATAAATAGCGTCTATTTCCATCTCTCTTTTTCATCGCTTCTATCATACGACGTGGCATACTTTCAATGCAGGTTCGAATTTCTTTTAGGGGAATTTTTCCCCAATAATTTCTGTTAATGCAGGACAATGCTAGGCCTCACGTTGTACGGGTTTTAACTGAATACCTACTTAGAAGAGGCGAACCTTATTAACATAGGCATCAGTCAATAAACAAAAATTTCAAGAAGATTGAATGAAATATCCTTGAAATTTCATCTATCGACAAATTGAGAAATCAAACCATAGTTCCATAGTTGATTATCAGTGGCAACGTTAAGAATGCTGTTGAGACTATCATCAGTCAACGAACGTCGATTTATTGTAATATTACATGTTATTCAGGTGATAATTTTTTATTTTCAATTCTCTAATAACCTTTGACTAAGTCATATAATGAAAAATATTAATGTCTTAAGGTTGTTCGTACCTTGGCAAAAAAACACTTTTTTAAAATAAACTCAGGAATTTGCTTTCTATCATAATATGTTGTAAGAATTTTCATATACCTACCTACATTATCTGTATAATGATTTACAGAAATTGTGTTACAAAGAACAGTCAGGTCTGTATATAAAATTTCGTTCACTCATTTAATTTTTTTTATGTAAGGCATGTTCTCGCTGTCCTTATGCATCCTATTCATTAGGGGATCCAGAAAAAAACTCAATCTGGGAAGCGCTTAGGAAATCTTGAACTATTTTACTTTCATCGTAACGAGAATGGAATACTTTTCTTCCCGAAAAAAATTCAGTCACACAAAAGGTTAAGTAACAGAAAATGTTTATAAGAGAAAAGCTTCAAGATTTTTTCTCCGAATTTGAATAATCTACTCCTTGCTATATTATCTACGTTTCACCAAGAAAAAAATTGAAATTTGAACTGCTCTTTCTGGGTGTTTTTTCGTGAGTTAGTATACAAATTCCCGGTACTTTTTTGACAGAAGGTTATCAGAAATATAAGGCAGATCCTACCTACGAAATACTTCCCCTTACTTCCAGTAGGGGGCTGGAAATTCCCCAACCCCCTGACGGAAAAATCAACGTCTGCTCGCATCCGCAACTGCCAATTCCAATTTCCCTCGTCCGGCCGAGGAAAACCGCCACAGAAACTCTCGGCGCACTCGCGCGTACGCCTTCTGTCGCGTTTTCGTCGGGAGAAAGCTCAGTTCTTCCGCAACCCCCACCAGGTGCGTACGCGACACCCCCGGCGATGCACATTTCCCGTGGAAAATCGTGAAAAGCACGTACGTCTCGCGGGCGACGGTTTCGAGTATCGACTTTCCAGAGTTTGAAAGGTGAGGAAGGGTTTGTTCTTGATTATTTATTGACGTTGTGTCGATGTTGCGAGGAAGGGTTGTTTGCAGGGGAAGCTCTAAAAGGGTTTTTCTTCCGGGTCGGGAGGCAGATTCCTCATTTAATAATGTGAAGGTGTCTCTTTTATGACTTCTCTGTTGAACTCTTTTTCCACTTTATTTTTCCACTCTAAACATCTTCGGTATTTCTGTAGACAGTATGTCAATCACCGAGAGATTCAATCCTTTTTAAATTTTTCATATTAAATTGCAAATAGGACTAGGGAAATAAAAATCCTTTATGAGAGCTAGAAACAGAGCGGTATAGTGAAAACATTGAGCGCAATACGAAAATCAAACAAATCACAGTTCCATCAGGATTTCAACAATAATGATAAAATACAATTAGGAAGTTTATTCATAAAAGACAACAATTGTATGAGACAAAAGGTGACATACTCAGACTCCCTACAACAAGATGAAATATCCCTTATAATGTTCAGGAATAGATGTGAAACTGTTTTGTCAAGTTTTGAAACGTTATTAACATAGGCATGTGTCAATAAACGAAAATTGAATGAAATATCCCTGAAATTTTATCTATTGTCACCTCATGTCAAGGTTTCGAAACTTGGCAATACAACAATATGATCAGTTTTAAGAAATCAAACCATAGCTGATCATCAGTGGAAACCTTAAGAATGCTGTTAAGACTATTAACTACACCGCGCAAAAAATTAACGCACATTCTGAAAATCTCAATTTAAATGAAAGGTAACTCTACATTGACTTTATAACTTATTTTTTTCTCTTGGGAAGGTTTTGAACGAAACAAGTCACATTGAATGGAAGAAAAATTCATGATTTCACCGAATCTTATGTGAAAGAAGAGAAATGAACAATTTTCAAAATACTGAAATGCTGATAAGTGATTTAATACTTGGAACCCCTTGCGTTGATTACAGCTCGGCAACGACGGTTCATACCCAAAATGAGTGATCTTAAAATGTTTTGATCTAATCCGTACCAGATTTCTTTGAGTTGGATTCCTAAGTCATTAATAGTAGCTGGATGATTTTCTGAACTTATCAGCCTTCTATTGAGGTTGTCCCAAACCTGCTCAATCGGATTGAAATCTGGACTTCTTTCTGGCCATTCCATTCGAGAGACTTCAACCTCTTCAAGGTACTCCTGGGTCCGTTCACAAACTTACTCAGAAAGTAGAGTAATAAGAGTTTGGCCATATGATCAGAAATATACTTCGGTCTTTACTCCACATTAGTCGTTCACAATCTTACTCTGACAAACGTCAGTCAAACATGTGAACAATATGAATAATACTGTTGTATATACATTTTTTATATACCATTTCAATATTGAATTGTTGCTATCGTGAATGAATAATATAAGTTTAAGGAAAGAATTCTCTCTAGTCGTACATTTTAGTTGTTTTTTCGAAGTTTTGTCTATTTTTCTTTTATTTCAAGAGCAGAGCACAACCTTGTTTTTTCCAATGATTTTCAGGCAAGTGATAAATATTCTCAGGACGTTGAAATACTTCTAATGATATTAGATTTATTGAGCTGAATTTTGAGCAATATTAAACATCATTCAATTTTACATCAAAAAGTTACTCTTGATGAATCTCGATAGTGTGCACCGTTTTCAGAATATTTTGATTTGAAAATTATGAAGTTATATAATCGATGAATGTATTAATTGAACAAAAAATCACGAGAAAATTTTAAAAAAGGCTGAAAACATAAAAAAAACTGAACAATACCCTTTTATTTTTCAGTTTTCTATGTATCCTGGAGAGATGGTCACTTTTTCTGTGAAACACCCTGTATAAGTGTTTGAAGTGAATTTTTCGAAAGATGGCATTGTCCTTTCTCGAATTATCTCTCTTTCAAAGGACGTAACTCCATTTTTTCACAACCTGTAGAAAGTTGTAAAAAATGGAGTAACGTTCTTTGAATACATTCATTTATGTAGATTTCTTCATTTTATGGAATCTATTTTTTTTTTTAAGTGTCCTGCTTCATACTTGAAACTCTGAGACACACTTTTTGTTTTATTCCTTATGTAGCTTTTCATTATTCTTTCAAATTTGACGGCGAAGGTAATGAGATATTTTTCTCTGAAAAATTGGCTCTTATCATACTGTGAAAGGGTTGGATGTTGGGAAATGACAGGATGAATCTCATCAACTTGGGAGTAAATAACCTACCAAACATTCAACTATAAAAATTCCTTCATTTTATGAAATCTTGTTTTATGATGCTTTCAAATTTGGGACCCTGAAAAATAAAACTAAACTAAATTCAACTAAGAAGATTGAACAAAAAGTGTGTCTCAAAGTTTCAAGCATCATACTTTTCACACAAAAAAAAAGAGTTTCCATAAAATGAAGAAATCTATTTGATAGAATGTCGGGTAGATGGAAAATTGAATTAATTACTAACTGCTCTTATTCAATATTTATTCCTTTCGCAGAATGCTAGAAACAAATTTTTCAGAAAGGAATATTTTCTTATAATGAAAAATGAGCTTTGATCTTTCCTAACTAACTAGATGAAATGAAGAAAAGTTACATAGCTAGGAAATAACACAAAAAGTATTTCAAACTTCCCAGCAGGATATTTTCAACAGCTAAGGGTAGGTCCTTACTACCTTTCAAATTTTCAATACATTTTATTAATTCTAGTCGAATGTATTTCCAGTGGCGTCATAAAGGAGACTTCATCATATCATATTTTCAAGTTGTGGACACCTTGTATAAAGTTATAAACACTATTAGATAATCTCCGGTTTTCTATTCCTTCAATTGGAAAAGTTTCGGAAATTTTGTTTCGGCTCTCCTTGTTTATCCACCTTCAATTCATAGGAATTGAAAATTAGTGAAAAGGGGCGGATAGAAATTGTCCCCCCAAGAAGCACCGCCCCTGGAATAACCGAATCACCCCCGAACGAACGATCGAACCGCCAACAAATGAGGAGAACACGTTCCATCCAGCACGAATTGGTAAATCGCATCAGATAGTTCATTTATCAAAATGAAATTTTCGTGTCATTTTCAATTTTTCCGAGGGTTCCGCGGGCTCTGTTAAGGGAGGAAGCGATGATTAATCCTCCGGCGGGGCTTTGTGGAAACGCTTCATTTGAATATAATGGTTTTTTTCGGGGGACCGGGTTTGGGGCTCCAACAGGAACCGAACAATAGCAAATAAGCGAAACTCGTGAATAATATATAGCGAAGACGGGTAGGTGTTCGATGCTCCGCGGGAATACCAATGGAAGATTCCCGAGGGATAGGGCCTGTCGACGTGAAAGATAAGCACGAGCTTATAGGGTGTCTTCGGAAGCAGATAAATATCGATACGTTTGGATATACACACATCGTCAAAAGAATACCTATTCTAAGTGGTGACCTGTTTTTGACATCCGCAGTATAACAGAGTTGTTCACATTCACCCATATTTCGCGAAATATGACCAAAAAGACAGTCTTTGAATATAGTCTTACCGGATTATCATTTCTCTTCAATGCCTCATTGCTCTCAGTGTAATCAATGCCAAGCGTATTGTTCCGTAGTATTTTTGAACCCTCATAACTTGAGTTTGGAATACAGTAGATGAACAAAATTCTCAGGATATAATGCCTTGCAAAGTGTCAAGAGCATAGCTAGTACACTTCAGATTTTATAGATATCTAAAAACTCCCGATTTCGTCACTCACTGATGATCATAAAAGCTGTTAGGGTACTTCCCGATGTCCTATCAAGTTGAAATTTGGTATGGAGCTAGTTTCAGTACACAAAAAATTCTCAACCTTGAAACTTTCACCCCCAACCCTTAGAACCAGGGGATGTATATGTTTATATGAGACTTCCGCCAACTTTGATGCTAGTGGTCTGAACATTTATTTATAGGGAGGACTGCCTGTTTCAAATGTTGAAAAAATATTCAAGAATTCTCAGGGAAAATTACCCCCACATTTTGAATAAGGGGATAAAATAAAGCGCTAGTAAAACACCTCATGTGTATTTACACCGAATACAATTTCCCTGTAATAATCTTAACGCATTTTCCCGTTGTGATCAATGTTCAATGATAGGATTCTTTATACAATGGTTGTGATGGCAGCTATCAAATACATTGCCATTGCAGCTTGAACCTATGTAGGTGAAGGTATGTTTTTACACTTCGTACATTCTTGATTTCGAACAGTCAAAATTTGTGGTTTTTGGTGATTCAAGTTTTTTTGTTTTTTTTTGGCACTGTTATAATTAACTATTTTGAATTTAGTAATGTTCTACTTAAGTATATTGCAAATGACTTATTCTCATTTTACCAGAAGGTGAAATTCATCATTAAAGGACATACATATGAGAAATAAGGACATCTCTCATTCTGGCCATTTAATAACATACACTGAGGTTCAGCAACGTCCATTAAAATTTAATGCTGCCTTAATTCTTCCTCAAATGGAATATCCATAGACGGTAGCCTTGGATACTTCGTTTAACGGAGAATTGAGGGAGCATTAAATTTAATGGACGTTAATGCAACTCAGAGTTATACTCCTTTTCCCGAGCACCCTAGAATTGTGAATTAGTTTGACTTGAAATAGATCTCGAAATATTTATATTTTATTCAATTATTATTGGGGAAAAAACTGAAAGAAATAAAAGGATTTTATCATGAGCAACTTACAAAAAGAATTGAAATCCGATCAAGAATATTTTCATGTAAAAGATTGCAAAAACGGGACCGTATTTATAACATTGTTAAAAAATTATTAGATCTCGTGTAGAGCCAAGCTCCTAACTCTGCACTCTTCATCTTCACAAGTCCTTATTCCACAAACTCTATACATTGGTCAAAATAAGTGACTTGGCCGTTTCGTAACTACATATAAGAACTAACAAAAAAGTCATGAACAGCGAATCAATTTTTCACCTTAATCTCACGTGGCGAAAGAGAAACGGCCATGTCATTTATTTCGACCAAGGCATAGAGTTTGTGAAATAAGGACTTGTGAAGATAAAGAGTGTAGAGTTACGAGCCTGGCTCTACATGAGATCTGATAACTTTTTGACAATGTTAGAAATAGGGCTTCGACTTGGCAATATTTTAGATGAAAATGTTTTTGGTTAGATATGAGCTGTCTTGAACAAACACACCAGAAGGATTGGATAATCATGATAACAGTTGCATTAATTAGAAGAAATGAAACCATTTCAGTCATAGAATACCTGCCCTAGCTTCCCATGCAATTACAGAAGTTTTCTGATAAAATAGAGAAAATGCTCCAGAATTTAAATAACAGCTTCATTGGCAATTTACGATCCTGCTTGCCAGCAATGCCGCCAACTGCAGAAACCTGCAGGAGATGTAATTTATCCCAAACATTCCGGTCCGATACCTGAAGCCTCAAAAATTTGAATTTTCACTCAAATTTATCGGATCTGCTCCATGCAGAAGGGGCATAACTCCGTTCTTCATTTACAATTCAGGGTATTGCCGGAATCATCCGGATGTACGTTGCTGGGCGTTTTAAAACTCGCTAATTTAATTTCAGCAATTCCCTGGAGGGGGCGCGCGTTGCACAGAAAGGTTTCTAGATGCCCGGAAGCGGATGGTACGAAATCAGGTAGCATTCAGTCAGAATTTCAGTGGGGAAAAATAATTAATTTTCGAGTTTCATCCGGGGAAAAATAATTCATTTTTGAGTTCCATCCCGGGAAATTTCGTTACACCTAGTTTTTTCATGTCGCTCTTGCTGTTACTTAAAATTTCCTCGATAGAGCTTTCTGCCTCGAGGAATATGATCTTAATCGACTATTCAGAAAATGTGAATCCTCGAAATCAAGGTAAAAATGAGATTCATTTAAAAAAAAAAATTAGGGAATTGAAATGTCGAGAAAAATTGAGATTGAGCAAGGTAACTAACCTTCATTGAAAATACTGTTGCTTTATAACTTGACACTTGCTCAGTCAATCTGCAAATTATCTTTTTTCAATAAAAACCTAGGAAGACTATAGGTTGCCTTAAAAAAATTATTATTCATCAGTAATGAATGATTCTTTCAGGAAATGGACGTATTAGTATTACAACTCCTTTTAAGAAATGTTTGCAGCTATTGCAAATAAAATATACCACCATAGCTTGAGTTATGTGTTTTTAGCTTGGTGTGAATAAGAAATGAAATTTTCTTATTCGGTGAGTCTTACCAATATATCTTTCGAAATGCCTGAGGATTATTACATTGAAGTCGAAATTTTTTTTTCCATGCAGATGGAGGACAACGGTAGTAGAAACTGCAGCATGTCTTTCTTGTGTGGAAAAACGAGTCTTCTGCTCATCATGGTGGGCTATGCCGTTTTTGGAGCTGTCATCTTCAAGGCTATAGAAGGCGGTGATCACCCTAATGAAACGCCTCTGATCGTTCAAAAGAGCAGGGAGGATTGCCTTAAGGAGCTTTGGCTCATAACAGGTATGTGGATATTTTATCATTATAGATTTTGAATATTATTGGACGATACACTATTTTAACTATATTTTTTCCACAAATTCTCTTTGTATGTGTAGATACGCTGCGTTTCCTGTATAAACATGTTCATAGGCTTAAAAAATTGAAAAAGAACGCGGTTGCAATAATCTATTTTTTCACATAGTACAAAAATAGCGCCCAAATACAATGCGCAAAAAATTTAACACACATTATGGAACTCTCAAATTTATTCTACAACTGAGAGTTCTCAATGATAATTATTTTTCTCAGAATTATGCATGCATATTTTATCCAATACAGATGTTTCTTCAATATCTACAGATGTGTTTTCAAAGCAGAAATAAAAAAAATTATGCTGATAAGATTTTGAATGTAATGGATTCATTCTAAAATCAGTTAATCTTGATCAATTCTAGTGATCCATAGTTTTTCTTTCGTTTGATTTTCTACACTCGATCGCTATATAACGCGCAACACGCAATTTGACCCAAGAGGAAGATGAATGTCCGAAGACTAGAACAGGGTACACCACAACTGCCATTCAAGAACGTTACTTGAGAGTTTCTTCGTTGAGACAACGGTTTGCAACCGCTCGCCTCCTTCAAAATCAGCTTGAGTAAACTCAAATTGTGCAAATTATCACTCAGATAATAAGAAATCGCCTCAGAGAACATGATTTAAGGCCTCGTGTCACGGCAAGAGGCCCAGCCTATCGAAGGGCGCGTTTGGATTATGCGAGAGAGCATATCCATTGGGAACAGGCCGATTACACTACAGTGTAGTGAATTTATTTCAGATAAGAAACAGAAAGGTAGCTGTAGGATCCAATCAATACTAGCCATTAGGGCTTGGATGTGTATACTTGGATATTTCAGTAAAACCTGGGCAGTAAAAAAAAAACTAGACGAACAATCGGTTTTACGGGACATTCCCTTCCATTTTCTAGATTAATATATAAAAATTGTGAGGTACATTGAAATACCACTTTGCACAATGTATTTTTTTCGTTTTTCTAAAAATTTTCAAGGTTTTCTCTCCCAATCTCTAAAACAAAAATCAATCAGGAAACACAACGACGAAATTGTTCGAATCCTGGACTTCCGAACCTGTGCCTAATATGCGTCGGTGGGATTCCTCTTTCCTCCATATTGCGGCGAAATGGTAATTCAAATGATCTGAACGTAATTAAAATTCGAAACGTAAAGCCCGTTTTAATCCCCCTACGGTATTCCGGCAGGCGACGTTCGATATAACGTTATTGCAAGACTTGGACGTAATATCAAAGTTTATCTGTGATATTCGACATTAAAGAAGGTTTAACGATCTCACTCCGCTCGAATTTCAATTAATTAGTGCACCTGAAGGTTGTCTTATAGGTGGTCAGAGAAAACTGAAATATTATACAAAGATTATCAAAATTCCCCATGAAATGAAAAATTGAAAAACTCATCAACTCAATAAATGCCAGTTGGAAGGATAAATGGAATAGTATGAATTTTACACATTCCAGTAGGAGTTCATGGGATATTTTGAGAAAAACTAGTTGAAGCTGCACCTCTCGCGATATCATCCTCGAAAATCAACCCCAAATTGATTGCTCGTCGTCTTGTCTCTAATTCAGTTGAAATATCGACATCAGAAATCAAAGATATGAAGTTGAAATTACATAAATTTAGGACATCAATTATACAAAATCTAGAAAAGCAGCCGATTTTGATGAAATTTATCCAGAATTTGGCAATTCCTGATCCTTCCATCAAAGTTCCTGGTTTTGACCTTCCCAGGAGAATATGGTCTGTTCTAAATTGTTTTAGAACAGGCCATGGACGATGCAACAGCATGCTCTTCGGATGGAGTTCGGTTGAGAGCCCTAGTTGTGAGTGTGGGGAAAATGAGGAAATTTTGGAACATCTTATGAATAGTTGTCTCCTTTATAAATTTCAAGATGGTTTCCAGGCTATACATAAAGTAACAAATGCATTTCTGAAATGGGTAGTTAATTTCGAAATAATTTAATTCATTCAAAATAATTGGTTTCTTTTCTGCTTTTGTCTTTTTTCATTTCAGAATGAGAATTGCGAGTCGTTTCGTGAAAAATCTGTTTATCTGAGCCTTACGACGGATAACATGAAGACGTACATTCAGATCACACTGATGTCTTCCGAGATTTTATTGATATTTAATATTTTAAGTAACTTTTTTTCACGGGCGGGGTAAGGGTTTTTTTTTTCAGCTGAGGTTTTTTCCCTTTACTCATACTACAGACCTGTATGGTTTACCTGTGTTGCATCAACCTCAGCTAAGTACCTTTTTGTTTCAATATGTATTGTATTATTTCAGCTGTCTGGATCATGAAGCGTTGAAACTTTTCACTAAAATCGGCCTCACCACATGATTAATCGAAAAAAAAATCATAACGCAGACACAAATCGACTGATATTTCGATGGCTTTATGTTTACAAATACCATTGTATGACATCTAAGATCTATTTATTTCAACCACCTCTTACCGCTACAGCCAGCTATATCAAAGTTCTACACCTGATATTTTTCGAGTTTGTTCATCAAGTTATCGCCCATTTCACCCCTATCTTCTTCTTTTTCGCAAGGCGCATCGCCGTGGATATTTCCGGCCTTCAGACGCCCGCAAAATTCATCGGCAAAGACTGATGTCGACGTCGGCTGACCCCAGCCGCATAATTCACTTTGCGACCCTCCTGGGACGCTCCTGGTCCTTTTTTCAGACGCCGTCCGACGCAAAATCTGATTAATGGGTCGATACGCTGTATTTTTCACGAAACGACCGCTCCTGAATCGAGAAAATCGGCCGTATAACCTGTTGCAATGCGGAGTCCTTCTGTTCCTGAAAAAACAGTCATATGCGGACGAAAAGATCTTCTCTGGACGCACCCTGAATCGTGTAGAAGACAAGATTGTCAGTATTCACCCGATAGTAAGAGAGCTAGTGAACCTTTTGAGTAACGGTTCGTCTGTAAGGCTAGAAATTTTTATAGTGATAGTTCATAGCATGCTGAGGACGAAAACCATGACCTGGCACCCCACACCTCTGCACATCATCAACCCCTATTTCTTTGAAAGTGTAAAAAAAAAATAAAAAAAACTTGTCGCTGTAAGGTTGCAACTTTCATGCGATTTTGTTTATCTATTGTTAAGTTAAAAAAAATTGGCAGGAGATTTCGACGAGCACAAGTACCTGCCAGGCGACTTGAAAAAGGTGTAAAATACGAACAAAAATGAACTTATTTCTGTAAGGCTGGAATTTATATGTGTTCGTCTGAGGGAATGACAAAATAAGTTTCATTATCAATCTTCATCATCATCTGATATTTTATCATTAATTTCTTCATCATATAGTACAGTCGTTTCAAGCGTGGTACACTGTGCCCTAAATTGGTTGAGACTGCATTATATCTCAGAGTCATGCGGTTTTCGCGACCCTGTATCACTTTTTTGTAGAACTTTTGAATTCACAAACAGAAATATTCCATATTTTCTTGTTTCTGGAATACAGGGCGAAAATGAGAATGTACACTTTTTGAATATGTCATTATTTCTCGGCCCTGAAGAAGAAAGAAAAAATATAAAAATGCTTATAATAATATTTTTACGTAGAAGCCTGTGGCGTAGCTTGAAATTCCTATCGGATGAGTGTTTTTGAGATATAGCACAAACTTAAAATATTTCAAATGGAACACCTCGTATGTTTTTACGTCAAATTTTCTTATTTTTTTCTGAATACTTCGATGTATCACAACCTTAACTTTATTGAATTTCAGCGTCAATCAACAGAAAAATTTATATTTCTGTTTGCTCTTTTCTTGAAGACATCAATTTTTCCACACATGCATCAAAAAACCATTTTTCAGTTGATATTCTGAGTTTATGTTCAAAATGGGATAAAAAAAGGGTTCAGGTCACATGGCTTTTCGAAATATTGATTAAATGCGTGAGGTATTTTTTTTCACTGAAATTCATTGAAGGATAGGTTGTGATACAATTTGACGTTATAAAAAACAGGGTGTTCGATATGAAAAATCTCATTCCGTTCCAATTGAATTTCAAAAACAATGCTTCGAAAGAAATGATAAGCTACGCCACTGACTTCTACATAAAAATATCATTATAAGAAGTTTTGATTTTTTTCTTTTTTCTACATGGCCCGAGAAATAATAACATTTTCAAAAAGTGTACATTTTCATTTTCATCCTGTATTCCAGAAATAAAAGAAGATGGAATATTTCTGTTTGTGCATTTGAAAGTTTGACAAAAAACTGACATAGGGTCGCGAAAACAGCATGACCCTATTTTCAATAAAAGCTGAGATATAATGCAGTCTCAGCCAATTCAGTATACAGTGTAATACTCATGAAACGACTGTACTATATGATGAAGAAATTAATGATAAAATATCAGATGATGATGAAGATTAATAATGAAACTTATTTTTCATTCCCTCAGACGAACACTTATATAAAAGTAAAAAGTTCATTTTTGTTTGTATTTTACACCCTTTTCGAGTCGCCTGGCAGATACTTGTGCTCGTCGAAATCGCTTGTCAATTTTTTATAACTTAACAATGGATAAACAAAATCTTATGAAAGTTGCAACCTTACAGCGACAAGTTGTTTTTTAGTTTTTTTACACTTTCAAAGATATAGGGGTTGATGATGTGCAGGGGTGAGGGGTGCCAGGTCATGGTTTTCGTCCTCCGCATGCTATGAACTATCACTATAAAAATTTCTAGCCTTACAGACAAACCGTTACTCAAAAGGTTCTCTAGCTCTTGGACTAAGAAGGAGGCACTTCAATTTCAGACAGCTGCAGATATACCTTCATTTTGTATTTGGCACCAGAAAGTTATAGTAATTGTTTGAATGTCGTTAACTACCTAAGGCATAGCTTATCCGTTCAGCATAGGTAGAATAGGTATGTCGAAGAATCTAACACTCTTCATTCAATCCATCTTGAAAAATAGTTTGCGATTGACACGGGCCAAGAAATCTCTGCTCGACATATATAGACAAGAAAAGTCCTGAGGCAGTATCTAAACCTTGATTCAGGAGCGTTGTCTTTCCGGGTGAGAAATAAATATTTACCGTAACCTGTTGAGAAAGCAGGAGGGATAATGGTGGCTCAGAGGGATGAACGTTAAGCTGTCCCAAAGGCCCTCCAGGGGTATTTAACCGTAGCCCGTCCCCGAGTCGGTTTTTTTCATCTGGAACGGAGAGCGAAAAAGATGCCTCTCATGGACCGTATTCAGTTAGGATGCACATGTCATGTCCTTCCTCCAAGGGCGTTTTTCTTGTGGTGCATTAAATGACTGAACTCCAAGAAGAAGAATCTAATCAAAATATTCTTAAAACAGTTCTGTAGTACATCCACTATTCTTCAGCTGTCTACACGATTTATGAATGTAGTTTAGTGGATAATTCATTTTATGTAAACAAAATTTGGATGGTGATTTTGAGTTCCCCCAATTATTATCCCATACGCAGAGATGATGCTGTCAATTTAAGAAATGAGGAGACTTCTTGTGTGGACATCTATAGAGGTGAGAAAACGGTAATGGACCGAGACACATTTCATTTTTTCTTATACCTTTAGTCGTTGAATTCTAACTTCAGTTTTTGTCTAGATATTTTAATGAACTCAGATTAGGATGAACAGTCTCAAGTGTGGCTACTCAAGCCACTTGTGTAGTAAAATTGTCAAAAGCTCATTGCTCTAAAAATCTTACTGAATATATACAGGGTTATTCACGAATATGGCTCTATAGAATATTTTTAGGAAAGACACAAGATTGTGGACTGAAATTCTAAAGGTCGGCTTCAAGTAAGAAGACTACTTCTCGTATATTTATTGATGGTTCTAGGACTTCCGGTTTTCCTGGAAGTGACATCAACTTTCGGTTTTCAAATGAGCAGAACCATTTTTCATTGCATAAATAGATTCTCCATTATATTTTGAGTCTTTTCGATTCCAAAAGTTTGAAATTTCCCGAGAAAATTCTCATTAAATTAGGAAATACGAAAAAAAATTTCAAAATTAAACTCTGTTGAAATTCAGACAACTTATAGGTTTTTTAATTAGAAATGATCATTTTTGACAATCTCCGGGAAAAAAGGCTGATGCTTCTTTTCCGTTAGCGTGATTTTCAGAATATGATACAGAAGATCATGAATTCCTTGTCAAAATTAGAAGTGACGAAACATCAAAAAATCGTTTTTTTTCAAGTTGGAATCCCATTTTTTCGAAGCATTCTCGAAATCTTTGTCAAAAAATTATGGGAGCATACGTCCAAGATTTTCATCCCAAAATGAATATTTTTCGAGATAGGCGAAACGATTTTGTCTTCAATTTTCAATCTCATTCCGAATGTGTTTTTTTGCTTGAAAATAATTAGCGGTCAAGTGAAATTCTTGAGAATCTCTATTAACGAGATAATATTTTTTATAGTTCGGACGAGTTGAGCTCTTGAATTATCATCTGTAATACGAGCGCAACAATTGGTTTAAAGTTTTCGATGTGAGTATTCATGAAGTCAACGTGAGAAATTCTCAGGAATGCAGGAAAAAATAATTTGTAATAGTTTTTAATCCTTTTGGAGGAATTGTTAACAGAACATGTAACAATTTCATTACTGAAAATTCAAATTTCTCTACCATGACAAAAAAAAATTTCCAGCATCTCAAGATGCAAAAAATAAAGAAGAACTGAACTCCTCTGAACTATGAGAAAACATTTCCTCGATAACAGAAATTTCCAAAAATTCCACTTGACCGCTAATTTTTTTTCCAGTTAAAAAACATTCAGAGTGAGATTGAATATTGAAGACAAAATCGTTTTTCCTGAATATCTCAAAAAATATTTATTTTGAGATCAAAGTCTTGGACGTATGCTCCTATCATTTTTTGACGAATATTTCGAAAATGCTTCAAAAAAATGGGACTTTCTTCTCAGAGATTTTCAAAAATGAGAATTTTTAATGAAAAAACATGAAAAGTTCAATTTTGAGATTTTTTTTCGTATTTCCTCATTTAAAGAGAATTTTCTCGGGAAAATTCAATGAAGAATCTTTTTGTGCAATAAAAAATGAGTCTTTTCATTTGAAAAACGAAAGTTGATGTCACTTCCGGAAAAACCTTCAAAAAATATACAAGGAGTCGTCTTCTTACTCGAAACTTACCTTTAGAATTTCAATCCTGAATCTTGCGTCCTTCGTAAAAAAATTTCATGGGGCCATATTCATGAAAAACCCTGTATATGTAGACTTTATCAGTAGATATCGATCTGTGGCTGACTTTCATCCTGAACTCTTTATCTCTGTAGTTGTATACTTAGAATTGTATATTACTTGTACGATAGATTTGTGTATTACTTGTATTATTTTTGTTTTCATTCGACTTGTTGTCGACATGAATCATTTTGTCGAACTGGATGAAAAAACATACTATTCTGATCTATTGCTCTCCTCTTTCCTTAAATTCTCTATGACTGAGGTGGAGTCCTGTATTTGGATATCTAAATATGATGCATATGTATCACTTCAAGTTAGGCTTCCTCCACAAATTCATGGATGAATCCTGGACCACTCAAAAACACCACAAGAAATTTCACACTCATCAACATCCACTCACATACATCATAGTCAATCGGTTCGCATCAAAACCAAAGCAGGTTAATACTGGTTGAAACTCATTAATTCCCCCGCTAAACGTCCGACACAAAAATCGCAGTTGTTAACAGGACATCCGAAATAACAAGCTCGCCCCAACCCTTTGTACCACCCTTCTGTGACCTCGCGACGAAAAAAGTAAAAACGAGCGGAAAAGGATGGAGATAGAAGGTAAAAACTTGTCCTGAGGAGATAATAAACTGGGATGTCGTAAGCGGAGCTCCAAGCCTTTTCCTAATGACGGGAACGGTAGGAAAAAAGGTGATTTTTCATTTTTCATTCCTTCCTCACAACTTTTATACCAGCATGTGTCGTTGACAGCTACACGCCGGTGTTTGGGGGACATCATATTGGGGGTTAGCTGAAACAGGAGCATTCGAGGATTGAACGAATTGAAGAGGGTGACGTAACGATTTCGAAAGAGTTTTATTAAAATGAACGCGTTGTAAATCATCAGGCGAGGACCTGTGGTGTATGTTGAGCTTTATGTGGACCACAGGATTTGTGGGGATGTATAAAAAGTACCAGCGAGCCAGAAAATCATCAAACGAAGGCGAAATATAAATTCAGTTTCTCTCTTTCGGAGAGTAAAGGAATCGAGACATTTGAACTACACATAGATTAACAAATTTTGCAGTTTTCGCATTTTTGTGGGTTTGTTCATCAATGTTTATCATTCAAAGTTCTAACATTTGTTGTGCGATTATTTCGTAAGCGGAAATAGTTGAATTTCATTTTGAATGCCGACCCTTATCGTTGACTGATGAGTAGTATTCTGCATAATCTTTTTTTGATCAGAAATATTCAATTGGTCTTCAGTGTCTGCAGAAGTTGTGACAGTGTCTGTATAAACTTATGGAGACATCTGATAATTCTCAATCCAGAGGAGAATAATGTTGCACTGATAATTGATAACAAATCAGAAACCGGTCTGCATCTCTTCTCTGTTCGATGAGAGCACAATCTTAGTGGTTTACTCTCAGTGTAATCCATTCCATGAAGCTTGAACTCTTTTGAAATGCATCAAAAATTTCTTCGAATTTTTATCGAAAATATTTCCATAAATATCGTTCAGTCATTTTTGCAATGAAAAAAATCTCATATATTTAACAGATAATGAATAAAACCGTGGCAGGTGGCCAATATGGAATCTGTATATATATAAAAATGAATCGCCGTGCGTTAGGTACTCAAAATTTGAAAATGACTGGACCAATTTGGCTAATTTCGGTCTTGACTTATTCCTGGAATTTTAGGGTAGGTTTAAAAGGTGAGAAAATATGAAAATTCAAGGTATTTAATATGATTATTTCTTAGAAATGGAAGTGATCGATAATCATTGATTTTCGATAATTTCTTCAACTAAGGACGACGCAAAGTGTGCACAAAACTCGAAAACTCCAATGTTATCAATCAATAATACATAAATAATTAATTAATGGTTGGATAAACATAGGGTTACATGTTCGGTTATCCATGTCAATATTGGCTTCGGTGATCATTTGTGAAAGTGACATTTGAAGCGTCCGAATGCAAAACCAGATATTTGATGTATCAGCGGTTCCGAGCAAAACGAGAAAAACCTGCCAAAATCATAGTTTTGAATTGGAAAACTCCCAGTTTTGACCATTTGAATTATGAATGAAGGCTTTCAAAAGTCTACTTATAAACCCGAGGGTATGAGAATCAGATTACCAGCAACTTTCTCTATTGTAATCTTTCCTTAACTCATTTTTTCGGGAAATGTCAACTGTCTGGTTTTACATTTAGCCGCCTCATTTAAAGTTAAGTATTCTTTTTGCAATTGATATTATGTGATAGATACAACCGACCTCAAAGTGTGCGAGAATTTTTTTGTCAACTCAATTTGCGATGCCAAGAATAAGAAGACCTGACATAAGAAACCGCGTCACAGGAGGAGTTGACTGATTATTTGATTATAGGAACATAATTTCAGTAATTTAGGTATAGGACGATATATACGAAAAGTTAGGGAAATAAAATCGAATCTGGTAAGCTGTGTGGCAATCAGGATGTAGGTTTCTTCAAAATTTTTCGTCTTTGAAGATGACATTGGACTAATAATAATAACAAACATTTCAATAGCCGATTTGGGCAGAAGAAGTCGCGCGGGCCAGCTAGTCAAAAAAATATTAACATGAAAACAGTGCTAGAATGAAATATTCTCGCAAGATTTTGTTCTACGAGATGTGGCAGAACGAATGGATTTAAAACAGATATTTCTGAATGATTGACGAAAGGCCCCTGTGTAAAACTTGAGCACTTATTTGTCAGGGGCTAGTTCTTGAAAAAATGTTACCAAACCTAACAATGAAAAAAGAAACTTTCCAACTCTCAGACTTCGGAACGTTTCGAAATTTATATCAGACAAGTTTTACGCAGTGGCCTCTCTTATTAGAAATTTCGTTTTTCGTTTCAGAGATTGGGAGTAAAAACCTTAAAAAACTTTCAGAAGAAAATCTATTTGTTTGGTTTTCAAATCCCACCCTGAATAAGAAACGCAAGGTCCCTCCCTCAAAACCACCAATGCCGATAATTCCTCCCAAAGCCAAAGGTCCCCCCAACTCCCCTCATTCGGTCAACCCGAGTCCGGACCTCCATCTTCTCGAGAAGCCGCAAGACAAATTAACTTAATCTTACTTCATGGATCGCCCAGCGGGAGGGCGCGCCGCGACGGACGTCGGGATAATTACGGGACTAGGACAACCGTTCCCCCAGGTCCCCAAAGCCTCCTTTTGCCCCCTCTTCCCCCGAGCGCGAATTAGTGTCGCCCGCGTGCGACTGACCTCTTCGCGTGGGCGAATTGGACCCGAAATAACGATGATCGCCCGTTGGGCTTGCAATCTCTTGCACGTGGTAGATTAGCCAGGTATATGGACCGGAAGGAAGATTGGCGACTTCGAACTACTGCAGACGGTTGAGTGGATTCAGGTCAGGGGGAGACGAATGCGAATTTCTGCAGAATTAGGATATTATACCAGCGTGTTCGAGTTGTGCTTGGTTCTGATTAGATTAGGTCAAAAGGGGTTTGAACCTCATGCCTTTCTCGCCATCCATTTACCCATTTCGTACCAGCATCCTCAAGAAGACCACAGTTTGCTGGACGTAAGTAGTCCCTATTCAAAATAGTTCTAACTTTCGTCTATAGGTGGCACTCCTCAAGGTACGTCCAATTTAAACCTTACAAATCGATGCCAGACTGCATGGATTTGTTCTTAGGGCATACCAATTCCAGTTTTCTCTGGAGAAAGATCCATAGAACCAAGAAGAAGCTAGTCAATGAGGAAGGCAGGAAAAATAAGATTTCTTCAATCTGGGAAACCTCATAATCAAACCACCACTATACAAGACTTGAACAGTTACCTCACAAGATATAACACCTCCATCCCAACTATGATCAAGAAGTTTGAGACTCAAAATCCACCATCTTTCATGGTTCCCCTACCTGAATATATTGTAGCCTCACCCCCATCAAGAACACGAGTTATCAATAATGTCATAACAAGAATTTTCAAAGACCACCTTCAAAAACAAATGCTTCTGCCAAGGACGAAAAGAATTTTCAGACCTCCAAAAGAACCAAAGTATTCACAGGTGAACTATAAGATATATGAAACGGTCTAAAATTCTGCAACGATAAAAAAAGAACTAGGAAGGGCATCAGCGCCTACAGGCTAGTTAACGAGGAACGTTATTTCGTGTTCATAGCTTTGAATGCATCATCTAGATGGACGTTGAAATTTAGAGAGGAATCATGTTTGCCTCCGAGATCTTACACCTTTTTCTGAAAGGAACCCAGTGCCAAGCAAAATGCTGGTCTGTAATAGACATTCCTTAATTATCTTCGCCTTTTTTGTAATAAAAAGTGACTTTGGTTATACGGGGTTGTCGAGATGTTAAGGTGGTTGACGATGAGAGCGGCTTCACGTGAACCTGACAACAAAATTTGGGTCTCTCCATCTCGGAGAGAGTGTGGGTAAGGCCTTCTGCAGAAGAATGGGGCCAACAAAAACAAAATGATGATAAAATACCTGATTGATCCATACGTCTGTACCTCAGACTGTCTGACACAATTTCATACAAAACAAAAAAATTAGAAGTTCAGTTTTCGATGGGTTACCTAATCACCCAAAATCCAATTTAACATAATAATAAGAAAATAAGATGTGAGGTGATGGAAGGTGAGAGATGGAAAGACTTTTGGACTCAAACTATCCTCATCAGTTAAAATTGAAAAGTTCTGACCTTTCAATTCCCCTCGTAGAAATATAATCCAAGTTCTCTGAAATGACCACTCCCGAAACGCTTCACTCCCGTTTCGCAACAACTACCGTGATTTCCGATCGCGCTTCCCGACTCGAAAATCCTAACTGAATAACACGAAAAATTCCTCTTTTCAAAAAACCTACTACTTCGGTTTTTTACTTCTCGAAACTTCCTATTATTTCGTCAACCACGAAAATAAACCTTTACCCTATTCCCTCAACGGACTTTAACCGTTTCCTGTTTCGCTCTTGGAAACTACCTAATACTTCGTAAACTACGAAAATAAAAGACAGCAAGTACCTAATGCCTCGGAGACTCCAGACTGGTCTTAACAGACAAAAATCAACACTTGAACTAAAAGTTCAACATATCTTATGAATGGAAGACATTCAATCTTATAACAGAGACGTTGAAACATAATTTGGTGGAAAAGTGTGATCAAGGTTGAAAACATTATGCATTTTTCTGAAATTTGCAATTGATCAGAAATTGAATGGAGGCATAAATATACATTCGGTTATGTAATGTATAAATCTTCTATTCCAGTCGAGAGAGCTTTTTAAGTACTCATAAAATGGTTATCTCCAGCGCTTTCTTCCTATATTTATATTTATATATTTATATTTATATTTCTTCCTATATTTCACCTATCGAATCCACCACTGCACCAATTTTTTACCCCCTAAAAATCGATACCCACCACCAATCTGACCAACGAGGCTAATCAACCTCGCCTTACCCTTAATCTGTTGCTGCCAACTGATATCGGTGCAATCTTCTTATTTCCCTTATAATTTCTGGCCCTATCTGGCCGTATCTCGAAGTTCTCAGACCGTGACGTGACCGGTAGCGGTAATTGCTTCGTTTGTCTGCAAATTGCTCTTTTGCCTAAGATCGCGTGCGGCTGCAAAAACCATAGGTCGTTCTTCGGTCTAGCTCGACCGGAAGGATTGGATTTCAACTGACTTGTTGAGTTCCAACTGTTTCAATATTTTGCGAACTGAAATACGGCTATTTGGAGTCCAGAAAATTGCGTGTGGATGGGGTCGACTAGAGTACAGGAAGAACCTTTTTTTTCACCTGACAAGATAGGAAACTAGCAACTTGAAGTTTCGCTGCCATATATGATGCAAATTTTCATTCTGGAACTAAGCAAGCTTTTCTCAATAGAGAATATACAGGGTGGTCCAACGAAAACTCAATACATCGATTTCCGATTTCAAAATGTCAATGACTCTATGTTAATCTTCGCATTAATGGTAGAATCAAGAACCAACAATTATATGTGTCTATTGAAACAAATGCCTGCCCAAACACAGAGAAATATAAAGAGGGTTGTTAGTCGTCACAACCAAGTAACAAAAAACATTTCGTCACTAAAAGTTGTTGTAGGTGACCCAAGTGGGGATTTCTGGATTAATATACAGAGAGATTCCTGTACCCGGTCAAGTCCAACCAACAAATATGAGCGCCATATACAGTGTGTCCCATCGTCGGTTTAATTAGACCGAAAAACTTCTAGTGAATGTTCTAAACATTATTTGAGACGCTTTCGACCAAAATCATACCGTACAAAAATGCTTCGTTAAGGTTCTAGGGCCCTTTGGAGATGACTTCCAGGCAACACTTTTTGTCACATATCTCCGAAATTGCGTCACCTAAAATGTTGAAATTTCACACATTGGCTACTATCAAGAATACGCATCGAATGGTTCTAGTGAATTTTTTTCATCCCAATCATAAGCGTATCATTTTGGGGGGAGAGAGGTATTTTGAGTGACAATTTTTTTACCTTCTATTATTTCACAAGTTTCACATCAAATTAATGAACTTTAATATTGTTTTCTTGGGAAAAAGGTGCTCTTGTTTGAAATCGCCTTGCCCATCCACCAGGTTTTTTTATATCCGTAATATTTGCTCCTGATTCTGCTAAGACTGAAGCGGAGGATCTTCGAAAGCAGTGTCCTGTATATTGCCTTAGTTCTGGTAGTTTGAGGAATTCGGCAACAATAGATGGAATTTTTCTGAATGTATTAATACCAACTGCATTGGCAGTGTATTTATCATTCATGTATTTCAGGAAAAAACGACGATGTTTGATGACAGAAGAGCGCAGTGCAAAGTACTTATGAAAATAGTCTACCAACTTCCAATAATACTGAAAGAACGACTGACTTTCGTTTTTGAATTTGGAAGTTGTGGGACCAATGATTCAATTGTTATTTCGATGTCTTCAACTGATTACACAATTCTCCATGCCGACAGGCTCCAAATAATCCGAAAATAGTTGCAACCTCAACCATATATATATATATATATTCTTATGAAAAAGGGAGCTTAAATAATACAATAAATGTTGAAACAAAAAGTACCTCAACCATCAAGTACTTCTCATCTGGTGCCTCCTTTATAAACTTTTCAACTGGTTCACGAGTGAGAATTTTCGATTTTTGGGGCGATATCCTTCACTTTTCTATTCTGAATATGTTATTACCTCAAAATTGTACTAACATCCATACCTTTTTTAACAAGGGCGCTTGACTTTATCATTAAAAATTCGCTCCACAAAGTTGATGAACTCCATATTTTTGATTTTTCTTCTAAGTTTCCCAGGAAAACGGTTTCACTGAAGTTCCTTTCTGCATTTTTCAATTTACACCAGGCCAGGAAATTGTTATATGCAGTATCGCACTGCGGAACAGATTTTGTAGGTAGGATTTCCAGATTTGCTCTTCTTGGAGACTCTTGAATATCCAGAGGAACAACCAAATTGTCACTTTTATCAAAAACTGGAATCTTGACAAACATCTTGAGCAGTTAAATAACCAAGATGAAAATTGGACAGGAACGAAATTCATATGACAGCGTCTTTTCTCATTTGTTAGTAAGTAGTTGACATTTAGTAGTAGTTAAAGTTTATTGTCATTGCAAATTTGCCCATTTCATTATCAAAATATGGCAATTGTACAAAAAACATTGTATGGTATTTGAGTTAAAAGTGAAAAGTGATTTCATTTTGTTCGTGAAATTGTCCAATTCACAAACTTTCTCACTCGCAAGATAAAACGTCACTTTTAAACACTCATATCATAAATAACTAATTTCTTATCTGAGCTTGCAACCTAATAGTTGTCTATGACGCTCGAGTAATTCCCAATTAAGCATTATGGGCTCCCCTAATATTGTAGGTAGACAAGTTGTGAAAACACTTTTCATGAGAACGAAACGAGAATATCGCTAAAATCGGGGAGAAATCTCGTTCAAAGGGCCGCATCAAACTTTGCTCGGAACAACGAACCAAAAGCAGCATCGGAAAAACCTTTACGGCCCAAACTCCCCCGACTGATGAACGAATACTCCTTTATCATCATTTCCATGCTTCGATTGCCAAGTTAGAGCCTCGGCGATTTCGCGTCGATAAAGAACCCCCTTTCGCGCTCCACTGCCCTCGCGATCGGCAACAGAAACAAAAACGGATGGCCTCTCACTTTTCAATTATCCCCCAGCATCTCGAACCCTGTATATCACGCGCGGTACGGAAAGAGGACGAAACGCAAGAAGAAAATGAGAATAGATCGTTTTTTCCTTTTTTCCGCCAGCGAAACAAGGGACGACAGACTCCATCAGCTCCCCTCCCCTGCGATTTATATGTCGCAGACGTAATGGTATGAAGTAGGGGTATTATGTTCCATTAGGGGTGGAAACTTGACACCGGCTAGAATAACAGAACTTCGGGAGTTTCCACGGAAAGTCGGATTCATTTCCTCCGGCTTGTTATCTTTTTAGTTGGGTACGACTGCGGGGCGTTCGACTCCCCACCTGGGAGTTGGAAATCGAGTGGCGTCGGTTTCCGATTCATTATTTATTGTAGGTGAGGAAAAATGGGGACATTCTGAAACTTTCACCCTTCTGGAATTAACTGTAACTCAAAATAAATGGAAGAATTCTTCTGACCATTATTATCGTTCGAGTTCCTGAACTTGACCTTGGAGTGACCTTGAAGAAGACCTCGAAATATTGATATGGCATTCTCATCAAAGGTGAACCATGAATGGATTACAAAGGTGCGGTAAAACGGTAGTAAATCTGTGGATACGCTTTGTCACGAAATTAAACGAAAAAATATTATATTTACTCTCCTGGAAAGCTGGCTACGAAATGAGAATAGTATTTCAAACTTTCTTTCGAACGGGAGATGCCTTTCAAGAAACTTATTATCTCCACTAATCAAAAATTTCTGAAAAAAATAACCTCCCTTGAATCAAGCTTTTTCAACATGAAACACTTCTTGCTTGGAAGCAGGTAGGGTCAAAAGAAGGTTAAAAGAAATTATTTATTAGGAGAGAAGAAGAAATGAGACGCTTAAATGTCTTCAAATGTGAGCAGTCTCGTTGCTAAATATAATAGATTGATGGTTTTTCAGTGAAAAGAGTTAAACGCCTTTTGAATTGATATAATTTCGCATATATCTGTCTTTACAGAATTCGAACACAAATTGTGTTAATTGTCTTATGCCGTAAACAATTTCTCTGATTTTCTGGCAAATAACGAAAATGAAAAAAAAAGTCAGAGACTAAAATTATTTGATATGATCGAGCCGGAAGTGGGCCAACTTGTACCTGTCAGATTTTCAGAAAAATTCAACAGGTTTTTCCTCATATGGAGAAAATAAGAAAATTAAGTAGATTGTGAGAAATTCAGTATACCTAGCATCAGTGTATATGAAGTTGAAGCTGCACTACTGAATTCTCGAAAAAATTTTGGTTGTGCTGAATTGTGCTACGCTCAAGATGTTTTACGAGGTTGAAATTTTGTTTTCATCTTCTAACGATACTTAAGAGATTTCACAAAATGTCTTGAACGAACACGTATTTCCAACAACATATTTCGTGAAATATTTCGAGAATCGTATATAATAAAAAAAAATTCCAACGGCACAAAGCCACACAAACAAAGCAAAATTCAGCATAACAAAAAATTTCTCGAAAATCCGAAAGTGCTGGACCAAGTACTCACACTGTTGCCAGGTATACCGATTTTCCTACAATTTTTCCTATTTCATCCGTAGTGGGAAATGATAACAAAAACCTCGAAATTATAAGGTTTTTTTTTCAGAGTGATATAACTTTGAGTTGGCAGTACTGCTTTATTTTACAACCTATTCAACATTTGATTCTTGCATTTTGTTTAGTTGGGTTTGATATTTCATTATGAATAGACTTACATCAGAAAAAACGCCTGTGAATTGTTGAAATTTTTCATCGAAATAATGGTTCGGTTCGTCAAGCTTATAGTGTTTTTCGTACATTTCATGGTGTACAGGGTATCCTAAATTGCTTGATTCTGGCTGTTTCTGGTACTTCTAGACTAGATAGGTAAAAACGTTGAAAGAAGTCCTGGGCTCGATTTCCGTAAAAACACCAGTAGTGAAGAACCGTTTCACGAAATCTCCATTTGTTTTGAAGATATAACAAAATTTTGAAATTTTTTCCATTTAGAAGATGTGCCATAACTTTTAATTTTGAAAATATCCGAAAAAGATAAAACCTTTCAACAAGAACTTTTTTACTGGGAATAATGGGAATTTTAATTTTTTTTTATCTTTAAATTTTTCTCGGAATAAGGTGAAAAATAAATTCGATCGTATTAAAAAAAATAGATTTTCTCCACGAAAAAATAATTGAATATACATAGTTTTCTATTTCCGGTTAAGAAGCACTTCTAGAAAGTTCAAATCGCTTTCAGATATTTTCGTTAATAAAAATTTATGGCAAAATTTCGAAATCGATAATTTTTTTAAATGAAAAAAAATTAAGATATCGTGAAACGGTTTTCACTAATGGTGTTTTCACGAAAATCGAGCCCAGAACACCTTTCCAAGCTTTCACCTATCTGGTCCAGAAGTGCCTAAAACAGTCAAAATTAAGCAATTTGGTATACCCTGTACATAATCGCCCTTTGGAGAAGCTAATTCGATGAAAGATGAACCTTTTTGAACCAACTTCAGTCCCACTGATAATGGGAAATCTGTGAGACTGAAGTTGGTTGAAAAAGGTTTCATTTTTCTTCGAATTAGCCTTCACAAAGGGCGATTATATACACTTTACACCATAAAATGTATGAAAAGCACAATAAGTTTGACGAACAAAACCATTATTTTGATGAAAAATTCCAATAATTTGCAGGCGTTTTTTTTTCGTGTAAGTCTATTCATTATGAAATATCAAACCTCACTGAACTAAAACCAACAATCAAGTGTTGAAAAGGCTGTAAAATAAAACAGTCTGGCCAATTCAAAGTTGTATCACTCTAAAAGAAACACCCGATATATTGTATAATTTTGCATCGCATTTTGATCGTGTTTTTAACCTAAAAATTATAGAAGATGACGCGCGGCAAAGAGGAGAGCTGCAGTCAGCCGTTTTGGTAAGTCATCAATGTGAATTTGTTATTTCATATCATTATACTCTCGCCCTTTGCTCCCGCAAAAATATCGTCTGATTTTCTCTACAAAATACTGAGCTTCAGGAATCAATAAGGAAGATAAGGTAAGAATGAATTGAGAATGAGAAAAATCGAGGTAAAGATTGAGACAAAATAAAACAAAATGAATGAGAGTAGAAGAAAAATTAAATGAAGAGAAAGAGATACACGAGAAGATATTGAGAAAGGATGTAGACAGAAAATGTCATTGAGAGAAATGATTAGAATGTCCCTGAATCATATTCCCGTAAATATTCTTCTAGCCAGGCAGAAAACCGTTGAAGGAATACATCGCCCTTCATTACCAGCTGACAACACGCCCGGGCGAGACAAAGCTCGCTCCGCGGTTCAGAGGAAGGCCTCATTTCCCGGAAAATTTCCATCGGCCGCCGGCCAATTCCGAATAAAGTGCAAATTTTATCGGATGGCTCCGGAAACAATACAACCCCGAAATATTATTTACGACCGAAACGAGCGGTTTAATTTCCGCCGACGCTTCGAAACGTTTAGCGGGCGAACGATTTTAAATTCGCCAATAGATGACCGTTAGACGGTTTGGCGTGTGACGTCGGAAAAATGAGTTATGTGCGGGATAATGCGAAAACTCGTGAAACTTGTGATTATCGAGAAAGCATCCTGCGGAAATTCGACGCTAGCGCCTGTTGGTAGAAGCTGGTAGAGCTGGAGGGGGTGACTAACAGCAAAGTTAAATACTGGAAAATCACAACAAACAACTGACAAAGAAATTGCAACACTCAGAAGACTTTTTCTTCAAATTAAATTTGTTGATGACATGTTAGTCCATCACGTTAATCTATACAGAGTGAGTCTTTGACTGGTACATATATTCAAACCATAGATTGTTGATTTCAAAAGAAATACTTTTTTCGTCAAGTTTTTTTCTGATTCAGCCTAGATAAAAAGATGAAGCCAAACTTTTATAATGAGCTATGCCACCCCTGGAAATATGACACCATGTATATGTATTCGTAAGAGATTTGCCATATTCATGAGAAGCTATATCCTGAAAATCATCTCATTTGATAAAATCGTTTACGAGATATATTCGAAAATTACATTTTTTAATGGATTTTCAACACTCTGTATCTTTCTAACCGAGCCGAATTGGAAAAAATGGTAGAGACAAAAAGTGTTTCTTTTGACCTCAGGAATGTCCCGTTAAAATATATGTACAAGTCAAAGACTCACCCTGTATACTCCTCAACACCTCTTGGCATTGATGCAAGAAGATGGTGGCGTATCGCCCTCCTCCTTGGGCCTATGTTATTTATGATAAGTTTTTCCTGAACTTTTTCAAAAAGAAAATACTTAAGAAAAAGTGTTCAAAATAATATATAACTATAGGAAATAACAGAAAATATCCGAATAAGATAATGTAGATTCTGATATAAAAATAACTAGAAACAAATCAATGTGATATGCAGCTTAAAATATTATTCAACAAAAATTATTTTCTCTATTTCAGTATCGTAATGAGTTCATTACAGTACTGAAAGTAGTGCTGTAATGAAACTCATTACAGCATTGTTTTCAGTTATATTTTTCGTTTTGTGGTTGTCAGTACTGACCTTCGATTCACTTACTTTTCGAATCAAATCAATTCAAATTCCGCAATCTGTCAAATTTCGTTAGTGACACCAACTGTCAAGATACAATACAAAAGTCACTAATCTGAATTTTCATTTTAATTTCGAGAGTTTTCCACAAAACTTTCTGAAATAGAGAAAATATCGTCTAATACTCGTTGCAGAAGGCAATTTCAACACTCATGCTTTCGAAAACTCGCTCCTTCGTCGCTCGTTTTCGAACTTCGCATTCGTGTTGGAATAGGAGCTCATTCTGCAACTTGTATTAGAATATACTATTTCCGCACTGGAATAGTTGCAAAGAATTTTAGAGCTATGAGCGATTCCTCCTGAATAATTGACTGTGACCCAGGAATTTTCTCATTGAAATATGAGAAATCCTTCCATTGATTACAAAATGCATTGTTTTTTCTCTCTGGCATTTTTTTCTGATCCAATCAAATATTTTATTTTCCGTTCTAACGTTATTTCTAATATCCCAAATATGATTCGATACAATATTACAACTGCCGTTTTCTAGTTTGTGCATTTAATAATTTTGAATTGAAAAAATACGTTTCTCAACGAAAAAATATCTCCTGCAAAAAATTCTACAAATCTTCAATAAAATTTGAAACCTGGAACCAAGGAACTGAAAGAGTGACTTTCATTACTGAACAAACGACACAACGTGGTTTCGTATTTCAACACTTGTTTCTTTCACTAGATTGGAAATGGAAATGAAATAATGAAAAAATCTCATAATATTTTCTTCTTTTTCATAAAAATCTCCTGATTGTAGAGTTGACAATAATTTCTGAAACATCAGACAAGCCACCCAATAAAACAATCATCTGGCGACGTTCAAAAAGAATGCCGAAAAGCATTCTTGAAAAAGGGTACAGAGAGTGATTAAGTGATATGTCAAATGGAATTAGTGGAAACCTTATATGTTCAATAAAATTCTGGAAAATTTTTCTATTTCTCGGGAGTAATAATTCAACCTTCATTGTTCAGGTTTTGTTCATTATATCAACAAACCTTCTATCCATGATGCCCCAAACATGCTCTTTGAGCGAAATATCGGTGGATTTGGGTTTTTTTTTTATTTACTCTGGCAACATGAGGTCGAGCATTATCTTGCTGAAATATTGGATTCTCGAGCCGGTTAAGGTAATATGGCTCCACTATTTCTTGAAGGTAACGCAACGCTGTCATCTTATCTCGAATAAAGACTAAAGGTGACCTACTTGCATGTGCAATAGCACCCCATACCATGAAGCCTACTTTCTGATATACATGAAGCTCAACATCAAAATGAGGTTCACGTCTTTCTCCCCGACGTTGTCTAACCCATCATATACACCCAAGCAGAATCGAGATTCATCAGAAAATACGACCTGATGATATTCCACATTCTAATGTTGTTGTTCTCTACACATCTATAATCTTTGCTGGTGATGCTCAACTGTAAGAGGTAACACAAGATGGCGTCGATAATTCTGAAGTCCAAAAGACCATAAACGTCACGATGGATTCCGGAAAAGACAACAAAACAGACTTTTAGAGCATACTATTCCAGAAGAACAATGAAAGACCTATTATTATTCCAAAAGTAAACTTCGAATAAGACCATCACAATCGTCAAATAGCGAAGATGATTGCACGACCTCATCTGCTTGAATGAAAGACGAAATAGCATCAGACGATGAAGATATGAACGGTTTTCTCAAATTGATGGCCAATCACGAGAGGAAAAAGATAGCATCTTGTTCCATACCTAGAATGGGCTGGAAGTATTATGGTATCCTGAGCATTGTGTTTACCCATGTTTTGTTGGCATTCGGTAATAACCCTTTTCTAAATACTCATTTTATGAGTGCCAAGGAACACCAATCTGCAATATTATGAACCCTAAGTAGTGCAATCTAATCTCACTCATTAACTTCTTCAAATTTTAGGATTCGGAAGATTAGAGCTCTTCGTTTGATCGTAGAATTTTATACCTGATGTAATGAAGCAGCTGTGAAGTAAAAGTTTTAATAGTAGTATGTTGCATCAGGGCGTAGAAGCTAAATGAGCCACTTGCCAAGAACAATAACGAATTTATATGAGTAAGACACTAAATGGGTAAGATTACCCTTGAAGAGGAGTGCTAGAATTCATTTTATATCGAATCTGAACGTTGAAAACCAGGTAACAGAGCAGATTCCATTCAAGATACTTCCGACCCAGTGACGTTCGTCAACGTCTATCCATTCAGACCTTCTGAAAGGCCTCCTTATTCATATCGTGCCCACCAAAACACCTCCACACATCTCCCCCCTACCAGATGGAACGCGACTGGCAACCCAATTCATCCCGAGTGTCCTTTTCCCATTCATCAGCCGGAGCTAACGCAATTTCAGCCTCTCTTTTGACTGGAAACGTCACGTGGCACTTGACATCCCGCAAATTGGTACGGTGTAAAATAGATAATTCATCGTTGCGTTGCCTTGGGATTGCTCCATTTGTATTGCTGAAAGGCCGACTGACGTTCGACGGCTGAAATTGAACCGTATGGCATTCCAGAACTGAAAGTAATGAGTCAAGGTTTGGGTTGAGGAGGTGAAATTCTTCGAAACGAAGGGTGTTTAATTTCAGGTTTCTCGCAGCCGGAAAGCACTAGAAAGAATTCCCCGAATAGTAGATTCTAGTCTTGCGTAGCTTATAATTTCCTCCAAGGAAGAATGACAAGTTTTGTATATGAAGATATTTTGCAAAGTTTTCGATTCGCTATGGTTTTGAGTATAAATCTGAAGACATGGAACACGAGCTAAGTGAAGCGAAGCGCCGAGGCACTACCTACCTTTTCTCGAAGTGTTTCGTCGTATTTTTCAACCCACATACCTTGAGTTTGGAATATAGCAGATGAAAAAAATTCTCAGGATATAATGCCAGTAGTGAACTCATCAAACGTGCGAAGTTTCAAGTGCATAGCTCGTACACTCCATATTTCATAGATATCTAAAAACCCCAGATTTCGTCACTCACTCACTGATGATCATAAAAACTGTAAGGGTTTCCCGATGTCCTATCAAGTTGAAAATTGGTATGTGAGCTAGTTTCAGTACAAAAAAAAAACGGAAAAATTCTTAATCTTGAAACTTTAAACCCCCAGTTTGTTTGTTAGGTTTGTATGAGGCTTTCCCCAATAATTTTGATGGTAGTGGTCTGAAAATTGATATATACGGAGGACTGCTTGTCATAATTTAAAAAAAAACATTCAAAAATTCTCAGGGAAAATAACCCCCACATTTTGAATAAGGGAGTAAAATAAAGCACTCGTAAAACGCCTCGGTGTATTTACGGCAAATACAATTTTCCTGTAATAACGTCAACCACAGTTTCCATTGTGCAATTTCTCGTTGTGATCATTGTATAATGATAGGATTCTTTATACAATGGTTGTGGCGGCAGCTCTCAAATACATCGCCATCGCAGCTTGAACCTTGGTAGCTAAATTTATATATTTCTATACTTCGTACATTGTTGATTTTGAACATGAATTGTGAATTGGTTTGACTCGAAATAGATCTCGCAATAATTATATTCTCTTCATCTTCACAAGTCCTTATTCAAGAACTATATGCCTTGGTAAAAAGAGTGACTTGGCTGTTTTGTAACTATATTATAAAAACAATTATAAAACACAAAACAGTTTGTGAAATAAGGACTTGTTAAGATGAAGAGTGTAGAGTTAGCAGCTTGGCTCTACATGAGATCTTATAACTTTTTGACAATGTTAGAATACGGCATCCTCTTGGCAATATTTTACATGAAAATGTTTTTGGTTGGATTTTATATTCACCTATACACTATCGGAAAAGATTTCATCTGTTTTAGCATATTATTTCTGCCGAAATTCGTAAGGCCTAATGAAATCTATTGTTGCAAAAAACGGTATTTATTGAGAAATAAGCTTCCCAACGCAGTCATATGTATTATACTTTCATATTATTTCTTAATGTTGAATCCAATTGTGCAATAAAAAAATGGGCTCATTCGAAAATCGAAGTTGAATGAAATAAAAACACCCTGCATGTTTTTTGAGAAAAAAATGACAAAATCTAATATCATTTCTTCAACCTCATGATAAAAGATCTCTGAGCCTGGGAATTGAAAATGGTATTCATTTGGATGATTACTATTTTGAATTCATCAATGTTTCAAAAACCCTGCATGTTCAATTGAATTCTTATTTAACGAAGGTGAAGCCTGGGTATTTCTTCTGAAAGAACATTATTAATTTTCATGCAGAAAACTACGAGTTAATAACATTGGAATAAAACCCTATTGGAAAAAATTTGGGGTTTCTCAGGTTTGGGACGAATTTTCTGATAATAATATGCAAGTGACACATAAAAATAATGTGGAATTCTATGAGTAATCTGAATTTAAATGAAATATTTGTGTTTTACATTCGAAAAGCGAAATTTGACATCATTTCCGGGGTTTTAGTACAACTTGTATGTCCCCGTTTTTTTTTAGATTTTTCTGTCGGCACCTCAATAAGTTGCATATCAGACGATAAACACTTGATAGTTGATTACTTCGTCAGAAAAAACCATTGAATAACACTTCCCACGTCAGAAAATTTGCGAGGACGTCTCTGTCTTCACATCACCCAATATACGATCATTTTCATTTCCTTCCAGACGTATTTTCCGGCCTCGCCACGATTCCTTTCATTAAAATGGATGAGAGACGAATCAAACTGTTGCGTCTTATGCTGGGAATCCGCGGTAATCTTGCCGTGTACCGCGTTTTCTCGGGAAAATACTCCGGCAACGGGTTTCCCGAGTTCTTGGAGCGTTTGTTCGGTCACGGCTAAAATTCCGAGACCGACGGCATTGGAAGATTCCGAATTTTCCCCACACGAGGGTGGATTTTGCTGGAAATATGTCGCAGGCACATACCATCGACGACCTGCTGTTTTTACTGCTTTGAGGATAAGTCTGGAATTTCTGGAAGAAATATAGGGACTCAGGAATTCGTTATTTACGTTTGCTGGGGGAAAGCACCGGTTGGAAAGCAAAGGATGTTTCGGAAGTGAATTCACTCGACTGGAGGAGATTATAAGACCTACTGATCACCCGAACATTCAGAGAAATTAAGATGCTTCCTTCAAAACATTACGGCTGTGCTTCGAAGAGCTGGACCATCACAATTTGGGAATTCCACGTTCAAAGGATTTAAACCTCAATGGCATTTTGCAAGCATTTGAAAGGATGTTCCCGCGTCAAAAACATTGCAACTGTACAGGGTATCCCAAATTGGCGGTTTTCGGTACTTCTAGACGAAATAGGTAAAAACGTTGAAAGGAGTCTCGGGCTCGATTTTTGTGAAAACACCTATAGTGAAAACCGTTTCACGATATCTTCATTTCTTCTGAAGATATAACAACATTTTGAAATTTTTTCGATTCAGGAGATGTGCCATAACTTCTTCATTTTCGAAAATATCTGAAAAAGATAAAAACTTTCAACAAGCACTCTTTCACTGGAAATGAGACATTATTTCAAATTTTTTTATCTCAAATTTTTTTATGAAATAAAATGAAAAGAGATGCGTTCGTATTTCATGAAAAAAGTGATTTTTCCTCACGAGAAAAAAAAATTTAGTATAGTTCCTTATTTCGGGAAAGTTTAAGTCGTTTTCAGATATTTTCTTGAATGAAAAAGTTATGGCACATTTTCGAAATCGAAATAAAAAAAAATGATATCGTTTCACTAATAGTGTTTTCACAAAAATCGAGCCCAGGACACCTTACGAAGTTTTTACCTATCTCGTCCAGAAGTACCTAAAACAGTCAAAATCAAGCAATTTGGGATACCCTGTACAGGGTATCCCTTCACTACACGAGATAAAAAAAAATGGAATATAGTGTCTTGTTTCCAGTGAAAAAGTGCCTTTAGAAAAATTCAATCGTTTGCAGGAATTTTCGTAAATAAAATAGTCATGGCACATTTTTGAAGTCGAAAATATATTGAAATAAAAAAAATAAAGATATCGTGAAACGGTCTCCACTAATGGTGTTCACACAGCCACAGGGCTTGACTTAATTCATCGAGACCAGATTTGATGTACCGACACCGACGCAAGCAACTGAGAATTTCAGATGAATCAGCCAATGAAAATATTTATAACTCTGTAGACGTACGCTATCGCTTCTCGTTGGATATACTATTAGTATCTACCGCATTCATTGCTGCTGTCGGGGAACAACAACAAATACTAAAATTATCATTTTATAATTTCTTGAACTGATACATAGGTAAAAAGTGAACAATAAAGTTCTTACAAAAACTGTAGGTCTGTAAATTTTTTCACTTGAAACTAATCCATCGATAAGTGCATGTTTAATTACATTAAACATATCAGAAGTCTCGACCAAGTTAAACGGAATTTCCACAGAACTGGGGCGATGCACGACCTAGTTTCCTCATCATTTCGTATTTACCTCGTAGTAGCGAATTGCAGCAATACACTACGATCATACGAGTATAATGAAAGCCTCAATCGGCAAATTTTTTTCCTATATATACAGACAACTGTAATCTCAACAAGTTCAACTTCACAATAAATACCTGAAATAACCACCGTGTGTTTAATTCTCATTGTAGAGGATTTACGACCCTCTACAATTAAAAAACCAACCATGAATTCAGTAGCCTTACAATCTACTGAATTCTGAGATAAACTTATCTCAAAAGATACAGTGCATACTCTTATTATTTTTATGATGTTTTGAGTTCATCAGCGTAAAAAGTATTATCTTGAAGAGTTAGTTCAACATTAGGTGAATCAACATAATGCTGGAAACTCATCTTTAAATTATTCACCACACCTTCCATTTCCTGACGATCTGCCTCACGAGAAAATATCGGTGGATGTGTAAACCTCCCCTACAGACTCTCTGGGCCTCAGATGCGGACCGAAATCCCAGCTTCCTGTTTGCACAGCGAACCAAACAATGACTCGATCAGAAATTCAACCCCGGAATTCTTCCGCTGGGAAAATATTTACCATCTGACAGGGCGTTGAAAGAAACGCTTATTACGAAACCGAGTGAAGCTTACAAAGGCACCACCACCACGCCTTGTTCCCCATTTCCCTCCAAGTGACGCATTCCCAGCCACAGTCGATGGGGTTGCTAGAAAATTTCGAGGGTTTTGTAAACTGCAGAAGATCGCGAATCTCATTTGTTCGCTTTCACGTTGATTGAAACGAAGGGAGAGGGTCCTGGGACTGGATAACGTCAGAATGAAACAAGAAAGAAGGTAGGTGACGATAATAAATCTTAGCTATGACGAGATTACCCCAATTCCGGGTGGTTTTGATATAGATCATTCGCAGATGTTCATGCATTGAACACAACCTATTGGGTGCTTATTGAGCCAAACAAATTACTTCAACTCGTTACCAAACTCAAGTTTAAAAATACGACGAAACACTTTGAGAAAAGATAGGTAGTGCCCCTGCGCGGCGCTTCGCTTGGCTCATCTTGGCGGGGGCACTGCCGTACGCATTTAGACATTCCGTACCCGCATTTGGCACCTTGCAATAGGCCTAAGCTATTGGTAGACTCGAAAAATTCGCTGTTCCAGCTCGAGTGAAACAAACGTGAGCTGAACCTTGTACGTGTTCATCGCTCCCTAAGTCGTAGTTTTTGCCTATTTCAACTCATCAGAAGGTGAGAATCACCTTTTCGATAACACAGAGAAAGAATAGAAAAAAAGTTCGCATTGAAATTCGAAGTTATGATGTGCTAGAATAAAAATAATGTCGAAATCAAAATCAGAGATATCTCTTGAAAAAATTGGGAACTTTCAATAAAATTATATTAGAAAAGGTATAGGATCTGTGGGAGATTTTATTTTCTTCAGTATTATCTAGGTTTCTTTTCAACTGTATGTGAAATTGAGAAAACTCTCCTCACCAGACTTGGTGCGATTCAATATGAGTACAACTGAAACTTTCCCCACACTTTCAATACACTTTAATAGTCAAGTTTAACGCACACAAAATCTTCCATTAATGTCCCCTATTAATGCTTAATTTCGCATTCAAATGTGTAATTGTCATGGGCAACCGGACATGGAAAATTCAGAAATTTCACGAATAATTGCATTTCTGAACCAAGTTATAATATTTAGGTGAGATACGTCTATCGTTTCATTCATGTTCTGAAAAATGAAATACTTCATTTCTGAATGACGGAGAAATTTTTCGTTCCCTCGTTTATTGATCCAGCGATTAATTAATTAATTAATGATCTTGACTTTTAATACGATCCCTCCGTTCACACGTTAATAAACTAGTTGATTAAACTTCTATAGTTCGATTATTCTCATATTGATTCCATCTTTCGATTAGGTAGAAATGATTTCAATCTGATTTGGAACCCAAAAATCCCAACCCTCCAAACTAATCAAGATTTTATCCTGAATTTTTTTGGAAAGTAAATTAATCAAATTTTCATGTTCAGCAAATGTACGAAAGAACTGTAAGTTCAGTCAGCAAACTGGACGTTTTCAGTTCATTGCTTCAAAATTGAGCAGTTTTTTTCTAGAACTTGGCACCATGTTTCGATATTAAGAATATTTCATTTGGATGCTGCAGAATATAAATTACCTCACTATATTATAGTATAGATGACCCGAAAAAATCTGTCTGGCAATTATATCTACTGAAAAACATCTATGCTCAAAACGTTCACAATTTGAAATGGCTGAACAAAGCAACCAGTAACGATTCATTCATCAATTAATTGTAAAAAATTCCACTTTCAATTAGGCGATATAAGTAATTGCTGAATAAGATGAAAAATAAAGCTGAACGCTCGCTTATTGTACGTGAACACTTTGAACTCTAAATGTGATTGGTTTCTCAATTCGTGCTAATCTGACCAATGGCATAGCGCCTATTCGCTTAAGGTGCCAAATACGGGTACGAAATGTCTAAAGGCCTACCGTACCCTCAGATTTTTTAGGGTGATTTAGATGATAGTTTTCAATCGGATATTTTGCTGTTTCGAATTCAATATATTTTCGCGTTTTTTTTTTCTCTTTTCCAATCTTTGATTTGTTGCTTTCAAGCTCACAGAATAGGTCAAGATTTATAAACTGTGTTTTCAATGAATCAAATATCATTGATCTCATGATGAGCGAGCTTCTTCTGATATGTTGTTTCTGATCCGACTCTTCGCACCAAGTTCTCGATTGAACAAGAAATTTCGTACATAATCCACCATTATCACCGCCTCGTTATCTTCACCTCCATATTTCATACGTACAGACTCCAAAACGTGTTAAAAGTACAAATGCCAGCGGGTGGGCAGCGAAACGTTGAAGTTTTTGCTCCTGACCGGCGTTTGAAATTTATTCTAGAAATATTAGAGTCCCGGTTAGACCCTTGCCGCAATTCTTCGGAATTACACAGGAGATAAATGTTCGCGGCGCCGAAAGCGGTCATAATTCACACAAAAAACATGGGCGATATAATGCCCTTTAAATTTGCTTCGAGTTTTCTGGTATTATGGTCTTGTTTCGTGGAAAAAGGATGAGAGAGCACGTGATGTAAATTATGTGCGAGGTCTGGATAACGCACTCATGAATGTATAAGGTTTCACTGGATCTTAGAGTATTCGCTAGCACAACAATGATCTTTCCTACACAGAGCCTTCCAATGAAAAATATGCACTGCACTTGATTCTGAATGCGTCACTTTCATCACACAAAACATGGAAACGTTATAGCATTAACCGCTTTCCTTTCTCATCATGGCCTTTTCAAATGGAACATTTCTTGTATATTTTGAAGTTTTGTATTTTTTTGTATTTCACCTATTATATTTACTTCCTGAAAGAAACCAACGGTTAGTGCTGGACGCGAATTAGTTTTTAGATTGCAGAGACGTGCAGCCAGAATCCTAGGTAGAGTTGGTTATCGAGATTGCTGCAAACATGTTTTTAAAAGGCTAGGTATACTTACTTTCCCATCTTTATTCATACTTGAAAACTTATTATATGTTCATGCTCATAAAAAAAAATTATCGTTTGCAATCAGATGTACATGAATATGATACAAGAAACAAAACATTAATAAGAAAAGATTTCAAGAGATTAACGAAATCCAAAAGAGTCCAGTTTTTTGTGCTGCCTCATTGTATAATAAACTTCCTAGCGAGTTAAGAGATCTTCCTTTCACGAAATTCAAAACAAAAATTAAATCAATATTGGTAGACAATGTTTTTTATTCGATAGATGAGTATTCTGGATTGTATCGAATTTCGTCTCTGCATCTATGAGCTGGTTTTAGGAATGTTTTTAAAGTACAATTTTTTATTTTATTTATAATTATTTGGCGAATAAATGACTTTCAAGACTGCATCTGTTTTTGATGCATTAAATTGCAAGGTTCAAATTTTATCTATACATATTATATGTAAATGTAAATTTTATTTATGTAGTTGAAATAGTTGACATTTTATTATTGTATATGTTATGTAATATTTCAGTGTTAATGGTAGAATGTAACTGTTACTTCCTTTGACCTGTGAAAGCAATTCTTGTAACTGCAATAAACTCTACTCTACTCTATTCTACTCTAGTACAACTTTATTAATCTCTAAGGCGAAACAAAGTTCGCCAGGTCAGCTAGCTTATCCAATTGCCAATTGATACAATTAGTCCCACCACCACCCTTACGTCATTTAGTTTCTGGGATAGGAAATGATTCTGAACACTTCTTGGCCAACATTAAAAAATATATAACAGCTTCCACAGGACATTGTTTGGCGCAACACATATTGTTCAGGACAATTTTATGTCCACTTTCAAGGTATTATACCATAATAGTTTATTATAATATAAAAGTTGCTTTTTTATTTATCGATTGAGGCAGTACGAAGTCTGTTGGGTCGGCTTATGAAGAATAAAACGTCGTTGGGACATCAAATGAAATACTCATCTCCAAAAGTTCAAAGCGTTTCTTGTTGTGAAGACGACTCGAATTGCCTCCTCTTAAACACCCCCCATTCTTGTGCACTCTTTCTCTTCGGATAGCGCACCTAAACGCTTCCTTCCTCTCTCCATTCTCTCCCAAAGTGGAACTTTCTGACCAACTCGGCTCCCTGAAACCATCGGCGAAAACCCGTGTCGTCTTCGAACAAAAGAACAAATCCTACCGATCGTCAACTTTTATTATTCCGCCATTCGGAGGTAACTAGACCTCTCCCTCCCCCTTTAATCCCTGCCTTGGAACGGGACACGTAGGAGATTCCTGTTTTAACTTGCGAGATGATGCGTGTCTTCTCGGATTGCGACACTTGACGCGTCGCGCTTTTATTGTTCTCGGATCTCTCGACATGCTAGATGCGCGTTGCTCGGATTTTTACGATTTGGATGCTGGGTGTTATCCTGGGGATGATCTGGATGTTTGGATATGAATTGTCCCTTTTTGTGAGGATCTTACTTTCTACCTCAGTCAAATTTGGATTAGTCAATCTTAGTTCTTAGCATCTACTTTGATACAAACAAAGCAATTATCACTTCAAAGAGAGGAAATCCTTATTTATTTCCTCAATGCAAAGTATCAAATATAACAAGTGGAACAAAGGGAATTCATCGAAACATCCAATTCATAGTGACCAGAAAAGCAGAAGCTGTAGACTGTAGAGTTTGGGCAATAAATACTTGTAAAGTTAAAGAATGTACAGTTAGCATTTTGGCTCTGCATGGGATCTGAGACCTTTTTGATAATGTGAGAAATGCGGTCTTGACTTGGTACTATTTTACTTGAAAATGTTTTTGGTTGGATTGAAATAGACGCCCCTATGAGAGCTTTGTCCTTTTTGTAATGAAAAGTGACTTTGTTCATACGGGGTTGTCAAAATGTTAAGTGGGTTGACGATGAGAGCGGCTTCACGTCAACCTAACAACAAAATTTGGCTCTCTTCACCTCGGAGAGAGTGTGGGTAGGGCCAAGAGAGTGGCACCTACTGTTATTTTTTTTCGTAGAGAGATTTCAGTTTCTAGGGATTATTGAGACCAGAGGAGTAACTTAAAGGAAAAGCTATTTCCCAAAAACCACCAAAAACGAAAAGATAATAATATAACTAATTAATTTATACGTCTGTCCAACACAATTTCATACAGAGAAAGAAATATAAGTTCACTTCTCACTGAGTAACCTAATCACCCAAAATCCAAATTCACATAACAATAACAACATGAGATGTGAGGTGAGAGATGGCAAGACTTTTGGACTCAAACTACCCTCATCAATCAAAATTGAGAAGTTCTGTCCTTTTGATTTCCCTCGTAGAAATATAATCCAAGTTCTCTGAAATAACCACTCCCGAATCGCTTCACTCCCGTTTCGCAAAAACTACCGTAATTTCCGATCGCGCTTCCCGACTCGAAAACTCTAACTGAATAACAAGAAAAATTCCCCTTTTTAAAAAACCTACTACTTCGGTGTTTCACTTCTCGAAACTACTTAATACTTCGTCAGCTACGAAAATACAACTTTACCCTTTTTCCCTCAACGGACTTTAACCGTTATCCGTTTCGCTCCTCGAAACTACCAATTACCAAAATTAGGACTTTACCGTTTTTTCCGCGGACTTCAACCGTCACCCGAGTTATCTAAGGATGTGCTTTCCCACCCGAGATCCCCAGATACACTGCGACCTTACTCCGAGCAACCTGGAGAACCTTACAAAACCGTCGTTCCCAGGTCTACTTAATGCTTCCTCAGGAAATCAATTTGCTTTTCACCTCTGGTGGGTGGTCTCCATCCTTAACTTTTTGAGTAGTACCAATCAGGTTTGTTGAAGTCAAACATTTTCTCTTCCTTCTCTAAATCAGGCAGGCCCACCCATTGACCAAATACTCAATTTCGTCACACGGTTTTTCTGCCGAGATCCCAAAGTGAAGCCCTGTTCGTATGAATATTTATGATAACTGATGAAAAAGGTTTGGAAAATATTTTATTTCATAGAGTCCGAAAGGAAATTATTCGTTTATCTCCAGACGTCTAAGTCATTGAGGATTGGATATCAGTTCTATGATAATCCCCTTCGCAACATCGTATTCACGTTAATTTTCGACTTTGTGAATTGAAAAATCAATAATTCCAGTGGTTTACCACAGGATTAACCAAACTTTGAACTTCTCAAAAAAAAAGCAATTCAATGAGGCCAGGGCTCGTATTCTCGAAAGTGAACTTTCTATGCGTATGCGAACTTTCGGAATATCACGAGTGTTTACAGCGAGCGCTTTGTATCATTCGTTTTCGTGATATAATTTTATTTTTCGGTGTTCGTGTAGACGTTTGACAAGAAGGTACTTCAGAATATTTGTACATAATGAGAATCAACCGTGGTATTTCATAATCCTCAACGAACAATTTATATCATTTGTGAAATGTGTCAGTGTCGCCGGCTGTTTCAATCACACGTTTTCAAACGTATACCTTTCATGGAACGAATGGACTACAAGAATACCGATCCGGAAAAGTACTCGCACATGAACCGTTCGTTTTGAGACGTATACGTTTAAAAGCTCACTTGTCGAGAATACGGGCCCTGAGTCGATTACATCCTCTGAGCGTCGATGAGATTGAAATCCCAGTTTCTCACAGTCCCTCGTTACATAACCTCGTTTTCCATGGAAATTTGTAGCGGACCAACGTACGTCTCAAGTTTCGACACTGCGGATATTTGTTCTGAATTGTTCGTTATGTTCCGATCCCAACGGTGTCTTCTCGAGGTCGAACTGTTCGGTTTAGTGCTCTAAGTTGACGGGTTTTGGCCATGAGGGATATTTCTCAAAAAACAATGGGAAGTTTGGGACGAAGGAAATGTTAGATTTGCCTCTGGGGAGAATCAGAGTTTGAACAAAGCGCCGAAGAAGTTTTGTATGATGGCGGGGAAAGAGATATGTAATATTCTGTTCGTCAATATGCAGAATGGCGCAAAAGCATTTTCTCTCAAAAAAAACCAATTTATTCACAAAATAGAAATGAAAAGTTCCTGTAATATTTCTTCCTTTCCCACAAAACAATATCCTGATAGGAAAACAATCATATTTGAAATATCAGAGAAGCCGCCCAAAGAATTCCACATCAAAGGAGCCGCCTAATAATCTGGTGACTTTAAGAGAGAATGCCAATTTTGAGAAGCGTGAAGAAAGGGGAGAGTAGGGAGTGACATGCGGATTGGAGAGATCATATGTTTGTTTGAATATCAGCACCCCAGAGGTAAAATGTGTCAAGTCACAAAATCAAAGTTAGTATTAAGAAGGATTTTCCGGTTCCAGTGTTGTTTGAAAAAATGTTTACTGCCATTATTTGGTGAAATGATGTACCTAGGGAAATGAAACTGTGTTCCACTAGCTAGAATTCACTATGGTGAATCCAATATTGTAGATAACGCGTGTCTGAAAAAATGTGACTTAACACACTTTACCTTTGAGGCTCGTTATTTCGATTTATGATGAAAAAACTATTAGATTGAGCGAATCTGGTTTTCACCACTCAATTCGTGACACATTCAAGAATGGCACGACAGCGTTTACATGAAAATAAGTTCAGAGAGTTAGCAATCCTGACATGTTACTTCGAACCTAGAAAATTCAAGTTCGATATAGTCTGCAAACTTTTTGTTGTTTTTTGTTCCGGTGAAATAAATTGAGAAAAAAAATTCTTTGCTTGACTTTTCCTGGTACTGAGTACACGACAAGGAAATTTTACCGATCACCGAATTATTCACAGCTCGGCAAGACCCCAAAGTTGGCAGAAAAGGAAGGAGCCCTCTTGTTTAGTGCAAATCATCTACGCCCGTATCTGAGAAGTTTAGACTAGATAGTTCAGTCCTATTTATTGTTTTCTGATACCTTTTTTTTTCTATTATTACAAAATATTAGTTTAATTCAGTTTATACTAACTTTATTTTCCAGGAAAACTTCTGTTTTTCGATTCATTTTTTGTGATAATGAATGCCTGATACTATTTCGAGAAAAAAAATTATTTTCAGTATATTATGTACATATTTCTATTGCACATGATTTTTTTCAAGTATTTTCAGTATTGAGGTGTTCAAGGAAACTCTCTCAGGGAGGTTGAATCGAATTCGCGTGGTTTCTTCTTAGTCGTTCAAAGTATCCCCAATCGTAGGCTAACTTTGAACACCCATAATTCAGTCAATATAAGGTTATTGATCATTTTTAAATCTAAGTTTTTGTCAGCAGCAAGCTTCAACTGATGCCCGAGATATATATATATATTGATTTTTCATTCGCTTCCTAATCGGAGAGATATAGCTTTGAAAAAAATCGTTCAAAGTTACCCCGTTTTACGGTATCAAAAAATATTCACACAAACTATAATGATTCACTCCTTCCTATGCTATCTATGTTTAACCCAAAAATACTTAAAAATTCAAACAGCTTCTTGTGGATATTATATGACTACAAAAAGTCATTTCCTCTTTCGTTTGATTTGAAAGACCTTTATTGTCGAACTCTTCGTTACGCCACTGCACCTAACCGAAGGGTTTGCTGTTGCATAACTGCTTCGGTCATTTTTTTAGCCACTCTCGTTTTATCCGATGGATCCCGCCAGACTTAATCCCAGTCGGTAATTCTATCCCGGGATTGAAAAGTTCGATTCTTTAAGCGTCGGATATCCGGGTAAAGTTTGACAAGATGATTGGAGTAGGCAGGATGAATCGATCTCGTTCAAAGGGAGGGTATTTGTTTGGCTGCAAGACGGCACCGGTCTTGGAGATACGAGCCTGTTCGGGAAAACCGGCGTTAAATGGGACGGATTCCGGAGGATTTTTTTAAGAGTTGTTCGTTGTGGAAGTTCGGCGAATCTTGTGTAGCTTCGTGATTTCTCTGCCAGTTGAGAGCTTCGGAAATATTTGGATTTCGAGTTTTCCTGTTTGCTCCGAGAAATCACTAAAATCTGTCGAGAAAATACTTTTAGATGTATTTCTCGAATCAGAGGTCTTTTCTTTTGAAAGTCATTTTCACAATGTTTGGTTTCCCAAACACGATGGACATATGAGGATACTATATCAACTAGACTCAAGCCTCTTTGCAAAACCATCAGATGTGATGCCAATCATATTCGATTTCAAAATGCCATTCGAAACGGTTATTGGTGATTGTCTTAGTGAAATGAACTTCGTAAGTCGTATAGACAGAAAGTCTTTCATATGGTACACTGATGGATCGAAAACAGAAAGGGATACAGGCATTGGATATTGAGGATATCCAAGCCCCTTAGAAGTGAACCTTCTGTTTAACAGGAGAGTTCCTTCAAAAGAATCTCAAAGGAGCGCATATATATATTATCACGGACAGTCAGACCACTCTGAGATCACTGGAATTATACAGTCAGGAATCTCTGCTGACATTGGAATGCTGTTATACCATAAAGCAACTGGCAATAGGCAACAAGGTGACTCTGCTATGGATACCAGGATATTGTGGTATTGAAGAATAGCCGACGAACTCGCGAAGAAAGCTTCAAGGCTGAAGCCTGTTGGACCTGAATCTTTCTGTGGGCAGGCAAAAGACCAATACAAGAGAGCGGTCCAACAATGGGAAGCGGCAAATAAAATAACGCTCTGGAGAACTACTTCTAGACTTGCGTAAGCCAAGAGATTTGTGGAATTCTCGCCGACCTACACCAGGAAGCTCATAAAGTTGCCACGAGCTGAGCTTCGAGTGATGGTGGGTCTGCTGACGGGACACTGTCGATACAATTTTTTTTTTATCGCATGGGAAAATCAGCAGATGAAATCTGCAGGCTATGTGAATCAGAGAAAGGAACAAATGGTATGCAAGTGTCCAGAGCTGGCAGAACTAAGAACTATTCACATGGGGAAGTCGGTTCTGGATCCACATGAAGTAACAACTAAGGCTTCTAAGGATGTCGTTGAATTCATCAATGCCATTGTCGGCCTTCTTTAGATTTAAATGAACGAGTTGGGTGAAGGAGAAAAGATCCTTGTGGTCCATGTCGGCTGAACGTAGCCACAACGACCCCTGTTCAGAATAATAATAATAATAATAATAATAATAATGGGGATCCTTTGGATGAGAAATGATTCAATGACATTTCTAACAACGAAACTTTCGGCTATGTACTGAATTTTTCCGAAGTCCAAAACACTCGCCCGCAAGTAATAGAAATGAAAAGTTATTAGCCTAGAGTTTTTCTCTAGTATGAAAAAATGCACATACAAGGACTCTAAATTGAATTTGAAACTTTCAATCAAAACTATCATAGGTTTACATAAATAAATACATAAATATCATAGGCTCGTTCCCAGAAACTAGCCCCTCATGAACCACCGGATATCAGGAACGATCTCATTATTACTCCATAAACCATATAAATCACCCCGCGCCCCACGCGAACCTTCATTTAACAGATACAACGACAAACAACCCCTTCTCACCAAATTAAAAGCAGACCACATTATCTACTGGACCATTTTCGTCCAATAAATTATTCGTTGGGTGACTCGCGCACTGCTTATCCACTCCATCAGCAAACAAGCACTCCCCGGTGCAGAGCTTGTTTATTTTCGCCAACAATTTAACAACCCCATGAAGGTTTCGTCGAAAATAACACGGAAAAACGCGACCTTGTTACCTCTCGATCATATTTCGGAACGCGGCCTGGCGCGTTTTGTATACCGTGAATAGGAACGGCAATTCTATGGTTCTATCGGTGAGCGGAGCGGAGAGATGATTTTTTGTCGTGATTCGCCACAGTTTTATGACGAATTTATAGTTTTTGGGGTTGTAAATATCCGAACCAGGCACGTTATTTCCGTTCCGATGATTTATTCGATCATTATGAAATATGCTGGTTGGTTTGGTTGGTGCATTTCCTTATCGGCATGCCATTTTCATTTATACCGTGGTATTTGACACAGAACGCAGAATAGTGAATTCAGTCTATTCATTTCCCGATTATAGTAACGAGTGGACACATTCAACAAGAAGTTGAACATTAGTCGATAGTGCCTAGGAATGAGATCATAACTCCAGCAAGAAACCTTTGTCTTCCTGGATGCAGATTCAGAAGCTTTTGTTCACTGAAATCGTATCAAGTTACTCCAGTTTCTCTGAAATGATACATTGTGTTTCTTTCGTCGAAAGCGAATAAGAGATATATCATAGGTAAATTGTGTTAAGTCACATTTTGTCAGTCACGACCTATCTACAATATTGGATTCACATTAATAAATTCTAGCTAGTGGAACACATTTTTGACTCCCTAGGTATATCAAGTCGCCAAATAATGGCAGTAGGTACACATTCCTTGAAACAATAAACGAACTGAAAAATTTCTCTTTTGTCCAATTTTGGTATTGTGACTTAACACACTTTCCCTCTGGGGTGCTGATATGGAACAATAAATTGCTGCTAATTAAGATAAACCTACTGAAACTTAGGATCATAGTGTGAGGTTTCTGAATATTTTCGAAACGAAATAATTCTCTTTTCTTCGGTGACAAATCTCAACGACTTCAAACACGAATTCTTCATAAGAGAATACCTTATCCATACAGAATGAAATATTCTTCACAATATATCTTCTTGTTCAAAACATGGGATTGTGGATTCAGAAATTGTACTAATAATAAAACCGAAATCTTCCTTTCAACATATAAAAAGATATAATGGTTTGACAATGACAAGATACACCATACTTAAACTCAACAGGTTTTAGTTATATCCAAAAATATTTAGTTGAATCGAAGTGCATCAAAGTTAGAGCCGAAGGAATATACCGTGTGGTTCAAAAGTCTGGAAACGGTGAAGCCTTATATTTATGATATGAGGTCCAACTGTGAAATTTCAAATGCAAACTCTTTTTTTATTGCAGATTCGGATTCAGCGGAAATTTTTTCATCCGAATTGGTAAAAACAAAAAAAATTACGTCCCATTTGGCATTATGCAGCTTTTTTTGTTCAGAAATCAATAATGTCTTGCACAAGGCCTCATCGGGTTCAAAATCTGATTGGCCCCCAATCGATTCCTAGGAAAAAATTACTTAGGATCCCAGTATTAGAATATTAATTTAAGCATCTTGATCTGAAAAAATGCTGCGGATTTTTGAACAAGAAAAATGCAAAGGGCCCACATTCGAAATTTCAAAGTTGGCCCTAAAATATGTCTACGATAATGAATCAATTCATTCCTCAGTAGAAGATAACGTTATAATATTTATGTACCTCTAGTATTAAAAAAATACAGATATTTTTGTCTCAGACTATTTCCGCAAAAAAATTTACAGTATATTCTAGCTGATTCAGCAGCGAAAAGGATTTGTCATAAATCGGCCAGATTCATCTGTGAATAAAATTATTTATCTCAAAGGGAAAAGGGATCATTGGCCGTGGGCACTCGCCCACGTCGCCCACGCCCAGTTACGCCACTGATTTAGACATCTTAGTCAGAATGAAGTGTCGTCAGTCAAAATAAAGATACTGAACCGCAGTTTACGAGGAATTTGGTGTCGCCAGTAAAAGTGTCGCGTCTCTACATGTTTTTCCGGTGAATGAAATACGCATGGATGCAGAGCAAAGCACAATAAAATCTCTCCTGCGGTGCGGGCCGCCCCGTTTGCAATCAAAGCAAAGCTGGTGGCCAGGCACGGACACCCCAGCGGACGTTTGCCAGAATATCATGCACAACTACGTCATATTCTGGCCACATATCGCGCACAACAAAGAGAGAACCGTGCCGTTGCCAGCGTGCAAAATTAGGGTCGAAACAGTACGTTGCAGTTTTTCCCGTGTCGCAGACACGTAGTGGTTTTCCAATAAAACGAAGAGCAAAGCATGGGTCCGTTTAATTTATTGGCCTACCTCTAGGTCCAGGTGTGGGGATAAATTTCCACCAGCTCCCAGGTCAGCATTCGGTCGTTTTGTTCTTCTGCTACACCTTCCAGAGGTCCCATACTTCTCCTAGTCCAGAATAGATGATTCAGAGTGTCGCTTAGCCTTCCCGATGTGAATTTTTCACTCAGCAGCTGTAAAATAATGGAAATTGTAATTTCATAACGGATATCAATATTAAATAAATATATTTTGGTTGAGAGAGCTCAAATAATACAAATAGTACCAAGCTGAGGTTAGTGCAACAAGAAACAATTCAACAAGAGCTGAGGAAAAACCTCAGCTGAAAAAGCCTTGCCTCCCTGTGCTTGAAAAAAAAATTTACTAAAAATAGTTCGTAACGAAGGATCTTGAAGTGCATCTACGTAATCTTGAAGGAAATTCTCATATAATTCTTCTATAGACAGAAATAAACAGATTCTTCGCTAATCTACCCGGATGAAATCACGAAACATCGGTTTTATCATCTAGGACACAAACTTCACTTTGAAAAATAATTTTTGTACAACTGCAATTTAAAGTGACACTTTTAATGACAGCATTGACAAAATTGATTGTTCACGTGGAAGCGTGTTAAAAATATTTTTAACATTAGTGTTATATTTTTAGCACTCTTTGTTCTTATGATGAAATCAGATGAGAAAAATTCAGCGACTGCAAATTTTCATCACCAATATTTAACAATCATTACTTATGAACATTAATATTAATTGTAAAACTTGAACAATTACTAACATCAATGCCCTGTGACATAAGGGAGCTTCGCAACACATTATTAGAATCTTCAGCACCATCAGTACTTGTAGAAACCAGAAGTACAATATTGGATGATGATGTACCAAAATCTGTTGAGGTTGGGAGAATTTTTTCAGCAATGACATTTCTGTATGCACTGAAATGATCAACATAACGCTCGGCTACCGTCGTAGACTTCCATCCACCATGTTTTTTCTATATCTGTAATATTTGCTCCTGATTCTGCTAGCAATGAAGAGGAGGATCTTCGAAAATAGTGTCCTTCATATTGCTTTGGTTCTGGCAGTTTGTGGTATTTGGTAGTAAAAGATGGAATTTTTCCACATGTATCAATACCAACTGGGTTGGCAGTGCAATTATTCATGTATTTTAGGAAAAAACGACGATGTTTGATGACAGAAGGGCGCAGTGCAGAGTACTTATGAAAATAGTCTATATACTTCTCAATAATACCAAAAGAACGACTGACTTTCATTTTGTATTTGGAAGTTGTATAACCAATAATTCATTTGTTATTTCGATGTCTTCCACTGATAAATTACATAATTCTTCAAGCCTACAGGCTCCAAATATTCCGAAAATAATTGCAACCTTAACCACCAAGTATTTCTCATCTGGTGCCTCCTTTATAAACTTTTCAATACGTTTACGAGTGAAGAATTTCGATTTTTCAGGACGATATCCTTCACTTTTCCTTTTTAAATATGCTATTTCCTCAAAATATTTACTAACATCCACACCATTTTTAAGAAGGGCGCTTGACTTCATCATTGAAAATTTGCTCCACAAAGTTGATGAAGTTCATATTTCTGCCAGGAAAACAGTTTCACTGAAGTTTCCTTTTACATTTTTCAATTTATACCAGGCGAGGAAATTGTTATATGCAATATCGTACTGCTGATCAAACTTTTCAGGTAGGAGTTCCAGATTTGCTCTTCTTGCAGACTCTTCAATATCCAGAGGAACAACCAAATCGTCACTTTTATTAATAATCGGACTCTCGACAAAAATATCAAGCAGTTAAAAACCGAAGACGAAAATTGGACAGGAACGAAATTCAAATGACAGCGTCTTTTCTCATTTGTTAGTAATCATAACATTGGCAACGTTTGCCATTCACAACAACCTCTTGATAATTTGAATATAAAAATGCATTTTGAAGTTTATTGTCATTGCAAATTCCCCCGTTTCATTATCAGAATAGGGCAGTTGTACAAAAAACATTGTATGGTATTTGTGTTAAAAGTGATTTTATTTTTTTCGTGAAATAGTTCAATTCATTTCACAAACATTTTCACTCAATTTTAACACTCGTATCATAAATAACTATTTTCAGATCATCTGAAAGGGTACTTTCTTTGCTCTGAAAATTAAATCGATCAAAAGCCAGAGCAATATCATCAACATAAATGAACTTTCAGGAAAAATTAGATGAAATATCACAAAAATATAAAGGTGCCGAACCTGAACATTGTTGGAGACCATTGTTAAAAGTTTCAAAATTTGGAATCGATTGCTGAATATATATTAATTTCAATCCACCCCTATGCCGAATCCTGTTGGGTAATTCGTACATAATTAAAATGAAGACTCGAGAATATGAGATTTCGGAATGGAAATCGAATCTAACACCTATACCTAACAATATTTCCAATCGATATCCGACAGTTCTGCCTCCTAATCGAATTATAAAGAATTGTTAGCAGCCTTGTACTCTCCTATGTCACGTTTAGAGCCTCTTCACGTGAAGTTTCATCTTTCCCGACGGCAGGCTACGATCCAATACCGCTTAATTGAATTAAACCTTAATATGATTAGAAATCAAATACGTGGTCATTGTAGCGTGACACGAGGGTGAATTTGAACCGAATTGGATGTAGATTGTCATCAATTTTTTTCCGTTCGTCGAACTGAAGATCTAACATCGCAAGGGATGATCGATAAGTGATGGTAGAATTGAATTATTAATTAATGATGAGAAAAGTGACGAATTAAACCAAATTCTGATAGCAGTCCATTGGTGGAGTTGTACAATTACAAAAAATAAATTAGAGTCTTCTCCACATACATGTGTACTGATCGTTTTGGGAGTGGTTGTCAACCGGAGAGCGGCTTTCCGTCGACCAAGGAATGTTATCACATAAATATTGAAAATTAAAGAAAAAATAAATAAACTATCACCCGTTCGGAGAAAATGTGAGTGAGGCCTGTAGCACTAGATACAGGACTTTGTGTTTAGTGTTTCTTATAGAGTTTAGTTTCAACTGAAAATACCAAAATGAACTTATGAATATACAGGGTTATTCACGAATTGGGCTATATAGAATATTTTTAGAAAAGGCACCAGATTCAGGATTGAAATTCTGAAGGTGAGCTTCAAGTAAAAAGACGACTTCTCCGGAACGTTTCTCCGGAAGTGACATCAACTTTCATTTTTCAAACTCGGAGACCCATTTTTAATTGCATAAATAGATTCTCCATTGAATTCTGAGTCTTTTTGATTCCAAACTTTTGAATTTTCCCTAGAAAATTTTCATTAAATGAGTTTCGCACAGCGCTAGGAGAGCCTTCGGATAGTTACTTTCCGTCCAAAGTCGAATCGAGGAGATTTCACACAATCGTTCAGCTTTAATTAAATGGGAAGGACCCGAATCTAGTGTTTCTTGGAATTACTTTGTCGGAAGCTTGGGAGATTCCGACCCAAATCTGTAAAACTCTGGTGTTTTCTGGAATTACCTTGCCACAATCTCGAGCATAGTTCCGAGTACGATCCTGGCAGTCTCTTAGGCGGTCGAAGGGAGCGTTGATGTTGTAAGATATTGAAGACTGTATAGACCAGGGAATCTTTTAAACATTAACCACCTCGAAAGTTTAATCGGTTCAGGAATGGCTGAAAGATCAAATCATTATGGTATGCTTTGCATCCCCGATACACAGAGATATCAAAAATAAGCTAATACCCTATCCTGTTTACACTATAAACTAGGATAATATAGGACGCTAGCTCGAGCATCCATCCATCACGTCCAATTCCACCGACGTAAATATATGTTTATTCATATATATCAATCGCTTCACGAACCACTCGGCTATCGGTTTCCGATGCTGACATCTATATCTCGGACGTCGAACTATTGATCCGGATCCGTTGCCTCGCAGGTGCGCTGGACGGTGGTCGGCCGGTTTTTGTTTTCATCCGTTCCTCGGGGGTAATTGTCAAATTGGCATGTGTGGAGCTCCGAGTGGACGCGCTCCAACGATTCTCTCCCTATTAATATCCGCCAAATGAAAAACAGGGAGAGGAGGAAGCGATGGACGCTATCTCGTATCATCTGGTGGCTAATGTGATTAATTCGGGATTGCAGAAGCCAGGTCCTCAGGCAGGGAGTTTATCATCACCTACTGGGTGGTAGCTCAACCCAAAATCGACTTCTTCAAGGGAGAATATTTTTTTTACCCCCGCATCTACCTAGAGTCACTTCAATAGGTGTTTCTTTCTACCCTGTGGGGGTTACAAAGATCTAATGAAATCCAATATCTTGGAAGGCTTCAGCAAGGCTAATTCCTCACTCCTACAAGTCTTGACCAAGGCATTGTTTTCTTTGGCTTACGATGTCAAAGCATTCCGTTACTAGGTGAATAGGAGTTTCTTCTTCCCCACAGAATCTACACTCGTCAGTGTCAGATAAGCCCATTCTCAGAACATGCTTTCTGAGGTTCCTACTGAGAGCACTGTTATATCTCTCCTCTCAGTGACAAAATCTGATATCATTTATCCTTCTCAGGACCAACAACACCCTGATGACGGCAGGCGAATGCTTGCCGAAACGTCGGTAAATACCAACAATATAGATAATGGAAAAAGCCCAAATAATGTCGCAACAAATATTTCATTATCACGAATATCTCATTCACAATCATTTATCCAACCTCAATAAAGATCTGTGAGCCTCGAAGTTGAAAATGGTATTCATTTCGATGATTATCATTTTGAATTCATCCATTGTTTCAGAAATGCTTTCATCAAACCATTCTGAAAACCCTATCATAACATGTCGATTGAGACTATCGAAATGTACCCTTTTTCCGTGCGTAAAAAGTTTTACGGTGCGCTGATTTGTACCTTTTCTATGGCTGAGATAAATTATTATTTCTCTATTTCAGTATCGTGACGAGATCATAACAGTACTGTAAGTAGTGCTGTAATGAATTCATTACAACATTGTTTTCAGTTATATTTTTCGTTTTTTGGTTGTCAGTACTGACCTTCAAGCCTATCAGTTTTCAAATCAAATCGATTCAAATTCCGTAATCTTTCAAAATTAGTAAGTCACACCAACTGTCAAGATACAATACGAATAAAGTCACTTATCCGAATTCTCATTTGAAAAATCGGGAGTATTTCACAAAACTTGACTGAAATAGAGAAAATGTCTTCTTAAACTCGTGACAGAAGGCAATTCCGACACTCATGCCTTCGAATTTCGCATTCGTGTTTGAATAGGAGCTTATTCTGCAACTTGTTTCAGAATATACTATTATTTCATTCAGAAACAAAGAGCAACGATTACACCATGACATTAGTGTTTTGAGTAATCATACAATACATTTTCATGTAGGATCTGCGATTTTATCTAGATTTACTTAGTTTACAGTAGTTTTGAATTTTTGCCTACGGCACTGGACTCGAGTGCACCATTCAGAGGGTTTATCTATCAGGCGGTTTGCGGCACTTGACGCTAAACGCTAGATTTCTTGAGTGTTAGCAGGTGTTGATTCGAAAAAGTCGAGAATCATGGGAATTCAATAACTTGAGGGTTCCTAGGTCTAGCGGGGAAAAGAGATCAAAGGGTTCCTCGAGAAAAATATGGGGAGTCTATTAGATAATGTGGAACAATAAATTAAACAACCGATCAAACGGAATATTCGACGAAGTGATTAGACGGACACTAGTCGAAAAATTAGGCGTTAGACGAAATCTCGGAACGCGATTCTTAGACTTAACGAAATAGAAGAAAAAAAGTTTGTTGAAAAAGATTTATAAAACGAATTCATAAGACGAAAATATCATAGAGGTGCGTTCAGTTACTGAAATCCCGAATTCTGTTTTTACTTCTATTCATTAAACATTCTTTCTAATTACATGGTGCCTAGTAATTTTCCTAGACACAGTAAAATTCCTACATACATATACAATAATTATACAATACTTGTACTTCGATAAAAAATAAAAATTATACGGCCAAAGGTGAGATATAGTTGAAATTTTTTCAGTAAATAATCAATTTTTCCAGTTTTTGTTTTTAGAATAGTTCAATGAAAAATATCGTTCATTACACATCCGGGAAAATCTTACATTCGGGACTTTTAATGAAATATACTAGTATGGCCTCCGTAAAGGCAAGAAAATTTTTGTTTTTCGATTTATTCTTTTTCGATTTATTCTTTTTCAATTTATTCTTTTTCTTAAAAACTGATGAACTTGCAATAATTTTTCAATTATTGAATCATCATTCGAGGCGTTATTTTCCGCTTCTTCATTCATATTAATTTCATACCCCCCAACATTCAATCCAAAACTCCCCTTCTCCCATCGATTTTCTCTTCGAAACTCATCAATCCCGATAAACGCGCCTTATTGTCCAATCGGCCGACTATCACTCCAAGAATCAGAAATAACTGTTGTCGTGATTGTGTCGGTTAGAGTTGGAGTTTGGGGGGAATACGGCTACATCCCTCCAGGCACTCACGCCCCCTCACCAGTCGAAAACTCAATTTATCGGATGGACGGTCAATCGGGAGTTATGACTCCATAACTCCGCGTTTTTTAACGAGATTTTCTAGGTGGGATGTCTCCAGGTCGCTCTTCGAGATTCAGCGTATGTCGCCTGTCAATATACGTGAGGGGGATGATTGGTTTTCGCGGTATTCCTGGAGAATTCCGCTATTGCAGTTAAGATTTTCCGCTCTGCTTCGCCCCAATCTAATATCGAATGTTGCACAACGCACCGATATAAGATCTTTCCATACATGTTGCAGTGGTTGGCTGTAGCGGTAAGAGGTATTTGCCAACAAATCGCTATCGAAATATTAGTCGATTTGTCTCTGCGTCATAAAGTTTTTCTTGATTAAACATGTCAATTTACAAGCTGATTTTACGGGAGGTTTGAATTTTCTGCTTTAATATGAGGAAATTTGCGGCTGAGGCTCATCGATTGCTCTTAAATACCTGTGATGAGGTCGCTATTAGTGAAAGAACTTGCCGAGAGTTGTTTCAACGCTCCAAGAACAAAGAACGGCGATTTGTATGTAGAAGATGAACGGTGGAAGAGAAAACGTTTTCGAAGATGCAGAATTGGAGACAATACTTGATCAAGACAATCACAGACGATCGTTATCGAACGCAATTGATGCGTTTGAGCCAAGTATTGAAAGAAAAACGGCAGCAAAACAATTATAGACATGATAGTGATTTTACAGCATGACAATGCTCGACCACATGTTCCGAAAGTTGCTTGAAAACTTTGATATTGGAAGAATCTCAGCACTATATCGCCGTCAGCATAATTCAGGGGGGAAAAATGTGTAGTTTCATTGACAAAAAACATTTATCAAGTTTCGTGTCTCTGGATTAATATACAGGGAAAATAAAAAAGGAAACAAATTTCTTTGTAGCTTTTCCGGGGGTAGGTTTTTCATGAAATTTCATTCGAAATATCCACCTCAATTTTCTTCAAAGAATCACCCCTTATAGTTTTTCAGGGTTATTCAGATACACCCTATACAGAAATAGAAAATCCTTACGGAAACATAGGGATTTTAATGTTAAATTCGAATGAGCTCCGAGTCTAGTAGAACAGGGGAAGAATCGAATTCTCATTGCGATTCGATAACAAATGAGGGAATGGACTGTTGGAATGACAAGTCTCGGCAGGAGGGAGTGATCTCGGCTGTCGCGAATTGCATCTGAACGTCAGATGTGACAGCTAGACGGTTTGAAAATAAATTAGATTCGCACCAAATGTTTAGGGTTAAAGAGAAAATTCAAATCATAAAATGGTACTTCGGTGGTCAATCTATTGCGCAGACAATAATTACTTTCATTGTTGCATTTGGAGATAGGCCGATACCTTCACGTTCGGCTCTTCAACTTTGTGACAGAATAGCATGTATGCCTAATCTTCTCAGAGATATGAGATTATCTCTGTATGTCACAAGGTGAATTATTTGAACATTTAATTTGAATTTGCCGATCTTCAATTTCGCATTTTTAGACTTCCTTTTCGTTTTACTTTTTTATTTTCATAAAATAAATTCTTGTTTTTTAATTTATTCTCGTAGAACGGATTTTTGTTTTTAAATTTTTTCTTTTTCTAGAATTCATTTGATTTTCAAACCAGTTTTGGCGAAAAAGGATCTGAATACTCGTTTCCACAGGAAATTATCTGTGTCATTCATTGAGGCAAATAAATTCCTAGCGTCAGAGTGGAATAAACTTGTCGTATTCCTAAACAACAGATGTGAAATCACGCATACCGCGTTTGCAGTGTAACTGATTCGATTCGACACTTCCCCATCCAACCGAATCTGTCGACCCAGCCTTTTATTCGATATCACTTCCCTCTGAGGTTTTGATTCTGCCACTGTTCCACTAGAATATGGCTCTGTTCGAATTTACTATAGAAACTGTGATGTTTCCAATTGTGTTTTACCGATTCTTGTATCAAATCTTCCTCCAGGTAGAATCTTGAAAATGATCAAAATAGTTGACTCCTTCAATCATTTATCAATAACTCTTGTCTGAAATTGCATTCATTCGTTTAAATAATACAACTATTTTCTTGAAAAAAACCACTAATCAGACCATCGTCAATACCTTGAAGAAAACTGGATTAAGTTAGAACGAACAACTCTGTTGAAGGTGACACTTGAAGAGTTTTGTCCCGCCTTGGCATTTCCTATAATTGTCGTTTCTCGGTATCTAGTTTCCACGTAATTTATGGGAGTTAACTTCTTCGTTCTTTCATCATCACGAGGTTGAAGTCTGAACTCCAGAACTCTAATTACCCGATTCGAAAACATTCATCAGCGATAAAGTCCTCAGGGTGACGCGGAGAAGATTACGTCAGGGGTGAATTTGTGAAAAACTGGGGAAATTTGTAATCACATTTTCATTCGGAGGAATTGGATCTCTTATTCCTCCTTACGAAGGAAGCATTCATTCAACGTTTGAGATTATTAATTGGTAAATGGTCAAAGAGAATATTACAATTTTCCAAGTCCTTGGGAGAATTTTTTTTATTTCCTCAAGGAATTACATCAAGGTGGCCTCCATTCCTATCAGTTCATTGAGATGTTCGAGTTTTGAAGAGCATATTAAACAGCATATGTATCGTCTGTTATATTATATGATGTTGTTCATTATTCATTTTACACACAACATGTCTGAACAAAACCTTTTCAATTTTCGAGAAAGTTTTTGTTTTACTTCATACAACATTTTGTGAAATCTTGAGAATCGTATGCCAACGGCACGAAGCAGCACAACCTTTGCATAATTCAGCACAACAAAAACTTTTTCATCTATTAAAACTTTGATTCAAAAACAAGACACGAACAACATAATACAGATACAGTTTTCAATCCATTGCCTGGGAACGTCAATGTAATGGAAGATTCTGAAGGCTTTGAGAATCTTTGCTGAATCTGGAGCAATATGATCATATTTCTCATCATATCTGACGAGTTAAATGGAATGAACTGCATAAACATTCTTTTCTATTTCCTGCACTCTTTCATTTCATTCTGATGTTTTATGCTCAATAAGATTTTAAATAAACCAACTTATTGTGATTAATCATTATCTCTTATGATTTCTTTATTTAATGTATTGATACACCTCTTCCTTTTTCCCCTCTATTTTTGTCACTATTTCCAATTAAGACGAAGTAGTTATGTTGAATTCGGATTTGATATTGTCTTATTTAGGAAGAGTAGGTCCTCCATCAGTTGCTCATGCCGTAACAGCGCTAGCACTAGACAGTAAAATGCTCAAAAAAACTCTTTTCTACGATGAGTCCAGATGTTCGTTAAATGTACATAAAGAAAAAAGTGCCCTGAAAAAATTTACAGCGTTTTTAACTCGAAATAATTATATCCTCTAACGTCTCGGATTTCGTACCAAACAAGGACATTCGGAAAATTTACGAGGGCACGACAAAAAAAATCTACGTAAAAGGCTACTGCACCCCCATCAGCGTCCGGACCATTTAACCCAGCCTCGCCATCGCATTTAATCCGGCAAGCTCCCGGAAACATTGTTCGTTTGTTTTTATGACGAAACCGCCCCCGACTGTCTTAATTTCATTCCTGGAAAAAAGAGCGCTTTTTTTTATTGTCCCGTCTACTCGGCGCCCAGTCCAAAGGCGAGACCGAACGGACGTCCGTAATTACGGCTTTCGACACGTTCGAACATGCCGAGTATTCGATTTGGACGGGATCGAACGTGTAATTTCGAAGGGCGAGCTGCCTTCTCGCTGTAAGAACATTTTCAGCTCACTCGTTGGAAAGAAATGCTAAACTTGATATCTCTTCGAAAACTGCACTAATTCATCATTGAATGTCTTAAACTTCGAAGTTTTACAATTAAAATTAAAGATTATGCTGGTATTTGGTTCAGTGAAGATCAATATCTGGCCAACCTTTGAGATAATAACATTGATAGCAAAGAAAAAAAAGCTCAAAATGTTGAGCAAACAAGGAAGGTTGAAGTTCGAAATAAAAATAAGAAACCGATGCTAATGACTAAACCAATAAAGCTAATTCGAAGAAACTACAGAAAACCAAATGATGAACCAGCACCTTCGCCAATTTGTTTCGATTTTTTTTTTTACATCGGTTTATAACATAATAGCTCGAAATCAAAGAACAATATTGGAATAGTTGAAAAAACACTACATTAGTTAGTCTTATTCGTCTTATTTTGTTGTTTAATTTTCATTGAAGGCCCAGGTACAAAACTGTCCGAACGAATTGTTGTTAGAAACCCAATGAATGAAAATTAAATACAAAATCATTGGAAGGATGAAATGGATCTAAAAATTCAGCGAAAGTAACGATTTTTGATTTTGAGATTCATTTCTTGTTCGATTCATTCACATCTCCAAGATGTCCCTTTTATACAGGGTGACCTACGTAATGGCTACTTAGAAATGTCTATTATCTTTCCTTGCCAATACACAGGATGATTTATTCATTTTGACCGAAATTTTATCCGACTATATTTCTGTTACTGTATATCAGAATTTGATGATATTTTCAGAATTTGTGACCATTTTTGACATCTGTTGGATTATGTATATCAACTATCATATTTTAAGTGCTGTACTCAGAAAAATTAATTTTGACTGCTGATGTAAAAATGACCAAAATATAGGCCACTCCCTGATTTTTATTTACATTTATTTGAAATGCATAAATATAAAAATAAAATTGAATAATTCAAATTTTTATCACACCTCTGATCGTTAAAATGAGCATGCAAAATTGATTTGCTTAACAAAATCCAACACATGCCAAAAAGTATTACAAAATTAAAAGAATTCATCAAATTTTGATATACAGTACCAGAAATATAGTCGAATGAAATTTCGTTCAGAATTAATAAATCATCCTATATATTGGCCAAGAAAAATGGGGGACATTTCTAAGGGGCCATTTCGTGATGCATATGGTATACCCTGATGGTAAGAGTATGTAAAGTTCCTAGTGGGATACCCTGTATATTGTATTTTTATGTATTTTCAATTTTCGGAACCTTGGACAAACCCCACTATTTTATCAACGGTACTTGCTTGGATAGATATTTTTTCAATATTCTGTTATTTGAGCGTATTCATTCGAAATTTTCTTCACTTTAAAATCATGGGAAGAGACTTTTATATGAAAAACCGAACTTAATAGAACCCCCATTGAAACTACCTATCATACACTCAAACAAGGTTTTGTACCAATATGTCTGAATCAGCCCTACTTACTACCATCTCTCAAAACTGCCACAAAATTAATAGCATCAAAAATTGTTCAACCATAAGGGTATATTTTTTTAATATTCGTTATCTTTCCTGCCTTTTCTCTCATTGCAATCCAGCGTTCGCAATTTTCCACCGCATGTCCCATAGTTAATCCAGTATTATGACAACAAGATAACACTGATACACCAACTGAATCCTAAAATGGGATACCTGAGCATCTAAAATCCCCAACATGTTTCTCCCTTGTTTCAAATGTGGCATTTAGAACACCTGAGAGGAATTTTCAGGGTATTAAAGCGCCAGTCAGGCTCAATCAATCCCAACAGGAGATAAAAGTACCTCCCACATATTGCCACAGCTTCATTACAAAGGTCTGTTTGCCTTGATGTTATCTATGTACGACCGTTAGCTTTGTGAAGCATTTCAACTATAAGTGAAGCAAGCAATTTTCATATCGTTGAAGCACGGTATTTGTTCATATTGTCATTTACAGTGAGAGTATTTCGAGAGCTTAATATCCTCATGGGTTCATCTGAAATATGTCAAATATTCAGGATGTTAAATTCATCCCAGAATGTTTTGCTCCGTCTCTTGCAAAATATTTTGAAGGGCCGTCCGAAAACTTAATAATACGTAATATCGTCTTGATGAAAATGAATGCTCTAAAATTTCATCTTCCACGTTTTTAGATTTTTTATGTAGATATTATGCATATCCTCGGTCCTGGTTATTCAGCAGACTTATTTTTATAGCTATATCTACGATAATTCGATTCAATTTGGAATAATCATCAAGTTATTGCTACTGATCCTCTGTCAAGCAATTGACATTTGCGGGTGAGATATTACGTGGATCAATGGACGAATGACCATTTGCCGAATCAGGATTTCCTGTTTCAACTGCCCAATTCAATCGACGAAATCAGCAACGGCTCGGTGACAGAAGGAAACGTCTATCAGCGGATGAAACAAAAGACTGAAGCGGATGACGCACGACAGATGACAGGCGCTTACTAAGACTTTCTTCGGCGGTTTATAGTGTCGATTAGTGGCGATTTTCAGTGTTCCTGGGGTTCGTTGCCATATCAGAGGGTTTCCTGATGGATTAAGGGTTGAATATCCACCATTTGGGGGGAAATCTGTTCTCCCCTACGGAAGTTAGAGGAAGATATTGGGACAATTACTCCGGTGTTGCTCTAAGAATATAAGAAAATGGTTGCACTCCGATACATTCATCAAAGAAAATCATACTCTAAAAAAGTCTTGAATCGACGTTCTTTCGGATCTTATTTCCTTATCCGGTCTCAGGTTATTCTCAATTCATTTTGAAAAGAAAATGTACAGAATGAACAAATATACAGCTCAACAACAACAGATTGATCTGTTCAGAACTGTTTGTTTATTCTCGACACTGACTTTTCTAATTATAAGCTTCATTGGATTCATAATGAGGCAGCATTTTGAATGCTATCGACTTTGTTTATGATCGATTTTTCTCTGTCCTTGAAAAAGAAACGATAAGTTCATAATGGATTATCTATTTGTTCTGTACTGCGATAGATTGATCAACTATTGGACATGAACGTGAATTACTATTGCATTTTCAGTCATGTAATCAAATTTCATCATAAATTCAATAATCGCGTTCTATTTGAACAATTTCGAGATTAATTTCAGCCTCGGCGGATTCGAACAAGAGAAATTACCCAACGATCCTCCCTCATTGACCTATAAATTCCCCGGAACCATAAATAAATATCGCTGCGGAGACGCGCCACCTTATAAATGGGAATATTCATACTTTTTCGCGAGATCAGCCGTATCAGGAAATTTCGGTAATTAATTTCCACCTAATGCCGGATGATGAATGGACCCATCGCAGGGGGGAAAAACGTTGAAAACTGCGCTCTGGCACTAATCTGAGGCGGCCGCGGTCGACCTCCGACACACCAGAGTTTCCAACCGACTTCCAGCTAATTTATTCCGAGAGTTTAATAATTTACCGGTAAATTAAGTTTTCAGCGGAGTCTTGCCGAGTTTTCGGGTTAACACAAAGAACGGCCTTTCATCCGGGACTTTTATTTAGCATAGAAGAATGTTCCTGCAAGGAGGAGATTGCGGACAAGGAAATAACCTCTGACCGGATCACTCAAAATTTCTTCCATCACAGCGAAGTCTATAAAATATATCTATCTCATGAAGAAGGTTCAATTTCTTCCCGAATTTCATATAGGGCATTGCACCTAATAAGAAGAGGTCTACCAGAAAATAACGAGTGCAAGGATGATCATCAGAAATCTGGAACTGGGGGACCAGCTTTTCATTGAGTTTTGGCAAGAAAAACTCGCGACGTACAAAAAAGCAAATCCGTGAAGTTAGCGAAAAGTTAGAACTACTGATTCTGAAACAATGTCAAATTTTTAGTGCATAATTAGTGCTTATTAGTGCCGTATAAATAATTGACAGGATAATTCCAGTTCATGAGAAATTGACTTCACGCGAAGCACTAAAAGTTTATAATTTCCATGAAATTGATTAACCGATATTTAGTGCTCAATTAGTGCCTATTAGCGCATTTGGAACCAGGGGACAAAAAGAACTTTTTTCAATATCGGAGATTATCTTCTTTGGTGCTGACGGTAAGCACCAACATATTGGAATGACTTGTGAATTTTTATTGCATTAATTCGTGCCTATTAGTGCAGTTGAAATGGAAGTGATAGCAATTTTAGTTTCACAGGAAATGAGTGTTGTTTTTGGGGCAAGCGTTAAGTAGGCGAAAAGTTGGGAGCACTAATTCTGGAACAGTGTCAAATATTTAGTGCTCAATCAGTGCTGATTGTTGCTTTATAGTGATCTGATTAAGCGAATTATTACTTCAGAGGTAAAAGGTTCTATGAGGGCAATCAACGCTTCTACTCGTTGAAGACATTTTTTCACTGACGTCAAAATGTCATCGAATATAAGATTGCTGAGTTTTCAACTGTGAATATAATAAAATTCTCTCCAGTTGATGCTATGAAATCTTAATATATAAAACTAAGTCGGCCATATTGTTGGTTACATCATTTATAACTCAAGATTGGATGAACTGTTTGTTATGAACAATTTTTTGTTGGATTCTTCTGCGGTGAGGTTAACATGAAATACATTAAAACTGAAAAATTTGATGAAATGGGAAAAAAATAGGAAATTAATTTCCTTCTTGCGAATAACGCCAGTAGATGTCACTAGGATTAATAGCGTTTTCGTGAAGTATTATATTTGATATTAATTCGGTGAACTACATTTTGTAATAATATTAACACATCTGAGTCCATGTGTTATTACAACTATCTTTCTTCCGAACACTACGGAAAATTTCATGAGGAAATTTTTTGAAGAGATCCTTAATTTCTACATCGCCATCAGATGGCGCTGCAATTTAAACTTTGTATTTTGAGTTGCCTTAACGTCTTAGCCTTAGAATTCTAAGGTCTACGTACAGAAGTCACTGCCAAATTACGTAACCGAAAAACTCCTGTCGAAGTTCGTACATTTATATGTTCATAACTAGCTCAACGATTAATCAGAAAAACAACTTCAATATTATAATGAACTATCATGGTTTAATGTTGCCCAAGAAGTGTTTAGAATCATTTCTTATCCCAGAAATTAAAGAGCGTAAGGCAAATTATGGCAAATAAAGAATTATTATTATTATTATTATTATTATTAAATGGCAATTAGATAGGGTAGCTGACCCGGCGAATTTTGTTTCGCCTTAGAGATGAATAAAGTTGTACTAACCATTGGTTTTTTTTCAAAGGGAATATATTAGGTAGAATACAAAAAAGTATAAAACATACAAAAAAATTAAATGCATTGAAATGAGTATGTACATAGTAATTCATACATCAGAAGAATTTTCTTTATTTAAGAGGTAAAGACAGGATTCTTTAATATTTTATCGATCGAGGCAGTTAGAAGTCTGCTGGGTCAGCTATTTTCTGATAATACTGGGAAAGTGTGATTATTTCACAAATTCATTGCAAACTCTTCAAAATCTTGGGACTACAAAAATATAGTAAAAATTTGGTCCGTTAGTGCTGAAGCAGGTAAGCTCAGCATAGAAAACTGGAAGCACCGACTTTTCTTAAAGTCATACAGAGTTCACGAAGGTTTTGAAAAAGAGCATTATACGTCAGTCCATTTCTCTCGAACAAATGACTCCCGACAAATCCCTTGACGTCATCCCCTTGGAAGGTTCACGCAATTTTTCAATTTTAGTTTACGGATACCGTATCTCGACGTTCTGATTGTATTTTTATGCATTTACCGAAAGCGCAATAACACTTACATGCACGCTCGGTGAACTTCACAATGCCCATTTCCACATATTCCTCGACTGAGTTTCTCCAAGAAAATGAGTTTTCCCCTTTTGTGCTCGGAAACTCGCTGGAATTTTACATAACAAATAGAGAAACGACGGTGTGTTTGACGAACGAGCGAAGAAATCTCTTTCTCAGCAATCTCTTTCGTTGGTCCCAGACGAAAGAATTCTCGCGCTGTCTTGTCGTATTTATGTTGTGAAAATCAATAAATACCAATATTTTTTGATATTCTAAACTGACGAAGCATTTTTGAAAACCGAATTTTGTTGATTCAATGATAAGAATCTATTCAATGACAAATATCTATTATGTTATAAAAAAAACTAGAGGTTTATTCTCAAGAACTCAACAAATTTCTTCGTCTAACCACCATATGGAAAAGTGAAGGTACTTAAGAATTTCATCATTTGAAAATGCATGGAATTTTTAGTACCTAAATGCTGGTTGAGGCTAGGTGCTTTTTTTCAACCCGCAAAAATTTTCGATTATATTCGATTCACACACAACTACTGATCAGATCGAACTTGAGCTTATGCCTGAGTAGATAAAATCATTTCATGCTGAAAATTGGTGATGGTTTAAAGCAAAGTGGGAGAATGGGGGAAGGATTGCGAAAATTCCATCAATTAAAATTTATGGTCTCTATCAACAGAACAATTGATCTTCTCGCAGGAAATATTCGCGATTCAATTGAATGAATCTTGGACTTGAGTAATTAATTGTCGATCAACGCATTTCATTGCATTCATAAATCTTTCGGAGGCTCAAATACAATCTAGAGGAAGTCAATTCTGATATTTATGGAGAGGTAGACTAACTCATTACAAACAAGAATTGTGCCTTTTTCATTTTATAGCGGCAAGTCTGTAGCGAGGGAAAGGTCCTAGAATTTCTAATGAATATTTTTTATGTTGTTTTGTTCAAATATAACAATCTTAAAGACATTCAATAGTACGAGTATATAACATTACCAGCAAGGTAAGAGGGTTTTTACAGGCGAATGGAGGATATAACTGACCAGACGCAGGCGAATCAGTAGCCAGTAAAACCCGTCACCTTGGGTGTATTGTTTAATATTTTATTCGTTTCTCATTTGAAGAAAGGTAAGATAAATTCCAAAAAAATCCCAATAATTTGTCGCAAATGTAAGCTATGGAAGCGTTGCCATGAACATGTCTGTTTATTTTTCTTTACATTTGTTTTGGCGAAAGCGAAAATGAATGTACCAAAAAAAATTATTGAAGCAGGCAGCAGTTTAGCATCAAGTTTATTAGCTGAAAAATCAGCTTGAAGGTACGAGCGAGAATATGATGACTTTAAAAAGTGGCAAAACAAAAATAGTATGATTGGGGTAATTGAAGATGTTTTGTTGGACTACTTGAATCAACTATCAGCTAGATGCAGCCCTAATACTTTATGGGCAAAATGGTCTATGCTGAAAAGCTGCTTGGAAATGAAAGAAAATGCCCCTTTTCGCAGGTTTGTTTTCCTTGAATAATGTATTGAAAAATATGACGTTTAGTTGTCATTTTCAAATTTCAAAAGGTAATAGCGTTTCTGAAACGTTATACCTACGCCAAAAAAGGCCAAAGTATTAACCCTACACTGCCTATTGTATCAAATCAGATACAACCAAATAAACTCCATTCAAAGTTATCTCATCTAGTAGTTTCTGACCCATGACGCGCTGTATCATTTTTGATACATACTTTTTCTAAGATGCAATATGGTTCATAATGAATTTTTGCTCCAGAATATAATTTGTGGCTTGTTTTCATTTCCATAGTGGAGCTAGTTGTCATGTCAAAAGTGTGAGATGATTCAGATTAGTTTATACATTTGTTTCTCGTCAAATTGAATTATAAAAACAATTATTCCTCTGATAAAGGTAGGATATATACTACATAACATAATTTTATTCATTTATCCCATGTGATATTATAATATTCGACATTGTATCAAATTTGATACAACTGATGTTTTTCAAAAATAAAACTTTATATAAACTCTAGAATTTTTTTCTCATTTTTACACATATCACTCCAATAAAACGAATCGAAATAATATTTTTTCTAACAGAATAAAAAAATCGAGAAGTGTAGGGTTAAGTAAAGAAGAGGCTGAACAATTTCTTTTACATGCTCCTGATAAAAAGTGGTTGCTGGCGAAAATTGTAACAATATTTGGGATTTTTGGATGTTGTCGATGTGACGGAATTCTCTCCTTAAACATGAATGATGTAGAAGATATGGAAAAATACGATATTGTGACATTGCGGCAAACAAAAAATTGAACAACAAGAAGATTCACCATAACCGATGATGGCTACAGTTTCAAGCCCTACATGTTATACAGAAAATATGTAAATCTTCGGCCTCCTGGAACAGAAAGCCTAAGATTTTTTTTGACATACCGACATGGAAAGTGCATTAATGGAGGTCAGTACACTATTGTTGGTGTCCCAAAGAAAATATCGAAATATTTAGGTTTGAAAGACCTAGAGTTATACACATGCCACTTTTTTCGCAGAAATGGAGCCACTATGGTTGCGGATGCGGGTGGAGATATTTTAGCACTAAAGCGTGCAGGGGGGTGGAAGAGCACCGAAATTGCGATGAGTTATGTCGGTCAACAAAAAAATCGAAATGTCTAGCAAATTATTTGGTAGCAAAGAGAGTACAAATGTTCTGCAGTCCTCGAGTTCAGCAGTTTCTGAGTCAACACATGGTTCATCATCATCAGTATCAACTCTTTCATCATCAAAAATCTGTGTTACTGGAAATAACAATTGTACCATGATTTTCAAATATAACGATAAAACAAAATTTTCTAATGTAAATAATACTACTAACTTGTGAAAATTTTGCTAATTAACTGTCAGTTGCACAAGTTAGTGACTCGGTAAAATAAACTTTCTTGATTAATATTGTGTTCTTGGAAACTGACATTTACAAATAAGAAACAAATAAAAATATTTTCCTCTTCTAGTTCTAATCATCTGACCACAGTCGACACGAGATCCGTCTCGTCGAAAAAAATTCTCGCCGCGGAATCGAACATTCCCAATTTTCCCATGCCCAATCCATCATCCGAATTTTCACGGTCGGGAAATTCTTAGGAAAAAACCGATTAGATCGTCATCGGGCGAACCGGGAATTCCTATGCCGATTTGACTTGTAAATTAAAATAAAGGGGAGGGGGGGTGATGAAGTCGGCACGGAGAATAAGACCCGACCGTTGGGGGGTTCCCCCTCACCCCCCGGCCCCTGCGGTTTTAATACGCGAACTCTGTCTCCGGATTTCGGCTCCCGTCCTGCCTGCGCTCATTATCGTTTTAGGGAAAATATTACAACTTTTTAGCTGGTCTTCACGTAGCTGACGACTTTTTATGTCTTTCTCCGTGCCCTTTGAAGGGCATATAAAATTTCCATTAGCAAACTGCTCTCCGAGTTCATTTTCTATTAATACAAGGGGTACTTGAGGGGCGAAAGGGCGTTCGAGGGATAAGTAATTTTCTTTTGGCCCTCAAGAAGTTGTAATTGCTGCTTTTTGAGTGAATTCGGGTTTTTAGCGAAGATTGAATATTTTTCCGGCTGTGAAAGGGGAATTTTTTTGATTTCGAGATATTTCTGGTGAAAATTTGTTTGCAGGTTTATGTTTATCATTTACAATATCGAACACTCACAGATCGTTCATTTTTGTACTCCTATCGACTGGAGAAACCAAGATGTCCTTGCAAGAAGAGTCCATTTGATGAGCTACGTTCAAAAGAGGCAAAAAGTTGATTCATACATTGAAAGGTCGAAGAGAGAGATATAATTTACTAAAGATGCTCCAGCTGAACATGAGACCACCTTACGTTTATATGAGGTAGGCTTCTACTCAGGCTTATAATGATCAAAACTTGAACAGTCGAGATTTATTCCTCTCTGATGACGATAGCTATCTACAATATCTACCGTTAGAATTTAAAATAAATAAATAGGAGGACAAGAATATGTACACTTATGAACAATTCGTCAGAAACACCATTCACCGGCGTTTTTCGTTCTTTGTTAACTTATCTTGTGATAACAATGCTGGGTAAGGGAAGTGAATTTCTCTCGATTTCTTCAAACGTTCGAACTCCTGAATCTCCTGGAAGACGTTGCAGTTACTCCAGAAGGAATGGCGTTGTAAGAGGTGAAGGTTATATTCTTCCAAAGAGAAGTGTTAAGGTTTCAACTTCCTCCAGGGTGCAGGTACTGAAGGTTTGAAGACTTAGCTCCCTCCCAAGAGGTTTCCTAGGTCTAGTTCCCTCCAAAAAGTGTCGGAGGCTTAGCACTCTCCAAGAAAGATGCCGGAGACCTAGATCCCTCCAAATAAAGATGCCGGAGACTCAGTTCCCTCCAAAAAAAAATGGCAATCTGAACAATTGCCTAAGTTAAACTTTTTCACTCAAGAATAAGTGAATGAACTACTTCCGGTGCAACGCCAGAACAGCGGAATATCAGAGGGGGGATATTTCGTCTTGCGTTTGACCTGTCACATTGCCAACTGTTCTCCGATCGCACGTACTACCCAACGTCGTGTTTCCGATCCGAGACGATCCGGAAACTCCCGAGATTTGAATTCAGTAAATCACACCGCTACAACATAGACTGGATCTGACAGTTCATTATTCACAATCTAATTCTCGATAATTTGAATATATTCGACTGTGAATTTGAATCCACACCACCAGAACTTAAGTTGTTGCAAAATAAGTATCTGAAAACCTTATTCTAGTGAAAAGCAGGAGAAGGTAGGGAAATTCGTAGGAAGCTTGTATTATCTGGTTTAGAAAATGATAACAATCATTCTGCAGGTAAAAAAGTGGCACATACTAGCTGACATATATTGAAGATCAAGTATTATGTATATTGCTGTCGTAGAATGCCTTTCATAAAATATTGTCGGTGCTTCAAATATTCATCCGGCAATTTTTCAGATTAATATTAATGTCTTTCTGTATCGAAACACTTTCTCTTGGGAAATGTTCACCTTCGGAACGTTGCACATTATCTACAACTACATCATCGCCTCCTTTCGTGTCTTCCATCTTAGATGTATGAATTTTTCAGTTGTACACATATCGAAGATAAAAGTTTCAGGAAACAATCAATTTCTCGTCAACTCGAGCTGGTACGAGCACGGAACTCTCATATATTCATCTTCTATCTGAAGGAGCATATAGAGAAACGATATATGTATTTCGACGTCCTGGTAGCCAGATGGTCCAGATCTGCTCAGGGTCGGCTTGCCCCCGAAATTCTACATAATTTTTTTCAGCTTCTAGAGGTTACTTCGGTTCTGTTCCATTGATTCAAACAGTGGTTTTAATGAGGGGGAGCTCTAACGTTGAGTCTAAATTGTCCTTTAATGATTAGGTTATCAGCACCTTACGATAATTGTACTATTTCGCGCAATCTCGAGGGAAATTGTTTGTTTCTAACTGAAATGAAATCTCACAAGTGATTATACATTCGCATTAGCCTTTCATACCTAATATGTCACCTCATCTTCGAATTTAACTTCACTTTTTCACATTAAATTTATTATTTGAGGAACATTTATGTTGAAAAGTTCTATTTTGACGACATCAACTACCTCTCAGACAAAAAGCCTCACTAACAAAAATATACATCTCAGAGTATAAATTAGGAAAAACAATTCGCATCCACGTTTAAAGTTAAAGACATCTTTCGATTGCCAGTATTTCTGCTTGAATAACACTCATACAGGATCCTGACGACAGTGCACACTTAGCTTTAGCTCCATAAATCCAAGCGCCATCTTTTGTGTTGGTTTTAAAGACATCTGTATAAAATTTTACGGCATTTTCTCTAAGATTGCAGTACTCTCCCATTTTAAAGATATTTCAATTTCTTCTATTTCTCTATTGCATTCAAATTATTACCTCCAGAATGAATTAAATTGGACATCTTAAAAATGATCCTCATAAATATAAAAAGGAATTCTCACATTTCCTCCTGAAATTGAGCAAGAGCTTGACATACACAAAAATCGTCCCATTATGTGGGAAATATGACAGGTCGTGTGAAAGGATATGGAACCAGAGATACTCTCAGATCATCCGGCATGAATCGCGGAAAACCAGCTATAAATCTTGACGCCCGCTGTGCGACCGATGAAGCCCCTTTCACACCAATAACTGCAAATCTCCGATTCCCCCTCCCCTTTCATCGACACCGCCGTAATTCGGGAACCTATAAAATACATTTTCCTCCGTGCAGGAATGACATTGTACCCTGAAAAATAAATTTTTCCGTTTTTATGCCTTCCTCTGGAAATGAAGGCATAAGGAATGTCTTATCCGTTAAAGGTGGGGATAAGATTCTGATAAGAGGTACTGTATTATGTGCTTCTCTTTCAGAAGACCGAATTCTTGAGACTAAGTTGAATATTTAATGAATATTTAGGCATTTTGGAAGTTTTGTGAAACTCACCTTATAATTTTTTCCTCCAGGATTGATTTGAATAAATGAATTTCTTTTTACTATCAGAATACAAAAACACATGTACGCGTCAAAGACTCAGCCAACTATTCATGAGAAAAAACGTTTCCGAAACAGATTAACACTTCGCACAACCATTCAAAGAACAGAAAAATTTTCAACATTTTTCTGGTGATTTTAAAAAGCCGTATCTCAGTGAAAAGTGATCGTACAGAAAATGAAAGAAACAACCTTTGAAGTTCGAAGACTCTAGTTTTTGAATTTATTGAAGTACCGGTAGCCAATCTTCGAAGAAAGCACGAAGGAAAAATTTTGAAAATTTTTCCAATTTTTTTTTGCTCTATACTCATTAAAAATATTTTCTCGATTAAGACTGATGCAAAGGTCGCATAGCCTATTTATTAAGCTCTAAATTGTTTCCACGGTCCTCGGATATGAATATTTGATTTCGAGATATCGAATTTTGAATGAAAAAGGATATTTTCTCACTCAACTGCCGATATCTCCGAAACTACTGATCGCTCAGCAAGCCGACAGGCAGTTTCTTTTTCTGCAGAAAATTTCCTTCAAAAATCTGTCACGTTTAATAAAAAAAATTTTTTTTCACGTGTAACATTAACTAGGAAAAAGAGCGACAAATTGCCCACTAGCCTATGACTGTATGATAGTCAATATTGGGGTTGAAGCTCAGGTTATAAAAAAATTTAACAACCATATATTCCCCAATATCCCCCTTGAATCGAAAGATCGACGGGTTCAGCAGTTTTCTTGGACCGATTGATTGTTTTTTAAACTCTTCAAATCCGTTTTTCCACTGAAGGCGTTGAAATGTTTTGAAAAAAACTGTTCAACGGGAAAATTCGATCGATTAACCGATTCGGGGAGGACCTTGGGGAACATCAGACTGTGAAATTTTTTTATAATCTATGATTTTCCTTTAATATTGACTAAGATACAGTCCATTAATCAAAAAAATGACGAAATAGAAATCTTTGCTCTTTCGTGTTAACGTTACAGGTGAATCAAAAAACTTTCTTAATTAAGTGTAACAGATTTTTGAAGGAAATTCTCAACTGCGAAAGAATGCCTATTATCTCGCTAAGCGATCACAATTCACAATTTTTGGAGATATCAGCAGTTGAATGAAAAAGGATCCTTTTGCATTCAAAACTGGATATCTCGACGACAAATGGTCATTTCCAAACGTAGTGAAAAACAAATTAGACCTGAATAAAAAGGCTATGCGGGTTTTACATTGGTCTTGATCGAAAAATTTTTTTCATGGGCATAGAGCAGAAATAAAAAATTTGAAAAATAAAAAAAAATTTCTTCGGGCTTTATCCGAGGATTTCATGGCTTTCGGTACCCTGAAAAATTGTTAACCAATAAATTCATTTTTTTATTTCTCATACGATCATTTTTCATTGAGGTACAGAATGTTGAAAAACAGGTTTTTATTTTCCTTTAATTTTTGCGAGAAGTGTATTCTGACGAGAACAACTGCCTCTCAAACAAAAAGCCTCACATACAAAAACATACATCTCACCGTTGAAATTAGGAAGAAATATTCGCATCAACATTGAAAGTTGAAGACATCTTTCGATTGCTAGTATTTCTGCTTGAATAACACTCATAACAGTGAAAAAGGATCCTTTTGCATCAAAATTGGATACCTCGAAGACAAACGGTCATAAGTGAGGGCTGTGGAGAGCAAATTAGAGCTTAATAAACAGGCTTTGCGACCTTTGCATCGGTCTTGCTCGAAGAAATTTATCCATGAGCATAGAGCAAAAAAAATTGAAAAATGTTGAAAATTTTTTCTTCGTGCTTTCTCTAAAAATTGTTAACCAATATATTCCGAAATTAGAGTCTTCAAGCTTCAAAAGTTAGTTCTTTTATTTCCTATACGATCATTTTTCACTGAGATACAGCCTGTTGAAAATCAATTTGAAAATTTTGCTATTCCTTTAATTGTTGCGCGAAGTATAGTTATCAGAAAAAATTCCTTTTCTCAAGAGCCCACCGATAGGGCTATCTGCAAGAATTATCCCGTAATTAGCAGTTTCTCCCGAGATTTACGACAGTCGAAATTAATTAGCAGCGAAGTCCCGTTAAATCGCGAACCGCGTCTGCAAAACAAACCAACCCGACAATTTTCAGACGACGATATTTCAGCATTAATAGCGCGGGTACGACGTCCTTTACGACCGGGTTTTACGACACCTTGTGTAGATGGCGACATTACCGACGTCGGGACGGTACTCCTTGATTGCGAGTCGTCAATTCGTTCTTCAAGGCTGTTTAATCTGCCATGATATTCCCCTGAATGGATAAGCATACCTACATTTTTGTCGTTCTCATTTCCATTGGTGAATATTTGGAATCGGTCGATGAGAGTTAAAAATAAGTGGAGGATTTACAGATTTGCCATCCGTAGGCTATTCAATTTTTGCCGCCTCTGAATTTTGATATCTAATAATAATAATAATAATCTTTATTTTCCTCAGCGACAATTTTACAAATATTGTATAAGGAATAGTCAAATTTAACGAACTGAGAGCGAAAAAAATAAAAAATTAAACAATAACCTCAATACCCCAAAACTACTGCAAAAAATCATCTAAACTATATAAGCATCTTGACAGAAGATGTTCTTTAAGTTTCTTCTTGAAGCGAGACAATGGTAAAATTCTAATATCTCCCGGTAACATATTGTAAAATCGAGGACCCGCAAAATTAGCAGATCGATATGCTAATACATGTTTTGCAAAAGGGATATGCAAATCATCTTTATTTTTCTGTCTGGTATGGACTTCATGATAAGAATCAACTTGGATGAAACTATTCAAATTCATATGAACATATACACACATCTCAAATATATACAGGCCATAAAGAGTTAGGATACCATATTTGAGAAAATACTGGGAACAAGATGTCCTAGTACTTACTCCAGCAATACTTCTTATTATGCGCTTTCGGGCCAGGAACACTTCCCCTGCATTCGCAGACCAACCCCACAGGCACAGACCATATCTCAAACGAGATTGTACATCCGCGAAATAAATCATAATCAGTTGCTCTGTGGTAAGAATATAGCGCAAGTTCTTAAATTCATAACATAATGAATGTAATTTTGAGACCAATATCTCACAGTGATACTTCCAGTTCATATGCTCATCAATATGCACACCCAAAAATTTCGTTCTGTCAACCTGGACACAACGTTTCTGATTAACCTCAACTTCAAGAGGATCCAATTTTTTTTGTTGATTATGAAATTGAACCAACAGCGTCTTCCAGCAAACCAAGATCCCAAATTAACCAAAGCTGTTGATACCCGATCCTTTATTTCTTCCTGTGACTTCCCAGACACAATAACAGACTTATCGTCTGCATATTTAACTATAAATTCATGATTTGTCCTCCATCATCCTTGTAACATCAACTTTTTATTTTCACAGCGAAAAATGATCAAAAAACATCATTTTAAGAAAAAATATCTCAATCATGTTTTACTTTTGAAGTAGGATAATCTTACATGTCAAATAAACATTTGGCGAATGTTGATAAATATTTTTTATTACACTGGCATTTCGAAAACAATACAATAAATCATGAAAACATTACAATACTTTTCTGCGAGACCACTGGCGTCGATACGAGGGGGGTAATGGGGGTAATTACCCCCCCCAGGAAAATATTAACCTTCGAGAAATAAGTCATACAATCATTACATAGGAACATATCGTGACAATATACTATATCCAAATTTTTTTTACCCCCCCCAGAAAAAATCTCTAGCGACGCCCTTGTGCGAGACTTCGTATACGCAAAATCATTTATAATATTGCCGTTCGAAATTTTGTTCACTAGCTGACTCTCTGCACCTCATAGTTAAAACTCTCAGTTTTTCTTGACTTGAAGTCGTTCGTGTATAATTCTTCACCCGCTTCAATCAAGGGAAGCTTTCCTCACCTGGACATTTGGCCGATGGTTTACAAAGAAACATACGTGGTACTATAGTACCACGTATGTTTCCAAACTTGGATATATCCAAGTTTGGATGAATATTTTCTAGATCCTGTTCTCGTAGGAATGACGACCAACTTTTTAATGATCCAGAAATTGGTTAAATTGAAATTTTTTCAGACGAAAGATAGATTTCGCTTTTTTTAAAAAAATATGAAGATCTGTTTCTTCATGATCAGGATGTTTAATGGGCAACGGTTGTTGTGAGACATCATAGTATATATCGGTCTCACTTTCTTCAGATTGTGTTGTGTCAGGACATATGTTTGAAGCTTCCGAGCTCTAATCACTGCTTTTATTTTCAATTTAAAAAAAAACTGCCAATATTAACTATCTTTCGGATCATTTCTTCTTGCTCTTCTCTTCTAATTTTTGCCAGGAATTTATTTCGGAGGGGTTTTGAAATTTTTGGCTTTTAACTTTAAAAGTGACGGGGAGTGTGAGAGTCTCTTTCTGTAGCAAGTATTTGATGTTTTTAAAAATTTTCAGTATGAGTTTTAAGAATCCTTTGTTGATGAACCGATTTTGATAGATAAATATTTGAAAAAGGCAAGAATAAGAGGTTCTGAAGGAGCAAAAAGAGCCCAATGAATACTTTCTTGAAATGTTTCCCTATATTCACCAAGAAAAAAATGCAATATTTTGTGAATGCATAAAAAATTTTTTCAATATTTAGTCGAAATAAAAAATTTATGAACCAAATTTGCCGACCCTTGAAATTTGCCGCCCTAGGCTCCAGCATTCTCAGCCTGCTGGTAACTCTGTTAAAAATGGAGAACAGGATGGCATTCTGAATGCCCATTCAAATTTACAGTACAAGAACAAGTTTTATTTCAAGTGTTTTCCCAGTCTGAGAAAAACTAAGATTCTGATGCAGAAGACTGTAAAACTATGATCGAAAAAAAATCCAGCTATTAAAACTGCTTAAATTTTGATTTCTTTCACTCGTTTCCCAAAGAATGAGTGTAAAAGACTCTTGGCAAAGTTGCCAAGGGATTTCATGAAAGGAAGCAATTGCATTAATCAGTTTCCGAGCTTTTTACATTTCTCCAGTTTCCCTCAGCATTGATTTGTTTTTCCAAGCCAAACACAGCTGAAAAATTCACATCACACCGAAATAAACCCATCCAAACTATAGAACCTGATTTTTCAATTTGGCAATATCGCGGAAATCTTCAACGCAAGATTCGCGATGGAAAGAAATTCAATTTTACCCCGCCATGAATACGAATGATTCCGATTGTCCGAGAAGGCAAGATATTCAGAATGGAGAACGGAAAGTTTTCGTGAGAACTACAAACGAAGTTTGCTGAAAATTCAATATCTGAGCTTTCCTGTTTATCCGAAGAATGGGATGTACTGTCGCGTCTCCTTCACAAAAGGGCAAGATGAAATGGAAGATGTTTGAATGGTAAGTTGACTATATGAGCAGTATAGTCTGTTGAAGTGAACAAGATATCATGACTCGCATTCTTCTGGATGATGCTGTCCAATTCAGGCATTGTACTTGTCGATATTTATATCGAAAAAGTTTTTGAAATACCGCACAACAAAAGTCTGCTACCATCTAATGAACTTTCATGCTCAATCACACATTTTTATTCGAAAGTATGAAGGAGATTGAAGAAGACCAAAGCATTAGCAGCTAGTAAAGCGAAAATCAATGGAAATAATGAATAATAATGAAAAAGAGTTTTCGAACTCATTTTGAACAAAGGATGAACAGAAAGACAATGAAACGATTCGAGGATTATGAGTGTAACAAACATTTCTGTCGACATTGATTTAATAAGTTGAAAGGTCGTAAATATGGAAACGTTTAGTTTGATTTTGAAACTTCAGGGCACTAAAAAAGACAAAAAGTGAACTTATTAAATAGTTTCCTTCGCAGCACAGAGATAGGAGAAAAAAGAAAAGTGACAAAATCTGACAGTCTGAACAAAAATACTCGAGCATATGGGTCGGTGGTCGAAAAGAAACAGCAGATTAAAAGAAGAATGGTAGCTACAGAAATAGACGCAATATCATGAGCATTCAGAACAACAAGATGAGAGAAGGTACCAACTCTTAATATATAAAACTAAGTCGGCCATTTTGTTGGTTACACCAATTATAACTCAAGATTGGATGAACTGTTTGTTATGAAAGATTTTTTGTTGGTTTCTTCTACGGCGGAGTTAACATAAAATACATCAAAACTCTGAAAAATTTGATGAAATGGAAAAAAAAATGGGAAATAATTTTCCGTTTTACGAATAACGCCAGTAGGTGTCGCTACGCTTAATAGCGTTTTCGTGAAAGTATTATATTCGATATTAATTCGGTGAACTCAATTTTCTAATAATTATTAACGCATCTGAGGCCAAGTGCTATTACATCTATCTTTCTTCCGACCACTACGGAAAATTTCAGGATGAAATGTTTTGAACAAATCCCCATTCTCACCATTAGATGGCAATGTGAAGAGTAGGTGTGTATTTTGAGTTGCGAGTTGCCTAAACGTTTCAGTCTTGGAATTCTAAAGGCTCCTGTCAAAATTCATACACATAATTATGTTTATAATGTCCAAGGATTAATTTAAAATAACGCTAACTGTGATCAGAAATTGAAATTGAACCCATAAATTCAATACTTTTAAATTATAAACATAATTATGTGTACGAACTTTGACAAGAGTTTTTCGGTTCCGTGCCTTAACTCGATCCCCCTCTGTTCGTTTCATGGGATCTGCATAAGTCCTTCCTTCTCTTATGTATGTTGCCTCGGATTTCTTCAGAAAAGTCACTCGACATTGAGAACAACTGTCAATTATTTGAATTCGAAGTCATTATTGCCGGCAATATGGAAATGTTTAAAAACTACAAGAAATATGAAATGTTAAAATGTTTTATTTTAACCTCAGAAAATTGAACTAATCAATGGTTAGTACAATTTTATTCATCTCTAAGGCGAAACAAAGTTCGACTTGTAAGCTGGTTTATCTAATTGCCAATTGCCACAATTGGTCCCAGCACCATATCCCTTACGCTCTTTTGTTTCTGGGATTAGAAATTATTGTAAACACTTCTTGTCCAACATTCGAAAATATATAACAGCTTCCACAGGACTACGTTTGGCGCAACACATATTGTTCAGGACAATTTTATGCCCACTTTCAAGGCATTATACCATGATAGTTTATTATAATATAAAAGTTGCTTTATTATAGTTGCTTTATTGAGGCAGTACGAAGTCTGTCGGATAAGCTAATGAGATAATAAAGCAGCAAAGAAAGTTCAAAGACGGATATCTCCTGAACATAGAAAGATGAGATAGGACGACCACAGAAAACATGGATTAGTGGAATGAAGAAACCAATGAATGAGAGTGGATGTGATGACCAAGACTGCTAAGATAGGAGGCACTGTCAATCGTGTTAACCCCAGTAGTACGGTATTTTTTTGTCGTTTGAAAAGCTTCAGATTTTTTTGGGTCATGCAAGTTATAATATTGGCGAATATCATTTCAGAAGGTCAATCTTCATCACGTAATCAACATCTGCGTGTTATACCAATATTCCTGGATTCAGTTAACGTTGATTACGTCGTCACGTTCATAGTTAACCTCAAATACAGTCGAGTGGTCCCAGACAGTCACGAAAGTTGAGGTTGTCATGTCAAGGTATCTTCCCATTGGTGTCATTTGTACCTTCGCGTCCCTTGAACCCATTTTCGTATCGATATTCGAGCAGGGGCGTCCTCAATTGACCCATTAGAAGATTTCGTTTTTACTCAAATTCGCAGTGATAAAATGTACGAAACATCTGTGGATGTTCGCATGGAATAAAACTTACTTAAAATCTCCAAGTGGGGATGAAAGAATTGTATTGCTTGAGGAACTCTGTTGATGGAAATACGAAATACCTTCACCCTTCGTTACGGACCTTAAGGTTTCAAACGCGTATTCATAATACAATTCCCCCTGTTTTCCGGCGATGCCATGTTTATGGCATTTTTATAACCGACCTAAACGGCTTATACGTCAATGTCATCAGTTCCGAGATGGATGGTTCGTTTTTCTCTCCTCTTCAATTTTGTTATTGTTTTCGAAGGTCACTTTGAGATCCTGTCCTCGATTCACGCGACTGGTGATCTCTTATAGGCATGAATCTGAACAAGTCGGTGCTTCCTCTGCAGTTTAATTCTCAATTTTCAAAAGTGATTCAAAATACACCCCCGGCAAAAAATTTGTCAAATTCAACACCCTGTATCTTTTTTCGTGGTTTGCCGATTTTGTTGACATTTTCACCAGGTATAGTATTGTGTCTTGTTATATCAACCTGAAATTTACTTTCCGGAAATACCGGTAGTTCTTCTGTTATACAGAATGAAACAAAAAATTGTTTTATTCCCTTCATATCTAAACATCCTGTGGTGAATTTGAGGCGGAAAATTTGATATCATTCAGTTTTAATTCGAAATGTGATCCTTTCTCAACAAAATGTTTTTTGATCTACGTCAGTATCTGCTTTAAAAAAAAGATACACATTTTCAAAGAAAATTTAGCATTTTTTTAATTTTCAAAACAATTTAAAACATTACAATACCTTATCGACTAGTAAACATAAACAAACATCTGAAAATTGATAACGTGTATTTCCACCTCGCTTTCTCATCGCTTCTTCAATACGACGTGGCATATTTTGAATGCATTTTCGACTTGCTTCTGGGGAAATATTTTCCCGTTCTTCAAGAAAGACTGTTCGTAAATCGGGAAAGGTGTTGGGCTGCCGATTTCGAACAAGTCTATCAAGCATATCCCATACATGTTCAACTGGTTTTGAATCTGGCCTTCTGGCTGGCCACACGAATCGTTGAATATTCGCTTCTTTAAAGTATTCTGTTACAACCCGTGCAACGTGAGGCCTAGCATTGTTCTGCATTAACAGAAATTGTTGCTTCCCCCAGAAGCAATTCGTAAATGCATTGAAAGTATGTCACGCGTATGATAGAAGTGATGAGAAAGCGAGGTGGCAATAAACGTTATTAATTTTCAGATGTTTGTTTATGTTTACTAGTCGATAGGTATTGTAATGATTCAAAATGTTATAAAAATTGAAAAATTGCAACACTTTCTTTGAGAATGTGTATCTTTTTGAAGCAGATACTGACGTAAATCGGAAGGGTAACACTTCAAATTAAAACTGAATGATATCAAATTTTCCGCCTCAATTTCACCACAGGGTGTTTGGTAATGAAGGGTATAAAACAAGGTTTTGTTTCACCCTGTATAACTGTTGAACTACAGGTATTTTCACAAAGTAAATTTCAGGTTGATATAACAAGACCCAATACTATACCTGGTGAAAATTTCAACAAAATCGGTGAACCACGAAGAAAGATACAGGGTATTGAATTAGACAAAAATTTTGCCTGTCCGGAATTCATTGACAGGGAGCAAAGATAGATACTTTCCAGACGAAGGTCATTGATCTCTCCGCCGCCTTTAAAATAAAAGGAACCTGAAGAGTCTGTACGGTCTCACAGCGGACCAAAAGATATCAAGAGCAAATTTTCTTGTCCTCTCGAAGACGGATGCCCCATTCCCTTCATTCTCCAGAGATAGCAAGTACCAATTTTCATCCAATTCGGGCTATGACAAATTACCGTCGTCCCTGAGTGAAACCGCACCTGCTTGAACACGTCAGAAGATACGACTAGTGCTTCCTTGCCCGACGAAATGGAGTCGAGAGCGGCGGAATTGCCCGCTGAAGACGCTAAAACATGTACATGCACATACGATGACAAAGATCGAATTAAGTCGGGACGCGAAAGTGAAAACGCTGGAAAATTAAATTGGCGACTATATGGCCCTAGCCGAGGGATCCGAAGGAAGTGCCGAAGGCAAGACAGGATTAAAATTTGAGGAGGGGGAATATCTTGGTTCATAGTTATGAAATGAACGGAAGATTCCAGATTAATTTAGTGCCTTACATAGTTTTCCTATGACAGTTCAGTAAAACATCCATATTCAAGATAATGGGTGTACAAGATCAAATATTTTTACACATTTTTTAGGATTCTGCCGAAACTACTAGCACCATTGTAATAAAATAATATTGAAATACTGAAATGCTAGTCCTTCCCAGATTTCTCCGAGTTGGATTCTTAAGTCATTAAGAGTAGCTGGATGATTTCCTTAACTTCTCAGCCTTCTATAGAGGTTGTCCAAACCTGCTCAATCGGATTGCGATCTGGACTTCTTGCTGGCCATTCCATTCGAGAGACTTCAACCTCTTCAAAGTACTCTTGAACGTTGCGCACACGGAGGGGTCTGGCATCATCGTCCATAAAAATGTAATTTTCACCAATGTGTGGGGCAAATGGCACTACATGCTCTTCAAGAATCTCCCTTATATACTTATCAACATTCAAAGCTCCATTATCAACGACCACTAGGTCTGTGCGGGCAGTCAAAGATATTCCACCCCATACCATAATCGATGTGGACGTCTGTATACAACGGAACGTCGATCACAATGGTAGAGGCAGAATCTGGACTCATCTGTGGAGAGAACTCTTTCCCAATCGGCCTCTTCCCAATGGATATGCTCTCTCGCAAAATCCAAACGCGCTCTTCGATGGGCTGGGGTAGGAGCTAGGCCTCTTTCCGCGACACGAGGCCTTGAATCATAATCTCTGAGGCGATTTCTAATTGTCTGAGTGCTAATTTGCACTCCATGAGTTTGCTCAAGGGGATTTCGAAGGAGGAGAGCGGTTGCAAACCGTTGTCTCAACGAAGAAACTCTCAAGTAACGTTCTTGAATGGCCGTTGTTACTGCATCATTCTGGACTCACTTGTAAGGGAAACTCAAAACCTTTCTTCAATTCTTGTGTATGTGCACCCTTCTTCTCGCAAAACTACCGCTTGGGCATATTACTCTTGGGTCAAATTGCGTGTTTCGCGTTGCATAGCGATCAAGTGTATAAAAAAAACGAAGGAAAAACTATTGATCACGAGAATTGATCGAGAACAATTGATTTTAGAATGGAGCCAATACATTCAAAATCTGATAATATCATCTTTTTTCATTCCTGCTGGGAAAATACATCTGTATTGAAGAAAAACGTTGAAAGTGGATAACATATGCATGCCTAATTATGATAAAAATAATTATCATTGAGAACACCTTCAGTTGTAGAATAACTTTGAGATTTCCATAATGTGCGTTAATTTTTCTGCGCTGTGTATTTTTAACATTTTCAGTTCAATTCAAAATAATGTTCAATTTGAAGATGGCTCCCAACTGGCATGGAGTGAATTCATTAAAAAATGAATGTGACTGATGTCTGCTGAGTTTATTCCTGAAGCAAAATGCTTCTTATGGTCCCTATACACGATCCGGTGGCCTGCAGTCCCAGGACTGTCGATTTGAACTGACAGTCAAGGTCTGTAGCGCACTACACACGATACAGTTAAATCGTAAGACTTGTGGCGGTATTCTGCTTTCATCTGTAAGCGAATCTGTAACTTTTCATAAGTTTACAGGACAATTACGATTCTCGACGCTTTCTATAAATCTGTAGCTTACAGGTGATCGGAATCATATCGAAAGGTATATTGTGAGGTTATGTTGAATGATTTGTTTTAGTCACAGAATATAAAATACTGTACTAAACTCAGCTACTTTTGTAGTTCATCTTTGAACTTCGGTTGTTAATTTCTCTGTCTCGTTGTAACGAACACGAATTGAACATAAATATATCCAATAATCAATACTTAGGAGCCAAAATGATAGGAAAATAAATTCTATTCTATGATCTTATTACGAAGTAGTTACGATCTTATTAGGGAGTAGTTCAAAATTGACACTTCTAATACGAGAGTTACAGAAAAACTTCCAGAATGTCATAATTTACGAATCTGTAAGTCAGCTACATACAGATCCATAGATAAATTACAGATCAATCGTACGCTACAGATTCGTAGCTTACAGAAAAAAAGCAGAATACCGCCATAAATCTGATAATCGAAAACTGACAGTCTGCGGACTGCAGTCCATCCTTAATTTGACTGTACACGTTCAGTTCATATCCTCAGTTTTCCAAGTGAGGTACTATTAAGTATGTCTCTTGAACGTTGAAGAAAATCGACTGCAGCCATAATTGTGTTATTAACTGAAAATGAAAGATCGAAAAAGAGATTATGGACTAAAGAATCATGAACTATCGCATATGAATTTATTCAGAGAACTGAGAATCAGTGAGAAAGAGTCCCTTATTGCGTTTTCATCAATAGTTTTGTAAAAGTTTACAAGTTTTTCATAGGCGTTATTCTTTGTTCGCCTATTAGAAATCATTTCACATTAAACAGCCCATTTTGGCTGTAAAAGATCGAAAATGTTGGAAGTTCTGGACTGTCGATGGGATCTGAAGGAATTGCTCGACAGTTTTTCAAAAGATTCGCCGAAACTGTCGGCCGGGACTGAACGATTATCTGTGCATGTATAGTGATAACAAAACTGTAGATCTACGTTTCTGCAGTCCCGGACTGCAGTTCGCCGATGCGTGTATATGTACTTTAACAGCAGTTAGTTAGTATATGAATCTCATACAGATTTTCAGTCTCGAACCGAACATTCGAATGGAATCGATAACGAACCACCCCCAGCACCGAATATTCCGTCTCCCGCGTGGGGGTTAATCACGGGCACCCTCTCGGGAGGCAGCCTTTCAATCTCCGCATCCCTGCTTTGGAGATGAACGCGCTCAACATCAACAAACTCCAAGTAGCTCCGGCAAGCGTCGGGATTCATAACGGCTAATAGGATCCCGGCCAGACACAACGAAATCCGCGATTTTCCAGGAAGCGCCATCCACTCTGCCGACGTGAAAGCACTCGTGGTGATAGACGGGCATTTTCCGATAGAGCTGTCGTAATCAATTATCGGCAGATTACGAAGATAACGAGGAGGAGGACGTCGTCCCAGATTTCGCAAGCCACTGGAAAGATTCAGTCGGGAAAAAATGAGTTGGCCGCTGCTCGTGGGGAGTTTAAAAGCCACATGCCTAACCTTCGGCATTATGTTCCGAAATAAACTTGCAGAAGGATCCCTGGAGAGGATTAAAAACTTGAGGGCCTATTTTGTGATAGAATCTTTTGAGTTTTTTATTTTCCCCATCTCTCCTCCGCATTCGTTCTTGTAAGTGGGTGAAGGTTTATGTTTTCCCACAACTTTGCCTTTATTTCCTTTTGAAATGCTTCAGGGATTCTTTCTTCTGATTCAACCTGTTTTGTTCGTCTCTAATCTAATGGATGACTCTGTATGCACTTAGTCCCGATTTCTTATAAAGTGTATTAGACACCCCTATATGAGCATTGTCCTCTTCGTATAAAAAGTGACTTTGTTCATACGAGGTTATCGAGATATTAAGGGGGTTGACAAATGAGAGCGGCTTCACGTCAACCAAACAACAAAATTTGGGCTCTCTCCACCTCGGAGAGAGAGTGGGTACGGCCTTCTGCAGAAATGAGAAGGTCTTGTTGTCATTTTTCTTTTAAAGAGTTCTGACGATAACTCAAACCAATGAAGTAACTTAACAACAGAATCTATTTTCTAAAATACCAACCAAAAGATAATGAAATAACTGATTAATCCCTACGTCTCTATCCCAGACTGTATAAAAAATTTCAATGGCGTTATGTTTACAAATACCGCAGCCCATTGTATGACATATAAGATCTATTTATTTCAACCACCACTTACCGCTACAGCCAGCGATTGCAAAACAGCGAAAGCAAAGTTGTTCACCTAATTCGCTACAACTAGGATGATTAGAATGTTTTGTAGAAACAGTACTTTGGGTACTATCAGCCATCGATTTCTACCCCAAAATGAGTTCAGTTGCAAAATTTGTAGATGTTCTTTCCGTTTGACGGCCGTATGTAAAAATATAAGACAACACGCGGATAGTGAGTCACACCGCATTTTCGAGTGGTAGATGACACGCTGAAAACACAATTGAGGATAAACTAACACCTCATATCGACCTCTACAGCCTCGCATTATCGTGGGTAAAATTGATGGCATTTCACGGTACAAAACATCGGAGCACTCGATAAAATCTAAAGTATTCCTTACCCGTCAACCCCACATCAAATTCGCCGCATCGAACGAAAAATCGTCTCTGGAGATGTCATACATCACAAGAGCCGACGAGGGCAAAAACTGTGGCGTTACTCATAATGTCCACTCCCAACCCTCCCTGTCTTCAGGACAAATTAAACGTCTTGCGTTCCTCATGTCGTTGCTTTCGAGTTTAGCGTGAAACGAGCAGAATTGTATATCTCGTTAATGTCAAGGGTCCGACAATTAATAATTTCCAGGCTCGGCGTCTGCTAATAAATCCCTTGACGTCTCGATTAATGTCTCCGGGAGGGTGGTGGTTGCGGGTTAGGGGTGACGGAAGGCGTAGGGTTCATCCGGGTCCAGGAAGTCAACAATGACATTGTGGTTCCGGGCCAAATCAGACATGGAAATGTGGCGCAGATATTGGGGTAAATCAATTTTTAAGCTATTGCATAGCTTTTATCTCAGGCTTTGAGCGCGGCGACCGAATTTAGAAAATCCGTAACCAAAAAACCTAACACAGCCGTGTATCGTCGGTTCAGTTCGGCAGAGTTCGGCACGGTGCTTGGGTGCTTGCGACTAGACGGATGCGTGCAGCCACTCTAGCTGTGCAAAATGAAGTCGGCAATCTCGCTGTTCCCATTGAGTCACGAACGGCAAATATTTCATTAAAATCGGATAGAAAATATATAGCCAAATGCGAACATTTTGCATCAACTTCAGCTCTTGCTCTAACTATACATAAGTCGCAAGGTGGAACTTTTGACGAAATAGTATATGAGTATAGTATATCACATTCTCATTAACTCGTCTATGTTGCACTCTCTCGGGTGACTAATATTGAAAATTGTATATTACAACAAAAAAATGATAATTCTGCATTCAAGTGTTATCATAATCGAAGGCAAGCTGCATCGACTGCATCTTTGTTGCAAGAATTCGAAACATTGTTTGTAAATAGTGTTCAGACGATAACTCAGAGTGTCTTAGATTTCATTAGTAATAGAAATGGCATTTCAATAATGACTGTCAATTGCCAAAGTCTACATAGTCACAAATACGATTTACAAGATTCAGTTACGGGACAAACCAATGTGTTACTTCTTACCGAAACATGCATGACGCGTGATAATCCGATTGAAATACCTAATTTCAATTGTATTGTTCAATTCAAACGAGATACTGTTCCAAAAGGTGGGGTAGCTATTTAACAAAATAGTCATAATGTTTCTAATATTATAACTCCGAATATTGAAATAAACATTGAAGACGTTAGCGATGTTAATGTTAGAGGTTCATTCGATCGAGATATTTGTGCATGCTTATGCTAACTTAGAAATGGCCTTCCTATAGTCATGGTAGCAGTTTACATTTCTCCGAATCCAAATTGGACGAGGTAGAGCAATTTAATCATCGCACTTTACTGGAGTAAACTGGAGAAGTATTGAAAATACTTGGTACAAATGGTATTAAATTTCCACTTATCCTAGCTGGCGATTTCAACATTAACTTCGCTGATAAAAAATCAGAGCGATTGACAACTTTTCTTTCGGAAAATATTGAATTCAAAAATGAATAACCTAAATGTATTTTAAGATAAATAAAAAAAATATTTTTCAAATCAACAATATTATCTTCTTATTTTTGAATAGATGCTATGCAAAAGCTTTACCGCGGCAGTCCTCGAGTGCAACACTTGTTGTTTTTTTTGTAATATCTGGAGATCCATATGAAATTGAAAGACTTTTCAGGATGATTCCACACGAAAAAAATCGAATATCGAAAAGTTCTGGTCTAACTTCATTCACATTCGAACGAGACTCCTTCTTCTGCTCGTTAAAGCTGGAGCAGTAAAGTTAGCACTTTATGGAACGACCATTGGTTTCGCAGACGTTTCTATGACGTGACGCGAAGCTGATGTCGCCTATCAAAAATCATGTCGGCTCTTATAAGCTCGTTTGCAGCCGAAACGCCTTTCGAATTCGAAATTTACACAACAACCCTTTCAGCGCCCTCTCATTATTCCGTCGTAATTCAGATAGCGCTTTATCGTCCCATCGCCCTAGTTCTTCAAATTCTCGATTTATCTCAGAAACCTTTGGCGATTCAAGCTCCGATTAAACCTATTCGAGGGAAAATGGCGTAAGGGCGCTAACGTCATGTCGCGTGATTTGTCACGGGCCTTATCTAATGAATGTTATTATAATTCATTTGTGATGCATTACTTTCTACCGCCTATTGTTAATTAGATTTAGAGACGCTTGGTTTTCGTGTTGGCGGTTTGGGATTAAACCCGATAATCTGTAAATTTCAGTTTATTGTGACTGTAGGCTTTCGCATTTCCATTTTTCTCGATTAGAATGTCGATGTTGGCGCCTAATTCCTGCATTATTTTAACTCGGTTGGAGTTCACAATCAAGAAATTATTCCAGAAAACTTTTGTGCTTTCTGATAATCATCTATACTCAGATCCCCTGTTGCTGCTGAATTGACTAATAAAATGTAATGAACACGCTTGCGTTAGTTCAAAGTGAAATGAAAACCGAGTTCTTAGACAAGGTCAGATGCTGCGGAGTGGTTAGTTGTTTCTCTGATTCTATGGCAAATCCTTTCATTCTGGGTCATCATGTAGAACACAATCGTAAAAGAATATTTAAGTTCCACAAATTTTCATGGGTGTATGCAATCATTTCATGTTGTTTTTATTATCTGCCAAATTCATGATACAGAAAACATTTCTGAGGACCAACATTTTTAAATGCAAAAATAGCTAAATGATATTTAGGGAAATATTCCATTAATTTCAATGAAAATTCAGGGAATTAGAGAATAATTATTCATGATACGAGTGCAAGAGGCATTGATGTTCTTACACGAGTTCAAAATTCAAGAACGGGCCAAGAAGTGGCTTCTTCAATTCGAAGTATGAATACAGCGCTCTATAGAATATTTTTAGGAAAGACAAAAGATTCAGTATTGAAATTTTAAAGGTGAGCTTAAAGTAGGAAAACGACTTCTCGTATATTTTTTGAAGGTTTTAGGACTTCCGATTTATCCGGAAGTAACATCATCTCTCGTTTTGCAAATGAAAATACCCATTTATTGCATGAATGGATTCTCCATTGAATTCTGAGTCTTTGTGATTCCAAAAGTTCGAATTTTCTCGAGAAAATTCTCTTTAAATAAGGAAATACGAGAAAAAACCTCTAAATTGAACTCTGTTGAAATACAGGCAACTTCGAGGTTTTTTTCATTAAAAATTCATCTGTTTTTTCAAATTGGAACCCCATTTGTTCGAAGCATTTTCTAAATCTTCCACAAAAAATAATAGGAACATGCATCCAAGACTTTTATCCGAAAATGAATATTTTTCGAAATATTCAGGAAAAACGATTTTGTATTCAATTTTCAATCTCATTCCAAATGTGTTTTTTCACTAGAAAATAATTAGCGGACAAGTGAATTTTTTTACATCTCTGTTATCGAGAAAATATTTTCTCATAGTTCAGACGAGTTCAGTTTTTCTTCATTTTTCAAAGTTTAGGATAATTTCCGCAAAATTCTTCATTCTGGAGACTTTTTTTTTGTCATGGTAGGAAAATTTGAATTTTCAGTAATGAAATTGTAACATGTTCTTTTGATTATTCTTTCAAAAGCATCAAAAATTATTAGAAATTATTTTTTTTCGCATTCCTGAGAATTTTTGCGTTGACTTCACTAATACTCACAGTGAGAACTTCAAACCAATTGTTGCCCTCGCATTACAGATAATATGGCAAGAACTTGACCCGTCTGAACTATAGAAAATATTTTCTTGGTAACAGAGATTCCCGAAAATTTCACTTGACCGCCAATTAATTTTCAGAACACATTCGGAAAGAGATTGAAAATTAAACACAAAATCGTTTTTCATGAATATCTCGAAGAATATTCATTTTGGGACGTATGCTCCTATTATTTTCCGACGAAAATTTCGAAAATGCTTCAAAAAAATGGTGTTCCGATTTGAAAAAAAAAACTATTGTTGTTTCGTCAGTTCCAATTTTGACAAAGAATGTGTGACTTCCTGTATCATATTCTGAAAAACACGCTATCGTAAATGAAGCATCTAACCTTATTCTCGGAGATTCTCAAAAATGAGAATTTTCAATGAAAAAACCCCGAAGTTGTCTGTATTTCAACAAAGTTCAATTTAGAGTTTTTTTTTCCATATTTCCTCATTTAATGAAAATTTTCTCGAGAAAATCTAAACTTTCGGAATCAAAAAGAATCAGAATTCAATGGAGAATCTATTGAAGCAAAAAAATATGGCTCCTCCCATTTCAAAAACGAAAGATGAGGTCACTTACGGAAGAACAAGAGGTCCAAGAACCTTCAAAAAATATACAAGAAGTCGTCTTCTTACTTGAAACTCTCTTTTAGACTTTCAATCCTAAATCTTGTGTTTTTTCTGAAAATATTTTATAGGGTCATATTCGTGAACAACCCTGTTTAATAAATTGTATGTATCATTTCATGCATTTCCAATTTCACTTCATTCTGAGACAAATAATTGATCCTAATTTTCTCCTCGAAAGATCTGAATGCGTTTCAAATTATGTAATTTTTTTAAGGTTGTCGCTCAAGTCTAAATTACATTTATCTTGTGTCGTTTTCTAATTTTGTAACTCAGTTTTGGTTTTTTGTGATTTATTATATGATTTTTTGCTGCCCTGTTATTGAACAATACATTGCGTCTTTTTTCCTTCTATTTTCTTCATATTATCGACGTTTCCAGTAAAAACGAACAAATCCTCTCAAAATTTTATCTACATACTTTCATGATTTCATCTCAGCAAACTTCACAGTGGCCCCTCCAACCCCCTCGAGCTCAAGAAGGACTTAAAACACTTCCGTTGCACGCATTTAACGCTATCCCCCAAGATAAGGAACCGTTTAGGGTTTCCCAAACTCGCGGCCTCCATGCATGAAGGGACCTTTTCACCCTCTTGGGCGCAAAGCCTTCCTGCTCCTTCAGCACCACGGATCTTGCGGAACTTCAGCTGCTAATTCGGCTCAACAATTAAACCGCCGCGAAAAGTTGGGAAATACCTCTGATTCCGCTTGCGTTGATTTCTGTGTGTAGTTGTTCCGGGGTTTGTAATGTGATTGTGAGTTTGTGCAGTTTGGGGTATGTTATAGTGCCTAGTAGGAACATCAATAGGCCTCGGCAGTATAAGGAAACAGGGGTGGTTTCAACCCTCACTTCGCGGTATCAAGAGATATCTCGAAAGAAATTAATGAATTTCTTAGTTCTTAACAAAAAAAATTACGTCGATATCATTATTAAATCCTTCTTGATAGCGCTTTGAGTACATCTATCCGAGAGACTAAGACGCAATTTTAAAGCTCGTAAGGGCAGTTGGAGTCAAATATTTATGATATTACGCCTCGGACTTAAGCATCTTTAACTGTGGTAAACAATAGGAATTAATGATTTTCCAATTCACATAGTTGAAAATGAATCAATACAATGTAGCAAACGGCATTATCAGAGAACTGATATCCGATCAATGACTTCGACGTCTGGAAATGAACGAAGAATTTTCTTTCGGACTATGTGAAATAAAATATTCTCCAAACCTTTTTATCAGTTATTATAGATAGTCCAAAAAACAGGGCTTCAATTTAGGATCTCAGCAGGAAGACCGTGTGACGAGAATCTTTGAAAAAATTCAAATATTGAGTAATTGGTCATGGTCCAAGCACGCCTAATTTAGTCAAGGAGAAAAAACAAATTTTGATTTCATCAAACCTGATTGGTACTACCCAAAAATGTTAGGTGAGGTAGACCAGCCACCAGAGGTGGAAAGCAAATTATTTTTTTAAGTGGGCAGGCAGTGTATCTGGGGATCCCGAGCCGGAAAGCACATCCTAAGATAACTCGGGTGATGGTTGAAGTCCGTCGAGGAACGGTAAAGTCCTAATTTTGGTATTTTGGAAATATTAGGTTGTTTAGAGGAGCGAAACGGGAAACGGTTAAAGTCTGTTGGGGGAAAAAGGGTAAAATTTCATTCTCGTATTCGACGAAATATTAGGCAGTTTCGAGAAGTAAAAAATCGAAGTAGTAGTTTTTTGAAAAATGGCAAATTTTCGTGTTTTTCAGTTAGGATTTTCGAGTCGGGAAGCGCTATCGGAAATCAAGGTAGTTGATGCGAAACAGGTGTGAAGCGTTTCGGGAGTAGTTATTTCAGAGAACTAAGATTATATTTCTACGAGGGAAAAACAAAGGTTAGAACATTTCAATTTTAATTGATGAGGATAGTTTGAGTCCAAAAGTCTTGCCATCTCTCACCTCTTATCAACTCGCGGCTTATCTTCTTATTATTATTTTATTTTGGATTTTGGCTAATTGGGTAACCTAGTGAATAGTGATAGTGAACTTATATTATACTTGTATGAAATTGTTTTAGACAGTCTGAAGTACAGACGTATGGATTTTGGATTAATCAGTTATTTAATTTTTTTTTTGTTTTTATTGGTTTTTTGGGAAATTGGTTTTTATGTAAGTTACTTCACTGGTTTCAATTATACCTAGAAACTGAAAACTGCAGAAGGCCTTACCCACCCTTTCACCGAGGTGAAGAGAGCCAAGCTTTGTTGTTAGGTTGACGTGAAGCCGCTCTCATCGTCAACCCCCTCAACATATAGACAACCCCGTATGAACAAAGTCACTTTTTATTACCAAAAGGACAAAGATCACATAGGGGTATCTATCACACAACTATGAGTTGAATTGAAGCAACTGAAGAAGAAACCTTGCATAAAGTTATCACAAACTTTGGTCTACGCTCTTAATAACGAATTATCACATCCCATAAAAACTTAAATAATTGAGTTCGAATTTTTAGGTATTAGACGTACATAGTTTCAACTTCTCTCAATAAAAAACCGATAACTTCACTCTCAATTATACTCGAACTAAGACGGGCCCCGCTTTAACCGCTATCTCATGCGATGATCCTTTCTGGAGCCAGAAATTTCCCATGAGGCCTCGGCCGCCAGTTTCCGGCGAAAAAGGGGGTATTACGAGCGTGTCCTTATCAGAAATGATGGGGAGAATGGAGTTTATGAAAAGGAGGAACATAAGAGGAAATAATAAGGGATTAGGTCGGGGCGTTAGCAAGGTAAGGCACTAAAAGATGGCGTTTTTTAGAAGGAACTTCTTTCAAGGTCCCGCCTCGAGTACGGTTATAATTCCTCCAGTCTCGGCTGGGCTTAATTGAATGATATTACGAACAGTTTTCTCGGGGAGGGTTCGCGAGAAGAAATGAAGCGGGTGAAGCCAAGAATCTTGTTGTAGTGGTAGGAAGGGGCAGTGAGAATCTCGTTAAGCATTCGACTCCTCTCGCTATTTATCCGCGCTTGACAGTACTCAGAGTACTGGAAAGAAATCACATCACGTCAACACCCGCAGCATTGTGCAATACCAAAAGACAGCTTCTAAGAGCTGATTCTCTTGAAATTCTGGTGTAATAAGTAATGAACGTTATAGTCATGATGAACAAAATAAACCATGTGAATCTCGAAAAAATTTTACTCGATTCTATTTTGCATTTTATTCTTGTATCCCTTCACACACTCTAATATTTCGTTTTTATAATTATATTCTGATATTTTCACTTCGCATATTATCCATCCGAAATTGAACTCACACAAATAGAAAATGCATAATATTCAGGAAAAGCTCAATAAGCCACTGTTCCGCAACGGCCGTATCATATCGGATCCGATGTAATAATTTTCCAGTGATAAATTCAACTATTGTAGAATAACTTCATGGGGGATTTGATGAATTAAATAGATGTGACACACTATTTCGGATGGGCCATATATGAGAGATGTAAACATCGAAATAACTTATAATCCATAATGGCAATACAGCGTTATTCCCATTATATCATATTCGAATGATTGAACTCATTTATTGATTAAATTTTTCTCATTCCAGGTAAAGGACTTCATTTACGCATGAGAAGGTAATACCTCTATTCTGTCAAGTTTGTTATAGGAGTTCATTTTTTTTCATTCATTCAGGGTGGTTTTAATCCTCTGTGGGTAGACGTTCAAATGCAAATAAAGGTTTGGTGGTGTTACCATATAAAAATTAACCAAATAACCGAGCCACTCCATATATTTCTTATTCCCGAATGATTGGAAAAATTTTCCGAAACACGAGGAATTGAACGGGCAACGCCCGTAAAGGAGGCGCTTCAAACCCTAAATTTGAAAGGTCTTGAAGGCTTTTAACAACAGTGTATGAAAAACCTGATTTTCATGAACCATTTTTGCCGAAAATCTTATTATCAACTCAAATTGGTAAGGTTGATGAAAACAAGAATTTCTCGAATACCCAAACATTCCGTCTCAGTGTAAGTGTTAAAAAAATAGAGAGAAAAGGAACATCTGGCTAAATGAGCAGAAATAACATCAGAAGGCGGAGCCAGAGTTTAGGATTACTCATTGTTATATCAGAAGCTATGTGAGTATACTTTCACAGTACACCGTTGCAGCATCCTTGACAGTTATTTCGAAATAGAAATTTGGTGAAAGACAGGATATTCTCGTGATAAATTATGGATACAGCAGGGTGTGGAGAATCAATATATAAGAGATTTGAATGCAGAAATATTTTGGGTGAAAACGAACATTTCGTTTCAATATAAGTGATAAAACAATAGGAAGAAAACGACTTGTTAAATGAGAGCCATTGAAGTCGATGCATAATAATATCAAGAGGCGGAGCCAGAGTTCAGGAGTGCTCATTGTTATATCAGAAGCTATGTGGGTACACTTTGACAGTTCACCGTTGCAGCATCCTTGACAGTTATTTCGAAATGGAAAATTGGTGAAAGACAGGATATTCTTGTGATAAATTATGGATACAGCAGGGTATGGAGGATAAAGGTATAAGAGATTTTAATGCGGAAATATTTTCAGTGAAAACAATTTTCATATCATAACCAAAAAAAAAAAACAAAAAAAAAAACTCTTTCAAATTGTCGGATGGATGTTTCTTTTCGAACGGAAATGCTCGAATGATCCGGAGTCTGACATATATCGACCGACAATCTATTCTGCTGATTTGGAAGGTTTTGAGTCAATGTTATTTTATGGAAGTTGAAGGAGAAAAATTTAAACATTGGATTTAAAAACGTAGATATAATTATCTCAATTGTAAGTATCATGAAACAAATAAATTTTTGCAAGAATGTGATTGTTTCAAGAATTTCGAGATTGTAGGAAAGGCTCAGTATAAATGGGCTCATACATGGTAAAAAGAACCAAAATATTCTAGATCGCTCATTTGAGATTTGGCGAAAACGGTTCATTTAAATTACGTCCTTTATGTAGAGGGGCTTCCAGGATATTTGAAATGAAGTATCACTCAACCCTCCTTTCCTGTTTAATTTTGAGAGGTTAAAGCGCCTCCTCTCAGAGAGTTGCTAGTTCAATCCTCAAATAACCTCAAAAGATGACGCCCGAACAAAATGTTGAGAAAACTTTTCTTATCTCTATGGGATATGGAATCTACGGGGTGTCACGTCTGAGAACAAACACCCTGTAAGTCATACGTAATGGTTATCCTCCTTTCATTTATTAAATTTTTTCTTTAAATCATTAAAGCGCAAAACAATCTGAATATTAATGAATTACTCGATTCTTACTAAAATCCGAAACTGAACCGAAAGGGCTCAATCTCAGAGTGGGCCGTTGCACGCATAATTAGAATTCCGCTGCGGTGGAAAACGCGAAGAATTTCCACGTAAGCCTCACTTTCCATCCATCAACCTGTTTTTGCGTTTCGCATCCGGGCCCGGGCTTTTTCCTCGGCGTTTAAATGCCACCGTTCCATCCAAGTCGGCCGATTTGCAAATGATTAATTCCAGGAGGAAATTCTTGTCTTCGTTGGCTTTTCCCCGCGTTTCCACCGAGATCATTCCGGAACAAGATTACCATTTTAAATTGAATTTGCTCACAGTGGGGATTTAATAATCTGCAGAGAAAGAGAATTACACTGGGCGAAGGGGAAATAACCAGGTTAAGATCTCGAATTTACAATATATAAATTGCGAGAAGAAGGCCTAATTCTTCCGATAGATGGCGCTGAATCTTGAGTTCTGGGGGGCTATTCTTGACCATTCGCAATTTATGCGATCGTTCGCATCTATTACCTTTGAAAATGACAGACGAATTTGTATAAGAGATGACATACGACGTACATTTTTATGTTCTGTGTTTAGGACGGTTCGTATTTCACTGCGAGTGGTTTTGAGAACTCGCAAATATTTGACAGTTCAAATGATATCATTGACATTGAATTTGAAAGTCAGGTGTTGGATTTCATCGATATTTACCTATATTATCCGCATAGCTCAGAATTTGAGTTTACAGTATGCCGATATGTAAATCCATGCCATAAACCTTCCGAAGTTGTCAAGAATGCCGTTTTTGAAACGCAAATCACCATTCGTAAAAATGCGTATGCGTGGAGTTGCGAATGATTCCGAGAATAGGTCCCCATGTAGGAAAATCCGCATCCGATAAATCGAATGATAGTTTGGGCATTTGTCAGTTTTCAGACTTGGTTTCCCAATTATAATATTTCGCCTAAAACAACGGAAATCACAGCCCTTGATCTATGTATCTTGGCGAATTATGGCCATGTACCGGGTGGTTCATATTCTTGGCCCAAAAAGGCCTTATACGAGATATGAGGCCTAACTTCGAAATTTGAAATACAAAACTATCTTTCACATTGCGGATTCTGATTTAGCAAGAAATTCTTCATCCGAATTGATTGAGTCGAAAAATATTCTCGTCCAGATTTGAGACCTATGCAGCGTTGTTTTTTCAAAAATCCGAGGCGTTCTTTCAGACCAGGATTCGAAATTTTATAATCAAATACTCAGCTTCTTAGTAATTTTCTCGGAAAATCAATAAGGCCTGATGGACCTTATCAGAGATATGAGGTCCAACTGTGATTCTCGAACAAAAACCGCCGCATAGGTCCTAAAAGTGGACGAAAAAATTTGGTTCTAACCCATTCCGATGTTAAAACTCACGCTGAATAAGAATTAGTTATCGAAAGAGAAGGGTGAACCTCTTAAGCCGTTTAAAAGGCTCTTTCGGACCCAAAATATGGTGGGATCAATCGATTCAACGAGAAAAATCACTGAGGACCTCAGTATCAGAATATAATTTTTTTGAATCCGGCTCGGAATGAACGCTCCCGGATTCTTGAACACAAAACGCTTCATGAATCTCACATATGGATAAGAAAATTCTTGATTTAACCAATGCGAATGAAAAAAATTCCGCTAAATCCGAATATGCATTAAAAAAGGTGGGTTTGCATTTGAAATTTCAAAGTTAAGCCTCATATCTCGTATGAGACCTTTTTGGTTCCAAATCTGATTAGCCCATTCGATTTCTCGGTTGAAATTACTAAAGACTTCAGTATCAGAATTCCAATTTTCCATTTGAGCTCGAAAAAAATAGCCAGACATTTGAACCACCCGATATATCTTCATCAGCTGGCTTCTCTTATTTGTGACAAGCACTAGTTTTGTCCCTCTTTTTCTTGTTCCTCTTTTTGATGTCATGAATGATGAAGTTTTTCTTTGATATCAATCCTAAATTTGATCTCTTTATGCTCGAGGTTACCCAAGAACATAATTTTAGGACAGTCATAAACCTGCCAACCGAAAATTGAAAATTCAACTCCAGCCTCGATTGAGTCTCAATTCTTGGACACTTTTATCATACCCGATTTTTCTTTCATCATATTCAACTCAAGCAGTCAAACTATCATCACTTAAGACTAGTACAAGGGCGGTGGTTTGCAAAGAGAATGAAATCTGAACAAATAATTTTTGCAGTTCAAGAATAAACAAATGAATGAATCCATGAAGGGAATCATTTCAAAAAGTTACTCTGTTTTTTCACACTTCTCCTAGTGCATCTACATAGTAGTAATTGGAATTATTCAACTTCTGCGTGTGTATCGAGCAAAATTTGCTTCAACTGCATTTCAGGATTAATACAGAACAAACCTAACCGTTTCAGCGAAACTTTTTCAAACCAACAAACCTCATTTCCATCTGTTTGTAGCACAAATATAACTCGGCGTCGAAATCTAATTTTAAATTCGGGATATACTCGAATTCGCACAATACCTGTGAAAACCTTCTCAGCTGCGTAAATTCTCCTGGTACATTGTCAATGGAAATTAAATTGTGCAACCCCATCTGGCTTTAGGGGTGGGCTGAACGCCTGCTAACATCGACTTTAATATTCCATGAATATTTTCATAGGCGCAACATATACTCAGTGACATTAAAAGTGCTACACCCGGGAATGGTTCGTGAATTTCATTTTTGTGTTCTGTGGATTTTTCACATCCAAACCGAAACCGTTGCATTTTCAGTAAAATTATAAAGATTCAAAAAACCTTACATACCCAGATAGAATCATTATTCTTCGCTGAATACGTCATAATGCCATTCTGTCTCCCATCGATGCGGTTCTTTTCACCACTTCAACTTTTGGCGACAGTGGTCCGCAGTCAAAGGCAGTCATCTTATTTTGGCTGAAAAAGAATAAATTCTGTAACATTATGATCCACCTGAAAAAATTAGATTTGTATTATTTTTTTCGAGATTTTTCCCGTGAATATGATGTTATTCTAGCTTTCTTTAAGAAGACTGACAAGCATATTGAATTTCTTGACGATGAGGAATTGATTGTAAAAAATAACCAATATTTTCTCGAAAACATATTCATACGATATACAACGAACAAAGGTTTTGTGACAGATAAGATAAATTTAATTCACCAAATCCTTGGAGAAAAAGTTGTCTCTGTTCCATAAAAACGCTCTGGTGATCTCATTCTATAATTAATTGACATATTTCATGATGTTTAACGGAAAATTCTAAATTTCAACTGAGAAATGCAGATGAAAAATTCAACCTCCCACAACGTCTGGCATTTTGTTACCGGCTTCTATCTGGCTTTTCATATTTAATCATAAAATTGTTCATTCGCATTCGTATACATCGTAGCCATTTCAGCTTTCATTCTTTCACGTATCTAAACTCGGTTTTTACGCTCTTCAGATCTGAATACCTGCATGAGTCTAGATTAGGAAGCCCAAAACGTATATTAATAAGAATACATCAAAAAAATTGCGGGGTTTTTACTCTTATGCAGAACTAGCAACCTCTGTCTCTCTTTCCCATTCGTTTCAATTTCGTTACAGATGCGAAAAGTGATACATTACGAAACACAGCATCTAATCCACAAATCTTCAACAATGAGTCCAGAGCCAACATTCTGAATCTCAATAAAGACGATTATTTCATGAAATTTTCTAACAAATTTTCACAAAATAGGCTGAACCACTTGATATTTTTGTCGATTTTACTTATTCATTACCTACTACTCCAATCAATGAAGTTGGAACAGTGCTTCCTTTTGTTGTTTTGAATTCATTGGTAGTGAGCTTGCTCATTACTCAAACTACAGCTTGAATCGCAGACGAAAAATCCAATTTTTTTATATTTGATTGTTTTCTCAAGCTCACAGTTAAAAAAATTAGATCTGCGTTTTTAGATAAGATGTTCAAATTTTCCTTCATTGACTTCATTAAAATAATCTTGACTGAAAACCGTCTCTAATATGGTTCAGCATAATTGGAGTCATTCTACAAGACTCATTTACAATTCTTTGGCGTGGAAATTTTCAGTCAACTTTGGGACACAAAAAATCATCAAAATTACTTTCTTCATACGTCGTTTTTAAAAGAATACTTTCAAGTAAAGTATCTCTCAACCCCTATTCAATTTTGACAGGTTGAAGTGCCCCATCTTAGGGCGGTAGCTCATTCAAGCCTCAAATATTCTTCAAAATACGAACAAAATCATTCGAAGTGTTTCAGGAAAATTTTCCAAGCACTATGGGATAAGAAATATACGGGGTGGTTCGTCTGAGAATGAACATCCTGTATGTGTAAAAGTGACAGTTCTTCGGAGAAAGAAGCTGATTTTAAGATATCCTTGCAAGAAAGAGATATTCGAAGACTGGAACAAAAAAAAGTCTATGATCCGATTTCTCACAATCTGAAATCTGTCTGCTCATCGCAGCTGACCAGGGAAGTCGTGCCCTTCCCCCCCTCCCCTCCAGATCCGGTCGGACCGAACTATTCTAATTAATATAGTTTCCAACCGGAACGGGGAGGGTAAAAAATAATTAATTGAGTTCCAGGCGCGATTTGGAGGCAACATATTAAATTCCGCCATCGAGGTTCACCCCCCCCCTCCCATTGCCTTTTCATACCGGAAAATTGGAATCGGATGCAATTATGAGCCGTGGAAAATGTCAAGTTTTCACAACGCTAGTTACGCGATTTAGACTGGTGGATTGATACCACGTTTTCAGGCTTCTCCAGTAGAGAAAGCACCTTTTCACTCTTTTGATTTGATCTGAAAGTAGTCAGTTGAAGGGTATAATGAGAAGAGAAGAATAGACAGTGAGTTTGGATAATTGGATTCTGTTTCCTGTTCGGTGGTTGCTACACTATTTTCTTGATAAGTCGAAAATACTTTTTCAATATAATTCATGACAGAAGTTTTGCATTACTCTGCGATACATATCTACAGGTTTTGCGCAATATCATCAAGAATCCTTTGTTTGAGAACTTCAGTAGAAGCTTTTCCTAGCGATTCCTTCTCGTCCATTTGGTCAGCTCACAAAAACATTGGCAAAGGAGTACCGCAGGGTTCTGTCCTGATCCAATACCATTCCATATTTTCATCAGTGACATCCTGGATAGTATGAAATGTTAAAGGATCGAACGCATTCTAATCGCCTTCAGCAACGAATATTTAACGATATTTTCTCTATTTCAGTCAAGTTTTGTGAAATACTGTCTGAATTTGTATTGTAGTCAGGCAGAGTATGTGACTGCTTATAAAATTGACAGATTACGGAATTTGAATTGGCTTGTGAATTTATAGGATCGGAAATCAGTTGATAAGCACAACACTAAACACTGAAAAAAATGCGATAATGAGGTCATTACATCGCTACTTCTGATATATAATAATATAATGAACTTCCTACGATACTGAAATAAAGAAAGTTTATACACTGCGCAAAAAAATTAACGCACATTATGGAAATATCGAATTTATTCTACAACTGAAGGTGTTCTCAATGCTAATTCTTTTATCAGAATTATGCATGCATATGTTATCCATTTTCTTCCAAGCAGGAGTAAAAATAGATGATGTTATCAGATTTTGAATATATTGGCTCCATTTTGAAATCAGTTGTTCTCGATCAATTCTAGTGATCAATAGTTTTTCTTTCGTTTTATTCTCTACACTCGATCGCAATGCAACGCAAAACACGCAATTCGACCCAAGAGGAATAAGCCCAAGCAGTAGTTTTGCTAGAAGAAGGGTAGACATACACAATAATTGCAGAAAGGTTTGGAGTTTCCTATACAAATGTGTCCAGAATGTTGCAGCGATTCAGGGAGACAGGTATGAATGTCCGAAGGCCAGGACAGGGTAGACCACGGGTAACAACTGCCATTCAAGAACGTTACTTGAGAGTTTTTTCGTTGAGACAACGGTTTGCCTAGATGAGCCTAGATTTTGCCTCTATCATTGTGATCGACGTTCCCTTGTATACAGACGTCCACATGAAAGATATGCTCCGTGCAATTTGCTGAATACTACTGGTTTCGGGGGAGGATTGATTATGGTATGGTGTGGAATATCTTTGACTGCTCGCACAGACCTAGTAGTCGTTGATAATGGATCTATGAATGCTGATAAGTATACAAGCAACATTATCGAAGAGCATGAAGTGCCATTTTTCCCATACATTGGTGAAAATTACATTTTTAAGGACAATAATACCAGACCCCACCGTGCGCGCATCGTTCAGGAGTACCTTGAAGAAGTTAAAGTCTCTCGAATGGAATGGCCAGCAAGAAGTCCAGATCTCAATCCGATTGACAACCTCAATACAAGGCTGAGAAGTTCAGAAAATCATCTAGCTACTCTTAATGACTTAGGAATCCAACTCGGAGAAATCTGATCAAGATCACTCATTTTGAGTATGAACCGTCGTTGCTGAGCTGTAATTAACGCAAGGGGTGGAAATACCAAGTATTATATCAGTTATCATAATTCCAGTATTTTGAAAATTGTTCATTTCTCTTCTTTCACTAATGATCCGGTGAAATCTTGAATTTTTCTTCCATTTAATGAGTCTTGTTTGTAAGTTATAAGTCAATGTAGAGTTAACTTTCATTAAAATTGAGATTTTCAGAATGTGCGTTAATTTTTTTGAGCAGTTCATATTGAAGGAACAAAGAAAATTAAAACAATCGTTCGACTATCTCGCATCTTAAGTTGTACAGTTGCTGAAGTCCCAGAACACACTACATCCAGGGCTGTCCTGACTTACCCTTCACACCTCACATGAAACATCTCACGAGCGACTATCTAATTCATCTTTGTTAGAATACGGTCATTTGATATCAAACCTCAGAGCTCTGAGATGCGACACTTTGTGGCATTGAAACCGACAGCAGATACGTAAAATAGGACAGGGACTTGGTCCCAGCTTATATTACGTTCTAGAGTTGCGAATCTTGTGGGAAAAGCAGACATTTAATATCCAGTTATGTTTCATCCGAAGCGTGAAGTCGGATCGTGGGTCCAATTCAACACTAATCTTGATTGATCGCTTTATGCTATACTGATAATTTCGTGTGATTTTTGTCATTTCTACTGACTTCAGATTAGAATAATATGTAACAATTGTGGGCAATTACGAATATAATTAGTCTGTGAAATGTTCAGTCCATTCAAGATTTTTTATAACTAAGGAGCCCAGTATCGGGATTAGAATTTTTGAATACAAATCTGAATCAATGGATGAAAAATTTCCCGTTAAAACTGAATCTGAAATAAAAGAAAGTGTGCACTTGAACTTCCAAAGTTGGAAATGATGAAAAGAAACTAGAATTCATAGTTGAAACATAGATGAATTCAAAATAGTATTCATCGAAATGAATACCATTTTCAATTCCCAGGCTCAGAGTTCTTTTATCATGAGGTTCGAGATATGATATTAGATTTACACTGAGTTGCAGGAACGTCCATTAAATTTAATGCTGCCTCAATTCTCCATTAAACGAAGTATCCATGGCTACCGTCTATGGATATTCAGTTTAAGGGAGAATTAAGGCGACATTAAATTTTAATGTACGTTCCTGCAACTCAGTGTTTGTCACTGAGATGAGAGATATACCGGTTTCGGACTGGGAATTGAAAATGGTATTCATTTCGATGATTACTATTTTGAATTCATCTATGTTTCAAAAATTTTCTCGATGTGCCTTCGTAAATCCAAAGAATTTTCTTTTTCTTAGAATTCATAGTTCATTCGCCTCTTTTTCTTCCTCGTTGGAAAAATTATAGGTTGAAAAACTAATAACAGTTATCGAAACCAATGACTTCTCGAGTTGGATAAATAAAGAGGTATGGCTTTGAATGGTAATTCTAGAATTCCTTCGACAATTTCCTGGAACTTTCAGGCTGATTAAAGCAGGGAAACTCGTCTGCAATTCATACGCCCCCACTTTAAATTGAACACAGTTGCCAGAGTGTAGCTTTCGCAGTTATAAACCTGAAGTTGATGGAATTTAACACACCCCGGAGACAAGTTGTGACAATATTTCGACTCCCAGTGTGCTGCCTGAATTTTATATTTTCGCTCAACACAATATAGAAACGAGAATGTGCAAGGTGGTATTAAAAATGAAGAAGATTCATATGATACGGTTAGGAATTAATTTTTGATATAAGCCACCACCATTTAAAGAATAATATATTCTGAAACAAGTTGCAGAATGAGCTCCTATTCCAACATGAATGCGAAATTTGAAAACATGATATTTTCTCTATTTCAGTCAAGTTTATGAAGTTTTGTGCTTGCTTGTCGAATAAAAATATATTATTTTGATGTTTTCTCATTACAGCACACTACCATCATTCCTGATGAAATTCAAATCGTGATTTCTCTATTAAATAGTATGTAGTATGCTATTACCCAGAAAATTCTTGAAGAATATATAAAGATTACATTAAAAGAAACAGAAATGGGACACTACCTTCTTCAAAATCATCTTCGCTACTGCTTTTTCACACACTCACTCACGAAAAAGTTTTTTTGTTGAAAATAAGTTAATTCCTCCAAGAAATAATGGAATTGTCGAAATAATCGAATCAACGAGATAGCAGTTCACCATGCGAAACCACTTGACTTACTGCCTCATCACGTAGTCAAATTTTCCAGCATGTGTTGCAGCAGAAAGTCGAATAACAAAGTTGACTCATCCTTGTTCAACAGGCACGCAGTACGGAATCAACGAGAAATAAATCGTGTTACATGATCTTTCAGCTCGACAAAAACAATTTTTTCAGAATCTGTTTCACATAAAGAAATGGAGGTCTTACTTATTCAGAAATTCAATTATTTAGATGAAAAAATATGACACATCCTTCGATTTAATTGTCTTTCAGAATGATAGATAATATACAGGATAATTCAAACAAAAAGATACATTTTAAGATTTTCCAACAATGGTAAACGATTTCTCTCAAGGGTAAGTGAATAGTTCAAGGGGCACTGAATATTTCTCAAACATAGTTTTCCAGTCAGATGAAAAAACATGACACATCCTTCGATTTAATTGTCTTTCAGAATGATCGATAATATACAGGATAATTCAAACAAAAAGATACATTTTAAGATTTTCCAACAATGGTAAACGATTTCTCTCAAGGGTAAGTGAATAGTTCAAGGGGCACTGAATATTTCTCAAAAATAGTTTTCCAGTCGGTTTAAATCTTTTTTTCCCTTCTCTTAATCTTCTCTATCGAAAAATTTCCTCAGCACACCCCTTTCCGAGACACCACCCTTGAATGGTGGTGACTTAAATTCAATTTTTATTTTTCATTTTGAAATTCCTGCTAGAAACTTGAAATTCTGTTATTTGAGTGAACTCGCAAAGAGCTTACCACGGGTATTTTCTCGATATTCCTGTCATTTTATATGAGGGTCAAATTAGCAACCATTTCTTTATTTTATATCAAAACTTTTTTACGAGATTAACTTTCATGAAACTGGCAAAAACTGCAGAAATAAAAAGTTGTAAGTAAAATGGGATCCTAATTTATAATTTCATTTCATGGCAGTTCATCTCGTAAAAAAGTTTTGATATGCAATAAATCAAGGGTTGCTTATTTCACCCCGTACAAGAAATATTGAAAAAATACCCGTGGTTAGCTCTTCGCGAGTGCATGTAACACATAGAATTTCAAGTTTCTAACTCAAGTGGAATTTTAGAAAAAAATTTAAAACTCAAATACAGTCACTACTTTTTAAGGGTGATATCTCGGATATATCATTTCATAACGAGCATTCACCTCCTGAATTTTGTCACATCAATATATTAAAAGAAATTCTTTCTTGTTTGTTGAAATTTTCAACCGATTTCCCGTGCCTGAACAGGTTTAATCTCTTTGGAAAAAAATTCAAATAATCTAGCAAAGCTTCGATTTTCTTTTTCCCATTGGCTACAATTTCCCACCCCATTGAATGAAGCATCTCCATCAAACGTTGACGGTAATTTCTTCAAAAATTTACAGGTTGCAGTTCTGGAAAGTAAATATTGCTGAGTACCAAAAATTTCGTTTCATTAAATAACCTTCAGGTATAATTGGAAAAAAATTCTGCGGAAGAATTGGAAACTCATCTACGTTGCCCTTAGATGAAAGAAGTCTTCAACACCCTTCAAAGCAGCCGACGGAAAATATTTTGTTCCACTTTGCAATCGTCCCGAAGAAAAAAGTATTAACAGAACTTCGACCTCGAATCTTCGAATATCAAAACGAATTATGAACTTCCCAATAAACTCAATAGGTTTTCGGGAAACTCAGATCGAGAAACTAGTTAGCGATGCCAGGAACACTGCGTCAGTTGCCGAAGTTTGCGTCCAACAATCATAAACTCGAATATTGGGGAAGTTTAAGGAATACAAATCCGCAAGTGTCTCGGTGTACGACCCCTAACTGCTTTTTGGGGTAGCATATGTCGTCGATGGCATAACAGGCTTGTTTGCTCGGCACCACAATGTTGATTTTGTCGCGGTGGTCCGGGGACAAGTATTATTGAAAATAGTTTATATCAATTTCTGACAGCTTTGAATATTCAGACCAAATCAATTATTAAACATTCAAGAGATTCCCAGTTTTTCAGGAAGAAACGCCGGGAGCAAAGTTGTACACCTATTATATATTAGACTAGTTGACCCGGCAGACTTCGTACAGCCTTAATCGATAAATAAAAAGGCAACTTTAATATTAAAATGAACTACCTATGATGGTATAATACCTTTAAAAGTGACATAAAATTATCCTGTCAATGAGGGCTTAAATTAGACATAACCTCCGAATTCTATCAATTTTGGATATAAGCTATACTTGTCTCCAACTCCTACTCTATGCCGATTCATGGTTTTTATTTTTAAGGGGTGAAAACAATCCCTTTATCCAAAATTGAAAGAAACTTGTTCTAAAGTAAATCAGAGTCATTTTTGGGCCTCTGTAGCGTTCTATGAAGTTTAATGAAGGTTTCATATACTTCAAGACAGTATAAACCACCACCTTCAGCAAAGAATGTATGAATATGGGTCTTTATAAATTTAAGTAATTGATTTCAATCAATTTTATGATATTATTTCGGACTGATGTTGGTGTTGGTTATTTTTATTTTCCAACCCCTTAAAACAAACCATATCTGTTCAAAATAACAAAATGAAAATATCGTTTGCACATTTCGTTTATTCATCACTTTGTTCTCGTGAAATTAATACTTTTTGTGTCAAAAAATTTATCTGATTCTGAGTGGCTGTCGCCACTGTCAATTATTTCTTCATTTTTGCCGAAGATTGGGCAAGATTTGGCAGTTAACACCTGCACATTCCCCAAATGTAGCGTTACAAAAAAAAATTTCTGCAGGTGCATGACGCATTGCATCCTTTTTCGCAGTTATAAAAATCATTTTCGACAATTTTTGTGGTGCCAGTGTTTTTGTAGAATGGGGAATTCAAACATTTCGTCATAAAATTTTCTGTGGTGTTTGGAAGAAAGATAGGTGTATTAACACATGGACTCAGATGCGTTAATACTATTCGACAATGTAGTTCACCGAATTAATATCGAATATGATACTTGCACGAAAACGATATTAACCGTAGCGACACTCACTGACGTTATTCGCAAGGAGAAAAATGACTTTCTATATTTTTTCCATTTCATCAAAATTTTCAGAGTTATATGGTCAGGTCCACAAAACTTTAATTGTGCGTTTAAAAAACCCTACGTAAATTTGAACCAATCGAATTACTCGTTTTGAAATTTCAACGGTATAAACAAACAAAGTTTTGTGAAACCGACCCTCAATGTATTTTATGTCAACCCCGTCGTAGGAGAATGAAAAAAATCTTTCATAACAAACAGTTCATCCAATATAAATGGCGTAACCAACAAAATGGTCGACTTGGTTTTATATATAATGATTAAACCTTGAATATAAGAAGAGCCGAGGAAAATTTCGAGAATGTTTTCTGCTCGCCTCTGTTTTACCAGACATTGGAGGAGTGACAGTGGTGTCGTTTGAAAGGAGTCAAATTGCCGGAGACTCGAGCTCGAATTCGATTACCCCTTTCAGTGCCCCAAAACCTGCTTCTATTGAATTTACTCGTAAAACTTTCCACGGCACTAAGAAGCGAAATCGTCTTTGGCCTTATGTTCACCGAGAAAGTTTCGAAGCTTCACGTGTCGCTTACTTTCAGCCATTTAGCCCCGATACTCGAAACGGCAAGGGTGATCCCTGTCGTTTAAGGAAAAGCTGGAACTTCCGGACTTCAGACCGGCTGTTAAATTAAAAACATTACCGTGAGCGAGTAACAAGTACTGAAACTTCGAAAATTTTCTCAGGAAGGAATTGGATTGGCTTCGGAAATCTCCGGTTTTTCTAATGGAATTTCCCCGTGTTCTGGGGGTTGGGGTAATGAGGTTAATTGCTGTAGACTCTTGAAAGCCAATTAAATATTTCACCAATTCAGAACGAATTTGGGCAGTCTCATTGAAGGGTTGGAGATCTGTTGAATAAGGAATGTGGATCCATTCCTGGGTAGAATCCTCAAATAGCTTTCGAATTCATCATTCAGTATTCATCAAGGACACTGGCTGTAACTAGACAGATCGTCATGTGACTTTCTACAACCAAGCATCATATGAACAACATGATCTGCAATCTGCGCCTACTAATTTCTCTTTTTTAAATGCTGTTTTCATGTTCACACTCTGTTATCACTGAAAATCTTGATGCCTCTTCTGTATAAGTTTTTCCACAAATATATGGAATGTTGTAAACACAAGTGTGTGAATTTCGTTTTGCATTTCAGGTTAAGCTTTCGTTATTATAGATCTCGATTAATTTTGGGTCTTTAAAAATGTTCTTATGTTTAATAATAATAATAATTGTCTTTAGAATCACAGTTGCTCTCAAAACTTGATTATATGTACATTTTATTAAATTTTGCAAGAAAAGACGAAGTCCAGATTTATGCTAACATAATCGGCCTACTTAACCTAATCTGGACCGATTTTTTCGTTTTCTGAAAGAACATTGCAAGGCAATAATTTTTTTTCAAATTTACTCCTAACAAATTAGTACACGAATTGGCTTAGGAGCATTACTCAAAATATTTATACTAATTTTGCTACCAAAAAAGAAAGTGAAAACTTGTTTGTGTCAGAATATAAGCCGAGAGGCCTTCATTCATGATATATTTATAAATATCACTGCCTTCCCCTTTTACCGGAAATGGTATCAACTCTTTTATTTCAAATCGAACACCCTGTATATTATGACTATTTCGGAAAAATCTTCGAATGCTACGTCCATTTTATGTATCATTCCCTATAGGTATCTAGTACCCTTTTCGAGAAATTCACTGTTTTTTTATGAAAAAATACAAATTGGAGCTTGTACAACACTGAGGATTCAATGAAAACGCAATGCATTATCTTAGATCTATTTTTTAAGTGGGTTACCGAAAAGATATTCGACGTCTGTAGATAAAATGACATTTTGATATACTGGAAGGTAAAATGAGAGTCTCAAAGTTGGAAATCAAAAAATCCAAAAATTCGATATGTTCGAATGGAACTAGTATTTTTTTTAACTCACATATCAATTTGTGAGGAAAACATGAGTGGATTTTTTTGAGGTTTCTCTATATCTAAAATTTACCAATTTTCAGGAATAACTGTTTACAACAAGAATAATATAATAGGTGAGGTATTAAATATGATCAGTGCTCGCCCTTTTATTCAAACGATTTAAAGGTTTGTTTCAACTCAAAAAAATTACAGTATAATGTATCGGCAGAATTTTGTTCCCAGAAAAAATAGAGAAATCCACCCTCAAAGAAATATTGGGAAGGTGTGAAAAATGTTTGAAAGCGGGTGGACAAAATTTTGAACATGTGTCATTATTTAATATTCGATTCTGATTCTTCCCCATAAATATTGAAAAAGTTTTATTCTACAATAAGTTATACTTTTCAATTTGAGCTTTCGATATGATGTCACATTTCCCGACAAATAACTATACTTTTTCAACTTTAAATCGAGACTGATCATATTCAAATTGAGATTAAACAATTTCAAAATGAGAATAAGCAACTTCAAATTAATAATGTATTCATTATTCAACTGCATTTAAGCAATTAATAGTATCTATGAACAAACAGCGGGAGTTATAATAACTCCCGCCTATAACTCCCTGTAATTAATCAGAATAGACTCATAGAATTATTTGACAACCGAATCTCAAGCTACTTCTGTGCTTCTGTACGAGCCGGTTGACAGAGAGCGAACATCTCATTATTGTTATCGATGGGAGTAATGTCACTTGAATAATTCTGACGTTTTCAAATTCAGTTGACACCTAATTATTGTTGTGAATGTTTTTCTGAATAAGACCTCCGATAGTGAGGATGAAATATTATGTAGGTACAATTCCACAAATATGACAAGCAGCTAGTTCTACAGTAGGTACAGAATTTATTGCCCGCGGGAAATCCCAAAACAAATAAATATAAAGGTGTATCAAAAATTTTCAAGAATGATGTGTGATAGTAATAATGTATATTATTATAGTTGTGGATAAAGTATAGTATTCAACTTGCAGTAATGGTCATAACTCCCTTGATGAATTACAGCACTCGCCTCCGGCTCGCGCTGCAAACTTCATCTGCGGGAGTTATGACTTGCATTACTGCTCGTTAAATAATATACTATTTTTCAATATGGAATAGTTTCGTGTCGATATGAATAATGTTTAATTCCAATTTGATTGTGATAACCATATTGAAATTGTTTAGTCCCATTTTGAATGTGTTTATTTGCAATTCGATTGTGTTTACCATTTTGAAGTTGCCTTTTGTCATTTTGAAATTATTTAATCCCAATTCGAATGTGATTAGTCTCAATTCGAAGATGAAAGGTATAGTAATTTTCAATATGAGCAGTTAAAAAACTTGTGGTCTTCTACTTTGAGCCATTCACTAACTTTTGAAAAACGTCAAGCATGGAAAAATAATATTTTGAATAAAGTGAAAGGGCCAACTTATATGATATGTAACACCTCACTTATCATATTATGTTTTAGCTAACAGTTATTCCTGAATATTTTGAAAATGGTACATTTTGGATAGGGGGAACCCACAAAAATTCACTGATTTTTTTCCTACAAATTGATATGTTATTGAAAAATCCACTTTTCGCATTTGAAAAAATCGAGTTTCTGTTTTTTTTTCAATTCCAACTTTATTTAACCTTGTTGGTTCAGTAATTCCCCGCAAGATGGCACATCTACTGGCCTTCATGATGCTCGTTTATCGTGGCTTAACTGAGCGGCACTGATGAGTCCTAACAAGGACGAAACCGGTCTGTCCCTGCTCCGATTCGGTGACGGTATTTTCTAACTCTGGGTGAATCTACGAACCCGAAATCCACTCATCCATTACCTCTTTAACTGTCTCAACAGATAAGGACTAACCGACCGCGCTGTGAGGGTACGAAATCCAATCAAATATCTCGGTCGCGTAGAACCCAATATGGTAAACAGCCCAGCCGGCCTGGATACGTCGACCGAATCGAAATTAAAACGTTTCGGCCCGCGTTATTGTCCCCAGAAGGCATAGAATTCGCGATAGGGGGGTCGCGCGTTAACGAACTCTCGTCTGAATAACAGGTGGCGCGTTCCGAAACGCCTAGCTAAATTTGAATTATCACCAGGTATTATTCGGGCAGAATGGGGTTGGCTGATATCGGTTTTGCGGCCGGATCCACCGACATATGTACGGAATGACGAAGAATATGTATTGTTGGAACGCGTCGTTAATTCCGATACGGAACGTAGCCCTTTTCGGCGGGAAGATAGATAGAATGGGAGCAATGATGTTTCGTTTCTAGCGGCTACACGAAGAGCACGTACAAAACCGGATAAATTCAAGAAAAACAAATACAAAATGTACTCTGACAAAAAAAAAGTAACATTCCTACATTACATGAAGAATCCATAATGGAAACGATAATCTAGAACATAATGCTTGTTGCCAGATGCTATCGATATTTGTGAAGAACTGTCATTAAAGATTGCAGTTACGTAAACCTTTTTCGTCAAATTTTCTAAATGATATGAATAGAAGCGACAAAAAAATTTGACAATCTGAATTGATAGTATGAAATTTTTTCAATAAAGATCTTATTACTGATCCGTCCATCATAGATCATCATAGGGTTTTGACCTTCCCAGGAGAATATGGTCTGTTTTGAATCGTATTAGAACAGGCCATGGACGATGCAACAGCATGCTCTTCCGATGGAATTCGGTTGAGAACCCTAATGTGAGTGTGTGGAAAATAAGGAGACTATAGAACTTCTCATAAATAGTTGTCCCATTCATAGATTCCAAGATGGTTTCGACGCTATACATAAAATAACGAATGCGTTTCAGAAACGGGTGGTTAATTTCTAAATGATTCAATTTATTCGAGATAATTGGTTTTTTTTCCGCTTTTGTCTTTTTTTCATTTCAGATTAAGAATTTAGGGGTTAAGTGGAATAGCGTAAGCTAAACTTCGCCTCAAAGTTGTATTTTATTAAATACAAATAAAGGCCCTTTATTATTATTATTATTATTATTATTAATTACTGGTCGTTTTGTGAAGAATATGTGTATCTGAATCCAGCGACGGATAACATGAAGATGTTCTCTCAGATCACGCTGATACCTTTCAAGATTTCTCCGATATTTAATATTTTTAGTAGGTTTTTCTTCACGGGCGAATTAAGGGTTTTTTCGGTAATTATAAAGTTCCCTGCCCAATTGTATTTTTTTTTATTTTTTTTTGTAATCTTGAGGTAGGGAAAATTAACTTAACCTAACTTATCCTAACCTTAATGTTGATAAGTTTTTTTTCATCAAATTTTTTTTTTCACAAAATTTTTTCTCGATTTCTGGTAGTGAAAATGAACCTAACCTAACCTTACATAACCTAACCTTATAAAACAAAACTATATAAGACTATATCAGAGCCGTATCCGAGGTAAATGGAGTATATTTATGAGATTCATTTATTTTTTTTCTCGAAAATTACGGCCTTTCCAAAGCTGTGATTGAGAGTGTAGTATCAGGATGTCCTTTATATTCACTGTGCAAAATATTTTTAAAACTCAGTGACGGGGCCAATAAAATTTATAATAACCCACCATTAACCTCAGCCAGGTACCTTCTATTTTCTATATGCATTGTAAACATTAATTCTAGTTAACTCAGTGGGTATGTTTCTGTAGATCGACAATTTTGCGCATCTTTTCTCCTGAAGATTCATTCGATATATTCAAAACTTGATTTTATTCTAAGGAAAATAATGAATAATAATTCATAAATTGTACCCTATATGTTTTTCTGATAGACAAACTATATAACTGTGAAGTTTCATCTGAATCCGTTCAGAACATTTTACGTGAAGAAGTAACAAACATACTCACATCCTCGAAAACTTTCGCATTTATAATATTAGATAAATTTTGAAACACGAACGAAGCTGACAAATGCTGGAATTAGTGCAATATACAATAAATTTGAAAGAATTCTTTCCACTTAAACAAAGGCAGGACTGTTTCATCTGGGACATCCTGTACGAAGATATGAATAGGCACAAGCATCAAACCGTTGCAAATTTTCGAAACTCGATCGCACCCGGCCAAAATATCGTTATCTGAATAGCGTCACCAGGTTAACAACGTCCAAAACTGAATTAGCGACGCTGGGAAAACTGAAAAGCCGGTTTCGCAGCGCACAGATGGCTCCCAAGGGTAAAAGGAACACGATAAGCCGATGTTACACAATTCAGCAATTGTTGTTTCATCTCCAGAACGGAAATGCAGCGTTTCCCAGGAATAATTCCAGTTGTTCCTACAAGAAAAGTGAATTACGAGCGGCGCGGAAGAAGAATTGCTTGTTGGAAAGCTGTTGGCGGAAGGGGATGAAGGGTTGACGTCCTCATCTTGTACATAATTAAGCAGTGAATTTCCGAGGCCCAAGGAAAAAGTCAAGAGCCTTAAAATTGAAAAAAATCCTCTCAAACAAGTTCGAGAAAATTTCAAGTATTAATAGTTTTCTTGATGTCCACGATCTCTTTTAAATTAAAACTGTAAAATAATAACGATAAAATATATTTCATCTGCTCAGAAAAGAGATGGGAAACTCATTTTTTTCTCAAAGAAGGTGAAAAGTAGCACTAATTTTCGTGTCCGTAAATGGTCATTTCCTGTGCTTTCAAAGTGAACGGTGGGGTGCCCCAAGGCTCAGTCTTGTCGTTCACCTACTTCCTAATGCATTAATATTCAAGTATTTCATCATATTGATAAAATAGTTGGGACTATTCGTGTTGAAATAAACGGGAGAATGTATAACAAAAAAAGGGGACACAAAAAGCCAATTCAAGGATCGATCGCAATGATCCGTTCAAAGAGAGAATGAAAAACTACTCTCATGAGTGTTAAAAGTGACGTTTTATTTTGAGAGTAAAAAAGTTTGTGTAATGAACGGAATGAATTGAACAATTTCACGAACAAGAAAAAATCACTTTCAACACAAATACCATAGAATGTTTCTTGTACAACTGCCCTATTTCGATAATGAAATGAGCGAATTTGCAATGACAATAAACTTTAAAATGCATTTTAATATTCAAATAATCAAAGGTTGTTGTGAATGACAATTATTGTCAACGTTATGATTACTAACTAATGAGAAAAGACGCTGAAATTTGAAAGTCATTCCTGTCCAATTTTCGTCTTGGGTTCTTAACTTCTTAATATATTTGTCGAGAGTCTAATTATTAATAAAAGTGACGATTTGGTTGTTCCTCTGGAAATTGAGAAGTCTGCAAGAAGAACAGATCCTGAACTCCCACTTAAAAAATCTGTTCAGCAGTACGATATTGCATATACAATTTTCCTGGCCTAGTTTAAATTGAAAAATGTAGAAGGGAACTTCGGTGCAACTGTTTTCCTAGCATACTTAGAAGAAAAATCAAAAATATGGAGTTCATCAACTTTGTGAAGCAAATTTTCAATTATAAAGTCAAACGCCCTTGTTAAAAATGGTGTGGATGTTTGTAAATATTTTTAGGTAACAGCATATTTCAAAAGAAAAAGTGAAGGATATCGCCCCCAAAAATCGAAAATTCTCACTCGTGAACCAGTTGAAGAGTCAGTCTTTCTTTCAGTATTATTGGGAAGTATGTAAACTATTTTCATAAGTACTTTGCAATATACAGACACTGTTTCCGAAGATCCTCCACTTCATTGCTAGCAGTATCAGGAGCAAATATTACGGATATAAAAAAACAAGATGGATGGAAGTCTACGACGGTAGCCGAGATCTATGTTGATCATTCTATTGCATATAGAAATGTCATTGCTGAAAATATTCTCCCAATCTCAACATATTTTTTATCATCAGCATCCAATATTGTACTTCCGGTTTCTACAAGTACTGATGGTGCTGAGGATTCTAATAATGTGTTGCGAAGCTCCCGAACGTCACAGGGCATTAATGTTAGTAATTCTTCTTTTTTTCGATTAATTTTAATGTTCATAAGTAATGATTGTTAAATATTGATAATAAAAATTTGCAATTGCTGAATTTTTCTCATCTGATTTCATCATAAGAAAATGGTGTGCTGAAAATATTTTCAATACTAATGTTAAAAAAATTTTTACATGCTTCCACGTAAACAGTCAATTTTAACATTGTTTGCTGTCATTAAAAGTGTCACTTTTAGTGGCAGTTGTACAAAAATGATCTTATATTTCAGATTCCAATCTGAAAAATGTACATCAAGCATAATACGATTAAAAAAGTCATTCGTTCCCTTATGAGATGTCATTCCAAAGAAATGATGCTACGAAATAGAGATCATCATTATAATATCATGAGGAGTCGTTTTGCATTGCGACAATATAATATCCTCGTATCTATATTCAAGAAGCACAAAGGACCAACCACATTCATCGATCGCCAGAGTTCGCCACATCAATTAAAGATGCCTCACTTTAGGTAAAGCGGAGGATCGATCGGTTCCAGACGGGGTGAACTACCCCCCATGCGGTTATCACCGGCTCAGGCAACTGAATAGTGTCCCATCGAACTCCATTTGGCGAGATCGGGGTTCTCGCAAAGAGAATATTACATCAAACGAGACAGCATTCAACCGATCATAGCTACCACCTGGTATGTCAACGTGATTCCAATTGGAAAAAACGCCTAATCAAGAGAGAATTATACAAATTTGCAGAAAATTTTAGTGCGTGAAACAGGTCGCAACAGTTAACTGCATCTATGTGAAGTACTTTTAAGCTATTGCATAGCTTTTATCTCACGCTTTGAGCGCGGTGACCGAATGTAGAAATTCCGTAACGAAAAAACCTAACACTGTTTGGGTGCTCGCGACTAGACGGATGCGTGCAGCCACTCTAACAGTGCAAAATGGAGTCGACAATCTCGCTGTTCCCATTGAATTACGAACGGCAAATATTTCAATAACATCAGATAGAAAATGTATAGCCAAACGCAAACATTTTCCATTAACTTCAGCTCTTGCCCTAACTATACATAGGTCGCAAGGTGGAACTCTTGACGAAATAATATACCAGTATATAGTAAATCACATTCTCAGGAACTCGTCTATGTTGCACTCTCCCGGGTGACTAATATTGAAAAATTGTATATTACAACAAAAAATGATAATTCTGCATTCAAGTTTTATCATAATCGAAGGCAAGCTGCATCGACTGCATCATTGTTGCAAGAATTCAAAAGACTGTCTTTAAATAGTGTTCAGACAATAGCTCAAAGTGTCTTAGATTTCATGAGTAATAGAAATGGAGTTTCAATAATGACTTTCAATCGCCAAAGTTTACATAGTCACGAATACGATTTACAAGATTCAGTTGCGAGACAAACCAATGTGTTACTTCTTACCGAAACATGCATGACGCGTGATAATCCGATTGAAATACCTAATTTCAATTGTATTGTTCAATTCAAACGAGATACTGTTGCAAAAGGTGGGGTAGCTATTTACCAAAATAGTAATATCGTTACTAATATTATGACTGCGAATATTGAAATAAATATTGAAGACGTTAGCGATGTTAATGTTAGACGCTCATTTTTTGGAGATATTTTTGTAAGCTTATGCAAACTTAGAAATGGCCTACACATAGTCATGGTAGCAATTTACATTTCTCCGAATCTAAAATTGGACGAGGTAGAGAATTTTACTCATCGCACTTTACTGGAGTACACTGAAGAAGGGTCATAAATACTTGGTACAAATGGTTATAAATTTCCACTTATCGTGGCTGGCGATTTCAACATTAACTTCGCTGATGAAAAATCAAAGCTGTTGACAACTTTTCTTTCGGAAAATTTTAATTTGAAAAAGAATAATGATCCATAAGAATCCACAACACAATATGGGACCACGATTGACGCGGTATTTTCCAGATATTTAGAAGACATTAAGTCTCAAACTTATGTTTCTTATTTCAGTGACCATAAACTCATAGTTTCAATGATAAACATTCCTGAATAACCTTCATGTATTGTAAGATAAATAAATATTTTAAATCAACAATATTATGTTCTTATTTTTGAATGGATCCCATGCAATAGCTTTACCGCGGCAGTCCTCAGGTGCCACACGTGCTCTTTTTTTATTTTACTAACAAAAGGTATAATAAATCTGGAATTATAAAACGCCCAAACATAAAATGGGAAAATTCCTCTTTTATATTGAGACAATTAAAAAAGTTCAATTCCTGTTCGAGAGTTAAACCTCATGTGCATCAAATATTCAAATCGCTGCCAATAACTCTTGCTACGACTGGTGCTTGAAGCCATAATAAATCACGTCACCAAACGACTTTTCTTAGATTCAAGGTGATGTTTGTCAGACGTAAACTCTGACATTCTCTAATATTCATAGGGGAGACCCTATCGGGAAAATGTGCTCGCTTGAGTGGTATGTAAATCAACACCCCAGACGCGGAAGATAGACCCGACGATAGGAACTGCGTAGTCATTGTTTCCAACTAATTTAACATTCTCGGTTCCACGCAAAACAACAAGTCGTTATTTTATTAATGGCGATAATTTATTCATTTTAGGAGCGGGGGACTCCGTAACAAATTCATTTTGGGCTAAGTGAGCCACGCAACTCTTACGCCCTTGTGTCTCTAACACCACCGGCGGGATTCTCCTCCAGAATGGGGGATTTAAATATTTATCGCGTTATCATAGATTGACGAGGGGTATTAGGAAACCATTCAAGGACCCGCTGTTATTTGTTCAGCAGCCATAATGTGTTTTAGGTTGAATTGAAGTTTCTATTTTCTTGTCACAGAAAACATAATATATGTCGCTGTTAGAGTCAATGCAACTATGAATAGGTAGGTAGTACATTTTAGAGGTTTCATTGCTCTACGTTGTCTGCAGCTTGACTTTCAGTTTAAAAGAATGTTTAATGAATAAAATGAATAGAACACTAATAACGATTTTCGAATCAACACCTGCTAACACTCAAGAAATCTAGCGCCTAGCGTCAAGTGCCTCGAACGGCCTGATAAACCATCTGAATGGCTCCCTTGAGTCCAGTGCCGCAGGTTAAAATTTAAAGTTACGTTAAAATAACTAATTCTGAATTGAATCGCGGATTCCACATTCATGTTTTGCATGATAACCGTCAAAGATGTCCAGACAGGTAACGTCATCGCGTCATTGTTTGACAAGCCAAGAAACAGATGATGAATCATCGACTCTGAATGCGATGGTGGTCGCGTTTTTGTAGTTTATTCAGAGGTTTCATTGCATTACGACCTTAAAGTTTGTTTTTTTCAATACGTAGTCCACAGCTCGACTTCCAGTTCCATAACTCGTCTCACTCCCTACAGAATCTGCACTGCTAGAGCCATTTTCTTGAGTTGTTTCCTGTAACACCAGTGTCTTTTGAAAAATCCAGTGAGGTGGTGTAGTTCTTACCAAATTCCATCATTGCTACGACGGGGTAACATGACATATAATAAGAAAAATTTGTGTGGTTCTATTGAATCTTCATTTCAAAACGGACACTGTGGAAACCACTTCCGAAGAAAGTTTCTTGGTCAAGATCCCCATTTATTGTGCGAACTATGTTGATGCTGCTAAAGCTATAAATGAACTACGCATTCATGTAGGAATTTTACTGGGCTTAGGGAAATTACTAGGCAACAGGCAATTTAAAAGAATGTTTAATGAATAGAAGTAAAAAACACTAACAACTCGAGATTTCAGTCACTGAACGCACTTAAATGAATATTTTCGTCTAATGAATTCGTCTCATGAATCTTGTTAAACGAACTCTGAATTAGCCTCCGTCTATTTCGCTAAGTCTGCGATTTGCGTCCCAATATTTCTTCTTACGTCTTATTTTTCCGACTAGTGTCCGTCTAATCACTTAGTAGAAACTTTCGTCTAATCGGTTCATTTGAACTGCGTTCTGACCGACTCCCCAAATCATCTAATCCACTGTCCCTATTTTTCTCGAAGTACCCCTTGACCTCTTTTTCCCGCTAGACCTAAGAATCATCAAGTTATTGCATTTCCATGATTCTCGACTTTTTCGAATCAACACCTGCTAACACTCACGAAATCTAGCGCCTAGCGTCAAATGCCTCGAACGGCCTGATGAACCATCTGAATGGCTCACTTGAGTCCAGTGCCGCAGATTAAAATTTGAAATAACGCGGATTCCACATTCATGTTTTGCATGATAACCGACAAAGATGTCCGGACGAGAAACGTCATCGCGTCATTGTCTGACAAGCCAAAAAACGGGTGATGAATCATCGACTCTGAATTTGATGGTGGTCGTGTTTTTATAGTATACTTTAGATGTTTCATTGCACTACAACCTTAAAGTATGTTTTTGCCAATACCTAGTCCACAGCTCGACTTTCAGTTCCATGACTCGTCCTACTCCCTACAGAATCTGCACTGCTAGAGCAATTTTCCTGAAGTGTTTTCTTGTAACAGCAGTGTCTTCTAAAGAATCCAGTGAGGAGGTGTAGCTCCTTCCAAATTCCATCATTGCTTCGACGGGGTACCATGACATTTAATAAGAAAAATTTGTGTGGTCCTAATGAATTTTCATTCGAAAACTGACACTGGAAACAACGAAGAAAGTTTCTTGGTCAAGATTCTCTAGCTCTACTGTGCTTCGGACTATGTTGATGCTGCTAAAGCTATTAATGAATTACCCATTCATGTAGGAATTTAAGTGGGCCTAGGGAAAATACTAGGCAACAGGTGATTTGAAAGAATGTTTAATGAATAGAAGTGAAAACACTAACAACGAAGAACTCGAGATTTCAGTCACTAAACGCATTTCAATGAATATTTCCGTCTAATGAATTCTTCCTATAAATCTTGTTGAACGAACTCTGAACTAGATCTCATCTTTTTCGCTAAGTCTGCTATTTGCGTCCCAATATTTCGTCTTACGTCCAATTTTTCCGACAAGTGTCCGTCTAATCACTTAGTCGAAAATTTCGTCTAATCGGTTCTTCTGAACGTCTAATTGATTGTCAATGTTCTGACCGACTCCCCAAATCATCTAATACACTGTCCCTATTTTTCTATGGTCTCTTTTCCCCGCTAGACCTAGGAAACCTCAAGTTATTGCATTTCCATGATTCTCGACTTTTTGGAATCAACACCTGCTAACACTCAAAAAATCTAGCGTCTAGCGCCAAGTGCCTCGAACGGCCTGATAAACCATCTGAATGGCTCACTTGAGTCCAGTGCCGCAGGTTAAAATTCAAAACTACTTTAAACTAACTAATTCTAAATGAAATCGCGAATTCCACATTCATGTTTCGCATGATAACCGCCAAAGATGTCCGGACGAGTAACGTCATCGCGTCATTGTCTGACAAGCCAAGAAATGGATGATGAATCATTGACTCTGAATTCGATGGTGGTCGTTTTTTTTTTGTTCGGAGAGAGGTAAACACCTGTGATTCAAAATGATCATGTTTTGAGCAATTCCAAACCGAATGAACCCATCAATCAGAATTGAGGAAGGCACTTGCTTCTTTCATGAACGTTCCCGGATACAATTGGACCATCACAAAGGCCTCCATTTTTACGAACGCATTTGTAAACGGCAATTAGCAATGATTTCCACCGGATCCAGCTACAAACGAACGTGCGGAAGGGCCTTAACGAGGTGAATACATACAGACGTTTGTTCTGTCGAAATTCCGTATCGGATGATGATTTCAATGCACAAACTTCAGGTGGCGGATCCAACGCAGCTTTTATCGTCGCTGAATAACGCGATGCTTTCGGCGTTTCGTTCCATTCGATTAATTAATCATTAGGCATTGTTCTTTTGTGATGGCGAGGCGTCGCGTAGATGATGGCTTCCCCAGTGCTTATGATAATTATTTGAGTAATATGTAGGATGGGTTTCATGCGAAGGAAGAGCGACGTGAATTGAGGATGTTTCCCTGGGTGAAAGATGGCATTTAGCAGGTGTTCATAAAGCGCCGAAGAAATTCGTAGCACTTGAAAGTTATTTCATTTCATTTGACAGCAGAAATATTAAATATGATTCATTCAAAAGTGAATGAACGATGCTGTTTACTTCCTCTAATGCTCACTTGCACCGTCAAATATAAGTCTGACTTACGTGCAACTTAGATTTGAAGTTAGGTTTGAGACGTCGTTTCTCTTGCACCTACCTCTATTTAAGCGCCTCATGAGTTATAACTATTTTAAGCTGCGAATATTCATTGCTTGAGCAAGACTCTAGCCCGTCTCGAATATTCATAACAACAAAAACTTCAATTTTGAAGTGTTGTTTTTGGTTGAGTGAATTTAATAATTATTATGGATAGAAACTTTATTGAATGGAATTGATGATCTATATGAGGATGATTTCGACATATTAAATATCATTGATTTTGGCTTTCCTAGAAGTCTAGAATTTAATAGGGCCGATCACTACCATAATATGGACGAATTCGCATGTTTTCGGCGAATTCGGTTGACTAAAAACACTAGTCTGCAACTGCTGAGAATAATTGAGGATGATTCAGAATTGCCAAGTGATATGTAAGTACATATCTTATGTATAGTGATGTCAAACCTCAAAGAAGAGAGTTTGAACCTTGATGATTGTAGGAATCAAAGTGTAACACCGAAGATTTAACTCCTTACGTGCCTGTGATTCTCAGCAGGACATTTATTGGCTGTAGCCGATTTCATGAAAATCCATGAATCTACAGTACCCAATTTTACCAAATTGCTGAATTTCCTCCTGTTATTGGAGCAATTGATTGTACCCATATGATTATTTATTCTGCAGGTACTATTCACTCTTGTGAATGTGAAAAGTATGATATTCCACTGGTGGAGAATTATGTTATTCAAGTAAAGAATAAAGAATCATTTGCTTCAAAAAAAAAAATATGTTGCACTGTGCCTGTTCACCAGCGGCCCAAAGTATATGTCGTTCTGTGAATCATAATACTGAAAAGGTAAATGCATAGACAAAATATCTTGTTTGTCTTTGAATTTGCGTGTTCTTCTAACTTCGCTGTGCTTAGTGGCGACATGAAGCCATATGGTCTTGTCCTTGTTCTACGTCAAAACGAACAAATTCACTGATTTATACAGTGTTGCCAGATTTGGCATTGCCCAGCGCGTTCTTAACAAAGTCGTTTCTTTTACATATGCGGTATTATATTTAGATATGATCCGCTAAGGCAGGAAAAAATCTGACACAAAATTTAAGGGCTCCTTAGATGAGTCTGGTCTTAACCAGAAAACGGGGCGAGTGGGCATAAAATGACAATATTATTACCCAAGCGGTATAACCTATCGTAGTAAAAATGCATCTACAAAATTTCATCCTTCCTAAGTACATTATGCAAAAAAATTAACGCACATTATGGAAATCTCAAATTTATTATACAACTGAAGGTGTTCTCAATAATAAATATTTTTAACAGAATTATGCATGCATATGTTATCCACTTACAACGTTTTTCTACAATACAGATGTTTTTTCCCAGCAGGAATAAAAAAAGATGATATCATAAGATTTTGAATGTATTGGCTCTATCTGAAATCAGCTGTTCTCGATCAATTCTAGTGATGAATAGTTTTTCTTTCGTTTGATTTTCTACACTCGATCGCTATGCAACGCAATTTGACCCAAGAGGAATGTGTCCAAGCGGTAGTTTTACGAGAAGAAGGGTGGATATACACAAGAATTGCAGAAAGATTTGGAGTTTCCCATACGAGTGTGTCCAGAATGTTGAACGATTTCTGTTAAAGAAATAAAGGCCTTATTATTATTATTATTATTATTATTATTATTCAGGGAGACAGGTATGAATGTCCGAAGACCAGAACAGGGTAGACCACGGCAACCGCTCGCCTCCTTCAAAATCAGCTTGAGTAAACTCATGGGGTGCAAATTAGCACGCAGACAAAATGAGAAATCGCCTCAGACTTAAGGCCTCGTGTCGCGGCAAGAGGCCGAGCTCTTATCCCAGCCCATAGAAGGCCGCGTTTGGATTTTGCGAAAAAGCATTGGACCGATTCCCCTCACAGATGAGTCTAGATTCTGCCTCTAACATTGTGATCGACGTTCCCTTGTATACAGACGTCCACATGAAAGTAATGCGCAGTGCAATATCCTAAATACTACTGGTTTCGAGGTACGATCGATTATGGTATGGGGTGGAATATCTTTGACTGCTCGCACAGACCTAGTGGTCGTTGATAATGGAACTATGAATGCTGATAAGTATATAAGGAATATTCTTGAAGAGCATGTAGTACCATTTTTCCCATACATTGGTGAAAATTTCATTTTTAAGAACGATAATACCAGACCCCATCGTGCGCGCATCGTTCAGGAGTACCTTGAAGAGGTTGAAGTCCAGATCTCAATCCGATTGCGCAGGTTTTGGACAACCTCAATAGAAGGCTGAGAAGTTCAGAAAATCATCCATCTACTCTTAATGACTTAGGAATCCAACTCCTAGAAATCTGTGGGAAGGATAAGATCAGAACATTTTGAGATCACTCATTTTGAGTATGAACCGTCGTTGCCGAGCTGTAATTAACGCAAGGGGTGAAAATACCAAGTATTAAATTACTTATCAGCATTTCAGTATTTTGAAAATTTTTCATTTCTCTTCTTTCACATAAGATTCGGTTAAATCCTGAATTTTGCTTCCATTTAATGTGTCTGTTCTGTTCAAAATCTTCCAGAGAGAACATAAATAATAAGTTATAAAATCAATGTAGAGTTTACTTTCATCAAAATTTCGACTTTCAGAATTTGCGTCAATTTTTTCGCGCAGTGTATATTTCAAATGAAGTGTCACGACGAGATATTACTGACAATTTCCCATCGGAACAATCCAACTGTATCCAACCAAAAACAGAATTAATCTGCGGGACCTCAAGAGACCTCGACAGATCTCAATGCAGTCCAATCTCAATTCTTCCCCGCTACCTCATTCATTCAACCGCAGGTCTCATTTTCCATTACGCAAAGTGCCGTTCTGCATCGACGTCCATCGCATTATTTTAATAGCCTCCCCGCTCACCTGTCCGTTCCTGGATTAATGGCGGCACTGCTGCTAGCGCCAAAATGGAAAATGGATCTCCGCCGATATGGAAAACCGATTTCGCACACACTCGACCGCAAGTCATACACAGTGTAAATGTAGCCGTCGAGAATGAGCAGGGGGACGTGCGAGCAGAAATTGTCGCGATTGGGAACGGGCCCCGATTTAGTGCCTGTTCGGCTTGGCAGAATGTTAATCAGGCCGAGAGGAAAGCTAGGGAATGGACGGATTGGAGCCCACAATTTCGGAGATATTTGAAAATTATTCTCTGTGGTATCAACGGAAATTCTGTCACCCCTTTATGTGATAGCTAAGGAGTTTAAAAAGTGTTTCTCTATTTCAGTATCGTAATGAGTTCATTACAGTACTAAAAGTAGTGCTGTAATGAAACTCATTACAGCATTGTTTTCAGTTATATTTTTCGTTTTATGATTGTCAGTACTGACCTCCGATTGAATCAACTTTCGAATCAAATCAATTCAAATTCCGTGATCTGTCAAATTTCGTATGTCACACCAACTGCCAAGATACAAAACAAAAGTCACTAATCTGAATTTTCATTTGAATTTCGAGAGTTTTCACAAAAATTGACTGAAATAAAGAAAATACCGTCTGATATTCGTTGCAGAAGGCAATTCCAACACTCATGCTATCGAAACTTCGCATTCGTGTTGGAATAGGAGCTCATTCTGCAACTTGTTTTAGAATATACTATTCTCTATTTCAGTATCGTAATGAGTTCATTACAGTACTAAAAGTAGTGCTGTAATGAAACTCATTACAGCATTGTTTTCAGTTATATTTTTCGTTTTATGGTTGTCAGTACTGACCTCCGATCGAATCAAGTTTCGAATCAAATCAATTCAAATTCCGTAATCTGTCAAATTTCGTAAGTCACACCAACTGTCAAGACACAATACGAAAGTCACTAATCTGAATTTTTGTTTGAAAATCAGGAGTATTTTACAAAACTTGACTCAAATAGAGAAAATATTGTCTAAAACTCGTGGCAGAACGCAATTCCAACACTCATGCTTTCGAAAACTCGCTCCTTCGTCGCTCGTTTTCGAATTTCGCATTCGTTTTCTAACAGGTGCCCATTCTGCAACTTGTTTTAGAATATACTATTCTCTATTTCAGTATCATAATGAGTTCATTACAGTACTGAAGGTAGTGATGTAATGAAACTCATTACAGCATTGTTTCCAGTTATTTTTCTCGTTTTGTGGTTGTCGGTACTGACCTAAGATCCTCTTAAATCAAATTCCGCAATCTGTCAAATTTCGTAGTCAGCCCCAACTGCCAAAATAAAATGCAAAATTCACTAATCTGAATTTTTATTTGAATTTCGAGAGTATTTCACAAAATATTTTTTCCGAATCCCCTGTAGTTATTGGCAAAAACTCAAAAACTTCCCGAGGTATGGTTGCTATTCATAAAATAACCGCATGAAATAAGAGCAACGTGGTCTTCGGACAAAATGGCGGGGTGGAGAATTTTTGTTAAACATACACAAGATTTTGTTTCACCCTGAAGCTTTGATTCTGATCAATCTTGAAGAAGCTGCAAGAAATGATTCGATAGTCGATGTAAAGAGCTTTCAAAATCTGGGCTTCTATCTTAAATGCGTTCAGTATTTTAGAAATTATGAGAAGTTGAAGTTGATGCCAAATTTCACTATTAACGTTCCGAGTGACGAGCAGTTTATATTTGTTTGCAATTTAAGTCGTTATCGCTAACTCATGTTGAGCAGTTCAGTTCCTTATCGCCACGACAGTAAGCCCGGAAAACTATATTGATGCCATGTTATCCGATCGTGAAAGCCTTAAGGTGGTTTTCACCAAACTTAGATTGCCCAATCAAGACTGTCAAGTTGATTAGAGAATCCGAGATTCGATGATATTTCAAATCAAGAGATTCAACTGGTTCGAATTCACGTCATTTTTTCCTAAAGAACAAGCAGAGTTTTTCAAAATCCAGCTTGAACCTATTTATTACTCAATTTTCATTTAACCACATTCACACTGAGTTGCAGGAACGTCCATTAAAATTTAATGCCGCCTTAATTCTCCCTTAAACGGAATATCTGTAGACGGTAGGCATGGATACTCCGTTTAATGGAGAATTGAGGCAGCATTAAATTTAATGGACGTTCCTGCAACTCAGGATTAGAGTCTCGTTCCATAAGTATTTGGTCCTATTAACTGGGTTTCCTAGGTTTTTTCTTCTTGAGATCTTTCCATGGCCCTGAAATGGCCCAGCCCTTCTCTAGTTCACTTTCTACCAACTCCATAAAATGGGTCTTTCATTCAAATTTATGCAAGTTGAAAAGACTTTGGTAACGAATTGGCGAATGCGCTGGTCATTTATTATTTTTCATTAATTTCCTTATGTTTCGCGCAATTTACTCGATTTTTCCTCTCGTAAAAATCTTCTCTCAATAATAAAGAGTAAAACAGATGAAGAAATTACAAAATTGATCCAGCCGTTCAAGCGTGATGCTATTCCAACGCAAGTTGTTTTGTGTTATGTTATTAGTTATGTGCCATCCATCCTTTCATCGTGGAAAAAAAGATGTTATTATTATTCCTATTATTATTAGATATTGACATGAGTAGAGGTAAACCTATAAACCCAAAAATTATAGAAAAAATCACAAAATAAAATTGAGGGAGAATTCGAGAAGCTATACAAGAAAAGAAGAAAATATTCATATCACCACACAGTCACGAACAACTTCACACAATGTCGTTGCTAGTTATTTTTTTCAAATGAAATGAATAAATGGTGCCTTGTTATTCCCTAGAACCAGAGAAATCTGACATCCATATATAGATAATTGGTTGCAAATATTGATCATTTGGACTTTACCCAACCCTATATACTTTCAAGAATCCCCTGTTGTAGACGGTCAGATACTCCGCTCGCCACCCCAATAACTCCTAGAGGACAAGGGTCGGAAACTGCATCATCTCCAACCGCCCCCATTTCATTTTCCGGAAGAACCCCCGGAGGATGGAATAAAACTCCGATAAACAATTTGGAGGATCAACTCTCCCCCTCCCCGAGGTCCGCCGCGATAATCCGCCGGAAGTTTGATTGTTATCCCGGACCGGAAGGGAGATGGGAGGATCGGACTTAATTGATTCCTAGTGCTAACCGTCCCGTTGGGGGAATCCGATTCGATTCATCGGAGCTCGAACAATGATAGATATCTTGAATGGGCAAATTTATACTTCCGGAAGTCGCCATCTTGATAGACCTTTTGTCACTCGTTATTTCTTCATGTCTTTCGAAAGAAGCTGTTCTAACCTAACTCCTTCACAGCTCAGCTTTCAATTCAGAGATCAGTTAAATCCAATATCTGGGAAGGCTTCAGCAAATTTCACAAATTTTTCGACCAAGGCATTGTTTCCTTTGGCTTATAATGGAAAAGCATTCAATGAGTGGGTGAAAATGACTTTCTTCCTCCTCCCCACAGAATCTACACTCATCAGTATCCAATGAGCCTATTCTCAAAATGCTTTTTGAGGCGACAATGCCTCTTAAGAAAGCCGATGAGGAGGTAGTTGCATCTTGTAATTTCAAAGTTTCGAAGGAAATTTTTGGAGGGATACATCCCTGAGGGATTCCGCCAGAGTGTTATCTTTTTGGCTTTCTTCTTCTCCATTAACTCCTTCTTATGGATACATTTTACTATAACACAGAAAGGTTCAGGGCTTCCGAGTACCCTCTCTAAATAAAAATTCTGAACGTCCCTTAGTCCACATCAGATTATGACAAGGAATTGAACGCAATTTTCAAAATAGCCGAATCTAATCAATTCCTTAGATCTCATATTGACCATTTTTTAAGATCTATAAAGAAAAAATACTTATTAAAAAGATTTACCCCATATCTCAGTAAAACAAAACTTTATTGCGATCCCATTCCTTGAGGGTCTCAATACAAAAAAATTCAACTTATTAAGGTATACTCAAAAAAAACAGAAAACATTAGAGAGTAATAGTATATTCTAAAACAAGTTGCAGAATGAGCTCATATTCCAACACGAATGCGAAGTTTTCGATAGCATGAGTGTTGAAATTGCCTTCTGCAACGAGTAGTAGACGATATTTTCTCTATTTCAGTCAAGTTTAGTGAAATACTCACGAAATTCAAATAAAAATTCAGGTTAGTGACTTTTATTTTCATCTTGGCACTTTTTGTGACTTACGAAATTTGACAGATTACGGAATTCGAATTGATTTGATTCGAAACTTGGTTCGATCGGAGATCAGTGATGACAACTACAAAATGAAAAATAACTCTGAAACAGTGCTGTAATGAGTTTCATTGCGATACTGAAATAGAGAAAAGATAAACCAAACTCAGCATTAAGGGAACATTTGATAATGAGCAAACAAAAAACTACGATTAAGAATTTATCATTGATACACAAATATAATTATTTAAAAAAACTACATTTTTCAGAACATTTTAAAATTCTCAAATATTGGAACACCGATCACTTGTTAAATGACAATTCGGACTTTCCAGAAAGATTTTTATTTAAATTTTCATAACCAAAACAAACTAGGACAAATTTTTATAATTTTAATGTTATTGATTCCTGTGTTCCCCACTGTATTAGACGCTCCTGACAATCAAGTTAGCGTTCACCCCGTTTCATGGTTAGATTTCTGCTCTTTCTGCCTCTCAATTCAACCCTGGTTATTTGGCTTTTGTTTTCGGAATATTGGAAACAATATCTAATAGTCCAGATTTGATGATTGTTAGCATCCAAAAACATTGATGTGATTATTTCACATCCCTACGCTCCTTAAGTTAGATTAGGTTAGTTCGAACACTCCCTCCAGGTCGAATTCAATTTTTTTTTCAATTTGAGTATAATGGGACCATTTTCAGGAAAATAATTCAAACATCGACCTCATCCCAAATTCTGTGTTCCCGAGAAATCAGTGCAGCCAATGCACCCCGAACAAATTTCCCACTACCGTCATATAAACGTTATAAACAGAAGTAACAACGAGAATTATCGCCCAAAATATCGTTATTTAGGCAATCGAGGACTGGTCAATTTGCCGCAGGCCGGACTAAGTGCATAACCGGATTATTATCGCTGCCAACATAATGGAATTTGAATCATATTATGCTGGGAGTAGGTTACATAAGGATATGTTAGGTAAGTTTAAACACCCCATCCTGGCCGAATTAAAGTCTTTTCTTTTCAATTTGAGTATAATGAGGCCATTTTCAGGAAAATAATTCAAACATCAACCTCATCACAGGTTCTGTGTTCCCGAGAAATCAGTGCTGCCAATGCACCCCGAACAAATTTCCCACTACCATCATATAAACGTTTATAAACAGAAGTAACAACGAGAATTATCGCCCAAAATATCGTTATTTAGGCAATCGAGGACTGGTCAATTTGCCGCAGGCCGGACCAAGTGCATAACCGGATTATTATCGCTGCCAACATAATGGAATTCGAATCATATCCTGCCGGGGGTAGGTTCCGCAGTCCTGCACTTCGTGCACAAAGCCCAACACGACTGACGCCAATTTATCATCGGCGAACCGAAATAATTGAAGTCGTTAAAGCGGGCCGTTTTCAATTATTGCTTTTCTATGTAGCCAAATCAGCAGGCGACGCGGCCGAAATCGGGGACTTGCATAAATTATGGCTTATCGGCAGTTTAGGCGTCCTGATTGGATCATCGAGTTCCCTGTCGTAACGAGCGTTTCGAATTTCTGTGATCGCGTCGCCGGGACCTGATAAATTTTTTATGGGGTCGTAGAAGGTCGCCATTAAAGGTTACCTTAAGTTGATGCCTTCGGTAATTTGACAAATTGGTTCTTCTTCATTTAAACATAATTTCAATCCTAGTCAAACTTGATTCCTCTCTTAATTTCAAACGCCCATCGATTGTTTGAAGCTTAAAACTCGAGATAACATCCGTCAGAAACTAGCTGGTCCTTCATGGAATGCTGATGCAACAACTACTAACAGCGCTAGCCTTGGTTGTTTTTGCTGCAGCATATTGTTCTAAAAAATTGGTTTATTTTCTGCTTTTGTCTTTTTTCATTCTCAGATTAAGAATTGCGAATCCTTTTGTGAATAATCTGTTTATCTGAGCCCATCGACGGATAACATGAAGATGTTTTCTTAGATCACGATGATGTGCTTCAAGATTTTCCTGATATTTAATATTTTAAGTATTTTTTTCACGGGCAGGGTAAGGATTTTTTTCAGCTGAGGTTTTTTCCCCTTTCCTCATCTAATTATACTGCAAACCTGTATGGTTTTCCTGTGTTGCAGCAACCTTAGCTAGGTAGCTTTTTGTTTTAAAATGTATTGTATTATTTTTTTATATGAAGGTGGTCTCTGAAAATTCTTGTTTTTTCGTCAAATTTTTCAATCAATATGAATAAGAGAGACAAGGAAATTTGGCAATCTGAATAGAATGCATTTAACTTTTTCAACAAAGATCAAATTGCTGATCCTTTCCAGAAGAATATTGTCTGTTCTAAATCGTATCAGACGTTGTAACAGCTCTTTTCAAATGGAATTCTGTTGAGAGCCCTAGTTGTTAGTATGGGGAAGTTGGGGAGACAATATAAAAAATTATGAATAGTTTTCCTTCAAATTTCAAGTTGATTTCGAGGCTAAAATACAAAAAGTGAGGAATGCATTTCTGAAATGGGTGGTTAATTCGAAAACAATTCAATTTATTGTAAATAATAACGTAGTTATTGGTCCAAATATTCAGGCTGAGTCACAAAAATTTGAGTCAATAAATTGATTTTTTGCGGAAAAAGAAGAAAGAACTTCTTTTTGAATCAGAGCCATATTCCCAGTCTCATTATTGCTGCTATATTTTCTTGCTTTACAGTGCTACATATACTCCATTCAATTTTATAGAATCACATAGGAGTTCATAGTATCGTTTTCAGGAGTTGGTGCACATGATGACAAATCAGTGCCCACAGAGAAAATATCGTTAATGACAAAATGACGTTGCCAGTTTGTTTCTTTGTTTACATATTGTTCGAAACCGAAATATTACAAATAACTAGAAAATAAATCCTTTCTATCAATTCATATAAACGTTAATTATTTTCGTCCATCTCTATGTACATATAAATAGGAGTTTCTGGAGAAGTAGAAAACTGAAAGAGACACACTCTGGCAGAATCTCCCAGGGTTGTATCACTCCAAAAAGTTCCTTCGGAATTTTGAAACTGCAAGATCGAAAAATTTTTGGATCTTAGTAAGAACCTACTACACCTCCTCACTAGCTTTCTTACAGGGCATTGTCGCCTCAGAAAGCACTTGCTGAGAATGGGCGTATCGGACACTGATGAGTGTAGATTCTGTGGGGAGGAGGGAGAAACTCCTATTCACCTAGTCACAGAATGCTTTGGCATTGTAAAACAAAAGAAACAATGATTTGGTCAAGAGACCTGTAAGAGTGGGGAATTAACCTCACTGAAGCCTTCCGAGATGGTGGATTTCATAAGATCTCTGGGACTGGAAGGCTAGCTGTAAAGCTCTGTCAGAGGGCACAATAGACCATCAGGTCGCAGTGGACTGTAACCCCTTTTAAACTATTAACTACTAACTACTATCTATCTATTCATCAGTAGGAATTCGACAATCAAGGTTTACAAAATCGAGTTGAACGAATTGCGGAGGAAACAAAAAACCAAGTAGATTGCTGGACAATCTTCTCGTTCAAGTCCTGAACTGTTGTGTCGCTCATATAACGTCGGGATCATGCGGAAAAACGTAGCGGGGCCATTGTGCGAAAATTGCATCATCGCTCCCCATCCGCAAAAAGCCGTATTCCCGCAGGCAAGCTCCGAAACAAAAGTACCTCATTTCCCATAATTAATTTCGGCGTTGATATGGACGCAAGGAGTCATCAGTGGCAATCAAGTCAACATTGGACGGTCCATTGAGGGGTCACCAGAACTAATTGAGGGCCGTCCGTTACCAGACCGCACTAGGATCATTAGATACAGGTTTATCCTTTCTGCGAAATCCAATTCTGGACGCCACGCCTTGATTGAGACGGGAATACGAATGTGGAGTCCCGCCGGACATCCCTGGAATATGCAGGAGGTGGAGGTGGGCATCTGTGGAATTCCGACAGAATTCGTGACATTGGTTGATACTCTCGTCAGGCATGCCATGACATTTTAAAGCTCTATTTACACACGTTACCCAAAGTCAATTTTCAACCAACGTCAATTCAACTTTAGAAGTCTGCCAATTTTCGTAACAGTCACACCCACTACTAAGATGTAATACACTGCGCAAAAAAATTAACGCACATTCTGTAAATTCCAATTTTAAGGAAAGTCTACTCCACATTGACTTTTCAACTTATTTTCCATGTTTTCTCGGGAAGGTTTTGAACGAAACAAGACACATTAAATGAAAGAAAAATTCAGGATTTCACTGAATCTTATGTGAAAAAGAGAAATTAACAATTTTCAAAATACTGAAATGCTGATTAGTGATTTAATACTTGGTATTTCCACCCTTGCGTTAATTACAGCTCGGCAACGACGGTTCATACTAAAAATGAGTGATCTTAAAATGTTCTGATCTAATCCTTCGCAGATTTCTCCGAGTTGGATTCCTAAGTCATTAAGAGTAGCTGGATGATTTTCTGAACTTCTCAGCCCTTTACTGAGGTTGTCCCAAACCTGATCAATCGGATTGAGATCTGGACTTCAACCTCTTCAAGGTACTCCGGTACGATGGGCGCACGATGGGGTCTGGCATTATCGTCCATAAAAATGAAATTTTTACCAATGTATGGCGCAAATGGCACTACATGCTCTTCAGGAATGTTCTTTTTATACTTATCAGCTTTCACAGCTCCATTATCAACGACCACCAGGTCTGTGCGAGCAGTCAAAGATATTCCACCCCATACCATAATCGATCCTACCTCGAAACCAGTAGTATTCAGGAAATTGCACTGCGCATATCTTTCATGTGGACGTCTGAATACAAGGGAACGTCGATCACAATGGTGGAGGCAGAATCTAGAGTCATCTGTGAAGAGAACTCTTTCCCAATCGGCCTCTTCCCAATGGATATGCTCTCTCGCAAAATCCAAACGCGCCCTTCGATGGGCTGGGGTAAGAGCTGGGCCTCTTGCCGCGACACGAGGCCTTGAATCATATTCTCTGAGGCGATTTCTTATTGCCTGAGTTCTAATTTGCACCCCATGAGTTTGTTCAAGCTGATTTTGAAGGAGGTTGCAAGCCGTTGTCTCAACGAAGAAACTCTCAAGTAACTCTCAGAAGGCAGTTCGAACACTCATAATTTCGTCGCTCGTTTTTGGATTTTTTTGGTAAAGGAGCCCATTCTGAAATTTGTTTTGAAATAACTTATTACATATTCAAATGCTCATATCTTCTTTTTCCCTTTTGCCATTCTGATTTTCCTAATACTTTATGAAGTAACCTGTCCAGATATTTCGACATTTTCAGTGGAGTTCATGCCTAAACCCAAATAATATCCAAGTTTCAAGCTCCCATTTGAGTTATCGTCAATATTATAAGAAAATCGAGGACAAATATGGGTGATTTTGTCTAAGGCACCAGTTCTACGAAATTCAAAGCCATTTGAACGATTTACTCCTTGAGTTGAAATCTAGAAATAATATTCTGCAGAGGGCTGAAGGGTTTGGATCAATGGCCTCGAACACACTTATTTATTTTTTTTTCGACGCCCATTCAGATGATCTGCGTTTGAAGCTTAAAACTCGAAACAATATTCTTCAGAAACAAGCTGGTTCCTCATGGGGCGCTGATGCAAAAATACTTCGTACAGCTGCGCTAGCTTTGGTTTTTTCTGCTGCTGAATATTGTTGCCCTGTTTGGTTGAACAGTGGTCATATAAAAAAATTGATACCCAATGAATTTTTCTATGAGGATTATTACTACATCTACTCCTTGGTTACCAGTCCTCTAAAATATTGTACCCCCATATTCGCAGAGAGACAATAGCTTTGAATTTTGGAACTTATTTAATTCCTCCAAATTCATTTCCCATTCTCACCTATATTCCAGATGATAAGGTCCCCACATTAAAGTCGCGTAAACCTTTTTGGTCAAATTTTCTAATTGATTTCAATAGAAGCGACAAAGAAATTTGGCAATATGAATGGAATGTTTGGAAGTTTTTCAATAAAGATCTTATTACTGATCCTTCCATCAGAGTTCCTGGTTTTGACCTTCCCAGAGAATATTGCCTGTTCTAAATCGTATTAGAACAGGCCATGGACGATGCAACAGCATCGTAGTTGTAAATGTGGGGAAATGAGGAGACTATAAAACATCTAAAAATTGTTTTCCCATTTATAAATTTCATAATGGTTTCGAGGCTACACATGAAGAAACAAATTCATTTCTGAAATGGGTGGTCAATTTCAAAATAATTCAATATATTGTAAATAATTGGTTTCTTTTCTGCTTTTGTATTTTTTCATTGATTAAGAATTGCGAGTTGCTTTGTGAACAATATGCCCATAGACGAATAACACGAAGATGTTCTCTTGGATCACGCTGATGTCTTTCAAGATTCCCCTGATATTTAATATTTTTAGTATTTTTTTTTTTTTCCACGGGCAAGGCAAGGGTTTTTTTCAGATGAGGTTTTTCTCTTTCCTCTGTAACCCTCTTTCAAACTAAACTAAACAGAACACCATACAAATCTTCTCGCGCGTTTTTCTGATAACACACTGATAATGTGAAGAAACTTTTCGGGATATCAGAAGATGCTTCTTATCTCCACTGATCATTTATAGCTACTCTTCACCTCAAGTTCGATAACATTGTCTACACTGACGCACCTGCAAAACATTTCGAAACTTTGCAGTAAATAATCATCGTCTGTCAGAAATACCGCCATAAAACGATGATCCCAACACATAAACCGACCAGTCACTCCAAAACAAACCAAGTTATCTGTATTTATACGCTTTTATTGCACCTATTCATCAAAATAATCGCGAAAATTCGCGATATTTAAGAGGACCAAAATTCCCGATAAGAACCAGTGAAAATCGTTGGTTGCTCTCTCCGCCATGCCTCAGATCGAGATCCCGAACGGCATCTACCCAGGTAGAACGGTCAGCATCAAAGGCCACCTGGAGTGCGACTCCGGCGACTTCCAGATAAACTTCTTGAGGGGACCCGAAGGGACCCCTACGGGGACCGTCGGTTTCCACATGAACTTCAGGATGCACGAGGGCAGGGTTGCCACCAACTCCTTCAGAAACGGCCATTGGGAGCACGAGATCAGCCATCCGCACATTCCAGTCAAACGTTGCGGAAGGTTCAGAATTGACGTCAAATGCGAAGCTGATGGTTATGTTGTGTTCGTGAACGGCGAAGAGTTCTGCACGTTTCCTTTGAGGATGCCGTTCGAGGAGATCACCCATTTGTGCGTGTCGGGCGACGTTGGATTGGACGGATTATCCTGGTACTGAATGTCTTGATCAATTTCACATCTTTGTAGAATAAATTATTTTTTTCTTGTATCTTATATTTTTGTTTCACCGCCATATTTTCACTTCTTAAAGTTATTATTTGTCTATTCCTGTCATTCTAATTTAGTAAAGGGTTCTTACGTGACAGCCTTGTGCCTGACCATGAGATATTTCGCCATGAAGAACTTCCTCAATCATTTACTTTCTCAATCGCATGATGGATTGGAATGGAACAAGAATTCTAGTGACGAAACCTGATGGTTATAAAAGAAAAATCAAGGAGTCAGCTTGTATTTTGTCTGATGAGGCTAATAATTTCGCCAATTGTTCAGTAGGAATAGATCGAATTTTAATGGATTTATTGAAAAAAGAACTCTCAGGGAATTTCCAAATAAAATAACGATATCAACATCTAGTAATCAATATCAATCTATGTTCATCATATATTGACAAATGTCAATCCAAAAATCAAAATATTGTCACGAGTCTACGAAGTTGAATGAAAACTAGTAATTGTCTGACGAAGGAGTCTGATTCAGACTCCTCAACCTTACGCTTAAAAGTTCAAAGTGTTTTTTCTCTTTGTTCATTGTTAGGCAACAATTGTTTCTAATTTTTTCTTGTTTCAGAGACTGGGAGAGAAAACCCAAATCAAGTTTTCAGGAAAATTTACTTTCTCCATTGAATAATTGATTAGCTGGTATCTTACACAACTAGGGTTCTCAACCGAATTCCATCTGAAGAGAGCTCTCCATGACCTGTTTTTATACAATTCAAAACAGACTAGATCAGTGATTGGATCTTTGTTAAAAAATTTGCATACTTTCCATTCAGATTTTCAAATTTCTTTGTCTCTTTCATTTATATTGACTGAAATATCTTACAAAAATAGTTTACGTGTCTTCAATCTAGGTATGAGAAATGAATTTATAAAGGTATTATATTCTTTCCAAAAATACAAAGTTGTTGCTTCTCTGCGAATATGGGGAGGTACAATACTTCTCTCCGAAACGGTGATAAAACGATCCTTCGTCGCTTGATTTGAAAGTATGAAATTGCCTTCTGCAACGAGTAATAGACGATATTTGCTCTATTTCAGTCAAGTTTTGTGAAATATTCTCGAAATTCAGATTACTATCTTTTGTATTGTATCTTGGCAGTTGGTGTGACTTACGAAATTTTACAGATTACGGAATTTGAAATGATTCGATATGAAAATTGAGAGGATCTGAGGTCAGTAGTGACAACCTAACAACGAAAAATATAACTGAAAACAATACTGTAATGAGTTTCATTACAGCACCACTTGCAGTACTGTAATGAACTCATTACGAAAGTGAAATGGGGAAATTAAATATTATTGTGGATTTTCAACCGCTCTTATCTTTCCAATAGAGCAAAATCAGAAAAACTAGTATATACAAAAAGTGTTTCTTTTAATATCTCTCTATATCTCAAAAATAGACGGAGATTCGATCTTACGTCTACATTGTTGCAACACAACTGTAACATAAAATACGCGGAAAGACAAACTTTCAATTTACGATCGAACTCACTTAAAATGGGGATTGATTCAGATCTGGCATCGGCGTAGGTTTCTTTGAACGTCGATAAAACTCGGATATATTACCCCCGCTTTGCACGGAGCGAACTTCAAAACCGTAAATTCAGTTTAACGATAGTAGTTTCTACATGCGGTGAAATCCACTTTATTCTTCTTTTTAGATACGACCGAGGGTTATGAATGCATCCTAAGCGGCTCGGTAAATCGATATTCAGCCGATAATTCCTTCGCTACAATATTTTCATGGAAAAAGCATGCGGAAATTAAAGTGAGCATGGTTTTACTCTACGATGTGAAGGCGTTCGAATTCATGAAAATCGACAATGAAGTTTATGCATTATCACATTGTAGTCAAAAATTATAGAGTTAGAAAGATAGGAAACGCCCTTGTATCTGTGGTACTAAAATCCGACTACGATTTTTGGCTAGTTTCTTACTTGTGACACATAGATGACGCTGAAAACATTATTTAGTACAGAAAACTATTTTAATAGGCGCGAAATTCGAAACACATTTCTCATAAATTTTCATGTAATTGAATACTTTGTCGAGCTTTTAAAAAAATATCCTGATCGACAAAAAAAAGCAGGGCTTCGCTTTTTGATCAGGATGATCTTTTCTCCTGCGTAATGCTTTGAATCAAATGAAATACGCTTCTGGATTCTTTATATTTTTATTTGAAATGATTGTGTAAAATCAACTGCAATACAATAATTATGAAATTGAGTACATTTCAAAAATTTGTTCACATATTAGAGAATTATCGGAAGTAATTGCACAAGTGCATCAAAATTACCGATAATTTTGCATGACAGCGTGTTGTCAAAAAACTGCATGAGTTCATTTTCATGTTTGGAGAAAGAGCCCGACACCGAAGGTGGAGGGCTCTTTCTCCAAAAATGAAAATGACCGAATGCAGTTTTTCAAAGACAACACGCTGGAATGCAGAATTATCAGGTCATTTTGATGCACGAGTGTAATTCAGGGGAATATTTCCCGAAATTGCTATGGATACCAGCGGTGCAATTATCGCAGGGATCTTTCGCTCTCTACAATGCAATTATCGCTGTAATTTTCGATAATTGCATTCTATCAACATGAAGTTTTTGACAGGAGGGAAATATTCATAACAATTTCAAGAACTTATTGTGAATGAACACTCGATAAATCGAACATCGATAAGTCAAACAGTTGTTCTGGAACCGATTCATACATATCTTACCAGTGTATTTTAACCTCAATGAGTCTAGAGGGTCTAGTAGATGAGTCGAACTGCTGGAAGGGTCGTCAAGAGAACCACAACCTCTATAAGTCGTTCTTCTGACCACCCATGCCTCTATGAGTGGAACTTTTTGATCTAATGAATGAGACCGAAGAAAATTCGGTTCGCAAACAAATTATCCAGAACAATATATTTTTACCCTGAACCCTCTGTCCATTTGACAACACTGAAAATAAAAAGCAATGAACAAGACAATTACATGATACGAGTTTCAAAACTTACATTTCTATTCTCTTTGGTAATGAAAAGAATGCACATTCAAGATTATTATTTCTGCAATAAATCACCATGCATTTCAAATGTCAGCCAGTTTTTAACAAAAAATTTATAACAGAAAAACACACAAACCAAGATTATGGAGTGAGCTAGTTGGTACTCTTGTAGATTTCGAGTTATTTCAGTGGAAAATACGAGAGAAAATACAATCATCATTCAACAAAAATATTTATTCAAGTATTTGTTTCAAAAATGACAACAGCCTACTAATAATATATGCCAAATGGACCCTAATTAAATATTTTAACCATAGACCGATTACTTTTGAAAAACAGATGTCGCTGACATCACTGTAGTCGCTTCGTTTCCCATCTTTATACTCTATAATCTTTGATTGTAGTATGATAATTCGGGACGGAATTTCTTGACGAAACTGTTTTTCTATAGAACCAAATATTGTTGAAGATCAATAGCTCATAGTTGAACAATTTGAGTCAAATTCAGAACCTTTAAGTTTTTTATGCAAATTTTAGTATTAATACTTTCTGCAACGTGGAAGCTTTTTTTTTAACCTCCCTTGACTAAAAGAGTACAATTACAATTTATAATCTGTTAAATTCAAATACTGAGCGATTTCACAGAATATTTTTCCAATAACGTTCACTCTCCCCACTTGTTTATTCTTCTAAGTACCCCCTAAAATATTCGGCGATCACAATCCACTGAGGTCTTGTATTTAAAAAATCCCCATTCTCACTGCACGTTGAGAGATCAATCTTCGGCTATCAGATTCAGCAACAAGTAAGATCCGGGCCCCTCCATGTAAATTTTCCGTCAACCAGAAGCGGGAGGTACGAGAGAATAAATGTTCGGGAAATCCTGCGCTGGTTCGTATTTTCCACTTGGAAACCACAACGTGGCACGAACAACCCTCGAATTACCATTTTAAATCGAGCATCCGTCCGAACGCCTGTACGGAGAATGGAAAATGGTAAAGGGAAACCTATCAGATTCTTCTTGTAAAAGCATGCAAACGAAGCTACCGGCACCAGGAAGAATTCCAGGGGATTGGACCGGAAAACCTCGGAAAACTTTGTTATCGTTGGTTCTGAATGCTCGGTTCGTTTGGAGAAAGAATTGAGTAGGAGGTTTACGAGAATGGTACACGGGAAATGATGATGGAAAACTATAAGACACTTCTTACGAAACCTTTTTCAGATATGTTGGTAGGGGAATCAAGGAATAAAACTGAAATAAATTCTGAATAAGTTTTGTTTAATTCTTTCAAAGCAATTGAAGTGATATCGATCATGTTACTAGGAAGAGCAGAGACAGATATTTACGATTAATATCTGTAGGCCAGTCAAAATCGACAATTATAAAAACATGAAGTATCTCTGATTTTTCAGCAGGTTTTTAGGATTCATTAGAGCAATGTATACACAATTTTGCAACTCTCAGAAAGATGTAGAAAAATTTTGACACACAGAAAACCATGAAATTTTTGGACTTGTTTCAGATTTACTCTATATCTCTTGAGCCATCCATTTTTCGAAAAAACTATCATACAAGGTTATCAAGAGGATTAAAGTTCTGAGAAATTACGACTTAACAGAGCTCAGTAGATCAATTTTCACTGCCGAATTACGGCACTTTGAAAATAGGAGAGTTGTTAAATCATTAGTTTCAAATCATTTTGGACTGAGATTACATCGAAACCATTGATTTTATGGGTAGAGCTTGTGCATGGCTGTAAGCCATCTAATTAGCGTTTTTAAGAAAAAGAATAAAACGGTAAACAAAAAACAAAAATCTTTGCCTTTACGGAGGCCAACACCGAAAACATTTTTGAAACATAGATGAATTCAACCTCATGATAAAAGATCTCTGAGCCTGGGAATTGAAAATGGTATTCATTTCGATGATTACAATTTTGAATTCATCTATGTTTCAAAAACATCTAATTAGCTTTACAATGAGCTCAAAACGAGGACTATAAGCCCAATGGATCTCTCAAAATCTTAAAAAACCCATACAGGAAAAAATCGAATTTCTTTAGAAATGATTGATAATCTTGATAACAATAATGTCAATATTAGTGTATGATTTTTAATAAATGTATGCAACAACTGGCTTATTTTCAAAGTGCCGTAATTCGGCAATGAATTGACCTACAGAGCTCCAGTTGGGCTCTATGGGTCGGTTTCACAAAACTTTAATTGTGCGATTAAAAAACCTTACGTGAATTCGAACCAATCGAATCACTCATTTTGAAATTCCAACGAATCGCGGTGGCTCCAATTAATTTAACGGTACAAACAAAGTTTTGTGAAACCGACCCTATCTGTCACAAATTTAATGCTCTTGAAAACAGCATAATTTTTTGTCAAAAAGTGAATGGATCAGGAGATATATAGCAGAATCTAAAAATTTCGTGGTTTTTGGTGTGTTAAAATTTTTCCGCGACTTTTTGAACTAGCCTTGGTTTTTCTCTACATCATTCTCTACATCTACGTCTGGAATGATACGGAATACTCTTCAAAATGCAGATGGGGTCCAAGTTTCCATCGAAACCATCAGACGACGTATGAGAGAGGTGAATCTAGGTTCTAGACGTCCATTAAGAGGAGTTCCATTAACACGTGACCATAATCGTCAAAGACTGGAATGGGCAAGGCAACATATCAATTGGAACGATCAATGGCGTAGTGTCATTTTCACTGATATGGTCGATTTTCAGATTCTCGAGGAATAAGGGCATACCCCATAATCGTCGCTATGTCCAAGAAATCCATCCATTCCGAGAGGGTAGTGTTATGGTATGGCCGGGATATGTTTCAACGGGCACACATATCTACACATTTGTCCTGGGAATATGACCGCCTTACACTATAGGAAGCATGTCATTGACGATGTTTTGCCAAATTTTCACGCTGCTACTCGTGAAACGTTTCAATTTCTGGACGATAACGCTAGACCGCACCGTGCAGCCATAGTTGAGAATACGCGTGAGGAGCTTGGTATTCCACATTTACAAATACCTCCGAACTCACCAGATTTGAATTGCATGGAACATGCATGGAAAATGCTCCAAAGAAAATTAGATAATCATCAACCTAACCCAGAATCCTTAAATGATCTGAGAGAGTTTTCTGCCCCGTTATCTGTGTAAACAAATTTTTAAAAAAATGTATCACATCGTCAGGACAAAAAAATGAACACTTAATAGTATAAGACTAGTACACGTAATCTATAACAAACAACATGTCTTAAATTCATTGATAAAATTCTTTGAGTTCATAGATGGTATTCTTCAGTAAAATATCTACGACTCTTCTTCTAAAGAGGCTTCGACTTTCACAAGTTTTCACTTCTGATGGCAGCTTGTTGAATAATTTGACACACTCGTGATTAGTACCATGCTGACTAGCTCCTACTCTGTGTTTGATTACCATCAATTCCTCTCTTTTGCGTGTGATGTAATCATGGTAATGATTATTTTTTAGATATTTACTTCTATTATCGAAGACGTAGAGGACGCAGGTAAGTATATACAGTGAACACACCGTGAGTATTCCCAGTTTTCTGAACAAATCCCTGCAGCTTTGTCTTCTATTGCACTTACATATGATTCTAATGCATTTCTTTTGTAGTTTCAGAACTTCTTGAATCCGAGAACATCCCCCCCAGACCAGAATTCCGCACGCCATTCTACTATGGAAACTGCATACATAATTTTCTCCAATGCGTTGAATTTTTACCGAAATTAATGAAATATTTTCATGAATATGTTTCGCGATTTTTGCATTTGAAAATATTCATTGGGAGAACTGTGTTCTCTCTCGTAAATTTGACAGATAATTAATAAATCTATGGCAGGAGGCCAACATGTAATCAATAAATATCACCATGAAAACTGTGCTGATTTCGTTCTAGAAGATGCTGCAGAATTATAATAAATAAAGTAAAATCTGCGAAGACGGTTTCTCTACAATCACTGAAGATAATCCTTATTTTTCGCGGAGATCGACTTGCGCCGTATTTAAAATACGAAAAGAAGGACCTCGCTAAGCCACGGTTTTCCGTTACTAAACTCATTTGCGAGCAGCCGAAATGAATATTGGATGCGAGATAAGACGCCAAAGAAATACATACGACGCTCTGTCGAAAGCGATTTTCGCGGAACAAATGTGACCCATCGATTTCAATTTGGAAAAGCGAAGATTCGGATCTTTAAAATTCGATGAAGGGGCTCCATCATCCCGCATCCCCGCACGGGATGTTATCTTCTTACCTTAGGGTGCTCCGAGATGGGCTTTGTGGGATCAACTGCTCGTAATATGTTCGTATGATACGCCCCAGAAAAGGGATTCGTTTGAGCGATAGGGATGCATATGCCAGTTTCGGGTTATTATTCCGACTCAGCATGTCATTAACCATTTTCCTGCAAGATATGGGATTTTTTTCTTGTCTTTTCAGGGTTGTTTACCAGGGTATTTACCATGTTAAACCACGATGAATCTTAGACTTGTACATACAGGGTTTTGATAAAGTATGGTTCATCGTTTCATGATACCATATGAACAATATAGAAAGAAATAAAAAATAAACTCAAAGTTGGTTGCTCCCGAGCTTATTTTCCAATCATGATGATCTTCAAACTCCTCATTGCAAGATAAAGAGCCTCTGATGAGGTTAGACTCATTGACATGTAATTATTCAAGGTAACACAAACGCTGAATTATTATTAAAAAAATGAATGCCAATTATATCTGAAACGTTCAAACTCGTGTTGTTTTCAGATGAATAGCAGGTCTTGACTCACCAAATTCCGTGATGTCATTTCTTCATTCTTTCACCAGGTAACATCGAAAAAATGAGAATATGAAAGATTGCCCACCGACCACACCTAGAGAGTCTGTTCTTGCTTGCTCACAAAATGAAAAATCTTCCCGAAAATTACAATTCCATATTTCGAACTCGCTAAATTTACCGGCATTCGTCTGAACAAATCAAAATGATCGATTCGTATAGGCTACCTACTATCTACACCTCTCCTATCACCGAAACATATGGGTATGCTGGAAAACATTTGTTACTAACAAAAAAACAAAACGTGATACACATCTGCGAAGAAATACACATATGGCAAAGTTGTTTGACTATTCTCGAATCTTCATTCTGATGGAATACTGCGATGTGGGGATTTTCAAAAAATGATTCATGACTATGAATTATCAATTTACTCTTCATATTATCGTGTGTGAATTACAGAAATGGGGGAGTAACACTACAAACATTAATTTTACAAACGAAAAATTCCTGTACATAGAAGACTAAAAGCATCCAAAGTTCAATAAAGAGTATGTTCCATTCTCTACACATTTATTAGACAAACAAGTTCTGGAAATATTGTAGTAGGTATATCCTACCATAGAGACTTCTTGAAGAACAGCTGATAGTGAACTCTACTATGAAATTGACTTCTTTGATAGCCATGGAGAATCTGTATTTCTTGATCATCTAGATCTAGAGAATTGTTATTTAGACTGCAGCATGCGGAAGGGTATAAAAATTTCTCAGTTGCAGCTTGCAGCAGCATATGAATAAGACAAAGGTTTGGCTACATCCCTGTTCAAATGTGAAAAGATGTCCAAGCTTTATTCGATCCCAAAAGGATTAGAACAGATAATACAATTGAATCAGTATCTGTTTTTTTTTTAATTTCTGGTCAATAAATTGAACCACTTTTACCTAACTATTTTTCCTTTTCACTTGATAGGTCTTGGTTATTCTTTGTCTGGTAAAGGATTGTAATAACTTCACTTTATGTAATCTTCGTTAGAGGTCAAGAATAAATATCAGATTGCATGAAGCATCAATAAGAAGTGAAATATTGAGGGCTGTTAGCACCAAACTCGCTTAGTGTTAAGCTTTCCTCAAAATGAACCCTTAACTCAAATTACGTTGCACCAACCGTTTAAATGACATAATAAAACCTCATTTTAATTTTATATTTCGAGAATTCAGTAACATGACTTGAAATTATTTTAATCTGCTTCTGAAAAGTATTGATATGTCCCTTACATGATACAGGACCCTTTTGGGACTACAGAAAATACAATTCTTATAAAGTGAACCATATAATAGAGCCGACTGGAAGATTCAAATATTCCCTCACATGATTCGAAACATATCCCGTGTTTTAAATGTTTTTTTTCAAGAAATATGAGGATACTGGCATATTTGCAAATTTAACGAAATTGATCCTCGCTCAACACTCGGTGAAACATCTTTGGACAATTTTAAAATAAAAATACATTTATTAAAACATTTATTAAAATATTGTGAACGTAGTCTTGTGTTTTTATTTTTCAATTGATTTGCGAATTTGTCTAAGGGCCGGTATAATAAAAGTATGAACCAATATTTAAAATTCAGCCCCAGCTTGAGGACAGGATTCTGTATGCCAAGCTGAGGTTGAATTTCAATTCTCGGTTGACACGTTTATTAAACCGGCCGTAAATTAAACTACTAGCATTATAACATCATCATGATTTCCGACATCATTTGCACAGGTCGTCGAAATTACCCAATTCGACCCCATTAACTTGACTGTCCCAAGGAATCTCCAAAATGGAAAATAAATGGATAATTATTGGGGGAAGACGACGATCAATTAAAACTTTTGGAGGCAACGACGAATTTTCAATGAGTTATTTCAAACTCTGGAACCTTCGGTAACTCATAAACTGCCGGATTAATGTTATTCAACGTTATCTGAGTAATCTGAACTTTTGTCCCCAATCGGAAACACTTTATTGAATTTCAACTTCAGAGTGAAAAAAGAGGGTCAAATCAATAGCGAGTCTTGAAATCCTGTCTGGAACCGGCACCTTGATTGAAATTTCTATTATTTTCCCTTTTTTTATATTTTCTTCACGTCATGCATGGAAAACTGTAGCTTAAAGCCTGATTTCAAGGTTTCTCTATGTATTATCATATGCACCGGTCGATTTCTGATTCCAGGGATGTTTACCTACTTAATTATTCATTTCCAAGCAGTTGAAGGTTTTGTAGAAAATAAATAAATCCTACGGCTATTACTTATCACTTTGTGGTATATTTCATAACATTCAACAAGTAGATCAGTAGTTTCTCCTTGAATAAAAACTGATGGATCAGGGCTTTTTAAAGCAATATAATTACAAATCCAAGAAATTTTTTATTGGTGTCCCTTATATATTAAGCCTTATAGTCATTGATTTCGCTTCCAAAAGAAAAAATATTGAAATAGTTTCAAAGGTAAAAAGTCAATGTGAAAATTCTTTATTTTTGCTTGTATCATTCAGATACTTCTCTTAGATAAGTTAATCTTAAAGTTGTATGTTGTTCGATCCTTTATGGGGTATGAAAAATTGGAGAGGCTTTCAAAAATCCAGCAATCCTTTCATTGAATAGCAATGAATATAGCAGTATTGTATTAGAGCCAAACCAAATAAATATTCAAACAAAATACCAACTGAACAATGAAATTAATATATTCAAAATAGATCAAAGTACATTTTTCATCTAAGTGAATAAGCAATCATAGTTTGTCATAGTCGACCATACTTTCGATGAGATTCATAAAAATTTAACTGGAATTCATGAACGGGGTTAATAAAAGTAGATATGCCTTAAATCTTTATTTGTACTCCGATTCAAACAGGTTGAAAACATAACACATGAATTTTTCAAACACAAACATCTTCAAATATATTCAATATTTATATCGGATAAATTAAATCATTCTACCATAACTTCTCAAGTGAATCTATCAACGTCAATGGCTTAGTGCTTGATGCATACCGTTCAACGGGAATGCCCTCTTTATTAACGATGAACTTGGTGAAATTCCATTTAATATCTTTACCAGTAGCTTTACCTGATGTTACTTCAGGTAATTTTTCTTTGAGGAACAGCCAGAGTGGGCTAGCATTCTTACCGTTAACATTTACCTTATCAAACATATCAAATTTAACACCCTTGTTTTCTGCGAAAGCCTTAATTTTTTCACAAGTTCCTGATTCCTGAGATCCAAACTGATTGCATGGAAAGGCCAGAATTCTCAAGCCTTTTGATTTTGCAAATTTATCGTGTAGCTCAACGAATTGTTCGTAGTTACTCTTGGTGTATCCACATTTTGAAGCAACGTTGACAATTATGCAAACATGTCCCTTATATTTGTCCAATGATACGTCATTTCCATCAATGTCCTTCACAGTAAAATCGTAGATAGTTTCAGCTTCGTTTCCAATTTCTTCTTCAGTTACCTCTGGATTATCCCCGTTTTTTACATCATCTAGTTTGGCTTTCTTCGTGGGGGTTCTATCTGCTTTACCTTTAGCAGGTTTTTTTTCGGCTACTTTCTTAGGCTGGGCCTTCTTTTTGATCGCTTTAGGAGAGTTTTTCTTATTTACTGTTTCGCTTTTAGGTTTCGCACCAGATCTGGTTGTAGGAGCCATAATTCAATTCAATATAATCAAGTTAATTCACGTACTTTTTCTAATCAGTCAATGATACCCTAACAAATCTTCCAAATTTCCACGATGGCGTGGAAATGGTTTTAAATTTGTATTCGTATTAGATTTCAACAGAACCGCGCCAGAGCATTTAACCTAACAACATCCAACCTAAAATTCATAGAATACAATTTATTTGTCAGTGTTGCCAGTCGCGTATCAACAAAATTCCCTGATCTGGGTAAATGTATTTCTTATTAGAAAGTTATTTTTTTATTGTTCTGATAGAGGATAATCACGTGAATTGAATTACGTAGGGTATTCAAGCTCTGTTTTTCCAACTCAACGTTCGCAGTTTCATTCGCGATTAAGTTTCCATTGTTCGGCGATACCTTGGCGAGAGAACCTTCCAGAACTATTCAGGAGCAGTAATCTCAGCATCTCGAAATGAAGCAGCCATCAAAAAGCTATTTATCTCCGCAGGCGATATCTGAGCGGCATTAATTGACTTTTAAACGTACAAACGAGTCGGTTGGATGCCCTGAGCGCCGGCACGGCCTAAATTGCCCCTTAAAAGGTTTTCTTATTGAACCGTGTTCTGCGAGGGTGCGTTCCGTGAAGATTTGAAAGAACTTGATGTGAGCGATGGGATGCGATGACCGTGTTCAGATCATCGAACGAAATTGTACTCATTTTTCTTCTTCTTTATAGTTAGAGTAGTGATTTCTTGAGAAGTTTTTTATGCGAACGTTTTCTACCACAAAGCAGCAGCAACTTTCTATACCGGATAATTCTACTTGGATAGGGGCAGATTATCTAAAACTTTATTGCTCCAAATCTCGACATTTTTGATCTGGATACCAAATGTTAGCTTTTCTTAAGGGACAAAGCTGGTTTTCAAGAATTCTCCATTGAGGATGTATCGATGACACGTCCGTAGTGCAAATTGACCACAACCTTGAAGTACACATCGATTCCATTCAGAGCAAATCTCTTGCCCAAGCATCCCACAAAAACTTAATTCCGGTTGACAAAACCCCTGAAATCTACCGATTCATGAGCCCGGTCCATCCATTGAAGGGGTAAAGCCACCCTTTCTTTTTATCAATTCAGCCCGGGGCTGCTCCAGAGTAGCGGCTAATACCTGTTTTTGTTTGGTTTCAATTTACAGACACAATCGTCAAAGGGAAGACCGCTAGCGTAAGGTAGTAATTTTCAGCGAACAACATAGAGGTGGTCAGAGTTGCTTTGAATCGGAAATTGATTCAGAAACCCATGAAAGATGAAAGTATATTTGGTCACAAAATGATTTTCTGGATAGCAATAGCTTTCAAAATACGCGCTTTTAATACTGCATATTTCAAATTACTGTGAACGCCTAGAAAGTAAGCTAAGGGCCAGTTTCATATTCAAAACCCTGAAGTTCACTTTGATTAAAGTGTTTCTTAAACTAAATCCCACAAAAAAACTCAATTTCATAATCAAATTGAAAGAAACTTCATGTAATGTAGACTTTACGCGAAATGTTGAATGTTAGCACAACTGAATTTGACATAAAATTGACCGTTGCTCCATTTGTATTGTAATTTCAGATTCAAATTCAAACTCTTGCCTTTTCTGATTTTTTACAATTCCTTTTAGCACTACAACTTTCGAACCAGAGGAGATAGACAAAATCTAACAAGAGTAGTATTCATTTTTGGCTACCTTCTTTTGTTTTCGAGTTATAAGCTAAAATTGGAAAAAATGGCGATATCGGAAATAATTTATATCTCCGCTAATACTTATGATAGAGCTCTGAAATTAGAACAATATACAGGCAGTTTTTTCACGTAGAATCCAGTGGCATGCTCGTCATTTTTGCACTATTTTTAATCAAGAAGCTATGACCCAAAGTTGTGTTTTATTGAATAGGAACACTGGATTTCTGTGCCATTTTCTGAAAGCTTAGTTTTTTCTAGTTCCAAAAATATATAACATCGTATATTTCGTATCAATATGAGAAAGAAATTGGTCAAGAACCTATATTCATCTGGGTCTCAATACTTTCTATGTATCTCTTTCTAGTAGTCTTTTCATTTCTATGCTCTTCACCCAATATCTCCAATATCGAAGAATAATAGACCAGCAATAATGAGATTAACGGAAGGAGACTGCCCTTGTTATAGGAAGCTCCATTTTTCAGTGCTCATCAACAGTTGAAACCATAGAAAGTATTGGGACTCACATGAAAATAGGTTTTTGAACAATTTCTATACTCATATTGATAAAAACCTTACGATGTTATATATTTTTGAAATCAGAAAAAATTAAGCTTTCAGAAAATGGCACAGAAATATATTGTTCCATTTTAAAAAACATAACTTTGAGTCATAGCTTCGTAATTAAAAATGCTGCAAAATCGACGAGCATGCCAATGGATTCTACGTGAAAAAAAGCCCATATAATGTTTCCATTTCAGAGCTCTTTCATCAGTATTAGCCGGGATATAAATTTTTTCCGATATCGCCATTTTTCCAATTTTCGCTTATAACTCGAAAACAAAAGAAGGTAGCCAGAAATGAATACAAATCCTGTTAGTTTCTCCGAAAAAGATATAGAGAATGGGGTAACAGATTTTGTCTATCTCCTCTGGTTCAAATGTTGTAGTGCTAAAACATCGAAATATGCCCACCCTGTACTTTCTCCTATATTTTGAGCTGTTTTGATAATAATGGCATTGCAATAAATATCAATCAAAACTACGAATAAGTTCGCCTGAATTTTAATGAAGAAGATTAAACTCTGAGTAGTAAAATAAAAAGAAACACTTGATATATGAAACTGAAATGTAGGAGTTTGAAAAAAAATGTTCCTGAAGTACAAGGCATTAATTAAGCGGTGTAAAGAAAGATCACACAGTAATAAAATGAATTTATTTCAAGTTCGTTTTAATTGGGGCAAAAAGCGTCAAAAGCGATCAGAAACAATAAAGGATAAAACAAATTTACCTCCAAGATTCCACACATAAAACAGCGAATTCCGGTACGGCAAACCCAATATTCCACCTATTCAACCGCGAAGAGCCCCGCTTGAAGGGAATAAGGGATAGGGCGAACCAAAACCATTCTTTTCATCAACCTCGGGCTACCCAAAACAGATGCTAATACCTGTTTTTGTTTGGTTTCAATTTACGGACACAATCGTCAAAGGAGAGACCGCGAGAGTAGGGCAGTAATTTCAGCGAACAACACGTAGGTGGTCAAAGCTGCTTTTAATAGGAAATTGTAAGGGCGATCCCATCAAATCCGTTTGAAGATAAAAAGATAATTGTGCGTGAATATGAATTCTATAGGTACAGATGGCCAATACGAAATAAACCTTAATCTGCTTAATTAGTGTCATTAGTTATCAGTTTCTTTATACAGTAGAATCCGCTTATAAAGACATCAAGGGGAAATGAAAAATACGTCATAATAACCGGAAGTCACATTAAGCAGAATTTCATCAAAATTGATGGTATTTTTCTTAGATTGAGTTTGAGAGCTTTACTGAAAAAATAAAAAATATCTTCTCTCACAAAAAAAACTAAATAGAAAGAACTTTTTCATTTCGACTTGAAATAATAGCTTCTTACACTATTGTACAACTCAGAAATGGCTTCAATGGCTGTCACTTAACCCATATTTATTGATAACCGAAAAAGAAAAACATAATGTTAGAATACATATGGGAAGGAACAATGTTTTAAAATTTTGGTAACTAAGGAGGAGGTGAAGATCAGATAGTCTCAGTAAGAATCCACATAGAGAACTTTGCATCCATTTCAGCAGAAGAAAACAGTTGAGCCAAACTGGTCGACAAAATCAAACCGGAGCATCTTTCAATGCAAATAACTACACTTTCAAGGAATGATAGATATTACAGCATCATAAAAAAAAACCAATCTTCTTGGTACATGGGTTCAAAATAGATAAAAGGAATAACTAGAGAGGTCCTAGAACAGATCCCTGAATCGCACATACCATACCATACAATTTTACTATTTCCCCAATTCAATCGATAATTTATCTTGATTTACTCTATCGAATGCTCTTTTCAGATTAACATAGATGCTCAATGTCTGCTTAACGTTGCCTACACATCAGGAAGATTTAATTAATATCTTCTTCCTACCAGATAATCATTCTACTTTGTATCCATCAACAATTCGAATCATTGATATTGCAGACGTTAGAAATTAACTATGATACAAGAATATATTTGCAGTGGGGTACCGCAGTGGACTATTCTTGGTCTGATTTTGTTTTTGTACAAAGTCCCAAACGATAAAGAATAATCTTACTATGTAGTATGATAAAATTGTATTCAGTTAGGATATTCGAACATCTCCAAGCGACTTAACAGAACTATAAATATCGTTTCATTGCACTCTGCCCATGGTGGTGACCTGAGCATCAGTGAGGAGACAGAAGATTTTCTCATTAGTCTTTAGATCCCTCTGCTCTGCTGTAACCCTCCAAAACCAACCCTGCACCGGGAAAAGCAGGAAGGAGCTCACGTCAAAAACTGCATTTTCGACAACATAATCACCCTGAAAATCAAAAGATCACTCCTGATTCCTATGGTATCAGAAAGATTACCTTCATCATCGGGCATCTCCATGGTGGTTTGATCTGATCGAAAAACGGCGACCACAGAGGCGATTTCGTCGATATCAGGTGGCAATACTGATTGGTGTTGAACGAGTGGAAATGTTCGCAAGTATCAGGATTCTCCCTTACTTTACATCTGGTTATGGATATTGTTATCTGAAAGAAGGTTCGAGTCAGGGAGAGGAGTTAAGAGAAGCAAGTCTCACCCCTGTGTCATCGACGATGTCCTCCAAAACGTGAAAAGTGGCGTTCATCACCAACTTCTTTCCTTGAGCCTTCATGGAATGAGCCACGAATGTTATTTTCATCTTCTTGTCTCCACCGCAAGTACCGTCTAAACGATCCAACACCGTTCGTTTATTCTATCGAAACATGATTTTTCCCTATGCAATATAAATCCGGTTGATATGAAGGCCATGTCACACTTACCCCTATCCGCATATCGACTTCAGGACAAGAATATTCATCTATTAACACCAGGACGAAAAAAATTGCAAGTAGCTGGATGTTCATTTTGTCGAATGAGCCCATTCTTGCCAACATTGGGATACATACAGGTTTGGTGATAATTCAGGGTGTAATTATTTTCGAATCGGGATTGTTCAGATGGAAAGACCGATTGATTCGGATGAATGGGAGGGTATTATTAAATTTCCATTATATGTTTATTAAATGAATGAATGTATCTACGAGTATGAGCAGAAAATTGAATTAGTGTCAAACAGTTCCGGCCGTTGGGTGATTGGAATCGAACAAAGATAATTATTCGTGTTATGAGCGGGTCGAACGAAGAGACGTACATGGGTTGAATCAATAGAAACGTGTGCATATTTGCACGCGGTAACTGCACTCGCATCAAATGATGCTGTTAACTTCAATATCAGTTTTATCTTCCATAAACCTGTATTAGATTCTGAAAGAGCAAATATGGATATATAGGGTCTTCATAAATTATTTCAACCCCTCCAGCTGCCTTTGCATTGTTTAGTGATATTCGAAGACTGTTTTTCCAATATTAAATGTTTATTTTCATCTAGATTCATTGTGACAAATATTGGCAATAGTTGGGGGTAGCGATAAGTAGAAGTTGAAAAAAAATAGATCTTAGATGTCATACAATCAGCTTAGATATTTGTTAACATAATGCCATCGAAATATTAATCGACTTGTGTCTGCATCATAGAGTTTTTCTCGATTAATCATATCAGTTTACAAGCCAAATTTTCATCATTTGTGAATTTTTTAAATTTTCTTTTTTTAATATGAAGAAATCAGGGGCTGAGGATCATCGAATGTTCTCAAATACCTATAGTGAGGCCGCTTTAAGAGAAAGAAGTGATTCTACAGCATAACAATGCTCGCCTCCATGTTGTGAAAGTGGTCAAAACATGCTTGGAAACTTTGAAATGGGATGTCCTACCTTACCCGTCCTATTCTCCAAACGTTGCTCCCTCGGACTATCACTTGTTTCCATCAATGGCACACTGTCTGGCTTTGCAGCACTTATGATCTCATGAAGAAGTAAAAAATTTGATTGATGGTAGAAAACAGTGGCCAGTGATTTAAAAAAAAACCCTTGAATTTTGGGAATAAACGGAAAAAGCAACGTTTCACATCTCTTAAGTCAAATAATTCACATAGGAGGTTTTCCAATTTTCGTAAATTTGTTAATTGATACTGATTCAAAGATAGATACTTGAAAAAACAGATCCACAGACATTCGAAATTATTAGTACTTGCTTGATTCAAGAAAATCTTATTTCTGAAACAACATACCTATGTCGAAAATTCAGAAAAATTTCTATTGGAATTTCAATATACGATATGTAGGAACATTTATTTTTTTATAGAATACATGAAGAAGTTGAAATCAGTGAAGAAATTATAATCAATGTTCCAAGATCCATTTTTTAGGTGACTTTTCTTCTCTGTTTTATGACTTATGTTAATATGCAATTTCATTAACTCAATAGAGATCCCTTTCGAAAAAAACTATCAGAACATGCATAATGTTATTCATTTAGGGAAATGCATATATTCATGACAAACTTCCATTACCGAAGAATAAAAAGTTTTCCCAAAAAGCGGAAAATATAAGTGCAATGGATGTGTGTATTATTCATGCTCCATATCGTGTAACGATCTAATGTCTTTATTTCATGTTATTCCATTATTAATCCTCCTTTGGCTTTCTGTTCCGAAATTTATTTTTCAATTTAATTCTGGGTGGGGAGCACAGATGCCTGATAATGATGCAGCCTTCTTGGAATAGCGCAAATGATTCTGATTGTGGTTCTTTCGTAATAAGAATTAGTTTTGGTTATTTTGAACTCAATGGTCATCTGTTATAATCATAGTTCTTTTCATAATGATTGAATTGTTCGGGATGGAATCTCAAATATTCCATTTAATCGAAAACAAGTGTTTTATAGGTATCAAAAAGATGTGTTGGACAGTTGAGAAAGATTTGATCCTTTATCTTTTATACAGGGTTATTTACGATTAAGGCTTTAAAGAGTATTTTTAGGAAAGACACAAGATTCAGGATTGATTCTGAAGGTGAGCTTCAAGTGAGAAGACGATTTTTGATATTTTCTGAAGGTTCTAGGACTTCCTTATTTTTCAGAAGTGACATCAAATTTCATTTTTCAAATGGAAAGACCCATTTCTCATTGCATAAATAAATTCTCCATTGAATTCTGAGTCTTTTTGATTCCAAAAGTTTGAATTTTTCCGAGAAAATTCTCTTTAAATGAAGAAATACGAAAAAAAATCTTAAAATTGAACTCTGTTGAAATACATACAATTTAGAGGTTTTGTCATTAGAAATTCTCATTTTTGAGAATCACCGAGATGAAAAGCTGATGCTTCTTTTCCGATAACGCGATTATCAGAATATGATACAGGAGGTCACGAATTCCTTGTCAAATTTAGAAGTGACGAAACATCAAAAAATTGTTTTTTCCAAATTGGAAACCCATATTTTCAAAGCATTTTCGAAATCTCCGTAAAAAATAATAGGAGCATACGTCCCAGACTTTTATCCCAAAATGAATATTTCAAGAGATATTCAGGAAAAACTATGTCTTAAATTTTCAATCTCATTCCGAATGTGTTTTTTTTCTGTAAAATAATTAGCGGTCGAGTGAAATTTTTTTGAAACCTCTGTTATCGAGAAAATATTTCCTATAATTCAGACGAGTAAAGTTCTTTAATTATCATCTGTAATACGAGAGCAACAATTGGTTTGAATTTCTTGATGTGAGTATTAGTGAAGTCAACTTAGAAAATTCTCAGGAATGCAGAAAAAATAATGTGTAATAATTTTTAATGCTTTTGAAAGAATAATTAACAGAAGATGTAACAATGTCATCACTAAAAATTCAAATTTCCCTACCATGACAAAAAAAAATCTCCAGAATAAAAAATTTGGGGAAATTATCCTAAGCTTTAAAAATAAAGAAAAACTGAACTTGTCTGAGCTATAGGAAAATATTATCTCGATAACAGAGGTTTCACTTGACCGCTTGTTATTTTCCAGTAAAAAAACACATTCGGAATGAGATTGAAAATTAAAGAAAAAATCATTTTTCCTGCATGTCTCGAATAATATTCATTTTGAAATAAAAGTCTTAGACGTATGCTCCTATTATTTTTTGACGAAGATTTCGAAAATGCTTCGGAAAAATGAGGATCCAATTTGAAAAAAAATGATTTTGTGATATTTCATCCCTTCTTTGACAAAGATTTTGTTACCTCCTGTATCATATTCTGAAAATCACGCTATCGGAAAGCAGGAGATTCTCAAAAATGAGAATTTTTAATTTAAATTTAAATTTTAAACGTTAAATTTAATGAAAGAATCTCGAAGTGGTCTGTATTTCAACAGAGTTCAATTTTGCGATTTTTTTGTATTTTCTCATTTAAAGAGAATTTTATCTGAAAAATTCAAACTTTTGGAATCAAAAAGACTCGGAATTCAATGGAGAATCTATATATGCAATAAAAAGTGGGTCATCCCATTTGAAAAATTAAATTTCATGTCACTTCTGAAAAAACCGTCCTAGAACCTTCAAAAAATATTCGAAAATTCGTTTTCCTACTTGAAGCTCACCTTTAGAATTTCAATCCTAAGGGTCAGTTTCACAAAACTTCGATTGTAGAGTTAAATTAATTGGAGCCACCGCGATTCGTTGAAACTTCAAAACGAGTGATTCGATTGGTTGTTTAATCGTACAATTAAAGCTTTGTGAAACCCGCCGCTAATCTTGTGTCTTTCCTAAAAATATTCTATAGAGCCATATTCGTGAAAAACAATGTGTACTTCGGGAGAATGAACTATAGCTTCGCCATCTTGAATTTTTGATATTGGAGACTTCTTCCAGCTGTTAAAAACCAAGCTTCCTCTTCGAGAACAACCTGTAGAGCTTCCGGAAGAAGCTCGCAAAATTATCACGCAATTAATCAATACCCCTTGATTTCTCTTTCCCCAGCATTTCTCCCACTCCGCCATATTTTCCGAACAGCGTCATGCCGACAAACTCCCGGCAACTTCATTTTTCCGAAGCATTTAACCGGAAAGAATGATGGGGCATGGTCTGGCGTTGAAGTTTCTACAAGTGAGGGGTAATTACGAAGTTTCCTTCATTACTGGCGCGAATAAAATGTTGCTGTATTTGAGCCGAGTGCGAGGCACTGAAAATTTCATTCCGACTGTTCAATTCAGGCGACATAAGCTAATCATTTCTTAAGTTGGAAGCTAGAGAGTTGAAATTATGTATTTCAATGAGGATATTGGCTCGACAAGACTATTTCAATCGGTATTATATGCTTCGAAATGGTCATGTTAACGAAGACTTGTTGTTCAAACTGTATCGTTCAAATGAAATGGACTTCAACCGAATTGCAAGTATAGGAAATTCGAGAAAAGCAGTGTAAAATTCACTCGACTGAGACTGTTATTTAAGCTCTCACGAACAAGCAAATTCATAAAAAACATCAACAAAATCAAGAATGTTGAAAAAAAACGAGATGTACACAGACAAAAAAAGTTCACATTAAAACAGCCCCTTTCCAAATTAAATCACTGCTTTACTGGAAAAATCCATAACTGAAATGATAAAAAAAACTACAAAATGAGGAAATACAAATCAATTTCTCTGCCTAGAAAACGACATGAAAGAAAAACATCAAAATGAGAACCAACAAAATGAACTTTTGAAAAGACCTTCGTGTGAGTCTTAGTGCAACCTACCATCTACCAAAATCCAAGAATGGCAGTGTATCACTTGATGTTACTTGTAGTTGATCATTTTCACCAAAAATCGAATATGAGTCGTCATCACCTTTATGTTGAATTCTTTTCTCTATTTCAGTATCGTAATGAGTTCATTACAGTTCTACTGTAGTGCTGTAATGAAACTCATTACAGCATTGTTTTCAGTTATATTTTCGTTTTGTGATTGTCAGTACTGACCTCCGATCCTCTCAATTCTCAAATAAAATATTCAAATTGTGAAATCTGTCCAATTTCGTGAGTCACACCAACTGCCAAGATACATTACAAAAGTCACTTATCTGAATTTTTATTTGAAAGTCTTTCACAAAACTTGACTGAAATCGATAAAATATCGCCTAATACTCGTTGCAGAAGGTAATTCCAACACTCATGATTTCGCATTTGTGTTGGAATAGGAGCTCATTTTGAAAATTGTTTAAAATATACTATCATCTGAGTGTTCAAATGTAGCGAATTCTTTCGTGAACAATGGAATATATATATAATACACGTAAATGTCCTTTGTAAATTCTATCAAATCAGCACAATCATTGCTCTTTAGAATTACATTAGTGTCATCAGCAAATGCCACTGTAATTATATTAAAAAAGTTTACTTCAAACTCCGCCAATAAATCAGCAATTAAGAATATAATTGGAACCAAAATAGATCCTTGCGGTACTCCAACTGAAATTATCTTTTCATTTACAATATCTCGATTTTTTTCAAAGGATTTAAAAAGCTTGAATGGTAGACCACGTACACCGTATTTCAAGAGTTAGACCACCATAAGCTCATGATAATCAAATAAACAAAAACCACAAAAGTCTGCAAATAAGCAGCCGATTGTGATTTTTGCTTCAAGACCTTTAACAATATCATCGTTTCGATATACTCGAGAGTAAGCTAATAGCTCTATGATTAGAATAAATAGTTGTAACACATTTTTCATGATTTTTACAAATCATGAAGTATCGGGGAAACAACTTGTTTCAACTGAAAGATTAATCAGATTTGCAAAAATGAGACACAATTGACTACTTCCTTCTTTCAATGAGTTATTAATAGGCTGCATGAACAATGAAATCATTTATAAAGACCCTGTTTCAATATGCCATCTATGAACTACGAAATTATGACATCCAAATAGAATTGAGTTTTCTGCTAATTTTTCTGCGGAGTACAAATAAAAGTTATCAATATACTCTCAGTTTGAAGGCGATTGAAGTTCGATTGTACCTAATTATCATCAATTTGGAAAAAAATAGATATACTATATCCTCAAAATAATCCATTGAAATGATATGAATCAATGAATCAACAACGACATATCGAAGAAAAAAAGATGCCTACCGTAGTTGTGGGCGAAACGATAGATGAAATAATTCCTAATAGACCACGGCCAATAAGCCGGGAAGACTCTCTTAATGTCAGTCTATCCGGTCGTGAAAGCCTGAAACTATTTATCGAAGAAAACTTCTAAAATGTTGAAAATTTCAATTCAAGTTCTCTGGAGCTCCGTCATGTTTGTTTACAGTTCACAGCACCTTTAAGGGTAATTGGATGCGCCAATATTAGTCCTTTTTATTTAATTTTTGTCTGAGTTCCTCCAATGTTTGCTTTACGAATTCAAATACAGGCGATTACTGATCTTATCACGATTTTTTTAACAAAGCAAACAAATCGTGACTACTGCGAACGTTCCTAATTTGTCAGCGAAATGAACCCAATGAAAACTTTACCCTACCAATCAGCCTGAAGATGGCGCCAATACGGTCGGAAAATTGCGACAATTTCCATCTCGAACTGGGGAAATATTTATTTACGGAAGTTAGTCGGTGTTTGTTACGGGTCGGACAATGAGCCTTCGCCCCATTGTGGGCTTAATTGGGCCTTGGGCTCGGTAAAATCGGGACGATTCGGCGGTCGCCTTAACGACGTTTCTAATTTTCGGAGAGGTTCGGGGTTAATTGAAATTCCTGATTTCTTGCTGCTCATTATTCGCGGCTCTGTTATATAGATCATCTTGAATTCCGCCGCGGGATCCATTAAGGTTTAACCACCACGCAAATTCACAACAATTGTCGTGGATTATTTCTTCAGATCAATAATGTTAGCCCATCTTTGAATTTAAGTCTGATGGTTTTGTAACAATTAGAGACAGCACTAGGATTCTTGTGCTGAAGGCCCCACAAAAAAGTAGTTTTTTCAATTAATACCTGTATATACAGGGTGTATACTTCTAAAAAGGCAAAACTTCAAGGGGTGACATTCAAGTGATTTGTCACAAGTTATATTGTAGAAAATTCAGCCATTTCCAGATATGTAATCGAATTTGATGAAGCTACATAGATCAGTGAAGTATAATTGATTTCATGGAAAAACTTGAAATATTTCATGAAAACAAGAAATGTTAACTTAATTTGGGTTTTCTCTCCCAACCTCTGAAACAAGAAACAATTAGAAATTTTTTTTAATGATATAAGAAAGGCCCCTGATGCTTAAAAATTTGACCACTAATTCGTCAGGGGTCAAAACTTTACGAGAAGAAATTGTTGCCTAACAATGGACAAAAAGGAAACACTTTAAACTCTTAAGCGTAACGTTTCGGAGTCTAAATCAGACTCCTTCGTCAGACAAAAACTAGTCATTCTAGATGGGACTTTGTAGAATCGTGACAATTTGTTTTTTCTTGTCACGATTCTACAAAGTAGAATGAAAACTAGTTATTGTCTAACGAAGGAGTCTGATTTAGACTCCGAAACGTTACGCTTAAGAGTTCAAAGTGTTTTCTTCTTGTCATTGTTTAGCAACAATTTCTCCTCGTAAAGTTTTGGCCCCTGACAAAGTAGTGCTCAAAATTTTACGCAGGGCCTTTCTTATATCATTAAAGAATTTTTTTCAATTGTTTCTTGTTTCAGAGACTGGCAGAGTAAACCCAAATTAAGTTTCCAGGAAAATGCAGAGACCTCCCAGACAATATTTCAATAGATATAAGAAATGTTAAATTGAAGAATAACCGTCAAGGTTTTGACCATATGTTATATGACATTTTTCGTGGCAAATCACTTGAATTATCACCCCTGAAAGTTTTGCCGTTTAAAAAGTAGACACCCTGTATAGGTATCGCATAAGAAGTTTATGCAGAAATAATAATTCAATCAGTTCCAAATTTTGTGTGAAAATATGAGCCAAGTAGACCTTCATTTATGACATATTCTTATTGGAGCAGTAAGTCGACAATCTTACGAAAAGAAGCGCCGTTGCAAAATGTACAGGGAGGGCACCTGAACTACAATTTCTTAACCGAAAGAGATAAAGGAAAATGAATAGCTCAATACGCTGGTCTTTTTTAGGGAGGCTGATAATGTCATCAACTGCATTCCTCTATCTTCATTTGTTTGTTCTAACTGCTCCACATGAGCTAGGGATATTGACTTAAATTGCAAAAAAAATATAGTATAAATGAGATGTGATGAAAATTCCTATTAATATGATTTCGAGTTGCAGGAAATAAACTTAATTTTAGCCTGTAGGTCTGCAGCGTAAACAGGGTGGTTAAGAAAAAATGAGTAAAATAACGAAATTTTATTCCCAGAGAATTCAAGCATTTTAAGACTATCAATATGTATAATAGCTTGACATCTTCCTTGCATACTACACACGAAGCTGTTGAACATTTCTTGAGGAATTTGTTTCCATAAACGAGGCAGAAGCTCTCTCACATCTCACATTGATCGTTCCAATTGATATGTTGCCTTGCCCATTCCAGTCTTTGACGCTTATGTTCACGTGTTAATGGAACTCCTCTAAATGGACGTCTAGAACCTAGAGTCACCTCTTTCAGACCTCATCTGATAGTTTCGATGGAAACTTGGACCCCAAATGCTTTTTCAAGAGTATTCCGTAGCATTCTACACGTAGATGTAGGCTTTCTTCTCGCCGAAACGGTGATGAAACGATCCTGAGCAGGTGTTGTTTCTCGTCGCCTACCAAGCCTTGGTCTTTCCAACATAAAACTTGTCTTCCTGAACCTATTTCAAAGTCGAGATATCACACTTTGACTTGGAGCCTTTCCGCTACAACAACCTGAGTTAGGCCACCCTGTAGCATTCCGACAGCCCTATCAGCCTCAGCGTTTGTTAATTTACGTCTTGGCATTTTCAGAAAGCTCGTTCCAAATCGAAGCCGTTGATAAACTGACTCCATTTCAAAATGAGAATATTCATGAACTAGAAGTAGTGCTGTAATGAAACTGATTACAGCATTGTTTTCAGTTATATTTTTCGATATCAAATCAATTCAAATTCCATGATCTGTTAAATTTCGTATGTCACACCAACTGCCAAGATACAATACAAAAGTCACTAATCTGAATTTTCATTTGAATTTCGAGAGTATTTCACAAAAATTGACTGAAATAGAGAAAATACTCGTTGCAGAAGGCAATTCCAACACTCATGCTTTCGAAAACTCGCTCCTTCGTTGCTCGTTTTTGAATTTCGCATTCGTGTTGGAATAGGAGCTCATTCTGCAACTTGTTTTAGAATATACTATTACAGCATTTTCTCGATGATTAAATACTTTTCAAAACGATTGAATACGATATCCCTAACTCTTGTGGAGCAGTATACTTCAATATTTAATATAATTTACTCCTTATTCTGGTCATGAATAGAGGCTCTGACCTCAGAAACCTCAACGAGCATCAAATCATCTTAATTGAGGTACCGGAGGATGCAGATAGAACATCTTTCAATTCATACCGTCAACGGTTTCCTCGCTCCAACGAAGATAATTCGGATATTATGAAGATGTGGCCTTTCTCCGGCCAAAGTTTGGATTTCCCTACCTCCCGGGATTTATCCGGGACCAATGCACGCTCCAACAGGTCCAACAAAGCTAACTTGGATATTATGAAGATGCGACCTGCGACCTTTCCGTCGCCAATGTTTGGAATTCCCGAGTCTTTCGTGTTTTATTCGAGACCAAAAAGACGTTAACAAGCAACGTACATTCTGCGAGGTACGTTTTGCAAGATTGTCGAGATGCTTTTCCGATGAAAATGAGATTCTTCTTGGGTACATTTTCTCGGGGGCATTGTTATCCATCTGGAATTCTAGAGACAAGATCGTGTCGTATTTGATGGTGAAATGTTCTCGGTGATACAATTAACACAGATGTACGAATTTCAGATCGGCTCATTGAATGACAAGGAATATCTTGAGTTTGAGTGATAATGGCACAAAAATGCTACATGACTATTAGGTATCTGTCAACATAACGTCATCGAAATATTAGTCGATTTTTGCCTGCATCATAATAGTTATTTATGATATGAGTGTTAAAAGTGACGTTTTATTTTTTGAGTGAAAAAGTTTGAGAAATGAGAAGAGCGAATTGAACAATTTCACGAACAAAATAAAATCACTTTTAACACAAATACCATACAATGTTTCTTGCACAACTTCACTATTTTGATAATGAAATGGGCGAATTTGCAGTGACAATAAACTTCAAAATGCATTTTAATATTCAAATCATCAAAAGGTTGTTGTGAATGGCCAACGTTGCCAACGTTATGATTACTACCAAATGAGAATAGAGGCCGTCTTATGAATTTCGTTCCTGTCCAATTTTCATCTTGGGTTTTTAACTGCTTAATTAGTTTGTCGAGAGTCCAATTATTAATAAAAGTGACGATTTAGTTGTTCCTCTGGATATTGAAGAGTCTGCAAGAAGAGCAAATCTGGAACTCCTACCTAAAAAATCTGTTCAGCAGTACGATATTGTATATATCGATTTCCTGGCCTGGTGTAAATTGAAAAATATAGAGGGGAACTTCAGTGAAACTATTTTCCTGGCATACTTAGAAAAAAAATCAAAAATATGAAGTTCATCAACATTGTGGAGCAAATTTTCGATGATAAAGTCAAGCGCCCTTGTTCAAAATGGTGTGGATGTTAGTGAATATTTTAAGGTATTAGCATATTTAAAATGGGAAAGTGAAGAATATCGTCCCAAGAAATCGAACAAGTAGAAAAGTTTATAAAGGAAGCATCAGATACCAGATGAGAAATACTTGATGGTTAAGATTGCAACTATCTTCGGATTATTTGGACCTTGTCAGCGTGAAGAATTGTATAATTTATCAGTGGAAGACATCGAAATAACAAATAAATCATTGGTTAAACAACTTCCAAATACAAAAACGAAAGTCAGTCGTTCTTTCAGTATTATTGGGAAGTATGTATTTTCATTAGTACTTTGCACTGCGCCCTTCTGTCATCAAACATCGTCGTGTTTTTCTGCAATACATGAATAATAAATGCACTGCCAATCCAGTTAGTATTAATACATTTGTGAAAATTCCATCTATTGTTACCGAATTCCTCAAACTGCCAGAACCAAAGCAATATACAGGACACTGTTTTCGAAGATCCTCCGCTTCATTGCTGGCAGAATCAGGAGGAAATATTACGGATATTAAAAAACATGATGGATAGAAGTCTACGACGGTAGCTATGTCAATCATTTCATTGCATATAGAAATGTCATTGCTGAAAAAATTCTCCCAACCTCAACAGATTTTGGATCATCATCATCCACTATTGTACTTTTGGTTTCTACAAGTACTGATGGTGCTGAGGATTCTAACAATGTGTTGCGAAGCTCCCTAACGTCACAGGGCATTAATGTTAATATTTGTTCTAGTTTCACGATTGATATTTATGTTCATAAGTAATGATTGTTGAATATTGATAATAAAAATTTGCAATTGCTGAATTTTACTCATCTGATTTTATCATATAAAATGGAATTTTCAAAAATATTTTCAACACTAATGTTGAAAAAATTTTCAACATGCTTCCACGTAAACAATCAATTTTAACAATGTTCGCTGCCATTAAAAGTGTCACTTTTAATTTCAGATGTACAAGTTTTTCTTGATTAATCATGTCAGTTTACGAGCCGCGTTCTACACCATTTCCAAGTGTAATTCAGAAACCGTCAATTGTATTTCAGATTAGTCAATTAAATTTCAGAAAACATCAAATGCCGGATTCCAGCCAGGGACCAAAGGTTTTTCATGTTCTTTCCACAGTAGTTCCACCCTTCTCCCAACTTCACAAAATTCCGTGGAAATTGAAGTACAAAATGAAAAAATTCAATCGGGGAGTTTCGGTACATATTTGAAGATCGCCCTTTCGACATAGATAGAATCGGCGCGCTATTCAGCCAACATTTGTCGTCCTTTATCCCTGAATACGAAATTCGAATCGACTTCGTGACGTTAACAAACGTACGAGCAGATTTATTTGCCAGTTCAAAGAGAAGCACAATTGTCCCGTAAAATGCAGCAATTTCCAAACGGCTAGTGGACAAACAGCGTTATCGGCGCTTCAAAATTCACACCGAAAATACGTTTTGTCGCCGGCTTCAATATGACATTTCATATTTTCCTTCAACGAGTGCTTGATTATTCATGAACGCATCGGTTCTGCAAAATGCACGGCAGTCATTAATTTTTACTGATGCCTGATGGCAATAGTTTGTTTTGCATGGAGTCGAAAACGGTCGTATTATTCGCCGTTAAACATTTGAATGCCGATGACGGATGGTGCCGATTTTAAAATTAAAATATTCATCGAAAATGTTTGCGCGGATTTTGATGCCTCGTTAGGGTAAATGCAATTGTAATGAGAGCTGAAATTGAAGCTGAAACATAACAATTTCGATTAAGGGCCGACAAATTGAGTCATTGACGGTTTTGTCGGTTATCACGCAGTCCCTAAATCCATTGCATGCTCGAAAACTCCATTAATTTGAGTGGTAGAGGTATATTTTACCCACGCACTGCTGAACCAAAAAAACTGTTTTTTTTTTCGAATTTATATCTTCTTCGAATTTTAAGTATGCAGATGTAGACATTTCAATAAACATATTATCAATAATACATTATCGAAACTATGTTTTAATCACTAAAAACTGATATGTTTAGGATGATGCTATTACATACACATTCCTACTACAGGGTGTTTCAGAATAAGGTTCCGTAAATTCGGGATCTCAATCCTCAGATGATTTTATGATATATAATTCCAATGAACTATGGGTCTCTGACACACTGTTTTTGAGATACAGGGTGTTGAAATAAAAAAAAAATTGGTTATACGAAATCATTCTCTACACCGTACACGATCTCTATTTGCATTTTGGCGCGTTATGAGTTCGCTTTAAGACACATTTATTCCGATACTAAAAGATGTTCAATTTTCACCAGTAGAGTAGGTACAGACTTCTGTCCGAAAAAATTCGGTGAAAAAATTTGTACGCCAATGATTTTTTTCAAATTTTAAATTATTTTCGTAATGATCTTATGATGCGCAGTAAGAATTATCTCTTGAGTTTTTTGCCTTTCTCAGAAAAAAAAATAAAATGCAAATGCTTCGAATGCCGACTAATTTTCAGAATAAGGTTCCGTGAATTGGGAATCTTAATTCTCACATGATTTCATGATATCAACTTTCTATGGACTATGGGCCTTCTACGCATTGTTTCTGAAAAACGGGGTGTTGAAATTGAAAAAAAACCGTACAGATTTTTTTGCGTTTCAGTAGGTACGCCATAAAACACATTTTCTGAATTTTGTGAAGTAATCAAAGAATTTCGTGACTTTCCTAGATGAAGTTGCATTTTGGAAGTAATCAAAGAATTTCGTAACTTTCCTAGATGAAATTACTTTATATTTTTTTCTCAGAAAAATTTCGTCGCAGGTAAAACGCTCAATTGTTACTATTGATTATGTGGTGATTACGAAAGTAATTTAAAATTTGAAAAAAATCATTAGCGTACAAATTTTTTCACCAAATTTGTTCGGATAGAAGTCTGTACGGGCGCCACTGGTAAAAATTAAACATAATTTCGTATTGGAAAAGATGTGTCTTAATGCGTACTCATAACGTGCCAAAACGCAAAAAGAGATCGTGTACGGTATAGAAAATGATTTCATAAAACCAATTTTATCTTTAAATTTCAACACTCTGTATCTCAGGAGTGTCAGAGACCCATATTTCACAAGAACTTCATATCAGAAAGTCTTTGGGAATTAAGATCCCGAATGTATGAAACCTTATTCTGAAACACCGTGTATGTTTGTGAAGTTGGGCTCTGCACTTATGCATTTTAGAATTTTTTGTTGTTGTGTTCATTTGTGCCAGGTTTGTGCTGATTTATGCCTCTGAAATTTTTAATAATTTCATGTATTTCAGGGTGGAAAAAATTAGTGATACCTGAACTACTACTTTTTAACCGAAAGAGATAGAGGAAAATGAATGACACATTATGGTCTTTTTTTTAGGGAAACTGATAAATCCATCAACTGAATTCCTATGTCTTTTTGTTTTCGAGTTATAGGCCAAAATTGAAATTTGAAATGAAAAACAATATTCAGACACTACTTTCATAGCAATCCAATACCGTACTGAAATATATTCAAATATAAAAAAGTGCAATAGCAAATATGTAAAAACTGCAGCTCAACTCTTTACAATCGTATATTTCCAACGAAGAACAAAAGTGCAGATTTCTATGATAATATGAAGAAGATTTTCAACTGAATTACCATTGATTGTCATGGTAAATAATGCCAGGTATCATTCTACGTTTTTGGAGAAAGTTCCAACTTTCCAGTCGACCAAGTATGAAATTCCCAAACTCATAACAGCGCGAGTAAACTAAGTTATCAACTCCCCCCGATATTTCCCTTTCATCTCTTTCCTAAAGATCCGAAGTGAACACGAGAAGGATTGCTGAACAAATAAAACCCACTCTCGTGTCTTCCGTAAAAGGGCATTTCCCAATATATCGTGTACATTTCCCCCAATCTGAATGTTATTCAAATCGAATCCGAGCTTTTCCAATATGCACACTCTCATGGAATTCGAACTGATTCATTGCTTCGTCTTTCCAGAGAGATTGAACGTGCTTTACGAGAAGAACTGGACAAGGCTGGTGACAGCGCAGTTGAAGAGATTCGAGAGAGCTGTGGTGGACGCTGGTAAAACCGATGGTGGTCAAAGGTATTCTTCGAATTCTTCTACCTGGACATACGGCGGAGCCTTACTGTACTCAGTGACTTTACTCACCACTGTTGGTAAGTGCGAAAGGATCAAAGCAAATATTATAGAGTATAAAGATGGGAAACGAAGCGACTACAGTTATGTGAGCGACATCTGTAGTTTCGAAAGTAAACGGGTTATGGTTAAAATATTTAATTAGGGTACATTTAGCAGAGATTAAATAGAGATTATTATTAGACTATTGTCAATGTTGAAAGAAATATTTGAAAAATACTTTTGCTGATTGATGATTGTATTTTCTCGCCTATTTTACACGGAAATAGCTCGAAATCTACAGGAGTAGCACCTAGATCACTCTATAATCTTTTCTTGTGTATTTTTCGGTTATAAATTTGTATAAAAAACTGGCCGACATTCAAAATGCATGGTGATTAATTGCAGAAATATTAGGAAGAATAATATTGAATGTACATTCTTTTCATTACCAAAGAGAATAGAAATGTAAGTTTTGAAACTCGTATCATGTAACTGTCTTGTTATAATAATTCTCTAATATGTAAACAAATTTTTGAAATATTCTCAATTTGATAATTATTTTTTGTAGTTGATTTTACACAATCATTTCAAATGAAAATATAAAGAATCCAGAAACGTATTTGATTTTATTCACAGCAATGTGTAGATGAAAAATATCATCCTGATTAAAAAGCGGAGCTTTTGTTTTGTCGATCAGGATGTTTTTTTAAAAGCTCGACAAAGTATTGAATTTAATAAAAATTTATGAGAAATATGTTTCGAATTTCGCGCATATTTAAATAGTTTTCTGTACTGAATAAAGTTTTCAGCGCCATCTATGTGGCAAAAGTAAGAAACTAGCCAAAAATCGTAGTCGGATTTTAGTACCACTGATATAAGAGCGTTTCCTATCTTTCTAACTCTATAATCTTTGAATCAAAGTTCATATGTACACACGATGTTCTCTAGGTTACAGCAGACTCACGCCAAAAACTACCCTAGGGAAGCTGGTGACAATCATCTACGCCATCTTCGGAGTTCCCCTTATGTTGGTACTCCTATCAGAGCTGGGAAGCATGTTTGCAGGTGGAGCAGCCAGAGGCTACATGAGGCTATGCTGCAAACATAAGAGATCCAGATCGAAAAACGACGCCCATTCCAGTGTTGGATATCACAAAGCACCTTCCAGTCCTTCTGGAAAGCACTACTACAAGAATAATGAAGGTATGAGGCTTCAGATTGTTGTAATTTACGACTCAGAATAACTTTTTTCAGATTGTGCGTCAATCCAACTGTCTTCCTGTCACACCACACCGAATCATCACGGGGCTACCACACCAGTCAAGCATCCAATGGGCCATAGCAATCCTCAGCAGTACATGGAGTATCATCATCACCAAGAGATCCCGAAGAGAGCAATGCTGGCCACTGTTAGATCAGGAAGATATAGAGGAGGATGTCGCCAGGGTTCTGTTAAGCAAATGCTGGTAGATCCATCGCTGTGTCCGCAGCATTGTCATGGCCCCCCCATCATGAAGAGCTGCGCTTACGGTGGTCCTATGGTTATGGCTTCGGACATAGAGGAGGGAGAAGAGGGGGATGATAATGAACACGGGTTCGTAGTTTTCCTCATTTCCATTTGAAACTCAACAAGAATAAACAACTGACCAGCCTCTACCTTTTATCAGAACACAAAGACGCATTGTCATTCTCAACAAGTTGTGCAGAAAACCATATCAAGAATAATTATTATATTATTATTAAGCTATTGCATAGCTTTTATCTCAGGCTTTGAGAGCGGCGACCGAATGTAGAAATTCCGTAACGAAAAAACCTAACACAGCCTTGTAACGTCGGTTCAGTTCGACAGACTCGGCACGGTGTTTGGGTGCTTGCGACTAGACGGATGCGTGCAGCCACTCTAGCAGTGCAAAATGGAGTCGGCAATTACGCTGTTCCCATTGAATTACGAACGTCAAATATTTCATTAACATCGGATAGAAAATGTATAGCCAAACGCAAACATTTTCCATTAACTTCAGCTCTCGCTCTAACTGTACATAAGGCGCAAGGTGGAACTTTTGACGAAATAGTATATGAGTATAGCAAATCACATTCTCAGGAACTCGTCTATGTTGCACTCTCTCGGGTGACTTATATTGAAAAATTGTATATTACGACAAAAAATGATAATTCTGCATTTAAGTTTCATCATAATCGAAGGCAAGCTGCATCGAATGCATCTTTGTTGCAAGAATTCAAAGACTGTCTTTACATAGTGTTCAACCGATAACTCAAAGTGTCTTAGATTTCATTAGTAATGAAAATGGCATTTCAATAATGACTTTCAATTGTCAAAGTCAACATAGTCACAAATACGATTTACAAGATTCAGTTACGAGACAAACCAATGTGTTACTTCTTACCGAATCTGAAATTGGACGAGGTAGAGCATTTTATTCATCGCACTTCACTACAGTACACTGAAGAAGGGTCGAAAATACTTGGTACAAATGGTAATAAATTTGCACCTGGCTGGCGATTTCAGCATTAACTTCGCTGATGAAAAATCAGAGCGGTTGACAACTTTTCTTTCGGAAAAATTGAATTTTAAAATGAATAATGATCCACAAGAATCCACAACAAAATATGGGACGACTATTGACGAGGTACTTTTCAGATATTTAGAAGACATTTAGTCTCAAATTATGTTTCTTATTTCAGTTACCATAAACCTATAGTTTCAATGATAAACATTCCAGAATAACCTACATGTATTGTAAGATAAAAAAATATATTTTAAATCAACAATATTACCCTCATTTCTGAATAGATGCTATGCAATAGCTTTACCGCGGCAGTCCTAGAGTGCCACACGTGTTTTTTTTATAATTATAAGAATTAATACACCACTCTTTTCAACAGGTTATGCGCCCAGGCAACCCCATCTAGGAGACCCCTGATTTGGAAGCAGCCGTTGGAGGAGAATCATTGCCACCACCTCCAAAGCTCCAAAGCCAAAACCCCCGAAACACCGTCAGTGCCTACGTCGTTGATAGTCCTCCTCCTAGTGTCGTACATATGCGCAGGCGCTGCAGCTCTTGTGACCACCAGTGGGTGGAACTTCCTGGAGGCCATGTACTTCTGCTTTTTGGCGCTCACGACGATAGGCATAGGCGACAAACTGCCCCAAAGTTCGGACTTGTACACCCAGCTGCAGCTGCTAGCGTGCTGCGTATACCTCTTCGTTGGTCTTGTGGTGATAGCAATGTGCTTCAGCCTGGTGCAGGACGAGATAACCAATAAGTTCCGGCAGATCGCCGGTAACATCGGGTATTTTCGACAGTGAAGACTGAAGAATTTTCGATGAACAGTTGTTAGGATAAATCAATAAAAAAGAACAATTTTTCGTTTGGTTGAAGGAGTGTAAGAAGTGAAACTTGCTGCGTTCGGGTAACCCAGCGCCATCGATGTCAGAATTCATGAAACAGCATAAGCCGAGTCTGTGTTCTAACAGATCACCTCGCTTTCCCCTAGAGGGCGTCGCATTCGTTGAACCATTTCCCCTTTTCCTGGAATTATTCCTACTTAAATCAAGATATTTCCTCAGCAAGAACTTCTGAATGAGAGACGAATCAGTCCAGTAGCGGGCATTATGAATGAAACAAATTTGAGTTCGAAAAGGTGCCGACAGATGTCAGGTAATTGGTATTTCAAAATTAATTTTGTTTCCTATGTGGTATCTTCTCGCTTCAATTGAGATTTAAATTGAAAATTCTTTTATCTCGGACCATCCAGAATCAATAGTATGTTTCCTTACACGGAATGATCATAAAATCAGGACATAATAATATTTTAGTTCCAATCAAGACTTGCATTGGTGCATAATGTTTAATTAACTGATAACGTTTTAAAATTTGTCACACTCGATATGAAATCGAATTGTTCATACTAAAGTTAAACCTTAGTTATATATAATATAAAGTTAACTGAGGTAGGTGTTGAAATTATCCCACTTCCATGGGAGGACTGTTTTTTTTTTCAAATAAATCATGGGATTCTCCATAAAACTCGACTGAGATACGAGAAATGCTATCTACATATAGCGTAAAGAAAAAGTTACATTTTGAAAAATTTCATTGGGAAAAGAGGTATCCAGTAAACTACAACCTGATTGAGATATGCTACACTGCTCAAAAATTGTTCATAATGATATTGCAATTCCTGGATCATTCCAAAAAGTTCCTTCGGAACTTTGAAATTACAAGATCCAATAGGTCGGTTCTGTTAGACAAATATTAGACTAGATGGCGCTTGAATCGCATCTATTTAATTGTTTACTGGACACAGTGTAGGCACGTGCTGATATCTACGATATATCTTAATCCTGATAGACATCTGAAAGACTAGATGGCAGTCATAACTGGAGTCGCTTCATTCCTAATCTTTCTAACTCCATGATCTTTGGTTGTCAATAAAAGACGATTGGACTGGGTTATTATTATTATACTTAATTCTGAACAGGGGTCGTTGTGGCTACGTTCAGCCTTCCGGGAACTTCGACGGCACGGATCTTTTGTTCTTCACCCAACTCGTTCATTTAAATCCCAAGGAGGCCATCAATGGCATTGATGATGGACTGGGTTAATTGGGGTTACATACCCAAAGTAGTACCTGCAAGTGTTTTGCACAAGTTTCTAATAACAATGACAAAAGTATCAAGGCAATTTAGACGATGGTCTATATTTTTTTTCAGTTTCGGATCTTTGCGGCCCACATTCGGTTAATACTTCGCGAGTATTTGGTCTTTTTGTCGTGAACATAATCAACCTACATATAGGATTTATTGCATGCTTTTCTCAAACATACACGAAGGTTTATTGCAGAAACTTCTCGAAAATAACTGTTCCTTCGCACAAATAAGTTGGTGTAACGAATGAATCGACTCGCGTTCCAAGAACTCTGACCAATCTCATTTCCGATAAGCGTTTTTTAATGCAAATCATCGGCAATTCCCGTATGCAACTAGTGAAATATCACTTCTCGATAAATCAAGGTGCCAAGAAAAATGCAGGTTTTCGCCTCCAAAACCACCAAGCGGCGCAACGTGGCATTGCACGAATTGTTTTCAAAACACATATAGTAAAACGATAATCCGAACTATTCGGAACCTTGAACTTCGACTGTTGATGTAATCGGTCGCGTGTTACGATTCGGCGGTTTAGATTCAAAATGCGAATCGGGAGTATTCATATTCATGTACGAGGAATCAGATTTCTGGGAGATGTCTTAAATCATCGATTGAGAACGACTGATTTCTTTGTGTACAAGGACTGTGAATAAATTAGCAAAGACAATTCGGTGCTATTCGTTTCATTATTTCCTACTGCACGTAATGCCATCCAATGTGGGCATCAGGATTTTACCCCAATTATGTCAGGAACAAGAAATTCATAAAATTGTTAGTTTTTATAGTATGTGTTGAGGTTTGAAAGTTTCGGGAAGAGTTACAGGAGCTAATAACCTATGAAAATGGGTTTTAAACGCACTTATTTCATGGGAAATTGCAAATCGGTTAAGTCGGATGATTATTTCATATGTTGTAGCTTATGGCCTACTGAACAAAAAATGTAATAGACAAAAAGCTAAATAAGGAACAGTTTTTGAACTACAGCCAGTCAAACAAGAGAAATTTGGGTCTGCTCTGCTTATGACCTACAGAACAAAAGCTGTTTCATGGAAAAAGCTGTATAATTCACATTTTTCGAATTACAGTCTACAGCCACTCAAACTCAAAAAATTCAGTCTGCGGTATGATCATGTGGAAAATTGAATCTCAGTTAAATCCGATAATTTATTTGATAGCCTATGATCTACTGAACTGAAAATGTTATAGGCAAAAAACTAATGCGTGCTTAGATTTTGAAATCATTTTTACCTCCATTCAACAACATGAAAATATTGAAAACCATGACAGCATTTTCATGTTCACCTTGTGTTTTTGTTTCAAACCTTCATATAAGAGACTGAAACTTTTCAGTAATCCTGTGCCATTCATAGTTTAATACTTTCACGCTTGAATTAAATGAATTGAAAAAATTCACTACATTTTCAAGTTATTCATATGGAATCAGAAATGGATTTCTCTTTTATATTTCTAAGCAGACATGGGGGATCTGAATAAGAACCTGATATTAACTTAGCTGCACGTGTGCCCTTGGGAGATATTTACTAGCAAGTACGTTTTGTTTCAAAAGAAAACAATCAGAGGAAAATAGACTGCTTTTATAGAGAAAGATTTTTAATTTATATTCTTTAAATTTGAAGTTGTTCAGCCGGTTTTTCACCAGTGAAACGTGAAGCGATACCTACATCAGATCAACTACCAGCAGAATCGATTGTTTCTATAAAATAACTCCCAATATGATTCATACAAATGAAAGCGATAATCATTCAATTCAATCGGCATGTTATGAAAATTCCAGCAATTCCTCCGATTCTGATCGAAGGAGAAAGATCAATTCAGAATGAGAGTAAAATTGCATTCGCACAATGTAGTAGAACCTGCTCCATAACTTCTGCCATATTTAGCATTGTTATCGTGAATTCTCTTTGATCGACTCCGAATGGATAACATATTGTTTGTTAAACATAGCCACAAAATTTGCATGAAGGATTGGAAAATGCTACATTTCTCCGTTTTGAGTTTTCCTTCATATGAAAAAATGTTAAAGATACTTAAATAGTGGTTAAGATAACGATACATTATGTTAATAGAACAGAAATATATTTGAGAATATTTCTGTTAAAAACGAAGTTTCTGGAGAGTATTTGTGACCTCATACCGGAGATTTCAAGAGAAAAATATTCAACAATTATTTCTGATTACCCTTCAGTAAGTTTGGTTAATCCGAAGCTTGAATTAAGAAGTCATTCATAAGGTTGTGGAAATTTGATATAACATGTTGCCTGAATGATATGTTACTCAGAATATATCGAGTTGATAGTCTTACCTGCCCAAATTAGCGAAAAAGCCTAATTGATTTGAAAACTATCAACAATATAAAAAAACTTTTCAGACAAAATAGTCTGGAAATAGCAGACAATATAGGGTGTATCATTTGTAGTAACAAAGTGATGTCCCATTTTCGACAGAGTAGGTCTCAACATCATTTTATGCCAATTTCCAGAATAGAGTTCTAACCCTATGAATAAAATGTACAGGGTGATCAGATTTCGATAATTTAGTACTGAAGCTCCTCAATTAAAAGAAAAGAACTGATATACATGTCATGTTTTGTTTTCGAAACACCGCTACGGTGTCTTGTTGCCATGCTACAGGGTGATTTTGGAATGTCGCCATTTATTATATACAGTACCCAAGTTCGACGGCGTTTCTGGAGAACTAGACCTATTTGAAATCTGAAAATTGCGATTATGATATTGTTTGACATTATCTACCAAGCTGAAGCATTCTTGCAGCCTGACCACTTTCAGTTATACAGAAAGTGAAAAAAAAAATTCAAATAGTTTTTTTTCTATTTTTTTGTTTTCGAATTCGATAGAGTATTCAATTATGAATACATTCGTATTCAAATCGTTGCATTCGTCATGATACTTTCCACAATATCGAGCAAAAAAACTGAAAAAAAAAGGAGATAAGGGTACTCGACATTATGTTTGTTATTCCTAATCTAGATGTCTTAAGCACAAACCGTTTTCACATTTATGAAGTCGAAGACTGTGGAAATATTGTAGATTTTTAGAATTTTGAGAAACTCTTCACAAGGTGTTCCAAATGTTGTTTCAAAAATTGGGATCATGGCCCATAACTTTCGTTCTTCAAATCAGAACCCTATTTTTTTATGATCACGTTGGATTGTGCGAAGAAAAATTATGATGAAGTTCTAGCATGTTAATGCTCCTAAAATTAATAATTCTCGAGTTATCTAGGATTTCCTGATTTCATGTCTTAAGTAGCATCGAATTGATAGAATCTGTTTCATATCAACAATGACCTTGGTTATAGAAGCTAAATTATTCCAGTAACTCACTCTTTTCTGAATTCATTTTTCATTTTTGATATGGAACAGATTTCATTAATTTGACGCTACGTACGAGATAAAAAACAGAAAACCCTAAATAAAACAATAATTATTAATTTTGGGAGCATCAACATGTTGGAACATTATCATAATTTTTCTTATTTGAAAGACGAAAGTTATGGGCCATTCTTGATCACAATTTCTGATTTGGAACATTTGGAACACCCTGTGTTCAAAATTCTAGAAATATTCAATATTTCCACAATCATCGACTTCAAAATTGTGAAAACGGTTTGTTCTTAACATATTCAGAATAGGAACAACAAACATGATACTGAATACTTTTAACTCCCTTTTTTCTTCAGTTTGTTCTTGAAATTTCGGCGAGTATTATGACGAATGCAACGACTTGAATACGAATGTATTCAGAATTGCTTACTATATCAAATTCGAAAACAAGAAAACAGAAAAAATTTTCTGAAATTTTTTTCCACTCCCTTCATAACTGAAAGTTATCAGGCTCCAAGAATATTTGAGCTCGGTAGATAATGTCAAATAATAACATTATTCCAATTTTGAGATTTCAAATAGGTCCATTTTTGGTGCAGTCTTTTTAGTACTTTCTACAGGTGCGATCGGAATTTCAGTGTCGCTTTTAGATTTTTAGAATTTTAGAGCAATTAAAAAAAATTTCTCTTTTAATTTGGAAGATGTAGTACTAAATCATCGAAATCTGACCATCCTGTACATAATATGATAAGTTGATGAATCCGCCGAGGTGTTTGTTAAGAAACATATCCATATTTTTCTTAAAGAAAAATGGCACTCATTAAGTGTCATTAAATGTTGGTCCCAAATCGAGCCTCGTTCGCTCCCGCCTTAACATTGTAAGCCTCCTCTACTCCAAAACAAACCGCAACGAGGCATGCGCCCGACCGCATTTTCCTCACAAATTTCCGAATACCCTCTAGAATTTCCTTCAGGCCACGCTTTCGGAAAACCGTGCTCCGAGTCATCCCGATCACAGGAAGCCGTAGCTGTGACGTCACGGTGGTGGGACCGTATATACATACCCTAAGTCGCGAACTTAAGCGAATAATTCGCGCACCAGCACGCACAGAAAAGCGTTGCGCACGCCGATCAACGCGTCCGGTTAACTGGCAACTCTCCAATCTGAATTGGACCCTACTTAATCGCGAATGTGCCGCCGCAGTGCATTTTTGTGACAATGTCTTCTTTGTTCAGGACTAACAGTGCCTCGTGCATACCTAGTTTCTAGTATTTATTCGTCTGGACACGTTCAGGCCGCTAACCCAACGCATTTACTTCAAAGGTGAGTGATTTTCGTGATTTTAAGGTTAAGCCTGCGACTAAGCCGAGGTTTACGCCGTTGCCATGGCGACCGAAACATTTTGCGCACCCATTGGCCAAGCCTTCGTTGCGGCGAATTATACACTTTTTGAAAACATGACCCCAATCAAACTGGTACTCCAACTGTCTGAACTTGAGAAAAATCTCGCTTAACATGACCTACGCTTATGCAACCTTTATAAACCAAGATCGCCAACGTCAAATCTGCAACAACAAACCTAGTATTTCATTACAAACACCTTATCACCTCAGCAAACCTCCCAACCTCAGATTATAACATATCCTGTAAAATTATGCAACAGCGAAAAACCATGCCTACGACGATTCGAAGTTAAGACGGCTTAACCAGCGTTCGTCCTATTAATCGTTAAAAAACTAGGTTAGCCCACTTCATCGAAGAAATTCAGTCGACACACTTGACATAAATACTGAAACGTGTGTTTCCGATTCCAACGCAGGTATCGTACTATCTTTAGTTCTTGTGTGAGTGAATGTTTTCGAAAGGTGAATGTTGGAAGTTAGGTAACACGTGATCTAGCAGGCTCGTGAATTAATAGACTTGGATCTGCATAAATTGGGGCAGTCTTAAAATAAAAATACTACGCGGGGAATCCCTTCTTGTATCAGCCCCAGTTTCTTCAATCTTCAAATTCTTAAATCCTGGTATTCATAAATTTTCAGAAATTTTTATCATGAAGTACTTTTCCAAGGCAAAAGTAACGTCACTCCTCTGGTATCGTCTAAAAGACAGTTCTGAAATGAAGAGTCCAAAAGGACCTACTAAATCCGAAACAAAACAAAAGGAAACAAAATTACCATAGTCAATGTCAAAAGTGCAAACAAAATTCATGACACAATAATGCCTGTTCTGGCTGATATTTCATAATATGAGCGCTTGATATGCTCGGAAAATAATTCATGATCATGAGTAATTTTTCTTCTATATTCTCCTCTATTTAAATATGAGAAATATTGAAAAATAAATTGATAGGACCCTGTTTTTTCGATATCATTTCATGTGATCAGAACTGAAGACGATAAGACGATCAATCAATTGATATTACCAAGGTATTTCTATAGTCATTTACCATTTCAAATTCTTTTCCGTTTTTATTTTTTAGACTCTTGAACTTTCTTAAATTCTCTACGTTCTCTCTGCTTTATTTGTTAAAAAGTGACGCTCTGCATAAACCTGCAAAATGTCCTTTCAGAAGGAATTGTTAAGAGACTGAAACAATACTAATTATACTCGCTCCCAATTTTTTTCAATCTTCTGCAACATTTTGCAGACTTATCGTAAGACATCAACCTCACCAGCGTTCGCCCCTTTAAGGACTTGGAGCGGTCTTTAATCGAGCATTACAAGTCGTAAAGGTGACCCTAAAATATACCGTGTAACCCGTAATTATGAAAATCCTGTTTTCTATAAATAACCACAAGATATGAATGAGACTAGCCCATTAAATAACGAGTGATTATCTCTATCTGCTAACTTCGATCCGATCTTACTGTTCTTACGAAAATTACATAGTTGTATCATCTATGATATTCAATAAATGATAGGTTTGATGAGTATGCAGAAGCTTGTAGCTGTATTCATATTTCGACAGTACGTGAGCTTCCTGTTTTTAATTTCACAAAAATTTCTCGGGGCTGTTGTGCCTATTACAAAACCTTTCACCGAGACCCACCTTTATCTAATAATCTCTCGGGTCCTCAGATTTACATCTTTCTTCTTTCATTCAAATGCAGTACATGACAGGAGAAAACCCAAAGAATTTACCCACTGCCAGATCAATTGTGGTTTAAACCAGCAATGCAATGAAAAAAAAACAAAAATGTCACGTATCCAATGTATATAGATACATACTTAGATAGAGTAAAAGAATTTCACAATATAATCAATGATTCATAAAGGAATCGCCTCAATGAACCCGAAGAATTCTTCAGTGAAAAAGGATCTAATACGGCTAGAATAAGAATGAAACGATGTGAAGCATATTATCATATGTGAATTTAGGTAATACTTGTTGAACTTTGGCGAAACAAAATACTGCAAATTTTTTTTCCTGTCAGGAAGGCACATTGCAAGTGAGATATTTTCGATTTCAGAGAATCATTGGTCCCTTATTCTTGAAGGCATTTCAATGAAATTTCCTATTTATACACCAGATGAAAATTTTCCAATCGAATGATATAAATATTATAAATTATAGTATGGGTTCCAGATGTTCAAATACTCGCACGCATGTTATGAACAGAGCTCTGATAAACTGACGTTGCCGGAAATATATACAAACTACAATTATGAAGCCTAGCATCTTGGCTTTTATGGAAATATAAATAATTTGATGGGAAACGGTTCGGAGTTATATGAAAAGCATAATTCTTTCATGTAAAAGACTCGAATCGTGATATTAGACATTGATAATTTATGGAATCATATACTGAAATGGAGAATGGGAAAAAAGTAATGAGACCCAAATATTCCTGAAGCTTGACGAAATCTATACAACTAAGAATGGCACCAAAAAATCTTTAGGTCATGTCAGCATAAATTAGAAATTTTGCGATTCTCAAGAAACACGCAATGTTGTTGACCAAAAGAAGAGAAATGGTCCCAAATCAGACCCTTGTGGTACTCCAGAAGTTAAGAATCAGCGTAGTATGTGCCTGATAACAAGCTCCAAGTTAAAACTGATGCAAAAATTGGTGTTTCATATGAGTTGATGATGGAACTAAATTTTCTCCCTCCCCAATGGTATTGTCGACAATCACTGAATCACTGCCATAACAAATGAGATAGCGGTAATCCGAATTAAATCCTCCAGCGAATTTCAACTGTGTGATTCTAATTACTCAATTAACAAGGGACAATTTGGAAAAGTTCCAATCGAAAAGAGTATATACTCAGGTTACCAGAATTTTCAACTGCATGAATTTAATTTTATTCGAAACTGATTGGATTGAAAAGTGAGGAAATAATTCAACATTGTTCAATTAATAGGTATTCGAAAAAGCATTCGAATGTCCAAATGTTTGTGTAATACACTGTCATCTGATATCTCAGCTCGTGTACTTTTAATTTACGATATGACAACACGATTTTATGGAGTTCTTTATGTTTCCAGAGTAATGTTCGTAGTAATCCAGTATAATACTGTTACTGTTATGTTTTGACGCTTAGGATCATTTGAAAGACAATTTGAAAAGTATATTATGCTCGATTCATTCCCAGATTCGTTAGATTATTGTAATTAAGTTAATAAGATCTTCACACTTGTTCCATAGGAAAATTATCAGCCCACATAAGATTTGAGGCATAGCTACTTCTATTTTCATTCTATCTGTATTCTGATAGGGGTACTTAAAATTAATTCAGTGATAATCATTCTATTCAACGTGATATAATAGAAGCAATAATCAGGGAATTATTCAATATTTCAATGCCCTTCTGCACTAGGACGTATGAGAATATTTGTGTCTATTTCAGACGGATATTAACACAAATTTGTAGAGATAAATAAAGCTTTGTTTTCATTTACTCAGAAACGATAGCAACACATGTGTGGCCTTTGTTGCGACGTGCTTTTAAGGTGAAAATACTCATCTTCTCGAGACACGGGATCTATAGTTAAGCACGTCCTTTCGAAATGATCAAAGTTCAATTCAAATTTGGAATTCCCTCGAAAGCCTTGTTTGTGAGATGGCGAATTTCCTTGAAAAAAATCGAGAATCGCTTCGAATAACAGATATTTTCGCAGAGAAAAAAGTTTCGACATTTGGAAACCGTCAATAAAAACCGAATCGAAATAATCCGATTAGAATTTGTTCACTTCCCTTGAAAAGCACATGAGTGAAAAAAAATTTTACTGACTATGTGAGACAAAGGAGTCGGAAAATTTAAAAAATTAATCTGTCATTTCACAACCTGCATTGAAAGAGATGGTTACTATATATGTAGAAAAATAGCACATAAACCACTAAATTCTCCACATACTTCATGGACACTTCTCGTAGAATTTTTGGTAAATTAATTCTTTTGAAAAGAATGAAAATTCGAACGCCATTCATGGGCCATGATGATTGAAATAAATCAATAACGAACTAATTTCGGTAGAATCTGCAAACTTTGGTCTCTACTAGACCGTTAATGATTAATTCTATTCTAACGATTATCAATTTGGGATATCCTGTATAGTTGTATTAACCGTAAAGCTAATCGAAATATCCACGAACGGAACGTTATTAATCATCGTATCCACAGAAATGATAACGCTCATTCAAGCATCGCACCATTTTACGATGTATTAAAAAAAATATATTTTCACCCATAATGAGATATATTCCGGAATAAAACTCATTCTAAGAGGTCGTATCGACTAACTATGAAATAGTCTGAATTTTTTCGCATTAATAATTGAGGAGAAAGCGAATTTCAAATAAATATTCGGACTTCAAGATATTTGCGAAGTGGTGTCGAATTTTCTACATATATTAATTTTTTTTGTAGCGCAGCATTCATCTTCTTTACTCGCTCTGAATACATTGTGATATTGAAATAATAACCGGAATTCAATTCGATGCCTGCTATAATTTTGTAGAAATGTCTACAATTTGGTATAGTATCTACTATATGCTGAAATTGTTATGATACCTTCAAAAACATACATCCTAAGTTGATGTGGTACTCGAACCAAATGTTAACTGATCTTAGTCAACGTTCACTGGAATTATTCACAAAAATTCGTAATACATAAAAATATTTCTTGTTTAACTATCGTAATTTATACAGTATAAATATTCAAAATATGTTCGAACTGTTATCATGGAGATTCTTCATCAATCATTCCTTGGAAATATTATTTGATCAAAGGGAATTTTCCAATGTTTACGGAAACGATATGGTCAGTTTAAATTTGCTCTCATTCAAGAAAGAAAAGTTCATCGAGTTGGATTTGAAGTATTTCTACATATTGGTGTTTTTTCTCATTGTTGGTTTCATAAGGTGAAAAAGTTTTCGTGTAGTTTAACTGACATCAGGAGAGAAGAGATAAATTAAGAATTAAAATATTCCCTGAATGATTTTTTCGATTTTATGAAATATTTATATGATGATTCTTCAGAGTGAAGATTTTTTTATCATTGAAAACAAAATGAGGGAGTGTTTTGATACACTTGGAACTTTTTACAGACTTCCTTATTAAGAATTGTTGTTTTGGTTTTTGGGTCATCAATTTTTATTCGAATATTTTTTTCGTATTTACGTAAATAATTGAGTCGATAATTATGTGAATAATTCATTCCGTTGACGGTAATGATAATGAAATTGTGAATTGAAACGCCATCAAGATTATCTGTTTCATATCGCTTGTTGTGTGGAAAATTTTATATAGAATAATTTACGAAATTTGGTAATTCCATTTTTTCTTCGAGTTGGAAATTTTTCAAACTCAGATGTCGTGAAATGATCTTTTCCAATACTTTTGGAAACTTTAAACAGAGAGACATAAAAAAGTACGGCCTTAAGAAAGTTCTACTGATTCTAACGTTATTAAATGTGTTAACCAAGTAGAAACGATACAACCAATAAAAATTTCATGTGAATCGTGCCACTAGATCTCGAGTGAATTGATAAATTCAGGAAAAAATCAAGGAATACCAAAGTTTATTCGTACGGATAGAAGTCTTGATTTTTAATATCTTTCGTTTTTCGTACAACTGGAAAAATTCAGTCCAATTTTCAACTATTTTACATTCTTACAAAAGAAGAAGATGAAGCATGAGGAATAATATCCGTTCTTGAAATGCGTTTTCTGAGCCTGCAGAAGAATATTCGAAATTGAGAATCAAATGGAAGAAATATACTGTTAATAGTGCTATAAACTACGGTTTAAAATTGCTGCTGTTTTCTGATTTTTCAAGTAAGTATACCTGCAAGGCATTCATTTTTCCTTAAGTTTGCATGAGATATGTTTATATTTCAAAAATTAAAGTTGGAAAAGGTTGCAATTGAAAATGAGGAGGAAATCATTGCATTTTGTCGTCAAAAATTGCGGAAATCCAGGAATAAATTGTGTATTTCAACTTTGACTTGAACGTATGAAAAATAATTCAAGTATATATGTAATTTCTTGATGTTGTTTCACCTTCGGTGGCCCAATAATAATTCTTTTCGCGAATTTTCTCTTTAACCTCCCAACCGATCTTGAATATTCATTATAATGCGAATTTCGAACCAGAATTCAAGATCGGAGTACAATTCAATGGAAATCGTGTAGAATTTCCATTGATGATCAAAACCATTCGTCGGTGATATTCTGAAACTGATTACACAGCGACCTTCAACATTCAACTTATGTATGTGCGATTTCAGTCGTGAAAACCGACAAAACGCGGGTAGATTGTATGAAATTTCGAGAAACAAGACATGGTTTGTTGCACAATTTTGTTTCTATGCGCGTCTAGTCGGAATGAGTCATCGATACTAGCTCTATGTTTCCAAGAATGACCACCTTGTTTCCTATTCAATTAGGAACGTTGATATTCAAAGACGAGTTTGGCGATATAAAAAGTTGTTATTTTATGATTCATTAGTCAGTGTGGGTTCAATGTTCGCTCCCGATTTATATAGTGCTATTTGAGCACATCCTAGTAAATAGACCTGTATTTCGGGATCTATCTGAGTAAACATCGATGGACTTACATTCCATTTTCGCGCTTTGAAAAGTCCTAATGTTGCCAACAATGCGTCTTTGACAGATAAGGAAATTGATATAACGCTCGCTGAAACATTCCAATCAATCAATTTTTGGCAGCAATTCATCGATTATTGCTCATTATCAAAAAGCAACCATTGATTTTCTGCAAATTCAACTCAACCGCTCTTGAAGTTCGACATTTAAAAATTGTTTTTCGAGCATTGCCATTGAATTGGATGAGTCTGAAATTTTAATCGAAGAGAATATTCCGTCAGTTTGAGAATATATTATGTTTTGAATTAAAAGCTGAGATCCTTAAAATTGAAACTAATTACCTCAGAAGATGCGTTCTCGAAATGTACCACATTCAGGAAAATAATGACATCATTAACCCAAAAACTGATATAAAACCCCAGCAAAATTTATTCATTTCTATGGAATGAAATAAGTACAGTGTGGGCATATTTCGATGTTTTAGCACAACAACTTTTGAACCAGAGGAGATAGACAAAATCTGATACCTCATTCTCGATCTCTTTTTCGGAGAAACTTACTAGAGTTGTGATCATTTTTGGCTACCTTCTTTTGTTTTCGAGTTATAAGCGAAAATTGGAAAAATGGCGATATCAGAAAAAATTTATATCTTGGCTAATAATACTGATAATAGAACTCTGAAATTAAAACACTTTTTTACGTGGAATCCAGTGGCATGCTCGTCATTTTTGCAACATTTTTAATTACGAATCTATCACCCAAAGTTATGTTGTTTTTTAATGGAAACACTATATTTCTGTACCATTTTCTGATAGCTTAATTTTTCTGATTTCAAAAATATATAACATCGTAAGGTTTGTATCAATATCAGTATATAAATTGGAGGAAAACCTATTTTCATGTGAGTCTCAATACTTTCTATGGTTTCAACTGTTGATGAGCACAGAAAAAATGGAACTTCCCATAACAAGAATATAGAAATGAAAAGACTACTAGAAAGAAAGTGTGGTAAATATACGATACTAAATTTTTCTGTGCTTATCGATAATGAAACCATAAAAAGTATTGAAACTCACATGAAAATAGGTTTTTGATCAATTTCCATACTCATATGGAACCTTACAACCTTACAATGTTATATATTTTTGAAAACAGAAAAAAATCAAGCTTTCAGAAAATGGAACAGAAATCTAGTGTTCCTATTAAAAAAACATCACTTTGGATCATAGCTTCGCAATTAAAAATGCTGCAAAAAAGACGAGCATGCCATTGGATTCTACTTAAAAAAGTACCTGTGTAATGTTTTAATTTCAGAGCTCCATAATCAGTACTAGCGGAGATATAAATTTTTTCCGATATCACCATTTTTCGAATTCTCGCTTATAACTCGAAAAGGAAAGAAGGTAGCCAAAAATGAATACTTCTCTTGTTCATTTCTCCGAAAAAGAGATCAAGAATGGGGTATCAGATTATGTCTATCTCCTCTGGTTCAAAAGTTGTAGTGCTAAAACATCAAAATATGCTCACCCAATCACTTGACTTTCCAGTTTTACCAAGAAAAAAGAACCACAGATAACATTTCTGTGGTCTCATTGCACTTACCAGTCATCCGCTATTTATCTTCAAGTGTACAAAGAGACAAATTAACTCTCTTAACGAGAGTCATGGACCACTTATTCAAACCCTTATGTTGGCTCCATTTTTCGATCAGTCGGTATAACCTCTTTATCAAGTGATATTCCATATTTTTTTAGAGCCCTGAGGAAAGCTTGTATTGAACATCCGAAACGTTGGTACATGACATTATCATGAAAACGTTTTTGTCCCTGAACGAAAAATGAGCTAATATTTTCAGACTTCATTCTTCTACAGCCTAACGACGACCTTTTTTCAGTTGAAATCCGAAATTCGCAATGGAAAACAACACCAAGTTCCTCAAGATGACGCTGTGATAATCCTTAGTTAAGTAAAAAACATTATCTGTGATCCAACCTACTTAAACATCCCTAGATCAAATAAAGAATGACCAACAGTAACCAGGACACTCTCGAAGAGGTCAAAATCGACAGTGAAAAGAACAAGAGTGTGCCCACAGAGTGGGAAAGACTATTGCACAAAGAGAACCCTCTTCCTATAATCGTGCCACCTCAAGCAAACAACTCTGCCCCTACGCTAGTGAAAGACAGGAGAAAATCAGAATCCAGCCTGCTTAATGGCTTCAACAGGACTTTCACCAGGTTATCTCTGGCTGCAGCCAATGGAAAAGACCTCGCTAATGGCCATGTGTTCAGTAGGTGAGTGTAACAACCCCATTAAAACATACTCTGTGGTCAGATCTCTCTCAATTCGTGTTTACTTTGAATTTGATTTGTGGTTTATCGAAGTTCTATGTTTGGGTCGGTTCCGAAATTGTTTTTCAACCATGATTTATTAGTTGAAGGATTCAAAATTTTCTTATCGCAATCGGTAAAGGTTTCCGATCTTCAAGTTAAATAAACGATGACAGTGCCAATATTTACTCGAATTTAATACGTAGATAGGATATTTTCAGGTTGATACCACGTTCTAAATTTACCTAGGAGGAACTGAATAACGTTCCAGAGTTTATTTCACTATTCCACAGTTCCACCATGACCTTCTGAATTTAATATCCCACAATATTCGAGAACAATACAATTACATCGAAACTTGAGAATATTCTATGACACGACAGCAATTTTGTCAAATGTTGAGAAATGATTCATTCGCGCACCTTTTGTGGATATCATGCTAACACATTCGCTGATTCATTCGTATATAATTGTCCACTAATTATAAGCTTTAGGGGGGTATTATCAGTAGAGAAACATTAATCTCCCGCCGCCATTGTTACCTAACCTGACCGCAAAAATTAAATTAAATTACTTCCTCGATTCACTCAGAAACGATTATTGCATCTGGCAGTTCTTTTTCGCGGGAATATTCATCATTTACTGGAATATTCGGATGCTGAGGCCAAGAACGATCATTTTGAAAACATCGAATTTTTTTTGTAGTCCGTGAATAATTTTATTGCTCCAGTGATCGTTGAGTCCAAAGGGCGAAGCTATTCACAAGTGATTGATTTTGACCAAACTACGTGCGAGGCATCGATCAAGGATTCCAAAATATCAACAAAACGTCAAGGTGCGAAACATAGAGTAAAAAAGATCGCGTTCCGTAATCGTCACTTGGAGAAAGTGAAATTAAGTTTAGTAAATTCTCGACTAAATATAAAAGACGGTATGTACTAGACCTGGGAGCGATCCCTGGAGCATCAAAAATAAATTCGTCAGGCATCCAGAGTACATTCTCAAAATTCAAGGTTCTAGATACTTCCAATTTTATCGCGAATCTTACGACTTCCCGTTTGAACTGTAAATCGAAATTGGCCTGCGTATAAATAAAAATAAACATGTTGTAGCGTTCTTAATTAGTTTTCATATGCTTCGTCGGGTCTGATACAGACAGAAATGCATACACTGTCGCCAAATTTCGTTCGAGTAATACCGTGGTTGGCAGTTGAACTTCAAAGGTCGCGAAAAACGCTTCCACAACGTAGATTCGCTAGAAAAATCATCGTTATTCGGTAAACGCTGAACTGCAACTCATGTGAAGACCATAGAAATTCGGTGTGTTTATTCAGTTGGACGTAACACGAACTCATCTTGCCTTGAACTTGAAGTGTATCAGTTTTTTCTGCAACGCAGGGAACAAACCAACAGATAACATGGATTTTGGACTTATCTATAAGAATTCTATGCGATCATTTCGGCCCAACCAGTGTATCACGCAGGTTAAGCGCTTGTGACAGGTGCGGTTGACAGTTGTTCTTTACAGAAAGGTGGGATAGGTAAACAAAAACAATTCGAAAAGAACTAAAAGACTTACGAAGGAATAAAGACCCTGTGCTGCCATCTGCACTCGTTCTCCTGACCAAACATACACTGAACATACCCTGCTACTTGTAAATTACTTATAAGGTCGTTCGCTGCTGTGCGAAAGAGTCTGAAACCATAGATTAATCTACGTCTTATTGATACATTGTTCCCAACTTTAGGAAATTTTACCTCTGAGGGAAGGGAAAAAAGTTTTCTTCATGAAATCATCGAAATGAGTAAATATTTAAAATTTTGCCAACGTTCTAATCGGTTGTAAAGATTAGTAAGAAAGTCCTTAAATTGTTCATGCTTGATTAGAAGTTATTCGAAGGCCAATGGAAATGACTCATAGGAACTACTCCTAAAATGTCAATATTTACATATGCCAAAAACAAATAGTTTCGAATTTTCTTGTGATATATCTACGTATATTGTCGTATCATTCAAAATTTACTCGGAACGTTGTTTTTTCCTCCTTTTCACATTTTTGTATAATCCAATTCAATTCTTTCCATTGCTTTCTCTTTATAAAACCACATGCGGAATCATGACCATGGTATGTAGTAACTAACAATAATATCAAGCTCAATTATCCTTCGAATTCAAAACGAAAAGATAATAATATAGTAAACAATTCCATAAACTCCTTCTACCTCTTCTAATGTGATTCAAATGAATTAGGAAGAGCGCTGTAGCGCGATTATAAGAGCTTCATTTTGAAGGAATACTGGCGTAAGCATCAGCCTCTAAGGTGTCTATATCTTTCCATAAACAACAAAACCTTAAGGAAACCAGAAATTCATCAGTTTCGAATGGTCTAGCAAAGACTTGGGACAATCGGCAAAGAAATATTTCATCGACATGAAAATCTATTAGATGAGCTTCCTTCACAATCTGTTTGCTGTAAGCAACCGATGATGAAGATTGAAGGGTTGAAGAGAAGAGGCTTAAGTCACATGTACAACGTCACTTGTGACATTGACAGAAGCTAAGCTCTACTTAAAAATAGACAGATGTCACAATGTTTCATGAAATCTTGAATTTTGTTTCATTATTGTTTGGAAAGAAGAAAAAGCTTTGTGGCGCTTTGATTGCTGGTAGGCCCTCGTACATATCTTCGAATTCCTGGTGAATTAAACAATGATAAATAATCATTTCGATGCGCGGCAATAATCGTGAATGTTTTGGAATAAAGCCTCTCAATTACACGAACCACACATGCAATAAACATACGGGCGATAAAGCAAAAAACGATTTATAAGTTACTGACGGACTTGTTTCAGACCAGAACTACATACGCCGTATGCAAAATCGAAGGTAACGGTTTCGTTTATTCCGCTGCTTCGTTTTACTTGAAGAAAACGGTGATATCTGTACCGGTGCTATCTCGGTTTATTGGTATAGATAAAGGTTAATTTCCTTGCATGAAACAATTGTGTTGGTCCTAGTGCCGATTGGTGTTTTCAAACGAAAGTGAAATTTTGCGTTGAACGTCGGTTTTGTCCTAGCGGTAGTTTCGATGAAATGTTATCCTTATACTGCTAAACTTTTCAATGACTTCGAAAAATTCCACGATTAAAGGAATTCTGCTTCTACTTTAAGAGGTATTTACCATCCATTTTGGATGCCCAAAGACACACATATTGGTAAAGTCGTTAAATATTTATAGCTTGATTGATTGCATTTCATGAACAAATAATGAATCACGAAAGACGAAATTTCATTAGGAAAATTCCAGGCATTGGTGCCTGTTCTCCCTCTAAAAATAATTTCTTGCCTTTCCTCAAGGAAGTGTTGTCAATATACCCATATTATTAGAATGGTCTATTCTGTTGTTAGCACCTATTTCATTAAATTTCCCTGTTTTCCATTAAGAAACCAAGGCAAACTCCCTTGAATGAAATGGATAATGGAATTACAACTACCTTCTCAGAAACAGAACTTCTTAATTCAGCTAGATTTCTACTATATATTAAGACTTCTTCACCGCCATAACTTATATGGTCCATGTACAGTATATCGATGAAATTTTGGTCAAATTCACAATCGAAACAACAAATTTCAAAGAGCATGACATCTCATAATCATAAATTGTTAAGCTATAACATGAAACTTCAAACAGTCTACAAAAAAGAGTTTATATTCTTACATTTGATATGTCTTCTATCAATTCACTATTTGATATTGGAGTTCTACAATCATGATTTCATGGTGTGATGTTCTTTGCAATTTGTTCTTTTGGTAGTGAATTTAGCCAATATTTCATCCATATATATGTATGTTCGATGATTAACCTACAACAATTAATTTTGTCTGTGTAGACGTCAGAATATATAGACGAATCGTGTCTTAATCAAGATGTTTTGTATCTGAAGGCATAATTCATCCTACCTTCTATTTTATTCAATATTCAAGTTTTTTCAATTCTTGACGTTAAGCAAGTAATAATCTACTCAGATCGCTTTGTCAACTACTAATCGTATAGTCAATTAATCCGTCAGATCCAACAAATCCATAATTATTCAAGATACATATTTTCAGATTTGCGACCTTGAAAAAACCAAATCCGGAATATGATGCCTTCCTTCAAGAAAGAAACAGTTAAATGACCAGGCAAGAAAGTCGCAAGAATTCAACTAATTCATTCGAGGAGGTATTGGTCTGTTCAAGTAGGCTACAAAAATTCGAAAGTTAACCTTAGCTTAACCTCATATTTTCGAGAATATAGCATAAGTAGCTTGCATTCGATGAATATTGTTCTATATACACTTTCTCATCCAAGATGATTATATTAATGGTTGCAGAGAAATTTTGCGATCTTTTAAACAATCCCATTTCAGTTCATCTAATTCTAGCTTTCTTGATTGAATCAAACTATTGGGCATTTGGTGTAAATCTACAGTTTTTGTCTTCCAGAAAAAAACGGAATTATCAAAAAATTCCTACATACTTCGATCAAATCATCCTTGCGTTATCAACAGCGCTAAATCAATGTAATATAAACTTAATTAATCAGTTTCTTTGATCCGAAGTCGCGGTCAATTAAAACGGGCCCGACATGTAGAAATCATAATAACCGAGAGATATTATTATTGCCATTCTTGTCCACGATGTTATGAATGAAATTCACTACTTATTCTCATTTATCACTGGTCATGTCAGTTAGTGTAGAGCTGTGTAGGGAATTCAACGATTTCGAGTAAGTCCCCTGTTATTTTTTTACTGAATTCGTTACCGGTTTATTGTGTTGAGCGGTTAGGTGTTATACGTAAGGATCATAGTTCCAAGAAGTTTTATGAAGTCATCGTGATGTTTGTTTGGTCAGAGATATTAATTCACCATCATGAATAAGCTGTTGTCTGATACAGAAAGGTCTCGGGGATTCTGACAATGAAGATATGTGAAATAGAGTTCTGCTATTATGTATCTTGAAGAAATATGCAACTTTATTTACTTGTCTCCAATTCTAACTTCTGATTTCTATCCATTTATGTGCTGGATGATATTGTAATACTCATTAGGATTAATAGCGTTTCCTCTCAAAGCTTGGTAGACTAAAGTGTCCTAAAGAGAACACCGCAGAAGAAAAGTTTATAACAGTGTTGATAATATAATTCCTACATTATTTTTTAGAATATCATATAAAGAAATCAGCACTTACTTGTACTGCTCTATTCCACACACAGTTGCTTTTTGGGGAAATAATCTACTTCTAGCTGCTCATAGATTTCGCTCCACCATAGATTCTTGAGATAAAAAACACTTTTTTCTTACACCATTTTTCATCCTAGAAAAAAAGATATAGATTTTAAACTTTCATAATGAGCTGGAAGCATGCCACTAGATTTTTTCCGTGCATAATATTCAGGTTATTCACGAATATGGCTCTATATTTTTAGGAAAGATACAAGATGCAGGATTGAAATTCTAAGGTGGGCTTCAAGCAAGAACAAGACTCGTATATTTTTTTAAGGTTCTAGGACTTTCGATTTTTCCGGAAGTGACATCAACTTTCGTTTTTCAATGGAAAGATCCATTTTTTATTGCATAAATAGATTCTCCATTGAATTCTGAATCTTTTAGAGTTCCAAATGTTTGAATTTTCCCAGAAAATTCTCTTTCAATGAGAAAATACGGAAAAGAAATCTCCAAATTGCACTCTGTTGAAATACAGACAACTTCGAGGTTTTTTCATGAGAAATTCTCATTTTTGAGAATCTCTGAGAAGAAATACTGATGCTTCTTTTCGTGAGCGTGATTTTCAGAGTATGATATAGGAGGTCACAAATTCTTTGTCAAAGTTAGAAGTGACGAAACATCAAAAAATCTTTTTTTTTCAAATTGGAACCCCATTTTTTCGAAGCATTTTCGAAATCTTCGTCGAAAAATAATAGGAGCATACGTCCAAGACTTTTATCCCAGAGTGAATATTTTTTGAGATACTCAGGAAAAACGATGGGGTCTTCTCGTTTGAAAAACAAAAGTTGAAGTCCTAGAACCTTCAAAAAATTTAGGAAAAGTCGTCTTCTTACTTGCAGCTCACCTTTAGAATTTCAATCCTGGATCTTGTGTCTTTCCTAAAAATATTCTATAGAGCCATATTCGTGAATAACCCTGTATAATGCTTGAATCTTCAATGTAGCAGAAATTTAAGTATGTGGTTCGTTTGAATTGGCAAAGTACCCACCAAACCAAAGAGATGAAGACAAATGAATGACACATCAGGGATCTCTTTTTTAGGAAAACTGAGAATGCTATTTCTGCATTCCTGTAGGTATTTTCTTTTGTTTTCGAGTTATAGGCCAAAATTGAAATTGGGACAACTTTGGTGTTGTCTACGTTTCTGTTTGTGTTAGGATGTTGAAATGAAAACATTATAGAAACACGTTTTCGTAGCAATCCAGTAGCTATGTTCTTTCCCAAGAGAAAAAAAAACCACATGTTATAGCATAGCTCAGCAGGGACACCTCTTGGAAAAAACCATAGTGCGCTACTGTATTGCTAAGAAAAAGTGTCTGTATAATATTTTTATTTCAACATGCTATAGCACAAACAGAAAAGGAGGTAACGACCAAAGTTGAAATCGCCAACAAGAAAAGATGGAGGAATACAGTTTCTAGCAGTATCAGTTTTTCTTTCGGATAAAAGGTGTAGTTCAGGTATCTCCAATTTTGCCTACTCTGTACAAGTCAAAGACACGCCCTGTATATATTTCTATCAATGACAAATAAGAAAACATTTGCGGGATAATTCAAAATTGTATCTGATGCTCATTGTTCATTTTTTCCGATGCAATTCGAGAGTCAGAAAGAGCAGACTCCCCAAGCTTCATCTTAGATAGGTCGTAAAAAATAAAAGGTACATTTCATCGAATCGACCGCTTCCATCAGAACCGGCGTCAATTATAGTTCTCAAGATGCGTAATCAATACAGAAGATCTAGACATGTTGCTATCGAACTCAAAAATAGAAACAAGAACGTCCATCTTCATAACAAATTATGACGGTGGGAATAAACTGGTAGAGAAAAAACGAACACAACGTGCGGGCAAGTGAATAAGTGATCGAAAGTCTTCTACAGCGAGTTAGAAGAGACTTGATGAGAAAACTGATACCCCCTGTGGTGGATAAGGCTGTGTGGTTATTATTAAATGGTCAATTATTCTTCGTTGGCTGGCGTTGATACTATTATGGGAAGCATGTCTGGAGTCAGAAGATGCTTGTCTCAGATGTCCATGTTGGCCTTCAAGGCCTCCAGCTCTGGAGAGGAGGCGTGGCTTCATGCTTGGTCCAGGTGCATGTTCAATTTTCTTATATACGCGAAGTTTAGATTCAAGCCTAATTGGACACTCTTAATGGGCAAGAACAGGGGCCAATCATATCTGGCAGCGTTATTAATTACCGGGTATGTTTCGAAAAGTGTCCAATTTGGGGAAGTTCCGAGAAAATAATATCAGAATAATTTTTCAAAATCTGGCTTTGGTGTTTTCATGATCACGCATTTATTTTTCCGGATAAAGGCTATCTTTGAATTGAAATAGAGGGTTTTTTTGGAGCCATCCAGGATGAATTTAGTAATCGCAGTTTTCGAGTACAATTCACTTCAAATTAAATGAAACGATTCCTTATTAAAACATCAATTTTAATAATCATTTGATTTCCGAAAATAATTGATGGTTAAACCAATTTTTCCAATTCATTCAGAAAGTTTTGTACACGGAGGGCAAAATTGGTGATACTTAAACTACAACTTTTTAACTGCGAGAGATAGATGAAAATGAATGACACGTTACGGTGGTCATTTTTAAAGAAACTGATTATGCCATCAACTCCATTCCTCTATCTTCTTTTTTTTTCGAGTTATGAGCCAAAATTGAAATTTGGGTGTTTTTCATTTTCCTCTATCTCTCACGGTTAAAAAGTTGTAGTTCAGGTATCACCAATTTCGCCCACCCTGTACATAATGAAACCTCTCGCTTCCTGTCTCCATTCAATTGCGAGATTAATTTTTTTATAGTTACTTAGTTTCTGTAACACGTCTGGCAACATCGGCGATGATTGTAAAACGAATAACAATTTTTATGGCGTATAATTTCTAAATAATTGCCCTAATAATCGTTATTTTTGAGTGAAAGGTTACTCAAGTTGGAAACAATGAATGTAGTAATTGGCATTCCGATCGAATAATATCCACTACTGAAAATCCATCCACAATATAAGAGTACATTTTACTACATTGTGGGCCTCAAAATCTCCCTTTTTATTACAGCTTACATCTCAACCAGAAATTAAACTTCAGTGATTTTCAAATGGAAACAGTTTTATTTTCGTTCGCATCAATTTGGGTTCCCATCTAAAATGTATCATTTTCGAGATATTCAGGAAGTACCGTTAACTACGAGCATAATATAATATGTCTGTGACTTTATTCAGAATATTTTTGGTATTTTCCAATTCAAGAAATAACCGTGCAAGGTATCGGCAGAATTCTGTCCCCAGAAAAAATATGAAATTCAACTACCGACTACCGAGAAATATTGAGAAGGTGCGAATAATATTTGGGAGTGATTGGACGAAATTTTGAACTTGTGTTATAATTTAATTTTCTATTCTGAATTTTGTAAATGAATATTCAAAAAGTTTCGTGACTTACCTTCGATATGTATATCACATGTCCCGAAAACTCACTAATTAATTTCATTGTGAGAAATGAAAAAACTTGTAGTCGCTTACTTCGAGCAATGAACTAATTTTTGAGAAATGTCAACAACAGAACCATGGAGAAATATTTCGAATAAAGTCACAGAGATGTTTTTGAAAGGGCGAACATAGATCATATTTGATAGTTCACAAAAATCTATTATGCTCGTAAGTAACAGTTATTGCTGAATATCTAGAAAATGGTTCATTGAGGACATAGGGAACTAACAACTTATTTTTTCCTAAAAATGATATGGGAGTGGAAAAAGTTTTTGGCTTTTTTTGAATTCCAACTTTGGGACTCTAATTTTACCCTCCAGTTGGTATATCAAAACGTTTTGTTCTCTACAGAGTTACGTCGAATATCGAATAAATATCTATAGGTTAAAAGGATCGGTTTCACGAAACTTTGATTACACCGTCAAATTAATTGGATCCCCAGAAAAAATATGAAATTCAACTACCGACTACCTAGAAATAATGAGACGGTGCGAATAATGTTTGGTAGTGATTGGACGAAATTTTGATCTTGTGTTATAATTCAATTTTCTATTCTGAATTATGTGAATGAATATTCAAAAAGTTTTGTGACTTACCTTCGATATGTATATCACATTTCCCGAAAACTCACTGGTTAATTTCATTATGAGAAATGAAAAAACTTGTAGTCGCTTACTTCGAGCAATGAACTAATTTTTGAGAAATGTCAACAACAGAACCATGGAGAAATATTTCGAATAAAGTCACAGAGATGTTTTTGAAAGGGCGAACATAGATCATATTTGATAGTTCACAAAAATCTATTATGCTCGTAAGTAACAGTTATTGCTGAATATCTAGAAAATGGTTCATTTAAGACAGAGGGAACTAACAACTCCACTTATTTTTTCCTAAAAATGATATGTGAGTGAAAAAATTTTTTGGCTTTTTTTGAATTCAAATTTTACGACTCTAATTTTACCCTCCAGTAGGTATATCAAAACGTTTTGTTCTTTACAGAGTTACGTCGAATATCGAATACATATCTGTATGTTAAAAGGATCGGTTTCACGAAACTTTGATTACACCGTCAAATTAATTAGATCCCCAGAAAAAATATGAAATTCAACTACCGACTACCTAGAAATAATGAGACGGTGCGAATAATGTTTGGTAGTGATTGGACGAAATTTTGAACTTGTGTTATAATTCAATTTTCTATTCTTAATTATGTGAATGAATATTCAAAAAGTTTTGTGACTTACCTTCGATATGTATATCACATTTCCCGAAAACTCATTGGTTAATTTCATTATGAGAAATGAAAAAACTTGTAGTCGCTTACTTCGAGCAATGAACTAATTTTTGAGAAATGTCAACAACAGAACCATGGAGAAATATTTCGAATAAAGTCACAGAGAAGTTTTTGAAAGGGCGAACATAGATTATATTTAATAGTTCACAAAAATCTATTATGCTCGTAAGTAACAGTTATTGCTGAATATCTAGAAAATGGTTCATTTAAGACATAGGGAACTAACAACTCCACTTATTTTTTCATAAAAATGATATGTGAGTGGAAAAAGTTTTTGGCTTTTTTTGAATTCCAACTTTGGGACTCTAATTTTACCCTCCAGTAGGTATATCAAAACGTTTTGTTCTCTACAGAGTTACGTCGAATATCGAATACATATCTGTAGGTTAAAAGGATCGGTCATGAAACTTTGATTACACCATCAACTTAATTGGATCCCCAGAAAAAATATGAAATTCAACTACCGACTACCTAGAAATAATGAGACGGTGCGAATAATGTTTGGTAGTGATTGGACGAAATTTTGATCTTGTGTTTTAATTCAATTTTCTATTCTGAATTATGTGAATGAATATTCAAAAAGTTTTGTGACTTACCTTCGATATGTATATCACATTTCCCGAAAACTCACTGGTTAATTTCATTATGAGAAATGAAAAAACTTGTAGTCGCTTACTTCGAGCAATGAACTAATTTTTGAGAAATGTCAACAACAGAACCATGGAGAAATATTTCGAATAAAGTCACAGAGAAGTTTTTGAAAGGGCGAACATAGATCATATTTAATAGTTCACAAAAATCTATCATGCTCGTAAGTAACAGTTATTGCTGAATATCTAGAAAATGGTTCATTTAAGACATAGGGAACTAACAACACCACTTATTTTTTCCTGAAAATGATATGTGAGTGAAAAAATTTTTTGGCTTTTTTTGAATTCAAACTTTAGGACTCTAATTTTACCCTCCAGTAGGTATATCAAAACGTTTTGTTCTTTACAGAGTTACGTCGAATATCGAATACATATCTGTATGTTAAAAGGATCGGTTTCACGAAACTTTGATTACACCGTCAAATTAATTGGATCCACCGCGATTCGTTGACATTACAGAACGAGGGATTCGATTGGTCTGAATTGACTTGAAGTTTTTTTGATCGCACAATCAAAGTTTTGTGAAACTCGCCCTAAGACTTTCTGGTGAATCTCTGGAAGTGAATAATGAAGGAAAGATTGCTCTTTAGATCATGGTAAATGAACGTTTCTACATGAATACATTCTGAATATCCAAGACCAGTACCTACTGCCGAAATCTTTGATAAGATCGGGTTATCTCGGGCTCCCCATCAACTTCTGCCATCGAACTTGTCCATGTGTTTTGCGAAGAACAAAACCGTAACTCATCGATGATTGAAGAAACGAACATCTTTTTCGCAGATACCGTCAATCAAGATTCAACGCTAGAAGAATAAGAAAACGTATCATCTTCAAACATGGCGACTGCAACGTGGTGCAGGGTAACGTCGCCAAGAGGAGGAGGAAATACCTCCAAGACATCTTCACGACGTTGGTGGACGCTCAGTGGAGATGGACATTGTTGGTATTCGCATTGAACTTCATACTGTCCTGGTTGATATTTGCGTTGGTTTGGTGGCTGATTGTTTTTACTCACGGAGATCTCAACGAAGAGCATTTAGTAAGTTTAACATGTACTTGACACAATCTTCATGAAAAATTCCACTTTTGAAGAAACTAGTATGAGCCTTCTGAGTAAATAAATACAAATGGCGACATCTCTATCGTTAAAAGAGAAGTTCCACATTTTCACATTTCATTTGAATTGGAATTCCCGTTGAATCTCAGGACAATTGAAGATTCTAAAGATTTTGAATGTTGGAAAGGTTGATTAATTATTCCACTTTAATCAAAGCTGGAACCAAATAAAAAAAATATTTGCATTGTTTTGTCCGCCTGTTGCCGATTGAACAATCCTTTTTTTACCGTTTCCAATTAATTCAGGGAACGATCATCGAACTACTGATATCTTAATTAGTCATTGGTAACTTCTATTCATTTGGAAAGTGATAAACAATCAATGTTTTCCGAAATTGATAACTCTATATAAAGGCAATATGTTTTTGTTGTAACCAATAAATGTATGTTAAAATTCATCCTTGACCTGATAAATGCAATCGTATTCATCTAGTGCATGCAAGAATTACATTTCTTACTGGAATATCTGAATTTCTTTTCTATAAGAATGACTAGAAATGTTTGTTAGATAAACTGCTCCACATGAGTTAGGGATATTGACTTAAATTGCAAAAAAATATAGTTTAAGTGAGATTTTGTTATGAAAATTCATATTAATATGATTTCAAGTTGCACGAAATGAAATTAATTTCAGCCTGTAGGTCTGCAGCGTATAGAGGGTAGTTAAAAAAAATCGAGTAAAATAACGAAAGTTTATTCCCAGCGAAGTCAAGCATTTTAACACTATCAATACAATGTAAGGCCTCCACAGATATCAATAACAGCTTGACATCTTCTTTGCATACGAGGTTGTTGAACATTTCTTGAGGAATTTGGTTTCATAAACGGGGTAGAAGCTCTCTCAGATCATTTAAGGATAGGTTGATAATTATCTATTTTATCTGTGCTCCTGTTGAAACATATCCCGGCCCATACCATAACCCTACCCCCTCGAAATGGATGGACTTCTTGGACATAGCGACGATTACGGGGTAAGCGTGGGATTGTCCATACCCTTATTCACCGAGAATCTGAAAAATCGTCCATATCTGGATTCATCAGTGAGAAGGACACTACACCATTGATCGTTTCAATTGATATGTTGCCTTGCCCATTCCAGTCTTTGACGATTATGGTCACGTGTTAATGGAACTCCTCTTAATGGACGTCTAGAACCTAGATTCGCCTCTCTCAAACGTCGTCTGATGGTTTCGATGGAAACTTGGACCCCATCTGCATTCTGAAGAGTATTCCGTAGCATTCTACACGTAGATGTAGGCTTTCTTCTCTCCGAAACGGTGATGAAACGATCCTGAGCAGGTGTTGTTTTTCGTCGCCAACCAAGCCTTGGTCTTTCCAACACGGATCCTGTTTCCCTGAACCTATTCCAGAGTCGAGATATAACACTTTAGCTGACTTGGAGCCTTTCCGCTACAACAACCTGAGTTAGGCCATTCATGTAGCATTCCGATAGCCCTATTAGCCTAAGCGTGTGCTAATTTACGTCTTGGCATTTTCAGAAAACTCGTTTAAATCGAAGCCGTTGATAAACTGACTCCATTTCAAAATAATAAAGAACATTCATGAAGCATATGCAAAGAACCAAACTTCGGAAAAAAGGCGACTTGATTGACGAAATGTCTTATACTGATTTTTATTGGATCTATCCGAGTTGTTATTGCGTTTTGAATGATTTTACAGCGATTTTCTCGAAGATTACATACTTTTCAAAACGATTGAATACGATATCCCTAACTCTTGTGGAGCAGTATATTTCCAAGCAAATGGGTTCATTAGATTCTATTTTTGTTCTTATAATTTGACAAGAATGTTCTAATTGCTTTTATTATCACAAATGACTTCGTCTCCTTATGGTATATTCCTTCACAACTAGTCTCACTGTGACTTCGAATTTAAAAAAGACTCTAAATCCTATTTAATATCCGTGTTTTCCTATAATTCAAGTAATATATTCACAATCCAAGAGATCTCATTGTAAGTGTGTTCTTCTTCTTCCCAGAATGGTACCGAACCATGGACACCCTGCATTCAAAACATTCAAGGCTTCACATCCTGTTTCCTGTTCAGTGTGGAGACCCAGCACACGATTGGATATGGAGGAAGGACTACAACGGAAGAATGTCCGGAAGCCATCTTTGTTATGTGCCTACAAAGTATTACTGGTGTTATGATACAAGCTTTTATGGTGGGAATAGTTTTCGCCAAACTGTCGAGACCTAAGAAGAGGACGCAGACGTTGCTCTTTTCTAGGTAAGATGGGACAGCATAAAAGATAAAGTGAGCGAAACAAGTAAACGATTTTTTGAATGAATGAAAAAACCAAACTGAAGCATGCTATATTCAAGGATTTCGCAGGGTTGCTGTAGTTAGTCACAGAGATGGCGTGCCCTGTCTGATGTTTCGAGTTGGTGACATGAGGAAGAGCCACATAATAGAGGCCCATGTCAGGGCCCAGTTGATCAAACATAAAATCACGAAAGAGGGGGAGAGCATACCTTTCTATCAAACTGAACTAAAGGTGAGTTTTTTTTTCATGAACTTCTAGATTATTCAGAATCTGTTCCACTATAAACGCGCGTTTGTATGTGTACGGAATCATAGAACTTCTTGTATTTTCTCGTATTTCCAAACGCCTAAGGTAGGTGCGTTTGAGTTGACGGTCAATATGCTCCGAGCGCGCTCCGCGTCTACTTTTGGATGTATTTTGACGTTCGGGCTTGCTCGGAGCATATTGACCGTCAATCCAACGCACCTTTGTGTAATTAATCTAAATTTAGCTGCTCCACAAACCTTTTATTTTTGTAAAGCCGATAATTTGTAAAATTTTCACATTTCTCTGAATATCTATACATTTGTAATTGCAATTTGAATAAAAGTAGTAAATAACTCATCGACTTATGACAATTCAGTTAAAATAAAGTTATCAATTAAGGTATAACAATTCTTTTCGTTACTCATAGGTTGGTTGCGATGGAGAGCAGGATAAAATTCTCTTCATTTGGCCCACCACCATAGTCCACAAAATAGAGAGGGGTTCACCGTTATATCATATGTCCGCCACTGATCTCTTGAGAGAACGCTTTGAAATTATCGTAGTTTTAGGTAAGAAACACCGTGCTTTACTGAATCAATGTAATTTATACCATATCTCATCCTTTAAGCACAATGAGGGCGGTAATTTGCATGCTTTGAAGACCATTTTCGGATCAATTAGATGATCGCCACTCATTCGTGTAACATATAATTTTTATATTTTTTTTTTTCAAATTTCGTCGTTTTCTCCAAATGACAGGATAACCAGCTTTCAAATGAAACTAAAAAAGTGAATTTTCCTGCCTACTCACATAAAGAACACCTTTCATGTCTGGTGAGCGTCATAAATATTCGCTCATAATGCAATTCGAGAAGATATTTCGTGTTTAACACATTGAAAGTGGAAGAAACTGAACCATAAGAGACTATCATTCCCATTCGAAAAAATAAACTTTCATAGGTAACTCGTAATTTTCCACTTTTCTCCTCGGAAAAGAACTATCTCTATTTCAGTACCGTAATGAGTTCACAACAGTATTAAAAATAGTGCTGTAATAAAAGTCATTACAGCATTGTTTTCAGTTATATTTTTCGTTTTGTGGTTGTCAGTACTGACCTCCAATTCCTCCCTATTTTCAAATCAAATTCCGTAATCTGTCAAATTTCATAAGTCACACCAACAGCCAAGTTAAAATACAAAAGTCACTAATCTGAATTTTTATTTTAATTTCGAGAGTATTTCACAAAACTAACTGAAATAGAGAAAATAAATACTCGTGACAGAAGGCAATTCCAACACTCATGCTTTCGAAATCTGACTCTTTCGTCGCTTGTTTTCGAATTTCGCATTCATATTGGAATAGGTGCTCATTCTGCAACTTGTTTGAGAATAAACTATTCAGAAGGTCTCCTTACTTCTCAAACAACCACCATGTTCGAATCTTGTAGCCCTATAAATTCATTCACCTTTAATCATCCTTTTACCTAGGTTATGTTCAAATTGACACCAACTCCATGTATAACTCTACGTTTCTTCCACAGAGGGCGTGATAGAGTCGACAGGCATGACTACGCAGGCGCGGTCAAGCTACTTACCCTCCGAAATATTATGGGGGCACCGATTCCAGTCTCTCGTGACTTTCAAGAAGGAAACGGGAGAGTACGAAGTGGACTATGCCATCTTTCATAAGACAATGGAGGTGGATACTCCACTTTGTAGTGCTAGTCAATTGGATGAACACAGAGCTATGTTCATTAACGAAGGTCTTGGTGAGTGCACTCTTAATATTCGATTCTGACAAATATCTCTACAGGGTTTTTTAAAAAAAGGAATGCTATATGTTCAATAGTACTCGGTACGAACCGTGAAACTAGCGCCCTCTATGAGAGTCAGACATCAAAACAAATTCATTGGATGTATCAGCTTCCAAATCATATTCATATAGAGTTTCTTTACGATGTATAATTTATTTTTCTTCAACTCCCTATAAAAGTGAATCTGCTGTCTATAAATTGTCTTTTATTGCTTCCAGATCACCTACGGCCCTCCCAATTCCCATCAGTAAGAACGCATTCCAGTGATACTCTCTGTAGCATGGACTCTATATCAGACCATGACGACCACATTATGATGAAGATACCAGCCAGTCCCATACCAGTGACAGTAACAGGACCGGACGAGGCAATTCCTCTGAAGTCGGATGAAGATAAGAATAAGAATCATTTACTCAAAGGAACATACTGAAGTATTCGGCGTGCGAAATCATGAAGAACGTTTCTTCAACCGGATGTGTTTTTTTAGGCAGTACTTAGATTATGTTGATCATAAGATTGATGTAACTCATCCCGTAAAATAAAAATGATTTTACCGTTTCTGATTAAAAATTTTGTCTTATTAACTCTAGTACCCTGACTACACAATGAAGATTCCTCAGACAACCATGAAAGGAAACCAGAAAGCAGAAAACTACGCTGTGAGACAAGATATCTATAACCACCCTGGAGAAGGTAACATTCAATAAAGACCAAGAAAAATTTCTGGAAAAAAAATGTTGGTTGATTACATTCATTTCATACTAGAATTGGCAAAGTGATCTCACCAGAGGAAAGAGAAGAACAAATTTTGAGTTTGGCATTGAAATGAAAAATTTTGAACACTCTTTCAAAATTTTGAGTTCATAATTCGCAGAGAAATTTAATTGAGTAAAAGAAATCTGAAACACAACAGAAAAAGTGAGAAACATGGGAGATAATACCAAAAATTCATACCCTTTACTAGAAACATTGAATTTATTTCTAAGAATAGTTTGTGTAACAAAAACTACCTACACAAGAACTCATCAATTCTAATACAGTAAATATAAACAAGTATTATTAGTTTTCAAACATTACCAAATCAAATATAGGTGTTTGGAATCAATTGTATTAGGCAGCTAAAAGTATATACACTTCAACTATGGCTAAAAATTTTAGGAAAGGTACATTTATGAATACTTTGAACTCTAGAAGCCACTTTTGTAGCGTATATTAAAAAAAAAACAGTACACGATATCTGCGATAAAATTTCTCAAAAATTCAATACAAAAACTAAACATAATATTCATTCAGTGGACCCTTGTCCTTGTTGAAATTTGTATAAATTTCCTTGTTTCTCAACCGAGATTTAATGAAACAATATTACACATACTCAAAATTCATACCTAAAAAGTGTAATTGCGGCGAAATTTGTGGAAAATAATACTAAAACAGATTCAGGTCAGCACAAACAACTTCTTCAAGATCCAATTCCAACACTTCTGCAAAGTCAGTCCCCTTTTTCATTTCAAGCTTCTAAATTTAATGTACAGTAATATAAAACCAACAAATTGGAACTTACTTATTGCAAAAATAAAACACCTTTTCTCTGTTAATATTGATAGCTTATTATGACAATTTATGAAGAGATTTGGTATCCTTACTGACTTAACGTCACCAAGAAGATGCTCTCCTTCTCAGGTATGATTTGACTACATCCCCTTATTAAGCTGGTAACTGTAACTTTTTACCTTTGAGAACTGAAAAGAGAAAAAAATCATCAAAAATGATTTTTAATTATATTGACAGAAAAACTCTCTAAGAATGAAAAGTAGAATAACTTACCTTTTGTTATGTAAAGATAGAAGAAGTCACAGTAAAGGACAGTTTGAACAAAACCAGCAACTATGGCGATAAGATCATGATAGTTCTCAGTAACATAACGGTAAATCCAATTCAAAATGTAAAGAGCCCTATATGATCCGAGTGCAAAGAGGTAATGAGATGTAATGCTTTCTGCTTCCCCTGTTTTAGACACCATGAAAAGTTGTGGTAATATAGCAACAGATTCTAGATAAATACTGAAAGTCCATAATACCTAGAAAATTAAATTGAATAAAATTTTCTGATTGATAGGAATTGTTTCTTGTTTACCTCAAATGGAGAATAATTATCATTGATTATCAAGGCAAGAATGAAAGCAGGAATTATAAGAAATTCCACCCTGAAGGTATCGTGGTTATGATCATATGTTGCTTTGAATTTAACGTAAATAAGGTAGACTGTAGCAAAGGAAGCTACTAAGAATACCACTTTCATTATAGAATTATAAAGTGAGACGTAAGTTGTAACAAGGTCCAAATATCTAGTTGTATATACTAAAGTGAAGAGTACTTGGCTTTTTCCTGAAATACCTGGAACAAACCAACAATACATATATATAAGATTAAAATTTGACATAAAACAGGCATAGGTTATAGTCTATCAGATGTGAATAATTGAATCGTTTTCCTTCATCCTTAGGATGATATACTCTGATGCACAGTCTATTATATGGTTAATTCCCTGTATAAAAGAATTGATCGGAATATTTGTATTGTCCACTGCAAGAGTAAATATAACCCGGCAAGTTCTGATTAATCTGATTTGTCTTGTAACTCACCCGCACAAGATCTTGTTTTCCATATTTTGAGCAATAGAATAATTATCGCTAATAGATGTGATAAATCACCCAAAAGCCTGAATATATTCATTTTTTTTAAATCTTTGGAAATCCAATACACGTCTACGACACCAAAAAATGATGTGACGTGGCTAATTCCGAGAAATGCGTTAGATGGCGCTAGTTTTGTGATCTGTCATCTTGATCCACTGAAAAACGAGTAATCCAAGAATTACGGTTCTTTTTTTCCCAACGATCTGAATTCAATATAAATTTCACATTGAAATTCACTTTGATTCATTCACTCACCTCTACCTGAGGACTTTGAAACAAATAATCCACTTATATATTAATGCTTTTTTGTGTAGAGCCTATTATTTATTCATAGACTAAATATTAGAAGAATAACTTCTGTATTTAATGAACTAACCTATCTTTGCTTCACTCTTAGTTGTCATTTCTTTCTAGGGGTAAAATATTTTGATTCGGTAAATAAAATAAAGTCTTCAAGTTTGATGATTCTCTAAAATGTCTACGTCCGAGTATAAGCCAACAAAAGCATCCAAGGTTCTGCGTTCAAAAGCACAAGAATTCCTTGGAAATCGAAAAAGAATTGAGATAATAAATGAGATCATTGAACACCTACATTCTGGAAACGATGTCCACTCATGTTTAATGTCTTTAGAGTTGATTTTCACAACTCTTTTGAAGGAAGAATGTATGTATATCGAGATAGTTCCCTTGAAGCCTGCTGAAAATACTCCAGAAAACGAATATAAGAAGTGGTTGAAGAAGGCCTATGAAAGATTTTTCCAAAAAGTCCTAGATTGCTTAGGAAGTAATTCGAATAAAATTCAAGTTCAAGGTAAGTCTAATTTATTTTCATTCTTATTCAATTTTTTATAGTTGGACGGTAGTTTCCAAAATAATATGAATTCTAGGTTTAAACACAGCTTTTGCTTTGATCTGCAACGAAGGGAAGCATCCCCTTGAAAATACTAACTCAAGTGGACGGTGCTATGTTCCACTTGATAAGTTGAGGTCTGTACTAATAAAATTATTGTTTGGCAACAGTAACAATACATTCCTCATCAATAAATACACTGAATACTTATCATATAACGATATTCTCTTCAATACCTGGAAATTATTACCTTCTCTAACACAAAAAATGTCGAATCCAAATGAGACATATATAACAAATTACTTGGCACTACTGGAAAAAATGCAGATATATCAAAATAATGAAGACATACTATTATGTGCTAATGAAGGTGAGTAATTTGAAACATTGTGAATGCTTACTTCATTGTTTTGAATATTTATGTTGTTGTGTTTAGAATTTTTTTTCAATTACTATAATTTTTTAGGTGAAACACTCACATTTGATGAAAACGTCACGAAAAAAGTCTTGAATAAAATATGGAATTGTGTTATGCAATGGGAACACACTAAATCCACACACAAACAAGTTCTCATTGTACTTTTGGAGAATGTTTTAAAACATCTAGAAAAGCCTTTATTTTTAACTGATTTCCTCATGGATTCTCTTGATGTAGGTGGACCTGTTAGTCTCTTAGCTTTACAGGGCATTTTCACCATGATTCAAGTACATAACTTGGATTACCCAGATGTTTATAAAAAGCTTTATTCGATGTTTGAACCCGAGATATTTCATACGAAATATAAGGCAAGATTGTTTTATCTGTCAGACCTCTTTCTAAGTTCTTCTCATCTGCCTGAGAGTTTGGTTGCTGCATTTGCCAAAAGATTGGCTCGATTAGCACTAATAGCACCCCCAGAAGATATTAAAATAATATGCATGCTGGTAGGAAATCTCATATTGAGGTAGGTCAAACTTCTAACCAACAATCTTTTCAAAGGTGACATTGAATTTTTTTCCAGACATCCTGGCTTGAAATGTTTAATCAACAGAATCGAGGAGAAGAGTTCAAACAGTGATCCATACATTATGGAAGAAACCAACCCTTCCAAATCGAATGGAATAATAAGCTCCTTATGGGAGCTCCAAACACTTCAGAACCATACACTGCCCAGTGTTGCAAAAGCTGCAAGGTTCATAAACAATCCATTACCCTCAGTTCAGTGGGATATTACTGAACATCTTGACGATACCAGTGAAACAATATTCGAAAATGAAATAAGAGTCCTCAGTAAATTGGTAGTTTTGGCATTCGAGAAACCACAAGGGATGTCCTTGCAAAGGGGGTCAGTTAGAAAATATTGGAATATATAATATGATGATGTATGAAAGAAGCTCAGAGTTTTCTTTTGACCCAACACCCCTTTTTATATAAAAAACAATTGAGTAAAAGTTAAAAAGATTTATCTGAGGTGCTCTGTTCGTTTTATATTCACCTCATTTTTAAAAAAGAGGAAATGATGTTTATTGCCATTGTCAGGCATATTCAATCTTTTGAAAGCTTGCTGTTATGTTTAAGTTATAGATTATATTATTGCGTATAGCTCATTTGCTGAAGAATATTGCTGTGCCCTAATATTAGAATCTGTACACTTTCCAATTGTTATTTATTTATTAATTACATTTTCATAAAATGTTTACTTTCTTTTGATTTCTCGCCTTTTTCCATGAAAAGAAAAGCTGTGAAATGCAAATTCTAGTTCGATCAGATGAATTTCTTGAAATTAAAGAACCTTCAATGAAAATCTGAAATTATCAGATTTAATCAACTCCCTTGGAATTACTTCACGAAATAAAGGTGATAGGTTAATCAGCTTATTGAATAAATACTCTAAATAAAAACTTTTAATCAACACTAACAATTGTATAAAATTCAGTTGCAAATCCAACAAAAAATTTGATATTAAAAACATACTCGAGCGTCTCTTTTGGTCCCATAGTTTGACGTTCAAGAGCAGGCTTTTTCCTTCTGTTGAGCATCCATTCGCTGCTTCAACAACTCCCATGCTCGAGAAACTTGCTGCATTGTATATTCCTTACTCCACAAAGTACAAAACACGACATTAGCGGCTTCTACATAAGATGAATTGGATGGTTGAGCTTGAATTCGCAATAAAGCTTGTTCCTCGTTCAAGTTATTTCTTTCTATCAGCCTTTTCACAGCCTCTTCCTTAGGTACAAGTGTTGTCCAAATCTTAAATTTCAATATTAGAACATTTCGAATTTGACGGAATAAGTTCAATATTCACCTCATGACAGTAATTTTGCCACTCGGCTTGTAGTAAAATTGCTGCATCAATCACTATGACTTCTTCCGATGCATTCTTCACTATTTCTAAAATATCCTTCAACATCTCTGGCCACACTGTATTGTTAAGTTTCTCCAGTTGATTCTGAAAGTGAAGTCATGGTAAATGCAAAAAAAAACTTGAAAGAAATATAATTGTATGCTGAAAAAACTTAACCTACTCTGTCTCTGAACACAATAGCTCCTAGTTTTTTTCTGTCAATCTCTCCGTCATCTGCCAAAATTCCTTCTCCGAATTTATCGACCAACAGCTTATGACATGGTTTACCCTTTTTATAAATCCCGTGTCCAATTAAATCAGCGTCTATGATGAGAGCTCCTAACTCTTTTAACCAATTGGAAACGCCGGATTTACCACTGGCAATACCTCCTAAAAAATATTATTTTTTTCAAAACAATAAGAAGAAAAAAGCTACGCTTGCCTGTCAGTCCGATAACGTAAGGCTTTGAAGGAATTTTGTTGTTAATTTTAACTGGTTTCAGGAGTGTTCCCAACAGTCTCATCCTCATAGTGCTGGAACTGATTTTTTTTTCTTCTGCAGGACCACTATAAGGTTCTTCTAACAGCTCCACAGAATGTACATATAGTTTTGGTAGGTTTCTTGATTCTCGCACTGAAATTTTAAACACATCATTCTGTGTCTGTTTCAAGAATTCTGTTATGGCAGAGCAGAAACACATAAACGTAAATATTTAGTGTTTTTCTACGATGTCTGGTTACGTCCACAGCTGACACACTAACCTTCATTTACTTTTTGGCCACCTCTGAGTGTTTCTCGACTAACAATCAACATATCCATTGTAGGATCAACAATAGAAGGTCCAAAAGAATCTGAAATGGGAACAATATCACAGGGAACTTCTGGGCAAATATCACTCATGAAACTTCGAACATTATCTACCCTGGTGTGAAGAGTTTCAATAAGTTCACTGAGAATTTTTCCTGAAAAATAAAAACTGGGATTATAAGGATAAACTGAAAAATAATAAGAAATTATATCAAAATCAGGCTGAAGAACCTCAGGTCGATGGCCATGAATAAACTTTTCTCTCTATATCAACAACTTCCAATTTTTTATCCAGAATAATTTCAATTTCTTCACTTCAGGAGCAGAATACTCACCTTTGATCATATCATCATCTGTAATACCTATAGTTATTTTAGACTCTGTTCTCAGAGCCAATTCACTTAATAGTAATTTGTGAGCGGTATGCAACCTATCAAATGTACCCCCAATAACCCCGTGTTTGAAAATTCTATTCCCTACATCATCACTTTGTCCTCCAACCTTTATTTCTTCATTATTGTGTTCTGCTACATTGTCTAAAGTTAAAACCTTGTAATTTCGAGTTAATGTATTGACCCTTTCATTCAGGAATGTTTGTATTTCGGTACTGTTATAATCCTTGTCAAAAATCACAACATCTATTGGAATTTGTGTTTTGATTTCAGGTTTATTGTATTTGATGCCAGAGAGAAGAACTCTGACGTCTAAATTGTTGCAATGTCGGGCAGCCTGTAAATGAAGTAATTATGAAGCAGAGTTTAAAGCAATCTAATGCATGAAGACATAATACTTAATTATGAAATTTGGAATATAAAACATAATAATATTTAACTGGGATTAATCAATTAAAAAGTTCTTACCTGTGTGTAGACCCCAAGAATATCGTGACTATATTTAGATAAAGAAGAAACAAACTGATTCTGTATATTGCTTGAATTCTCAGATAAAACATTTATAAGTTGTATGTAAAGGATCCTCGTCACTTTTTGCTGAACAGAAGATAAAACAGAGCCAACTTGTTTCAAATTACTGAGTACCAATAATCCCGTATTGAAAGCCATTTCAATGCAATTATATTATCCTGAAGGTTGAATTCAATACGAAGATTGGATATAACATTTAACAAAAAATTCAAAATTTCACTTTGGACCCGGAGGAAACTCAAAAGCACAGATGAGATCGTGAATTCAAATAAATACAATTTGCGCAGGCACTATTATGCCTTTAAATTTCATTCATCGGGATATCATGACGTAAAATCATGATCTGGATATTTCAGAGCAGATAACATTTGTTCTTAGATAAACAATTCCAGAATTGAAAAAATGAGTTCAAATTAATCATTCTAAAAAGGTGATAAACATTTTGGTTGAATTGAAGGTCATAGAAAACATATGTGTTCACTGCGAACTTGTCATTTCTCACTAAAGGTCCTCTCACACGTATGGAATTTTCATTAGAACACGAAGATCCCTTCCGATATAAAACCTTCATAGTTCAAGTTAGAATATTCTTCCTAGTACCTGATAGGGCTAACAGTTTGAGTTTCTTGTTCAATTTAATATATTTCCGAATAAAGATCTGCGGAATCGTTCTTCAAATTTTTTTCTCGTATGTTACGAGAGTTTCCCAGCTTTATATATTATTTAGTGTGAAATTGAAATTTCAACGAACCATTAACTTATGATGATCCTGCAATTGATCGGGAGCTAATTTTATTTATGACTTCCTATAAGAATTCATAATGAATTTAATTCAACTAGAAAGAGGAATTGGAACACTAGTAAAAAGACAGATTTGTAAATGGAATAAAATCACACATAATATTTCATATTTAATAAGGCACAAAAAAGATGTATACAACAATGGCACTTATTAAATCCAATTTCTCTAAAATAACATCAAAAATGTACAAAAATCGATAACGAACATTTTTACGTTTAAAAATACTTTGTTGCGATGATCACAAAACATTAAGCATAGATTGAACTATATAAAAATACGATGGATGTAATTGTTACTCTGTGAATCTCCTATTAAGTACACAAAAGGCAGATTCTGTCTCAATGACATACTGTATAAATATCTAACACCAAAAAGGCACCAGATAGACTCCAAATCAATCACCTTTTTTTGAAGTGATTGTTTTATTCCCTCAAATTTCCACAAACATCTTCAACATTCAAAATAATAATTCTATAAAGTATTACAACATCTTAATAAATGCAAACTTCAAACTCGTAACTATTTGGGTGAGGAGTCCCCAGAAAAAAAAATAAAATATAAAAGTTCTTTTTTGTACTTAACAATAAATAAATTTTAATCAATAATAATTCAGAGATAATTATGAAAAATATTTCAATATATCATCTTAGAAATCACATTCTGCTTTACACAATAGTTTTCAATTAATACATTGTATACCTACCGAAATCCTGCTATTCAACATTTTATAAAATTATTTCCGTTACCATTTTCTACTATGGCAAAGTTCGATGGAAGCATGTACAGTATCGTGTTGTTCGATCCTTTCCTGAAGGTGGGCGCTGTAACTTCCGAACTTACTTGAATATTCATCACCTTTTTCTTGCCTCCCAGTGAACAAGATATTGTTTTGCTAACGTTTACTGGTAGTTCTGCATTAGTTAGTCTGCAAAAATAAAGGGTTCAGATACAAGATTTCAAACAGAACATAGAATTATCTAGTCTATGCAGAACCCAACCTAACTTAATTTCCAACTTAATGATAAAATTCTCGATACTCACTGCACATATCTGCTCAAGATTATACCAAGAAGTTCGCCAATCCTATCTTCTTGACTGTCACAATGCAGGGAAACCACGAGGTCATTGCTTCCAGGACAGTGAAGAACTATCAGCTGATCATTACCAGGACTGACGGTTATGCCAGTGAGTTCTTTTATCGCCACTCCTTCCTTCATGTTTCGGAACTTTATGTTGTCCAGCTTGAAGATGTACATATCTGTGATGAGCAGCACCCTCTCTGCCACCTGAAACAAGAGAACTTAACTTTGTAATTTAATTGTTTTCAAAAAACGATCTTTCTTCTTTCTAAATTTAAAATTATTGCAATCTTGAGGTTGTAAAAGCTTCGTCTTATAATTAATTCGGAAATGGTGAAACTTACCTTATTAAATTTGTTGAATTTGGTGACGAAAGCCGAGAAAAGAACAGAGTTGAAGTGCTGGCTATTTTTCAAGTTGTTGACCGCATCGTTGAACGGAGTGTAATTGATGTTTTCAGCATGTTTGCTCAAGTAGTTACCCTCCCATTTCCTGGACACGCCCCAGTTCGCCCTCTTGTGCAAGAGGGCGCTGGCCGCCATGATCTTCAGCTTCATCTCCGGCCATTGCACCTGCGGGATCTTCTTCAGCACCATGTACGCCCGCCATCTGTTGAACATTGCTCGAAGTATCTTCGTTGATTCGCGCATGGTCAGAGGCGGCGCCGGCCATATTATGCTCTTCCCGTAATCCGTAGACGACTTCGCGTTGGCGAACTTTTTATGGAGGGCGTTCACGTAACAGCGCGTCTTCTTCATGCGGTAAGCCTTGATCATGACCATGGCAGCCTTCATCTTCTTGTAGTGCTGCCTCGCTCGATAGCCTGAAAGAATTAATTGAAGATTTGATCAGTATGCGGATAGTTAGTCAATCTTTACTACACCATTTCCGAGTGTAATTCAGAAATAGTCAATTGGCATTCAGAAAACATCATATATAATTCAGATAAGTCAATTGAATATCAGAAAATATCAAATTCCATTGACTAATCTGAAATACACTTGACAATTTCTGAATTAGACTTGGAAATAGTGTAGAAAAAGATATGCACGATAAATGGATGTTCTAACCTCTCCAAGTTTTCTGTATGAGAGTCGCTATGCCAGGAATAAGTTCGTTCCTAGCGCTTTCCAAAGCGAAGATTGTCTTGGGGGATCTGATGAAAATTTTTGTCTTTCCGTATTTGATGTCTTTACTGAATCCCCTTTCATCCATTATTATCTTAATCCCGTCCCTGTCTAAGCCGGATCGGAAATTAGGCCAAGTGAATTGTGATATCATCTTATACCTGAAAGAAAAAAAGATTAAAGAATCACGAAAACAAGATTCAATACAAATCCTACCTCTTCAAGAACCTGTCGTATCTTTGCCTGTAAGCGAATCCTGCTCTTCTCACTCTAACATTCTCCACCAACCCCAAATAGCTGACCTGGTGCTTGACCCTTTCCTCATCAAACGCTGACGGTGATTTCATTTCGTTGGGTTTTATGCATCTAACATAGTGGGGCTCCTTACTGAGCAGATTTTTCACCAATTCTTGCATGGAATTTTTGAAGAGCGTCCCCGCTGTAGCTGGCCTCTTCGTCGTCTAAATACAATCATTAACAACAATTCGTTTTATTTGCCTATTCAGATTCACTTACTTCTGAAATGTGCTGAGATCCCTCCGGCCACATGTCCCTCAAGTTCGGATCCTGAGAACTGTACAGCAACCTCTTGAAATCTTGGAAAAGGGTGTCTTTGTTCTTGTCCAGAAAACCGTTAATGCAATAAGTCACTTCGCCTGCGTAATGGGTTATTTGGAAGTCAATCTTGAACGAAATCATAATATTGGATGATATTCACGAATTACGGTATCAGAAGGTCTCACCTTGTGCCTCAGCTGCTTAAAAGCGGGTTTCAACTGTCTGGAACAATAATGCCCATGACCCTTCAGTTTTTTATCCATATTTTCTAAAAGTAGTTCATCTGTTACTTTTTCTGCTGTCATCTTGCAGGCGTCGTCCATGATCGATAAAATACCTAGGAAATTTTAATTTCAGTTCAAAAATGAATCGTTTGAGAGTATGTAGTCTTTCGTTCTGATTACTTACCTGTATGTTGGGCTTCCACTAAATCACATATGATTTGGTTGTTGAAATAATCAATATTTTGCCATTCTATACCCTCCTTGTTGTATTCTTCCTGCTCTTGTTTCAGTACCAATTCTGCAAAATTCGTTATATGTTATGTTTCATTAGTTGCATCCTTCTGAACGATATTGCGCAAAACCACTTACAGGCATCACCTAACCTAATTTAAATCAACGCTTGAGTCAAAGACCTTAACCGCGGCCTACTATATTTAACAGGCCAGAATATTGCTTTAAAATGCGATGTTGCCGGAACCCCCACCAGGCGTTCCACCAAGCTTAAAGTGTTCCGACTTAGTACTTGCAGTTCTGTTCTGAAGCGTAACATGTGATATAGTTCGCATCAGAAATACGACCGGGAAACGTGTAAAAAGGTTTATGATCGGTTTTTCAATCAATGAATAAAGTGAAAATAAGTGTTGCATAAGGATTATCAACAGGAAGGTTTTTCATTTTAATATTTATTATAATTTCATTTGGAAATCTTCGATTTGTGTACTATGCTTCGTACTTGTGCAGTGCCCGGTTGCAGAAGCAACTATAAATCTACTAATGAGAAGGTGTTGGTATTTAGATTTCCGAAAGTTCCCGCGAAGAGAATAAAATGGCTTAACGCAATTCATAGAGAAAGTAGTTTCAAATTCACCGATGACAGTGGAGTTATCCTGAGGAACGGAGACAAAAATTAGTTGTCCATTGTGACAATATTTACACCGATTGTGACAAACAAGATCAGATCGATTTTCCGACTTTTGTTGTTATTTCAAACACAAGGCAATTTTCAACTTCTTTTCCAACTTTAAAGAAACTGACTTTGTTTGGTTCTACAATATAAATTTTGAGGGGGCATTTCCGAAAATATCATCGGGGTTTAAGATCTTGAGTAATTTGAGAATCCAAGTCGTATTTAGAGATGAAGCAAACATACTCAATTCTAATATCAAGTGGCAGGTATGTTTGTGACTTTTTTCATCTTTTGATGTTCATTCACCAACTTTATTCGCTTCAGAAAGTGAAATAATTTTCATTCTGATCTTGTGGAACTCAATGAAACAGGTACCTCCTCGTGGTGGGTGCTGGATTATTTGGGATAAAATATTAAGAAATTATTCGCAGATAAACGAAATGCTGGTTCGTTCTCCTCCCTACAGTTCTTCATTTAATTGTGAATCGAAATAAATTCGAAATTATATCGAAAACAGTGCGAATTGCACAAGAAAACCGTATACTTTCTATATCTACGCGTGCCACTAGACACGTTTCTGGTAACAACGGCAACGTCTAACCTTCCGGCCTGTTAGATTTAGTAGGCTGTGCCTTAACCAATCACACAGTTATTTAACCTTACAACGTGACATATCTCACCTATGAAGAGCTGCTGCAACTTCTCGTTACAATAATTGATGCAGAACTGCTCGAAACTGTTGTTGTCGAATATTTCGAAGCCGTAAATGTCCAACACCCGATGAGCGAGCTTTTGTACTTATACTGGTAATTGCTGTCGTCCACGGATATGGCGGAATTGATCCTTTCCACTATCCACCCGAAGAGTCGATCGTACACGGCCTTGGCCAATGCGTCCCTTCCGTAGTTCGCCTCGCTCTCTGTATGCTCCTTCCTCATGATGTCTCCCCTGGCTGCGATCACCCTCTCGCACAGGGCCCTCTCCAGCTCCTTCCTCTCCACCCGCAGCAGCGAAGACACGTACTCCACCGACTTACTGTTTTTCACGGCCAGCTTATCGTCCAGATTCGAGAACTCGATGTTGCCGAGGTGCAGGATGGCGGCAACTATCCTCCAAACGGAATCCTGGGAAATAAGGAGTTTTAGGGAATAACGTGACGGTTCGACAACGTCGCGTCGACGTTGCCGGATGGTGGAAAATTTCGGGAAATTCGGTATTTTCGCCTACCTGTTCTTCCTTGTTGAAATCCAGCGTGTTCATCGAATGGGCGACGTCCCTAAAATCATTCTTGTCGTTTATCGTGTTCACCTTGGTTGCGTTACCCTGTTTGACGTAGAAATAGTCGGTGGGGTTCCTCGAGAGGTTCAATTTTTTCAATGTGTCGTCGGTGCATCCCGAAAGGAGCTGTAAAAAACTCTATTTCTTATTTCTGCCCTCTCAATTTCGAGAGAAACTTTCAAATCTCTTGGTCTACTGTTCAATTTATGATAAAATCAAACATTATCGATATTCTTTAACCATGTATATCGAACTTCTCATAGATCAAGATGACAAGGTTGCCAAATCTAACTTATTTTCTGAGAAACAGAACGAGCGATATGTACTTTGATGTTTTTTTCGGCCGATTGCTAATTCCTAGTAATGAAATGCTCATTATTTCTATATTATATTTTTGTCAAATAATGTTATTTATCAAGAATGATTTCAAAGCTGAACAGGAAAATGACGTAACTTTGACGGCTCCACTGTCCTCATAAGCATATGGTGAACCACAGAATGGAATGCTTAAGATACATCATTCATCAGCAGATAATTAAGCAGAATAGTCATGATAACTTCCTTTAATTGAGTAATACGTTTATTTCTCAGAAAATAAGTCTGTCGGCTTTGGCATCTGAAGGCTTTAGTAGATCCTACATCAACTTATTCTTTCATATATGAATTTCAGTTCGCACTGACCTGATAGAAGCAATGAAAATTCCTCTCTCCATTCTGCTGATAAATGACCCGGCACTTCTCCAACAGGTATTTGTTGATGTGACCACCAATCGGATCCCCTTTGAAGTCGAAATGAATGTCCATATACTTCCCGAATCTGGAAGAATTATCATTCCGATTCGTCTTCGCGTTCCCGAACGCTTCCAATATGGAGTTCGACTGTATCAGGATATTTTTCACCCTTTCGATATCCTTCAGTCCACCTTTAAAAGATTAGCAATGAAAAAGAGTTCCGATTCTGTGATAGATGAAGTAATAATTTTATTGGTTTATCTATGGTTTCTATGGTTATACCTTGATTAGTAACAGCCGCTATGTATTTCATGATAATTTTCGAAGCTTCCGTCTTGCCGGATCCGGATTCTCCACTTATTACAATGCACGTGTCCCTTCCTTGCTGTTTCATCACTTTGTGCGACGCGTCTGCTATGGCGAAAATATGCGGGGGATTCTCGAAAAGTTCCCTCCCTGAAAAAAACTTAATTTTGAAGAATTGATGAACATCAATGGGCGTTCAAAGAAGTTGACAGCTTCTGTGGTCAATAACTTTCAACTTGGCTAACTTCACGTTAGAAGGGGGATGTGGCTTAAAAGTAATTGATACTCTATTCGATGATACGAACATCGAACAAAACACTTAATCGTTTAGGGGATCAAAGCCAATTTTATGTAGGCGTCAAATTCGGAGCTTTCGCACATAAATTAAAGGTAACATGATCACAGATCCTGTTCGCTTCGGTGAACGCTTCGTTGATTCGACCTTTAGGAGTCGGAGCAATCTGCGATGACCTTTTAATGTGCTTTTAATTCGTACTCACCCTTATATTGATTCACGTAAGCGTTATCGTAAATGTTCATAGTTCTGTACGGATTCACGGAGACGCACACTTCTCCAATGTAAGTGTAGATTTTTCCATTCTTGAACCTGGAAACGAACAAAACTCAAACTCAGGATTTCAACAAGAAAACAACGAAGAATTTCTATTACAAAATACCACTTGAATGGTATATTCACATAGGTTCCTCTTAAATTAAAGTAGAACTTTATTCTTGATCATAGAAGTTCATCGATTATCTCGCATCCCGATTTAATCTAAGATTAAATTCAGAAAATCCTAACTTCGTAGGTATCATTTTTAACATTTCCCTCCACATTTAAGAAAGGTTCAAACGCAATGATTCATCAAATACCTTGGACAAAAATACAAAATTATAATATATACTTTGTAATGAACATCATGAAATTTATTGGATATTGATAATAAAACTACAGTCTAAGTAATCTCTTGATTTATTTTATGTTCTAGGAGGATCACAACAGAACTTTTCATATTTATGTAATGATTTAAAATTTTCATTAATTATCTCAATCCGTTTCAGAGAAAATCGTGAAAAAATGTCTTCAGGAACCCCTTCAGTATGTCGTAAACAGATCATACGGGTTTCAGTCCTATTTTTGAACACGAAGAATATTCCTTTGATTTCTTTCAACTCTATATTCCCCGAAGTTATACTCAGTTGCAGCAGAAGAGACGATTCCTTGACCTATTTCTATGTAGCCAATAATCATCCGAACGAAAATATCTGTGTTCAGAGCCGATCCCCTCGAATTGAAGCGTTCCATTCTTAGGAAATGAACGCTATTTCCTACTCGAGTTATCGCGAAAAGTGACGTTTAATCGGTAAATCGTGTATTTCTCAGGCGTTGGTAACCTCACTTCCTGTGGATGATAAAACGTCGGTGAATCTTCCAATTTTCCATTTATAAGCACGAAAATCGATGATACCAGCTTTCGAATGATCATAGAAGACATTTCTCACGAAAAAACGATTTCCCAAACCTTGACATGAATCGTTGAATGAAAATGGCGATAACGAAGGCGAAATTAAAATAAATATATGGGTATCTCGTTGTGGTATTATGTCATTGCGAATATTCGACAATTTGTGGCGTGAGTGAAATTCGGAGCAGACAAAATAAGCTGAACTCTGTGGTTAATTCATTACTGTGTTCGAGACTGCATTCGATGACCGAATTTCATCCATAGACCTTCATTGGATGACGTAAATGTTTTTTTAGGGATTCCTTCACTATTCCAAATATTAATTAGTATTTCAATAATTCCCAGTTCAATTAATAATGGAACGTGGAACAGGAAAAACGAGTAAACCACTGAACAGCGAAAGTTAATTGTTAAGAGGAGTCAGTTCATAATTAAAGATGAATATAACACCATATGAAACCGATAGCGAAATTTGATGCGGAAACCGTTGAGTGCTTCCAGGAGAAATTAATTGTTGATCAATTCGCAACAAAACTGGCATAAATCGTATATCGTTAATCCCAAAAGAACAGAAGATATTCATAATGAGATAATGCACGAAATACATTATTTCGTGATCACACATGAATTCCAAGGTTCCGAGAAATCTTATTTAATCCGATCTTATGAGCAATGTTCCAAAACATGCCATGAAACCTGGCAAAACCATAGATTCATTGTTCTGCCAAATCCAACATATCCATGACGATAAATCCCTCAACAAATCAACCTTTATAGTCGAATTACTCCAAACTGCATCTATTACCTATATATCAACCGAATGCATCCTTGAAACAATCATATCGTTAAAATTCCCACAGTCAATTAGGCATTTTATCCAATTTCAAAAGAACTTCTGCTTTCGCAATTGACACTAAAACCTTCATCGGGGAATCCGAAGGAATTCACATGATTTTACGGGGTATTTGTTCTAAATACATGCTTCTCATGAATATATTTCACACTCGGATCGCTTTCGTGTAATTATTGAAGTATTTTACACGGTTAATGCACCTAAGTGAGTATCGATGTTGAATGAGGAATTGTTACGATGTTTTCACAGAAAAACATTGTGAACACGTCACGGAAGAACGACTCTTTGAATGATAGATCCGGAAGATTCGATCATTCGGACTCGCAAAAAAAAAAGGAAAATGCATTCTAATCAAAATTTCAACAAAAAGTCTGAGGGAATAAATCTCAAAACCTAGAAATAATGAATCGTTTCGTATCTGGTGAGACAATTTACTGAAACAATTCGTATTTGACCTGTCTGTGATGTCATTAGCTTGCAAGTGACTCATCAAGACGAACAACTTGTATTGCTGTTATGGAATTACAAATCATGGTCGGTCGCTAGTTTTACATGTGCTCGTAAACTCCGAATCTTTCAGTATGGCGAATTACGAGATGAATCACCGTTTAGTGATTGGAAATTACTGCGTCATATCGGAAACAGGAAAGAAAATATTGATTCTGATAAGGAAGGTTTGGTTTCTATGGCCCCGAGAGCATCGGAGACGTCTGAATTGCGAACCACCGAAAACAATGATTTAGAGATCGTGCTGATTGAATGAAATTATCGCGTGTATGCTCGTGGAGCCGCGAAAAAAATGATCCACAGATAACGATAAATTCATAAAGCAATAATTGACTCTCACAAAATCTGTACATACTGAAGGAGATAGTTGCACTAGTGCGATTACGTAAGTTTAGGATAGGTAACAAGCATAAACTTCGAAAGTTAATCGGAAATCATTTGTAATACGGCAGCATGGACGTTTAAGCGGATTCGATTGTGAATGGGTTGGAAAATCAGGCTGAATTGATTTGTGTGCGTGATGTACTTAAGCAAGATTAATGCTGCAACACTAGTATAATGTACATCGTTCATTTATTTTAAGTATATGAAGTCAGCGACCGGAGGAAAAACCTTTTTGCCAGACTTACCGCTCACAGAATACTTGTGTTCAACGAAATTTGAAAATTCAACCTTTTTTCGTACAATCGTGACACTATTTATAGCAACGTGATAAACTAGAGTCTTGTAAACTCAAGATGTCTAGTTGTTTGTGTCTATGGTTTAGAGTGTGTTCATTTACCCACTCATATGTTTGCTTGAATTTAAGAGAAAATGTGTATATTTTGCAGTTTCTTGAGCTACCATAGGCACAGTTTATTAGCTTAATCACTTGAACAATTTCATTAAAATTCACAATGCCAACAATTAAGTAGCTGCATTATACCTCGAATATGTCAAACAAATAAAAGTTAATGACTTATTCTTTCTTATTCTGCAGGACTCAATTCTCATCTTGTTGGTAGACAATTTTACTAATGAAGAAATTAGGCTCTAAGATAGGAGGAAAAGTGAAAGCATTGCTATATAGGTATCAATAATTTACGTACACTTCTAGGAACTATGAATAGTAGAAATGAAACCCGAGCAGTTAAAGGATGGTGCATTCTGTCGTACACTGATAATAACAACTTGAGGCTTATCTGGTGCATTTGACAGCTCCCCATAATTTATATTCGTCTTTCTTGTTTTTTAACATCCGTTGCTGGCGTCTTGTTCAATAATGGGAAAGAGCCCATTGTGAGTTGAACGTTTTCTTAACCGAGATAAATGGATTTCGTGTAGGAAACAATTAATTTTTCGAGATAAATCAATCGAGATCTCAATAAATCGGCGATATTTCACTCTGCGGCGATAATTTTGAATGCTTGGACCGCGACATTACAGAAGTACAACAGGGACAACACTTTTGTTGTCCATCTACTCAAATGGCAAGCGGAGGATTTATTGCAGCATACACTTGTGGTCCCTGAGACCACGACCCCATGGACTGCCAATTTGGGTACAATAAAATTGAACCATAAAATCTTCCACAGCAGCTTCGGCTTAATGAAAAAGCTAATAACTGCATTCCTGACACCAAAACATGTGGAAAACAATTAGCAACATCAAAGAAGAAAATTGAAATTCCATAGAACATATTTTCAAATGGAATAGTTTTTGGAAATTGTGATTCCTAATTTTTTTTTAATTCTATTAGTTAATTAAGTTGTAATTTTATAGATTATTCTTCCCACTCAAGTTGAGTGAATTCTACACCAGACTGACTGAAGTGCCTTATTTTAAATCACCCATTTTCGACAATGTTGGGCTCACGTTCTTACTCAGAAAATCAAAAGAAAAATTTTAATTTTTCCAGGAATCCACTGTGGATTCTGAATACTTTGGCAACAGTGCGTCATGATTTTATCGCGTTGCCGGCCACACTGTCCCACGCCTAGCAAGCGTTTTGTTTTATTTTGTTATTAATTCGTTTGCCTTGCACTCCTTGCCATATTATTACAAGCGTGCCATTCTTTGACCTGCAACTTCCCGCGAAAAACAGCTCACCGCGTTGAGACAGCTCGTTGCCAGTTCGGATAGCACTTTCCCAAATTTGGAGGAATAGTTTTCAAATTGATGAACATGAGTCGACGGTCAATTTCTCGAGAAAAATATAAAGAGATTATAAACTAACCGAGAGAGTCATTTCAAAAACATTAGCAGAATGGGCAATGAGAAATAGGTTAATAGATGCTATTGGTTGGTAAAATTATGTAATTTAAAAAATAATATTTCAAATTTGAGCAATAAATTTCAGTTCCATGGGTTGATTCATGAAGGGCCAAATTTGCGAATTAGAGAAAATAAACATTTCTCCGTATACTGGCTATGATACAATAAAAAACGTGAAATAACGATCTGAAAAAGATCACGAAATCGAATAAAACCTAGTGCGAGTAATCTCTAACAAAATAAAGATAAATAGTTGGAAAAAACTTTGCAATAAGCAAAATTTACTTATCTAATCTTATCAGAAATGATCTAATAGATCTAGCAACGGAAAAATGCAACAGGTAAGCATGAAGCAGATACCAATAATCAAATTCCAATGCGAGTTAATTATTATTCAACACTAGCAGTTCTTGAAACGCTTTTGGAAGTAGGTACACCTATCCTTATTTCAGCATAATAAAAACCAATGAAGGTTTAATGGTATTTGACAATAATTAACAGACATTTTCTGATAACACAAATTATTTCACTAGCAACTTTTTCTGGCGCAGATAAAGCAAATACCTGAGTTCCAAGTTATGCATAAAATTCTCCAAGTCTATTTTGTCCAAAAGGACGAAATCGCCAACACCGACAGGCTGTTGAGTGGACATTCTGTTTGTTTTTTCGCACAACCTTATATCAATTCAGCATTATTTTCAGATGATAAGAGAAAAATCTCGGGACTTCTTTGTTTACTAAGGCAACACGTTGGTTTTATCACAACACCTGTGTGGGGTCACACGAATACGTTAAGCAACTGTCAATTTTTGAACGCGGCTATACGTCAACGTCATATCTCTACACGCTGATCGAAACCAGGGTCTTGACACCTTCCTACCCCCACCCCAAATAGTGTTTTTAGTTGAGACAACAAATACTCGTGTCGCTGCATGCGCCAATATTTAGTGATATCGTCAATAGATGACTCTGTTTGAGGTTTTTAGTCGTGTTTCGTGTTTGTCAAACATATGTTTTATTGACATAATTCACACAATTATTGATCACATTATGTATTCACATTCAAATGGATATGAAGAAGATAGTTATTAGTTATTTATTAAATATTGGAGAGTTATTATCCACTTTCTTCATCATTGTAAAACACAATCTGTGACAAAATTCCAAGAAATGAAAGAGAGAAGAATTTCTTCAGGTGAGTACAATTATAATTTTCCACATTCATCTCTTGTTCTTTTTTTATTGGCTGAATCTTTCAGATTTATGTTTTTTACTCAGTGATTAAGAAAAAATTTATTCTTTACAGGTAAAAGAGCTGTGATACTTTCTAAATTGAACTGTTTGAGACGAACACACTTGAGGGCACAAGAACAGATTCTCTACAACATGATTTACAAACTGAAAATACAATTAAACCAGAAGCAGTATCAAATCAAGAACTATCAAGAAAGATTAAGTGATGCACATGTAAACCCGAAAAAAAATTCAGGCAAAAACTCTATGAGGAAAAAGAGAACAAGCAAATCTTGAGAAGCCAACTTTTTAAATGTACACTGTGTCCCAAATTGGGTGTGACTGCACTGTATCTCAGCTATTATTGAAGATAGAGACATGCATTTTTTGCGACCTTGTGTCAGTTTTGGTAAAACTTTTAAATATACATATATGTTTATTTTTGGTAATTGTCTAGACTGATCCGAAAATTGACGAAAAATTCAGTAAGCACTATCCTTAATATGCAGGAGAGGAATCTTATTTCAGATTTATCTGGTCGGTCTTGGTTCTTCTAAAAAAAATTCTCAAATTAATTGACGGTCAAATCAACACTTCAATTTTCAAGTCCGTTATAATATTTCAGTTTCGTGGCCTTTTTTTCATTATGAATACAAAATTCTCGATTTTTTCTTTATTTATAGCCTTCTTTATCACTGGATTTCCCTAAAATTTGATGATTTCTAAGTGTGTACAATCCGGTGATATGATGGCCATCTTCATTGCTACGTCATACGAATCACGTTATATTGCGCTGTTGACGTAGAAATGAAGATGAGTAGATGACAAATATCATTCATATCACCGGATTTTAAACACTTAGGAATCATCACATTTTAGGGAAATTCAGTAATAAAGAAGCCTATAAATTAAGAAAAAATCGAGAATTTTGTATTCATAATGACAAAAAGTCCACGTCACAGACTTGAAGAATGAAGTGTTCGTTTAGGATAACCCTCAATGACTTCGAGTATTTTAGAAAAAAAACCAAGACCTGAAAACAGATTCTGCATATCAAGGTTAGTGCTTACTGAATTTTTCGTCAATTTTTGAGATTTTCGGGTCAGTGTAGACAATTACCTCATTTTCTGTATATTTATATTATATTTGTATATTTTTGTATAGAGAACAGTAATAAATATATATTTGTGAAGGACTATTGTTTTCAATTGCTTAGAATTCAGAATAGGTAAGCCTACTGAAAATCCTAAAAAGCAAAATAAGAATGTAATTTGAATTTCGCGCCGAGCCTGCCGAAAAATGTGATAAAGTAGTAACCTGTAAAATATTAGTTGAGACAACAACCGCTTGGGGTTCCAAACAGTTGTTTTAATCATAGTACGTCAGTGTCCGATCTATTCTACTTAGTTATCTGTGGATCGAAACGACTGAAATGAAATTCGTCAACGAAAATTCCCACTGCGGATTGACGTTTGAGATAAATATTCCAAGAATGTCAGAGATGACTTGACGAATCATAGATACATATTTCATTTTTTTCTTTAGATAGGCTATCCGGGAAAACCTAAAGAAATATAGTAAGCAATTTCATATGAGAGTGACTGATATTTTCCCACAACTTGTGGGCCACAAGTCAAATCGAACAACCACTTTTCCCAAACTTTTCAATAACGATAAATTTAATGATATTCGACGTGTCATTAATCTATGGCACAGAAATCTATGGTATGCATATTTGAATTTGGTTATGAAATTTGTGTTCTGTGGATTAGGCATTTGCATTTTACAATTCTGATTTTGTTGTGCAATATTTAGAAAAATTTCAACATTTCATATTGAAGTGGAGCAGCTAATTTAGTATACCTTATTTCTCGATTCAACTGACACGTTGGGAGAGCTAAATCGATTGTGTTTGAGGTAATTATTAAACCCTTTCCTTGTGGACATTAGATCTTTAATTATCATTCGGTCTCTAGTGGTTTTCACGTAATTGAAACGGAAAATGTTCTACAAAAGTCATTCAAGCACCCCAATACAAAGTGAAAAAACCGAGGAAACCGGCATCAGTGAAAAAAAATTAGCATATTATGGAGCAATACTTGCATTATGCATCATCACATCCAAACTGTACTTTCAAAATGGTAAGGAAAAACTTCAATAATCGACTTAATCTTCATTGAACTCTCCAGTTTCAAAGAAGAGTGATATTCTTTTGCCAATAATTGTTGGCATGAATCTCATAATTGTTATTTTCAGAGGAGGACTTGAAAAAACTCATTTTTGAGACTAAACTCATATCGTACGAAAATATTGTAACTGATGGTGAAGTTATGTTGACCTATGCTTGGAAAACTTCTGTAAGATACAGTCAGTATTGGTTACCATTACTTTGTGGATTCCTTGTTACTTATTTCACTTGGCTGATGGTTTACTTAGATTCTAAAGATCCTGGAAGAGTACCACCTAGTCCTTTTTCACCAACAAAACAGAAGTATTCGTCTTATTTACCAGTTTTTCATCTGAACTATGTTTTTGGTTTAATAATGGGTGTTTTAGTAACTGCTTATTGCTTTCACAAAGGCTTTTCTTTAGAATATTAGACTATATTGGTTTATTTAACAAAATATATTGTACGAATATATCGAATTTATGTATTTATTTTTACTTAATAGAATCTATTTAAAATGGTTATTTATTTTTGTGACTAATGTACTAAACAAAACTAAGAAATTTGTTCTTCAGGTATTTATTTGTAATAAAATGTGATAGAATAGAAACTCGTTTGTTTTATTTCTTTTTCCAATGATTGAAATTCTTCGTGAAGATGTAGAAATGTGTTTGATGTGTGTTTTTTTTTAATTTCAGCTTTTCAAAATGGAGACTCTGAATGTCTTTAAAGATAAATTTGAGGATATTCTGAATTCAGAATTGAAAAATGTCCTTTTAGAGAATTCTGAAGAAGGTAAATTTGAATCATATTTATTCAATCAAAAATATTAAAAAAAAAAACTTTGTCGCAATACAATGGTTCAATTCTTTTTTTAAATGTCAATGATTCTTCAGAGCAACCTGAAAACCCCCTCGATAAAATTTGGGATAGTCAAACTACGAATAATATGTGCTGTTCATATTGTCGCATGGATTTTCCTGATGTTGGAACACAAAGGGAGCATTTTAAGCTAGACTGGCATCGTTTCAACTTGAAAATGTCCTTATCAGGTAAAAATTCTGTTAGTGAACAAGAATTCAACGAAAAAAATGGAAAAGGTGAGAAGAATTTGGAAAAAATTTAAAGTGTCGGTGAAACTGTAATTGTCTTTTAGATGAAATTTCAAGTATATCCGGATCAGAGTCAGATAGAGAGGATACTCTGGATACTTTTGCCACTGCTCAAGGAAAAATGTTTTTGCAAAACAAGAATGGAAAAATATTCTCCATATATAAATGTCTTGTTTTCAACAAAAAGGTGCAAGCATTCATCAAATAATGAAATTTATTTTAACCTTGAGTTGATTGTAACTAATATGCATTATTTTCGATTGCTTAACATGGAATAGAATATAGACATATTCATTCATTTTAGGATGAAGTTGATGAGAATATGTTACTGCAAAAAACTAAAATGTTGTTGTATAGAAAACCAACAATGGACTGTATTGATGTTAGGTGGTGGACATTTCGCTGGAGCAGTTTTCAAAGCTAGTGAGCCTATTCTTCACAAAACATTTCACTGCTACACGGTGAGGCAGGGTCAGGGAGGATCACAATCCTCCAAAGACAACAAATCAGGGGGTTCACATCCAAAAAGTGCCGGCGCATCTTTGAGAAGATACAATGAACAAGCTTTAACCCAGGTAGATATTTTTCTAAACTTTGATTTATCAATTTTCAGATCCTCTTTCTAGCACATTCAAGAAATAGTAGATCAGTGGAGAGTAGAAATAGAGAAGAGTAGCTTAATATTTTATAGGGCACCTGGTCCCTACAATAGATCTGTTTTATTTGGTGGTTCTAACCCGATTCTGAACAGATCAGATAATCGGCTTCGTACCATACCTTTTTCAACAAGAAGGGCTACTTATACAGAAGTCCAGAGAGTACATACCATATTAAGTACAACTTATCTCTACGGTAATAACAAACCCTTGTTTGAGGGTGAATTAAATTGAAGTCGCATTTTATTTCAGATAATTTGGATACAGCAGTAAAAGAATTGAACAAACATAGGATTCTTAACCGAGAATCTAAAAGAAACAGAATAAGAGGGCCGCAAGTCAACAGAGCTAAATCTAGAGAAATAATCCAAAGACCTCTGCCTACAAAACATAGCTCAGAAACCAATAGTATAGCCGATTCTTTCGCAGACGAATATATCGAAGAAAACTTATCTTTGAATGCAGAAGACATCGAAATATCTTTCGAACATTTGAAAGTATTCGAAGATACAGAGAAAAACTCGTCGAGGGGGAAAAAAAAGAAACCGAAAAAGAGTAAAACAAAAAAATTACAAGAAAAAGAAGACGAGAGAAAAAAAGCATTGATCGAATTGCTATGTGCTGGTCATATAATTAAATTGAAGGAATTAATTGATAACGTAGGAAATGACATTGAAGATGATGTGCTAAATGTTGCTAATGATCTAAAGGTCAACTTTTTAAATGAAGTGTTAGATGAAGAAGGGAATTCCATGATGCATATAGCTGCAATGAATGAACATGTTGATTTGGTAAAATTTTTGCTAGAAAATGAGGCTGATCCTTGTTTAAAAAATAAGAAACATCAAACACCTTACAGCTGCACGTGCAGCAAAGAAGTTCGAGAGGCTATGAGAGAGTTTGCTAAGGATAACCCTGAAAAACACAACTATAACAAGGTATGAAATTCACAATTTAAAAAAGTGTCATTTTATTTTAATCAACATTTTCTGTTGAAGGCACAAATTCCTCTCAATACTTTAACCCAAGAAGAATTATCCGAAAAGAAGAAACTTCGGAGAAAAATAAAAAGAGACAAGGAAAAAATCAAGAAAGAGGAGGATCGAATCAAAAAGATAGAAGAAGACGAAAGAGAACGTTTTTTGCGACTTACTGATAGGGAAAAAGTAGGGTTTCTTCATCAGAGTGAACAATGTTTATTTATATTTTTTTCAGAGAGCTTTGGCTGCAGAGAGAAGAATATTGGTGCAGAATGGTAAAGTCTCATCTAGATGCTTTCTGTGCGCAACTGACATAACCGGCAAGGTCCCATTTGAATATTTGGGCAACAGATTTTGTAGTATGGAATGTTTAAAAGCACATCGATTGCAAAACCAAAATGTTTAAGTATTCGAAATTATTTTATTTTTACAAATTTTTTTAATTCGAAAAACTTTTTGCATTCGATACATTAGATATCTTGAAGTCTTTATAAGGGAAATAAAAAGAATTTTCACTCACATGCACATTTATTGCAAACAAACATTGAATGTAGAAACTAAATCTAACTTAATTCTTCTTCATGGTTTGAAAAATGACTTAGTATTAAAGAAATTTAACATCCTTCAAGGATTCAGGCATAAAACCTGTATAGTCTCCAGGTTTTCCATAACCTGAAAACAGAAACATTTAACAAGTTGAAAAGTTTTCTGAAATTTTTTAAAACACTCACCTAAATCCTTCATTAATTTTGTTGGTGCATTTCTTAAATGTAATGGAACGATAGGTTGGCTACCTAATTGTTCAGCAATACAAGTTTTAGCTTTGCCAAGAGCGCAATCAATTTTTCTGCTCTTTGGTGCTTTAGCTAGGTAAACTGAGCATTGCGCTAACAAAACATCTGCTTCTGGCATTCCCAACAATTGGCAACCTTGCATGGTAGACACTGCAAGTTGTAACGCTTGTGGATCAGCCTCACCTAAAAAAATAAAAAAAAAGTTAAAATTGCCATGACAAAATTCAATATGAAATTTTTTGTTACCAATATCCTCACTTGCAGCTCTGATCAACCTACGGGCAATGTATAAAGGGTTTTCTCCCCCCATTATCATTCTGGTTGTCCAATAAAGAGCTGCATCAGGATCAGAACCCCTGATACTCTTATGGAGAGCAGAAATCATGTTATAGTGTTCATCTCCTTTTTTGTCATGAACAAGGTGGGATTTCTGAAAATCTTCCTTTTTATTTTTGAACTTTAATAAGAAACTGTTATGCCTTACCTTCACTCCTTCCTTTACATCATAGTAAGTAATAACTTTGCCTTCATGACTGAAGTACTTTTGGATCATTTCAAAGTTATTCAACGCAATCCTTGCATCACCATTGCAAGTATCTCCTAACCACTCTAAAGCAGCTTCCTCAATGTAAGTTCTATCTTCTTGGAATTCATTTTTATCACCTTTAGAGAACACATCAATACCCATAATTTCAGCAGCTTTCTTCAAAATTTTGTCAACATCACTGCTTGATAATTTTTCAAAAATAATAAGACGGCATCTGCTCAAAAGGGCTCTGTTAAGCTCAAAAGATGGGTTTTCAGTTGTAGCACCAATAAGTACTATTTCTCCTTGTTCAATAGGTCCCAAGAATACATCTTGTTGCTTCTTATTGAATTTATGAATTTCATCCATGAAAATGATGGTCTTTTTACCGTTTTTTGAATCATTGCCAGCTGTAGTGACCAAACTTTGGAAGTCTTTGACACCACACTGGGCAGCATTCAAAGAATGATAAACGAGTTTTTCTGGTTCAGACCTGCATATGTGCTTGATAATAGAAGCAAGAGATGTTTTACCACTTCCTGGTGGACCCCAAATGATCATGTTGGGAATATCCCCTTGTTTGAGTAGTGTGTACAAAATAGTACTCTCCCCAAGAACATGTGATTGTCCAACAAAATCTTCGATTTTTCTTGGAATTACTTGCTTGGTTAATGGAATGTTAGTAGAATCGGATCCATTCAAAGCAGGTGATTTTCTCCGTTCGTGCCTTTGATGGGAATGTGTACTATCAGAAGGAGACACAGATCGTTTACGTTTAGGAGTATCGGAATTCAAGAAGATACACTTATTTGCATGGGCTTCAATCTCTCCCACAGGGAAAGATTTGTTGCAGATTGGGCAAGTTTGATCAGTTTTGTCACTCATTGTGGAATCTGGCATTTAATCAAAATATAAAACAGTAACAAACGAAATCGATAGATTCACGAATTTTGACCGGTCAAAATCTTACTAAAGAGCACAGAACACAAAAAACCAAGCCTTCAATAAACCACAGAATTGTGTCACATGTCATATACCATATGTCAATGTTGAAAAGAAAGCTACAAGCTACCAAAAATAATATAATATGTATTTCCTCAAATGAGAAACCATAAAGAAAATAACTAGAAAAAGAACGGAATTCCGAAGCTATTGTGAATTCCTGTAGAGCTAAGGTCACATTTTATAAAAAAACATCTATCTTAACTTAATCAAACTCATGACATATGACGGATGGAGTTTCTGAAAGTGACATTTGTTAAAGGGGGGAACTTTTTGTTCTCAAATATTTATATTTAAATTTTGGGAAAACAACTTTGGACCGCACAATGTGATGTCATCAACTTGAAATATTTGATATATTCTTGCCAGACAACCTCTAATAAATCTGAGACATACAATTCCAGAGTTCCAATTTATGTTAGGTATAGGAGTGAATCTCCTTTATTGTGCAAATTATTTAAATGGCTTCAAAATCAGGTACAACTTGGGTTCGTTATGGGCTTCTGCTTATTGTGATGTTGATAAACTAATGATTGGCTTTGCAGACTAACCATAACTAAAATTACCACGCTACTTTTTTCAAATTTTCATAAATCATTATCTTTATGTTTTTTGTGGTGATATTGCAGCAATATGAAAAGAAATAAAGATGGTAAAATTACTCTTGCCATGCTAAAAGGTAAAAAGGTATATGTCGTGTCGTTCATAAAACAATTTTATTGCTTGCACTTTGCACGGAATGGAGTTTTGAATGCAGGAAGAGTTAGATCTTTGCACAATTTAATACACTCGTTTTTTTGCTTTCTCTTATGATGGTAAAAAAATATATATTGTTAGTATTTCAACTATCTGCCATAATATTAAAAGAATTTATTGTAATCAGTATAGTACTAAGTGTAAGAAAGTAGGCATTTACTTGGAATGACCTATTTGGCTGAACAGTTTCAGGCTACGATTTGAAACCAATTGAGTACATTTATTAGATCCAGGAGTTCCTCTATCCATCAGGCAATATTGTCTGTAAATGTTTTAATTTAACTCAGATCTTTTCAATAATTATTTCATATGGTCTTGGTTTTAAAGACAACAGGGGCCAATTTTTAAATATGTAGTTTCAGCTTTTCATATCAAATTCCAACAGAGAAATTCTTGCATGGTTTTCATTCTATTTCTTAGTTTAATTTTTCCCAAAACTTAGATTATTATTAGACATGATTTATTTCATCATCTGGTCTTGATGATCCATGTTTCCAGGCAAATCTATAACAACTTCAGTTCCATCTATATCGATTAAATTTCATGCAAATGCAGAACAACTTGAGGAACTTTATGGCAGTGATGATGAGCTAAAATGTGAGATTAATCAGAAAAAATTAACGGCAGCTACTAAAGAAAAAGGCAGCAATTCAACAGGTGATCTGACTTAATCTCATTCCGTACCATATTTACTATTTCTTTAAAACTGAAATCAATCATCTAAAAATTCAAATTGAATGAAGACTGAATGGTGGATGCTATATTTTTATTTTTGTTGATGCTGCCTTTACCAGATTGAAAGCTATTGTAATTTCTAGTCAACTAATAGAATATAATTCATCAATCTAATAAATTGTTTCCATGAGTACTCATCTGAGCTTTATTTACGAAAATAACGCAATTCGGCTTTCAGTAAAGAACAAAGATTTGAGCCATGATGTCTCACATTTTTTGGATCTCCCTTGTACATGACGGCTGTTAGAAAAACGAATTGCTTTATTAGTTGGATGAAATTTAATATTTTCTGTTGCTGCTAATCTATAAAATTCATTCGCATTAGATATTTGGAGTTCAAGGCCACTTTAAGAACTTGTGCGCCAATTACAATTCACGTCATGATTCTGAATACGAAATCTCAAATGCCTACTTTATTTCTCTTTTTTTTAATAAAGAATTAAATAATAATCTGATATTTGAAAGGTTATTATAGAAAGTTGGGGCCCCGCTCTAAGTTTAACCCACAATTACATCAATAATGTCTGAATATTTGTTCAGAAATAAAAAAAAATCTTTCAAGCTGTTACACGCGACTTCGAGAATAAATTTGAAGGTGATTTTTAATAATTACAAGAGTTCTAATGTTTCCGGTATAAAATTGTCTCGTGAATTCCAACAAAGGTTTATTTCAAACATGAAAACGATACCTATTTGTTTTTTAGATATTTGATTCCACCAATCTGTATATGAATCACTCATTGGAAAACCACACAATATGATTCATTTCTTATGAAACTTAATGAATAATCCGTGTGGTTTTTATGTGAACTTTGAAATTTAATTTTCAGAATGATTAACTTGTGAAAAAATTAATACCCATTGTGATATGTAGTAGTTGATCAACTGTATTACATTGAATTATTTTTTTACTGTGCGATGAAATGAAACAATTATCGACTTCACATTATTTTCAAGGATAGGGGAGTATAGTAAGTAAATTTGTATTTAAAAATAAGTAATTTTCAACCAAATTTTTTTTCACAATTAAACTTGCAATATTGAGATTTTTGGTTGATTGGTAGAACGTATTATATTTTCATATGCGCTTGAAAACTATATCAGCAAGGTTATTGAAATGTTAAGTTATCTTATAACAAAAGGAAAGTGGTGAACCACATTAATATAGGTGTGAAATATATGGTTTGCCTGCACTTCCTGATGCTGACAAATTTTATTGCTTAAAATTATCTGAATGACCAGAATCAATAATAGTATAAATTTGCTACTGCCATTCAGTTTTAAAGAGAATATATGACAATATGAGAAGATATTGTAGTGCAGGTTCGATAGTTTTGTAGATAAATAAAACGCTTTGCAGAATAGCCAAGTTCTATAATTCGAAATGATTGAGCTTTTTCTGTTTCTCAGGAAATATCCAGGACACAGCGGAGGGAAGTCCATCCAAATATCTGCGTTTGAACAAACGTTCGAACAGTACAGAAGTATCTACTATATCAGATTTTTCACCTCCTTCTGATCCATGGAAATTTTTTTCAGAGATCAAGGTAACACTACTAATAAACTAAGGTATTAATGTTTGTATACTTTATATGAGATTGAGCATAATGTTTTTTGTGGTGAAAAATTACTAATCAACAATCTTAGTTTTACCCAAATTCAAAGCTTTCTTTATAGGATAAGATTGCCAAGAGCGTAGAGGACAAAATTACTGAAATCAAAGCCAAGAATCAAGAGGAAGGCTCTCCCTCTAAATCTAGAGTTGAAGGAAAAGGCGATAAGGCAAGCCGGGAAAACTCTAATCTTTCAGATTCAGAGGAATTATCAGAAAGCAGCTTATCAAGAACTTGCGGGATTATTTCAACAACTGAAGGTGAGGAGAATCAAAATCCATTCAAAATTTTTTCAGCTTACATAGAATTCAGATTTGAAAAAATAATTATTTAATTCCAATGATTCCTGACGAAAATTAAGATTAAAATAGAAAATGTCTGAAATGATGTAGAAATAGAAACTCATTTGTATCAAATTAAATTGATAATGAATTTCTACATCGAGTATTTTTCCTAGTTATTCATATCATTTCTGAATGAGTATTATTACAAATTGTGTGAGATTCGTTCTTAATGAATATACAATCCATTATTAAATCATTCATAGAACTGAAGAAGGTGAGAGGTTTGAAATAAAGTAGGTATTTTGCACCAACTAGTATTGACAACATAAGCATGTAATAGAAAGGGTTTTCTGAACTAGTGGGAACTTGCTATAATCATAGATCACCTTGAAATATTTTATTCTCAGGCGCAGAGATGGCCAGCGATGAAGAGTCCCTCTCCTTGAAGAACGACACCCCAACAAACCTGAAGCCCTCTCCTGTCACTCCCACTATCCGGCAGAGATTCAGGTTACTGAAGACCAACAAAAATGGCTTGACCACTTCTAAGGAGGGTACAGTGTCAATGTCTAGTCTGACAAAGATGTACAACGTGAATGTGGATGATGTTAAGCAAATGTTACCCGATCACACAGAAGAGCTGGAGAGCGGAGTAGATGCACTTGCCGATGTCGATTTTAAAGATGACCCCAAAGGGACCATATCCAATATGATCCGCAGCAGGTCTCTTGTATTGAGCTCTCTTGAGAAGAGCATTGACAACATCGAAATAGACGAAGATGGGATTGTGAACATTAGGGAGATGGTCGGCATGCAATGGAGAGGCGATGGGGAGGAGGAGATGGGCGAGGCCAAAACGGTTTTCGCCCCCACTGGGTTCGTCGATTTCAGATATAAAATCCGCAAGGAGAACAGCAATTTTTTGTGAGTATCTTTTCGAGGTTAAGGCACCCTTATATTTAGGTCATTTGTCATTTTGACAAATGCATATGTGTGAAGAATGTTTGGAGCAGCCTCAACCTTAGGTGCTGTTTTTTGTGAATGAAAAAAGAACTCCAACATATTTACAAAAACTAAATTTAAATTCAACCAAGGTTTTGAAGTAAATTTTTTGAGATATCATTTCAATCATTTCAAAGACAAACTGGTATAAAAATCAAGCAACTGAGCTTAGCTTACCTCATTGAATTGTATGAAAAAAAGAATAGTTTAAACATGAACTAGGAAATTGGTTGTTTTATTCAATTTTTTCAGGTTGTTTCTACTGGTTTTGACGATTTCAATATTGTACCTTTTAATACAAAGGTATTCTGTGTATACTGCTGGTATGATGGCTGGTATAGCAATAACATGTTTGTCTTATTACATTATGAATAAAATATCACCTAGTATCGAGAAACCTTTGAAGGAGAAAAGTCCCAAGAACTTTTGGGAAGTACCAGCCATTAAAGAGTACCAACCAATGTTAAAATATGAGGTTAGTGTGTTTTTTCACATGAAACTACACAATGTTAAATGTATCATTGCTAAAATGAAAATTTCAGGGTTGGTTAAACGAATATCCCGATCATTATGATCCCACAACTTATCACATAAGTTTGACCCAGCCAGTATACTTGAAACTGGAGGGAAATTGGTTGAGAATAAGTAATACCACCTCGAAAGTACCGAAAAGGGCCATGTGGAATGAGAAAGAAATAAAGAAAAGTTTCAAACATCGCAGGATTTACAATTTGCTAGGAGCCAGAGTGACTCTTCTACCAGTGGGTCTGGCTAAAATTAGGTAGGTTAAAACAACTTTAGGGAAGAAAACATAAAAACTGAAATTACTTTTCCATTTCAGACATTGGAGCAAGAAGTATCCAATTTGTATCACATTTTCCAAGGATCAGTTTGAATTTGACGACAATCTAGCTTCTAAGGATACAGACGACGAAAAAGATAGTCCACCATTTATGAAAAAAGAATCAGCTTTTAATTTTAAGAAAAAGATGTCATCCATATCTTCGGTAAGAATAAATTTACCACAATACCAACTGAGTCAAGCATTTCTTGCTCTTTTAGCCTCAAAGATTCAGCAAACTCTTTGCCGAGCAAGACAATTTCTATACAGATGGTGATTCTAGATCTGATACTTCGTCTCCTATACATGTAAGTTCAAAATATCTCATGTGTTTACTGGTTAATTTCGAAATTGTTTGTGTATAGGAAGAAGAAAAACTTGTAGAAGAGGTAGAAAAACATTCGGAACAGAATGACAATGATAATCATAGCAATCTAGACGACAGCTGGTCGAACTGTACCTTGGATGTAAGCCTTTCTATAGGTACAAATAAATTCTTGCATAATGAAAACGTTTAAATTTTAGGATAGCCCAACTGAAACGAAAATTTATCTATTCGGTAGAACAGACAGAGAGAAAGAAGACTGGTTTAGGAGATTGTGCATGGCAAGCCATCCCCAATCTACAAACATTTCCGCAGATGATGGAGGTGTTTTGATGAAGGCAGCTTCGGCAGAGTTCGCACTAAAAGAGAATGAGTACACATTGTTCATGTCGTCCATATTGAAGGTACAGTAATTGTGTTCCTTCTAGGTTAGGTAGTATGCTATGAATCTAACCTAATATTTGAAAGAGATTAAGTTGAAGGTTATATTAACAGAAAGAAATTCTTTTCAGGCTTTCAAAAAGAAAGAAGAAAGAGAGTCAACATATTCAAACAGCATGATCGACATGGAGAATGTTTCTTGGGTAAACGCATTTGTAGGAAGAATTCTTTTTGATTGCATGTGCGATGAAATTTTCACATCTAAAATAAAGGAGAGGATCCAAAGAAAACTGGCAGCAATAAAGCTCCCCTACTTTATCGAAGAACTCTCAATCACAGAACTGAATCTGGGAAAAACAGTACCGCTGTTTAAAAAAATCGGTAAACCGAGTATTGACGATAGAGGTCTTTGGGTAGACATGGACATGATCTACGATGGGTTAGTTGTGTTGACTCTCACAACGAAATTGAATCTTATGAGGTTAAAGCAACCGCCGACAGAGGGTATATAATTGACTCAATTTCCATATAAATCTTGATGATAATTTTTTAGCTGAGAGGGAAGTACAGAATAAATCCGCGATTTTTAATTCTGACGTGGATGATTCCGCTGAAAGTAGCTCTGACGATGATAGCATCGTATTTCCTGCTGTTCCGGATCCTACTGGAGCAACACCCGGACCAGTGGCTCCAGTGAATAAAAGTAAGAAGTTGATGAAAATGGTGGATAAGATCACGGAGTCTAAGTTCTTCCAAGCAGCCACAGACAATAAATACATAAAAAGGGCAATGGAAGGTAGAAATAGCAAAAGAATCTCTGTTTAAGAATGTAAATTTATAACTTTTTCTCTAGGTGTCTCCAATACAGAGTTGAGACTTAAAGTTGAGGTTAAAGCTGTGGAAGGCACCTTAGTTTTGAACATTCCACCTCCTCCTTCTGATAGAGTATGGATAGGCTTCAGACCTTTACCTGAACTTTCTCTATCTGCCCATCCTATAGTTGGAGAGAGAAACATCTCATTGATGCAAGTCACCAATCTGATAGAAAAAAAGCTGGTACAGGAATTTCAGGTGAGTTTGATCGAAAATATCCAAGCTCGGATTGGAATATCCTGTCTTTTCAGAAACTCTTGGTGATACCCAATATGGAGGACTTAATCATTCCAGTAATGATGTCGAAACTTCCCAATTGAAGTATCTCGATGTTGTTCATGTTTTAGTGTGATAATTTCAGGGTATTCGACACTCTGATAAGTGTTTTCCGTCATATTTGATGAATAAATATTCGTAGCTGGATCAAGCGGAAGAATACTGTCTGAATTTTTCTGGCCGTTACCAAAGTTTCAAAATTGATATTTCAATTTCACATCATTCAGTACCAAATGTTAGGATGTTTAACTGTTGAAGCATGTTTAATGTTAACTCACCCAAATGTATTCAATGTAAATTTGCCTTGACAAAAAAATTGTGTCTGATGTTTTTTGTCGACTTTGAACTAGTAACTTTTGAATTTGTTAGCTAAACATCAATTGCTTTGTTTGCAGATAAATTTCAGGGAAACCAGAGTGAGTGTTCGCTCTGAGCAGCTTACTATTTTTCGACTCACTTTTCCAACAGTTCCATTTATAATTACGAAGCAGGAAGTTATATTATCGTTATTTTCTTTGTTGTTAATTCATGAGTTTTTGGTTACCTGCGATGTGAAAATTTAAATTTAAGTGAAGACAAAGATCTTTACTTCTCCTACTTGTTATATGTAAGAAGTACTTACAATAGCTTCAAAATTGTGTGATATATACTACCTGTATCAATAATGTGTATTTTCTTACCAGAACTAGTTAATTGTTGAACGTTTGAGTAATTTTAAAAGAGGGTAGCAATTTCAGTGCTCTTCATAATACAAAAACTTGCCATTTTGTCGTTAGCATTTATTGTCAATCTGCCCTATTTCTGGCAATACATCGTAAGGAGTTTAATTTCATCAACATTCTTGATGATTTACACAATGGGTTCTTATATTTTGTTGCACTGGGCTTTCAACACAGTCACAATCACTTTATGAAAGCACTATTTTTTCACTTTGTACTGTTATCCAAAGATGGTTTTTTTTATCTTATGTTTACACCCAAGTATGAAATGTTGTTACTTTATTTTTGAAGATTTTATTAAATATTTGTCTTTGTATTGAATTCGTATATATATTTTGTTGGATCCCATCCCATTAAAGTTTAACAGGTTTTAAATACTTTATAGTCAAAACTATGGAGTTGAAAAAGAAGCCAAATTGGAGAAATGTGTAAAAGTATATTATGTAAAAACAATATTTAGACAAAATTACGAAAAAGATTTTCGAAATACATTGAAATCTACAAATATTTACAAAAGGCTTTATATTCTTCAGTCTTATTTACTCTGTTGGGCTACTTTTGTGATGGTGTCAATGATTTGTTTTTTAATTTCCAGGTCCTGTAATATTCCATGAAGCTCAGCAGTTTTGCTTTCCAAAATTTCGTTCTTCTGGGTCAACTGCTGCTCCAAATTTCTTATTAACTGAAAAATGGAGTTCAGGAATAAGATGAACAAAAAACAAACTTTCATTTCTTACCATTCTCGAATCTTCTATTTGAGAAGTGGATTTTTTCAAAGCCTCTTCCTTCTTCAGTAGATTCTTCTCCAGTCTCGAACAATTTTCTTCCAATTTAGACACGAGATGCTTCAGTTTCGTCTGCTGTTCCTCAAGCGTCTCCTTTGATGCAATAACTTCTGCTAGTTTTTTCGTGGTGTTGTCGAGGTCTTCTTGCAGTTTCGCAGATTTTTTTTCTTCGTGGTCCAGTCTACTTTGAACAGCTCTACATCTCCCCTTTTCTGCTTCAAAGGAATTTGTCCTCAGCTGAAAAACAAAGGATCTATCTTGTATTTCCAACGAATGGAAAGGAAATGAACAAAATTTTCAACAAAAGTTTGATCGAGAAATCTTAACTACATTGAAACTTATAAGAATCATTCGAATTAAAATTTCAGTGAATATTAATGGTTGAAGAGGAAAACGAAGTTTGATGAAAGATATGATTTCTCGTAATCAATGATGAAATTGATCTTAATAATTGTTGTCAGAAATAAAAAGCAAAAACTCAAGCTAACCAAGACCCCTTATTTTTAAAATTCGAAACAGTTACCTGGATGACTTCGTCTTGTTGTTTTTTCACTTTGGTCAATTCTTCGAGCCTTTGCTGTGTATGGAACAGCATTTGGTGCAACCTGTTCATCTCCCCTGTGAGCCTGGCGGTCCTGTGCTGAAGATGCGTGCACCTCTCTGACGCAGCTTCCACACTGGCCATCGCTGCTCTTTCCGCATGTGCCATTGTGGCCAATTTATACTCGTACAATTCCATCACATCAGATGTTGAGATGTCCTCGAAATTTCTGTTGGCTATTATGTCCTGAAATGTTCGATTGTTACAAAAACAAAGAGCACAAAGGGACGAAGAAACACACCTTGAGTTTGGTCAAGAAGCAATCCACTTTTTCCACCTGCGTAACTGATAAAACTGGGGCGGACATCTCATTTATGCTGAGGTTGTTCTTTGTCGAGGATGGAGTGGTCAGAGACACCAGTGTCTGCATTGAACTCATAGCTTCGGCCACATTGCTTCTCGGAAAACTTGGAAGACTTGCCATTTGCAAAATGAGAGCTTTTACTTCCTTTGGACCGCTATACAGCGCTTGCGAAAGGATGTAATGTATTTGTCTACGAGAAATTACAAAAATGTAACTGACGGAATTTTTTGAGTTTTCATGAAGTTTGTTGTAAGGACAAGATCCGAATGAATCTGTTTATATTCAACAAATGACACTAACCTTTGCTGCAATAAGTTCTCCCTTATCGGTACCCAATTTACACTGTTTTTGGCAAGCTCGTCAACTAAAGCTATAGCATGTATATATAAATTGACTGTTTCTTCCGAACATGTGTTCAAATTACTCGTCCATAAACGAGGAGAATCATCCCCAACTAGGGGATAGAACACCTTACACATAGTCTCCTCTTTCATTTCAATTAGTATCCTGCGCACAACCAATGCAATATGAAAAAACAATCAATGATAAATCTCCTTCAATTTTTATATCAAATTTAACCAAAACTCTAAAATAATCCAATACTCACTTTGCTCTCAGATGGTCTACTCGCATCAAAACTCTCAACAATTCCAAAACAGCCCCAATTTTTCTATCGTGTTCTGTATCTTCTTGACTTCCTGACTCAAGAAACAGTAAAAAAAACCGGCAAGCTGATTCCTATCGGCTTTAAAATTTCAGTGTTATCGCAGGGTGTTCTGGTAGCGATAGCTTTCAATATTGCTATTGACTGAGTAGAAACCACATCGCTCTGAATCCAATTTAGACTCATCTGTATAAATTTTGGGTAAAATGGCGTTAGGCATTGCAAATTCGATTCTACCAGATGGTGAATGAATTGGAATAAAAGTGCTACACATTCTCCTAAATTGTAAATGTCTCCTTGACCTTCTGTGTTTGTAGCTGCAACAGTTTTTTCCAATACCTATGAATTAGAAAAAATTAAAATAAGGGAATATTTTCACTACCAATATTCTCCTACCCCGAGGAGATCTCCAACTTCTTTTTCATAAATTCCAACAAGTTCAGCACATTGTTCATCAGAATTCTTTTTTGCATCTATATAAAATTCAACCAGTTGTCGTAGTAGAATATGGTCCTTACGTTCAAACGCTTTTTTCATAGATATGAAGGTAGTGGTGACTAATATGGGTAAATTTTTTGTCGGTCCTATCTCATCCATGAGATCACATATTATCAGTAGCTTACAAACGTGCGCTTCAACAATTGGACCCTTAAATTGGAATAAAGCCAAATACAACAAAGTGTGAAGCTGTTATTTGATACAAATTTCCCTACCTTCATCGTTAGACATGTTTTTATTAGTTTCTTAATATTGACATGTGAAGTAAGAGTATATTGAGCTGGTAGATTTTTGTAACATAGATTCACAAGAACTCCTAGTGAAAGAGAAACAATCTCCTCATTCTGATTCTCAACCCATTTGGCTAAAGTAGTTATTAAATGAGGTAAATGGGGGATTTGCCAGGATATTTTGATACCACACGTTAAGTCCTGAAAAATAATAAACCCATCAACTAAAAAAAAACTTATTTTTGTTTTACATACCTGCATAAGTTTTAAAAGTCTAATTTTTTTTTCTGAAGTTAATTGGTCCCCTAATATTCTTGATAGAGATGGTAAAAACTGGTAGGTACGAATAAGAGCTAGTCTTGCTGAGGAGTTTCTGCAAGCATTGCTCAAAACATCGACACACTGCCAAGTAAACTGAGATCTGGGTTCTATTTTACTCATGAGCTCATATAAACTGACAAAAAAGTCAGAAGCAATATTTGTATGAGGATCAAATATGGTCAAGTCTATTGTCACACTCAGTGCCTATAAAATATATCTATGGAGTGAAGTTTCGTCATATCTAAATAGGAAAATTTTTCTTACTTGTAAATATCTGTTAACCAAACTACCTATCTCATCAGTACTATTTTGCAAATATTCTTTAATAGCAATCACTAATTTCTTCATTTTATAATATTTAGATTCTGGTCCACTATTTGTACTGAATACTGATGAATTCCTTGAAGTGGTACTAGCTCTAGAATAAACATCTGATGACATCTTCTTAGTGTTTGCTCCTCTGAAATATTTAGCTTCTGGGGCATTGAATTCTGAATTCGAAGAACTCATTTCAATTCCTCTTTCTTGTTTTGAATTCGAAAAATTCAGTTAGGTTAGATAACGGTTCTCACACAACACAAAAGTCAAATTTGAAAAGAATATCACAGCACTTTCTTGTGTTTTTTCTACAACTAACTTTAAGGGAAAAGTTCACTTCATAATTTTGCTAACCGAAATCTGGTTAAGTTTCAGAGTTTCGAGTATAGTTTTCCTAATAATTTTCAATTTTAAATTAAACGTCATGTGTTTAGCTCAGACATGAATGTCAATTTATTTAAGAACACGCAATATATTTTAGAGTTGTCTTCCTTCATTATATTGAGTTTTCTCTTTCTCTCAATGGGAACGTATTTTCCACCATTTAATTTAATTCAACAAGAAAACTAGCCATGCAAAGTCACAGATAATGCTAATCGTAGTAGATAACATGAAGAAGAATATAACGAGGGGAAACAAAACTTCTGCTTTTCTCAAATAAGATCGCCAAACTTTCAGGGCGTTATTACGAATAAAAAGGATGCAAAAGGTAAAGATATTTAATAATTATCTGAAAAATCTTCAAGAACATTCTTCAAGCGCCGATGATACGAAGAAATACTTTATTTATGTACATGAGTATATTTCTTTGGTCAAACCAGAGACTTTTCATTTTTTATCAGAATCTAATAAAACATTTCCCACATAAACTGTAACACATAATCTTATTATGATTTACTGGAGTGTTTTGAATCAGATGAATTCTTCTATTCCCATATAACTAGAGAAACATCTAGCCACGAATTGTTTGTGAAATAAACATCAAACATCATAAAAAAACGATTATTTGCCTCTTTACTACAATTGCATCCATAGATGTAGTTTTAGGGGAGTGCATCTTCTTTTTTCTCATCCATGTCCATGACCCACTTGGAGATATGTGTCTAACCAAGGTTATGTACCCGGTGTCTCATTAGTCTCATTATTTCTCGCTTGGCGCCCCAGTCTCCAGTACTTTGAAGAAAAGAGCAGATTTGGGACGTACAAATACAGGTTTGTTAGAAGTTATTTATCATATGAACTTTCTTTATATTCAAATCTCCATATTCAATTCAGTTCAGATTTCTAGTTGATAGCGCAATCTACTTATTGCAGGTAAACTCTTTTTAGGCCGGTACAAGGCTTGAAAAAGAGGAAATATTTTTGTATTGGATTTTCATTTAGTTTCTCATGATTATAGTTTTCCTTCAGAAATCATATTTATTTAAATTCCGTTTTATGACCACAATATATCTGTCACTCAAACTGTTGAAAAACGAATTATATTAAACTTTTGGGAATATGAATAGATTTAATTGTCGTTTTCAGGGCTAATATTTGATGAAATTCATTAAATGCATATTGTCAGGACACGGGAAACCGGAAAAATTATCGGGATGAACCTATCATCAATATGAAGGGATCGTGAGTTACGGCATCTCGTAACTATCAGATGGCAGCCCTTCGGGGAGACAGCGGTTCGTTTCATTAGCCAGTTCCAATTTGTGGCCTAAGCAGGGACGGTGCTGGCCAGCTTCGTGAACGGATTTTGACAGTTAGATCGCGACGGATTGTTTGTGTTGTTAATAGGGGAATCACATGGACTACAGAATCGGATGAACAACAATCTGACACCTATCATCGGAACAGTAAGTGAGTACAGATACAAAACGCAGAATTGATGACGAAAACTCGATGTAAGAGCATTTTCCGATCGAATTAATGGAAATGGGATTACCGGTGACCTTTTATTCAGAGTTATTATAAAAACTTCGTTCGTGACTCGTGGAAAAATCTGGGGAATCGGGATAGTATCTGTTTTTTATTCCGATTGAGTTTCTGTGCGAGATCCTCAAAGAAAAACATATACTTTTTTTTTTCATTGGTACAGATGTACTTCATAAGTCATAATTCAAATTTGGTAACTACCTATCGCAACTTTGAGATTGGAAATGTCGTGGTTATTGGAGCGATTTTTTAGGTATCAGAGAATGTTCTTGCACTTAATTCGTACAACAATTGTGAATGAATGGTTGGAACTTGGATTGCTCGGTCTTTCCTGTTTGGGCCTTAAGAGGTTAATGACACTGCAACTTAACGAGCGCTTGGTGGTCAAAGCACACTTAACTCAATTAGCCGTTCTTCAGGATTATTGAGGCAACTAGAATATGTCTGGATTTTTGTTTCATTCTCATAAAATAATTCTAGTTTAGATGCCACCTGTCACAATTCAGGTTTTATTGAAATTTGACCGCAACTTGTAGATAATAGTAGCACTATAGTTTTATAATATCAATATCATGATAGTACTTAGGGTAATGAGGTAATATGTGCCTTACACATGTGTATTGTATTTTCTGGGCGTTTCTGGAAGTTATTTTGAAAGATAACAATGCTATAATATCAGTTGTAAAATTATTTCCTGGTTCATTTTGAAGAAAGAGATGAATTCAATAACTGCATAGGTCGACATAGGTGACAATATTTGTAGCGAGTTCACTTCACAATTTCGAATAATGAACCAAGATGATCCTGCTATCAGCAGATATTCTTCATTTCCTTATCGATGAACGATGGATTGAACACTTTTTCGTCTGAATGAAGAATATTTCTAAAAATTGAGATTATGCAAATTGATGCTATAATTCGAAAGTTGGAAAAGTGATCTTTTTACCATTAGGATCACATTGAACATTCAGCCATAGAATATAGAATATTCTGTGCATTCAGCTGATATAGTCATAGAGCTGATCTATCACATCAGTGTTTTCGTGAATCCATCATGTTAATCTCTGCCTTTTGGATCAAAGATCGATCCATTTTATATTCCCTCGATCTATTCAGTAAACTGAAAATGATAAGTGACTATTGGGGAAGATTCTTGTCTTTCAATAAAAAGTCGAATGTCTATTCCGAAAGGGTGAGTACCGCAACATATTGTCCCATAATATATAATGCATGGAATACATTGTGATTCTGAAAGAGCCGCATAAAGTCACAGAGTGGGAAGCCCATCGATTTCCCATCAGACTGGCTTAAGCTTTCCGACAAAGGCTCGTCGCTAGTGGAGAAACAAACTATGGAGAGATTTCACCGACTGCATGTGCTGAAATATATCTTAATCAGCGCACTCCATTGTTCTAGAGTATTACACCCAAAAGTTTCGAGTCGTGTGATCTTTTGATTAATTTGCCCGTTCAATGATGGGATTCGTAAATGGTTATGCCACAATGATATTATTCCTCACGAAATTAGCTAATGAAAGAAGGGAACCTGATTTGATTAGATGAAAGTTTCAAGGACGTTTTTATACCGTGGATTCTCGTCATTTTCACACCACTGAGAATGATTAATCATGTTCAGCAGGAAACTATGGTTAGCACAAGTAATAAACAGAAAGTTTGATTGATATTCATGATTATAACTGCCGATGAAGATTCTTGAAAAACTACCAGCTGTGATGAGCATGTCCACTATCAAATCAACCCCTTCACTGTGGATACTGTCTCGAGGTACCTAATTGATGAAACTTTATCTTCAGAGGTCAAACCAGGATATTGCATTATAAGATTGTGAACTATCTGGAAGGTATGTGAATTCAATTGAATATTAATCATATAACGATAAATTGTCAGCTGTTTCCTATAATTTCTGACTTTTTCCAATGATCGGTCGCCCCGACATTCTTCAGAAACCGATATGAAAAAACGAAAACATCAAGGAGAACGCCTCGGCTCTATTACCAACCATCGATTCACGTTTCTGATCACGTGGTCAGCGCCATTTGGCTTCACGTTCGAGAAATCAAAATTGATATGATTGAATTTCATCGAAGGCCAATTTATTACTCTGATTACTCCGTTTACTCACAGAATCGCGAAGGTGAACGTTCTGAGGGAAGGGAATGGTCATAGAGTATTTTGCTAACGAGTCTAGACATAGTTACGATCTTAACACTTTACATGAAATTGGACTCATTGGGTATTCAGATCAGGTTTCGCAGCCTTCGTTCGAAATGAGTGGTTCGTTAGGGGTCTGTCACGTTTTGAAATACGAGATGTGCAAGTGCATGATCTGAAAATGAGGTGAGATCAGCAATTTAGGAGATTCAATCATAGATGCCTCTTTCTTTGGTCAATTGTATCTCGCAGCCCATTCTCTATGTCCATGATCACAACATGCGCTTCTATGAATCATAAATACCCAGCTGTCAGACAAGATCAACTGGTTAGTTGTTTCTGTCTCACTCATTTTTAAGTGAACGGTTTATTTTATCGGTGTGTTTAATTATTGAGATTTTCATCCAAATGGTTGAATCTTCTGGTACGTAATTTTATACACGAATTTACTGATCATTGGCTATTATTGGCTTGCTCAAAAATAGATTTTATTTTAAAACATATACATGTTGCGATCTCTGAAGATTCTGAAATAACAGTTCAAACGATCCAACCGAATTTTTAAAGAAAATTGAAAATAACTATGTTTTCTGCTTTGGTATCCCTATGAGCCCATGGAAGCGTACGTGTAGGAGTGAGATAGCACCCCACCATGAGCATCTCTACCCTTCCCACAGCGAGGTTCAAAAATTTCAACACGGTGTGCGCCTTCCAGTTTGTTCTGCAGTTCTATTTCTCTAACATCATCTTAATCAAAGATTATAGAGTTAGAAAGATAGGAAACACCCTTACATCTGTGGTACTAAAATTCGACTACGATTTTTGGATAGTTTCTTACTTGTGACACCTAGATGGCGCTGAAAACATAATTCAGTACAGAAAACTATTTTAATCAATTCGAATTATACTTCTCATAAATTTCCATTGAGTATTCCTTGTCGAGCTTTTAAAGAAACATCTTGATCGACAAAACAAAAGCAGAGCTCCGTTTTTTTAATCAGGATGATATTTTCCATCTACATATTGTTTTGAATCAAATGAAATACGCTTCTGGATTCTTTATATTTTTATTTGAAATGATTGTGTAAAATCAACTAGAATTCGATAATTATGAAATTGAGAACATCTCGAAAATTCGTTCACAAATTAGAGAATTATTATAACAATTTCAAGAGTTTATTCATACAGTGAACTCTCGATAAATCGAACATCGATAAGTCAAACAGTTGTTCTGGACCCGATTCATACATATCTTACCCAGTGTATTTTCACCTCAATGAGTCTAGAGGGTCTAGTAGATGAGTCGAACTGCTGGAAGGGTCGTCAAGAGAACCACCACCTCTATGAGTCGTTCTTCTGACCACCATTGCCTCTATGAGTGGAACTTTTTGATCTAATGAATTAGACCGAAGAAAATTCGGTTCGCAAACAAATTATCCAGAACAATATATTTTTGCCCCGAAACCTCTATCTATTTGACAACACTGAAAATAAAAAGCAATGAACAAGACAGTCACATGATACGAGTTTCAAAACTTACATTTCATTTTCCTTTGGTAATGAAACGAATGCACATTGAAGATTATCATTTCTGCAATTAATCACCATAAATTTTGAATGTCGGCCAGTTTTTAAAACAAAATTTATAACAGAAAAACACACAAACCAAGATTATGGAGTGAGCTAGGTGCTACTCTTGTGGATTTCGAGTTATTTCAGTGGAAAATACGCGAGAAAATATAATCATCATTTAGAAATAGTATATTCTAAAACAAGTTGCAGAATGAGCTCCTATTACAACACGAATGCGAAGTTCGAAAACGAGCGACGAAGGAGCGAGTTTTCGAAAGCATGAGTGTTGGAATTGCCTTCTGCAACGAGTATTAGACGGTATTTTCTCTATTTCAGTCCATTTTTGTGAAAACCCCTCGAAATTCAAATGAAAATTCAGATTAGTGACTTTTGTTTTGTATCTTGACAGTTGGTGTGACATACGAAATTTGACAGATCACGGAATTTGAATTGATTTGATTCGAAAATTGATTCGATCGGAGGTCAGTACTGACAATCATAAAACGAAAAATATAACTGAAAACAATGCTGTAATGAATTTCATTACAGCACTACTTTTAGTGCTGTAATGAACTCATTACGATACTGAAATAGAGAATAGTATATTCTAAAACAAGTTGCAGAATGAGCTTCTATTCCAACACGAATGCGAAGTTCGAAAACGAGCGACGAAGGAGCGAGTTTCCGATAGCATGAGTGTTGGAATTGCCTTCTGCAACGAGTATTAGACGGTATTTTCTCTATTTCAGTCAATTTTTGTGAAAACCTCTCGAAATTCAAATGAAAATTCAGATTAGTGATTTTTGTTTTGTAGCTTGACAGTTGGTGTGACATACGAAATTTGACAGATCACGGAATTTGAATTGATTTGATTCGAAACTTGATTCGATCGGAGGTCAGTACTGACAATCATAAAACGAAAAATATAACTGAAAACAATGCTGTAATGAGTTTCATTACAGCACTACTTTTAGTACTGTAATGAACTCATTACGATACTGAAATAGAGAAAAATATTTATTCAAGTATTTCTTTCAAAATTGACAACAGCCTACTTATAATCTCTATATAATCTATGCCAAATGGACCCTAATTAAATATTTTAACCATAGACCGATTACTTTTGAAAAACAGATGTCGCTGACATCACTGTAGTCGCTTCGTTTCCCATCTTTATACTCTATAATCTTTGATCTTAATTAGACCGCAATCCGCATCTGTCACCCCGAGCATATCGCAGAACATAGACAATCAACGATTTCCTATGTCGGCTAATGCTGCATCTGAACCAAGACACGTTGACATAGAGGAGGAACGAGCCTAATTATGTACCGTGGTGAATTGAACGCGTTCCGAATGCGGATCATCGTATCAACGAGTTTTTGAGCGTTAATTATCTGATCGCACTGAATTCATTGCAGCGTTCGGCCCTTTATAGTTGTCACGCATAGATCGGGGCGATTATGCACTCAAACTCCGTGGAACTTGAATGAGTCTGGCATAGAAGGAAGATATTGAGGATTTTCAGATTTTTTCGTACCGTGTATTTGCAGAATATTGCAAAAATTCAAAAAAATATAGCATTCTTGTTATTTTCTTAATGATTTATATCTTTCAGTTATGTTCAGCTCTGGCATTATTGAAAATTTTGGAAATTTTTACAGGGAGGGCAAAATTGGTGATACTTGAACTACAACTTTTTAAACATGAGAGATAGGAGAAAATGATTGACACGTTACGGTGGTATTTTTTAGAAAAACTGATAATGCCATCAACTGCATTCCTGTATCTTCTTTTGTTTTTGAGTTATAGGCCAAAATGGAAGTTGGGCTATTTCAACTTTGACCATTATCTCCGTTTCTGTCTGTGCTAGGAAGTTGAAATGAAAACATTATACAGATACTTTTCTTCACAGCAATCCAGTAGCGTACTTCGTTTTTTCCCAAGAGGTTTCCTTTCTGAGCTATAACATGAAGGTGTGCTTTTTCTTACAGAAACAATAGTTTGAAATGGCTTAGAAAGAATCGCAATTTTTTTCCCGTTTCAGAAATATATCATACGTCGCCCTCAGTTTGTATTTGAAATTTGAATTATTGAGTATTAAGTAGGCTGAATTACAGAATAATGCGAATATTCTGCGATTCAATTCTCCGTGGTTTGATCTCTGTTCAGAAAAACTGTCAATTCGAAGTCATTATTGCTGCTATAATAAAACATTTTATTATATCATATTTCTCGTAGTTTGCGAACATTTCCATATTGCCGGCAGTAATGACTTCGAATTATAATAATTGACAGTTGTTCTGAACAGAGATCAAACCACGGAGAATTGAACAAGAATTCAATGGCAAAATAATAATGACACCATGCGTAGAGACATATTATTCTGTGATTCAGCCTACTCAATAATTCAAATTTCAAATACAAACTATATTTTTCATGATATCTGAATGAATTTGAAGGCGATGTATGATGTATGATATGATCTGAAACGGGAAAAAATGGCGATTCTTTCTAAGCCATTTAAAACTATTGTTCCCATAAGAAAAACACAATTTTATGTAAAGCTCAGCAAGGAAACCTCTAGGGAAAAAACAAAGTACTCTACTGGATTGCTATGAAAAAAGTGTCTATATAATGTTTTCATGTCAACATCCTAGCACAAACAGAAACGGAGATAATGACCGAAAAATGAAATCTCCCAAATTTCAATTTTGGCCTATAACTCGAAAACTACAGAAGATAGAGGAATGCAGTTGATGGCATTAACAGTTCCTCTAAAGTATAGCACCCTAACGTGTCATTCATTTTCCTCTATCCCCCACGGTTAAAAAGTTGTAGTTCAGGTATCACCAATTTTGCCCACCTTGTACATAGTTGGTTTGTTGAAACAGCCAGGTCACTTATTTTGACCAAGGTGTAGATCTTCTGAAATGAGGACTTGTAATGTAAAAGTGTTTAGAGTTAGCAGCTTGGCTCTACATGAGATCTGATAACTTTTTGACAATGTCCTAAATATGGTCTTGTCTTGGCAACATTTTACGTGAGAATGGATTTTGGTTGGATTATAGTTTTTATCGAAGATCTTTCAGAATATTATTTGTTTAAATCCAACAATTAATGATATTATTTTTTTTCCCACCCCCTCTAAGCCTACTCATCCACGGGACGAGAACATAGGAAATAAATTCAAAAAGATATGCTACAATAAACATGATGCAATCTGTACATATTCCAGAGCACCTATGTTTTGTTAGTTTCTGTACCCAAATCCATACTAACGCTTATCCAGCCTTATCTACAGATCCATTCGCATTTCGTTGGGATAAAAACTCATTATTCAATGAGTGGGCCCACAGCCATTATGCAATTATTCCAATTTGTCGTCCTATGTTTAGAGATGCCGATAACGTTATCGGTCATCCAAATTTAAAAGCGTTAAAGCTAAAAGCAAACACGATAAACAATGAACCGCGCTCAGATTCACCTGATTGCTGTTTGTGTTTGTGTTAGCTGATCTCTTATTGCGTGATTTAGACTGTAATTATAGCGGTTGTTGAAATGATCCGCGAGGTTTTTTTATGAACAGGGTTTAGGCATTGTTTCGAGTAAAAGATGAAATTTGGTATTGGGGTCCACAGACGGTTCGCCATGTTTGTTTTGAAGTATTGCGGTGTTGCCGAACTAGCCACATATCACAGGAAATTATGATGAAAGTAATGGGAATGGTTTGAATGAGACTCTTTCTTTTATGGGTATTTAATCAACAAGTTTATTTATGACAGCGATTATAATGATGGAGATATTTTAACGTGCGATTCGAGCGAGATTATATCACTGAATTAATTAAACGAATATATTATCAAGGTGTTCGCCGGAACTCTTTGTTTGTTCCTTTTCGAGCAATTGTGTCTGGGTTTGAATTATGAATTAATTTTTTTTGTGTGGTGTAGAGAGTACAGAAATCTTCGATTGCAACTCTGAAACACTTTTCGGAAGTAATTGCACAAGTGCATCAAAATTGCCGATAATTTAGCGTGTTGTCTAAAAACTGCATGAGTTCATTTTCGTTTTTAGAAAAAGAGGCCGGCATATTCAATACAAATCTGAATGATTGTAGGTTGACAGGGTAAGAGTTTTTTTCTTCGGATAATTCTATTAGGATCGTCTTAGCTTAAGCTGATTTCCAGTTCAGTCATTTACTTCTTTCGAACTTCTTCCATATTTATTTGGAACATTGCGCTGAAATGCCGGGTTAAGTAAAACCCATAAATCGACTGTACCTCGCAGGCTCATTATTCCAGAAAAAACAGCGTCGACAATTCGCAACTAGCGTTATTTTTCAAGCATCGCCTTTCACATGCAGATGGCGCATGTATCGCCGGAATTGATTGGAGAACAAAGCCCCCCGCGATTTATGCACAAAACGAATCATTTAACATGTTCGCAGAAAAGCGTTTGTTTCCTAGGATAACGCGATATCAGCCACTATTTAGTCAGGTATCCGCCCATTAATCAACCAGAAACGTTTCGATATGACGCCAAAGTTATATCCACGAACAAAACGTCATTTATATTTATTTTATAATACCTATAACGGTACAGGGTGGTTAGATTTCCATGTTTTAGTACTACATCTCCTAAAGTAAGCGAGATAGAAAAATAGTATAGAACATTACTAGCAGGGTAGGAGGGTTTTTACTGGCGAATGTCAGTTACCTCCTTGAGCCAGTAAAACCCCTTACCTTGCGTGTATTGTTTTATATTTTATTTGTTTCTCATTTATAAAAAGGTTATATTCCAAAAAAATCTCATTAATTTGTCGCAAATGTCGTAAGCTATGGAAGCGTTGCTATGAACTTGTCTGTTTATTTTTCTTTACATTTGTTTTGGCGAAAGCGAAAACGAATGTACCAAAAGAAATTATTGAGGCAGCCAGCAGGGTAGCATCAAGTTTATTACCTGCAAAATCAGCTTCAAGGTACGAGCGAGACTACGACGACTTCAAAAAGTGGCAAAACAAAAATAGTGTGTTTGGGGTAACTGAAGATGTTTAGTTGGTCTACTTGAATCAACTATCAGCTAGCTTCTGCCCTAATACTTTATGCACATAATGGTCTATGCTGAAAAGCTGCTTCGAAATGAAAGAAAATGCCCCTATTCGAAGGTTTGTTTTCCTCAAAAAATTTATTGAAAAATATGACGTTCAGTTGGTTGTCATTTGCAGATTTCAAATGGTAATAGCGTTTCTGAAACGAAAAAATGAGCGTTATACGCCAAAAAAAGGCCAAGGTATTAAGTAAAGAAGAGGCTGAACAATTTCTTTTACATGCTCCTGATGACCAGTGGTTGCTGTCGGAAATTTGAACAATATTTGGGATTTTTGGATGTTGTCGATGTGATGAAATTTGCGGCAAACAAAAATTTAACAACAAGAAGATTGACCATAACCGATTGTGGCTGCAGCTTCAAGCCCTGCATGTTATACAGAAAATATGTATATCTTCGACCTCCTGGAACAGAAAGCCTAAAATTTTTTTTGATATACCGACACGGAAAGTGCATTTCTCTTAATGCACACTATTGGTGGTGTCCCAAAGCAAATAGCGAAATATTTAGGTTTTTAAAGACCCAGAGTTATACACCGGTCACTCATTTCGCAGAACTGGAGCCACTATGGTTGCGGATGCGGGTGGAGATATTTTAGCACTAAATTGCTATTAGTTATGTCCATGATTCGGTCACCAAAAAAATCGAAATGTCTAGCAAATTATTTGGTAGTAAGGAGAGTACAAATGTTCTGCAGTCCTCGAGTTCAGCAGTTTCTGAGTCAACAGATGGTTCATCATCATCAGTATCAACTCTTTCATCACAAAAAATCTGTGTTACTGGAAATAACAATTGTACCATGATTTTCATATATGACGATAAAACAAAATTTTCTTATGTAAATAATACTACTACTTGTAAAAATTTCTGCAAGTTAACTGTCAGTTTTACAAGTTAGTGACTTGATAAAATAAACTTTCTCTTTTTTCGAGAAACTCAAATTGCTGAAAACCGCAATTCGCTAAGGTGTCTAGTTTCCATGCTACAGGGTGATTTTGAAATTTGGCTAATTATCATAATTGGCTTTAGCTTCCCCAGTGTTGCTGCTACGCTCTCGAAACAAAAACATCTTTATTGGAATTTTTTCAGTACTTTTACCAGTGCTATCAAAAATTTTAGTGCCTTTTCAAATTTCAGAGAAATTAAAAAAATTAATTTTTTCAAATATGGATACCATAGTGTGCTATGATGATTTTCGATAGTTTTTTGTTATACAATTTCAAAAATATATCATGACATACTTTCGAGCTTATATATACAGTTTTCGATCAACAAAATCAAAGAGGGTATTGATTTTGATTAATTTCTTTACACCTGAAGACATCATACAACTTGAGCCTGCTTAAATTATGTTGAACGAAAAGTATTTTTTTCAGAATTTTCGTATTTAAGCTCGGAAGTATATCATGATATATTTTCTAAATGTCTAAGAAAAGTCTATTGAAAATCATCATACGGTTTCCATTTGAATTTTTTTTTATTTCTCTAAAATTCGACGCACTGAAATTTCGATAGCACTGGTAAAAAGTAGGTACTGGAAAACTGCCCTGAAGATGTTTTCATTTCGAGAGCTTAGCGGCAACACTGCGGAAGTTATAGGTAACCAGTTATAATAATTGGACAAATTTCAAAATCAAGCTGTAGCATGAAAACTAGAAACCTTAGCAGTTTTCAGCAAGTATATAACTTTTTTTCTATCTCGCTCAATTTAGGAGATGTAGTACTGAATCATCAAAATCCAAATTTGAACGAACTGTAATGATTCATGTAAGCTTCATGGAATTATAATTTAAACATTATCTCCCAAATTCGAAATGCCATATATTTCCAGGGTATACTCTCAGTCACCTTCATTTGACGCAGCTTTATTTCATTAGTTAGGCAAAATTTGTTACACTGCAATATAATTGTAATCGATATTAACTTAGAAAAATCATCTGTCACAAAAGATGAAATTATCATCAAACTATCCAATTAACTAAAACTCCAATTTTGAGGTTTCGAAGAATGGCATCAACAGTTCTTCATTTAATTGTGTTAATCAACATTTTCATTTTACCAATACATTATTCAATTTATAAACTTTTGCTGTTATATCCGTTCATATTTTGTTTTGGGGAGCACAACCATCCGAACGATCAGGAACACACCTATTTCTTCCAGGGCCTCTTATCGAGCCTACGTGGAATTTTCTATTATCCCTTCGTGACTTCGCTCAACCCTTCGACGGTAGCCTTCATTGATTCCATCAATCATTAATCGCCCGCGGTCTAGCGGATGAAATTTTCAGTGACCCCAAGGTCCGCGTTGCTACAGGAAACTTGAAATTTGAATTTCGAACCTTTCTCCATCCAGTTCGCCCATAAATTAATCCAGAATCCAGACTATCAGGAATGGAGGGAGAGGTTGCAGATTCGGAAGGATTTGGCAAGACCCACCCACGCCTACGAAACAACAGCTGGTTAACGGCTTGAGACGATGACCGTAAATATTCTCTTTCATCTGCCGATCTCCAGAACAAGTCTATAAATAGAGAGATGGCTGAGTGGGATGAGGCAGAAAGTCTGGATGTTCCCATATACTTAGTTTTAAAGCTCAAATCCCAGTAAATAAATCATACGCATATTTTTATATCTATTTCGATTCCTACGCTATTTGAATCCAATTCAAGAAAGGGGGCATCAACAAGTACCTCATACTAAATTCACATCTCAATATATAAAACCAAGTTGTCCATTTTGTTGGTTACACCATTCATAACTCAAGATTGGACGAACTGTTTGTTATGAAAGATTTTTTGTTGGATTCTCCTACAGCGGGGTTAACATAAAATTCATTAAAACTCTGAGAAATTTGATAAAATGGAAAAAAAACAGGAAATAATGTTCCTTCTTGCGAATAACGCCAGTAGGTGTCGCTACGGTTAACAGTGTTGTCGTGAAAGTATTTTATTTGATATGCATTCGGTGAACTACATTTTCTAATAATATTAACGCATCTGAGTCCATGTGTTATCTTTATCCGAACACTAAGGAAAATTTTATGTTCCGAACAAATCTTCATTTTATCATTAACAGTAAACAATTACTGTGTATTTTGAGTTGCATGAATGGATGTTTTGGGGGGGCATTGATTCTCTTGTCTGGTGACTTCCGACAACCGTTACCGGTAATTCCAAAATCGAGCGCTGCCGATAAAATGAATGCTTGCCTAAAATCATCAACTTCAAATTTGGCTAGGTAGTCAAGCTCTCAATTCACCTGATTGTGGTTGGAATAATACCAATAGATATTTGCAGCCCACAAAAATGCAGAAAATACCTGCACCACAAAAATTGTTGAAAATTATTTTTTGTAACTGCAAAAAAGGATGGAATGCGTCATGCGCCTGCAGAAAAGTCTTTTTGTAACGCTACATGTAGGGAATGTCCAGGTGTTAACTGCCAAAACAGTTGAATTGGTTGAGGCTTTCGCGGCCATCTTTCAATGTGACATGTTCTTTCGAGCATTTAGGCCGTCGTCGTAGATTAGTTCTTTACGACGACGGCCTAAATGCTCGAAAGAACATGTCACATTGCCAAAACAGTTGTCAAATCTTTGGCAAACATGAAGAAATAATTGACAGTGGCGATAGCCACTCAGAATCAGATAAATTTTTTGACACGAAAAGTATTAATTTCACTTGAATAAAGTGATGCATAAATGAAATGTTCAAATGATATTTTTATTTTGTTATTTTGAACAGATAGGGGTTGCTTTTAGGGGTTGAAAAGTAATAATATCTTAAACTAACATTGAATCAAAATACTGTTATAAAATTGATTGAAATTAATTAATTATATTAATAAGGACCCATTTTGACACATTTTATGCTGAAAGGAGGTGGTTTATACGGTCTTGAATAATATGAATACCTTCACCAAACTTCATAAAACGCTACTGAGGCCCAAAAATTACTTTGATTTACGTTAGAACACGTTTCTTTTAATTTTGGATAAAGGGGTTGTTTTCAACCCTTAAAAATAATCAACATAAATCGGCATAGGGTAGGAGTAGGAGACCAGTAGTATAGCTGATATCCAAAATTATATCAAAATCGAAGCATCTTGATAGAATTCGGAGGTAATGCCTAATTTTCGCCCTCATTGAGTGGACTAATTGTACAGAACAATATTATGTCCTCTTTCAAGGTATTACACTATAATAGTTAATTATAATATCAAAGTTGCTTTTTTAATTTATCGATTGAGGCAGTATGAAGTTTGCCGGGTCAGCTAGTAGTTATATAAATGGTCAAGTCAAATTAGGATGAGTTATTCATGATATCAGTGCAAAAGGCATTTATGTTCTCGGACGAGTTTTTGAATGAACGTATGAGTCTTCTGTTCTAGTACTCTACAATTTATATCGAAATTAATGGAATATAGTAGAACCTCAATTATCCGAACAATGCAGTAGTTTGGCGTGAATTTGCTGATTTCGCCAGTTGAAAATTGATTATTCTATGAAAAAGATTAAAATAATTGATTTAACCCTTATATAAGCATACTTTAAATTTTAATAAACTCATCTGTTCTTCTGTTTTTCGATCGATATCGTTACAAAACTCCCACATTTCGATCATCCGAACATTTGATTATTCGAACCCTCGTTCCCAATTAATTCGGATCATCGAGATCCCACTGTATTTCTATAGGAATCTTTCAGTGATTTTTGCATTGCGAAATGTTGGTTGGCAGAACTGTTTTCTGCACCTGAAAATTGATAGACGAAAATATATCCGTTATAAGTGATATAGGAAGTGGTCCAGTACACCCTTTGCCCTTCTACTTGCTTAGTCCTTTCCATAAATCTTTTACAGGACTGCTTCTGAATGCACATTATTATTCTCTTCGACCTTCGGCATAGTACGTCGAATATCTCAACTTAATTTGCAAAAAATGCCTCCTCTCTCTTTGTTCTCTAGGTCAGGCTTATTGAATTAATGCCAATTTGTGCATAGCGCTCTCCGTTTTCCTTTTCTCCAACCTGTAGGACCTTGTCATCAAGGAATTCCAATTCCGACTAATTGATCGAAATTGAACGTTCCCATAGAATAGTCTGAGTCCTCATCGGAGCTTAACTCCCGGGCAAGTCAGAGGTAATTCGGCCGAAACTTCCTCAGATACACCCCTCCGGTACATCCTCTAATTGTCTGTAATGGTACCATCATTGTCCTAATTTAGAACATATCCGAAATCGTCTACATCTAGCTGTGCCTGCCCGAGAGATAACAATTATTCAGATAAGCCGTCCCCCGTAGTTGGCAGTCGAAACGAGAATTGGGATTCAACATTCGTTTGCTCGCTCCGTTTGTATTCGTTTTATAACTCTCAAGACGTTAATCTTTCCGCGATCTCGCTCTTGCGAAACGAAACAGGAACGCGGGAATGTATATCTGGAGCTCCCGCTTACGCTGAAAGGATCACAGAAGAGGCCGTAACGACAAAACTCCAAACGCAGAATGTTCAGTTCTATGCGAAAAAGATATCCCTAGATGCAAAGAGTTAGAAAGATAGGAAACTACCTTACATCTGTGGTACTAAAATCCGACTACGATTTTTGGCTAGTTTCTCACTTTTGACACCTAGATGGCGCTGAAAACATAATTCAGTACAGAAAACTATTTTAACAGGCGCGAAATTCGAATTATACTTTTCATAAATTTCCATTAAATTGAGTATTCTCTGTCGAGCTTTTAGAGAAACATCCTGATCGACAAAACAAAAGCAGAGCTCTGTTTTTTGATAAGGATGATATTTTCCATCTACACATTGTTTTGAATCAAATGAAATACGCTTCTGGATTCTTTATAATTTTTATTCGAAATGATTGTGTAATAGTATATTCTAAAACAAGTTGCAGAATGAGCTCCTATTCCAACACGAATGCGAAGTTCGAAAACGAGCGACGAAGGAGCGAGTTTTCGATAGCATGAGTGTTGGAATTGCCTTCTGCAACGAGTATTAGACGGTATTTTCTCTATTTCAGTCAATTTTTGTGAAATACTCTCGAAATTCAAATGAAAATTCAGATTAGTGACTTTTGTTTTGTATCTTGGCAGTTGGTGTGACATACGAAATTTGACAGATCCCGGAATTTGAATTGATTTGATTCGAAACTTGATTCGATCGGAGGTCAGTACTGACAACCATAAAACGAAAAATATAACTGAAAACAATGCTGTAATGAGTTTCATTACAGCACTACTTTTAGTACTGTAATGAACTCATTACGATACTGAAATAGAGAAAATCAACTACAATACAATAATTATGAAATTGAGAACATTTCAAAATTTTGTTCACATATTAGAGAATTATTATAACAATTTCAAGAACTTATTCATACAGTGAACTCTCGATGAATCGAACATCGATAAGTCAAACAGTTGTTCTGGACCCGATTCATACATATCTTACCCAGTGTATTTTAACCTCAATGAGTCTAGAGGGTCTAGTAGATGAGTTCGAACTGCTGGAAGGGTCGTCAAGAGAACCACCACCGCTATAAGTCGTTCTTCTGACCACCATTGCCTCTATGAGTGGAACTTTTTGATCTAATGAATGAGACCGAAGAAAAATCGGTTTTCGAACAAATTATCCAGAACAATATATTTTCCCCAAAACCTCTATCCATTTGACAACACTGAAAATAAAAAGTAATGAACAAGACAGTTACATGATACGAGTTTCAAAACTTACATTTCCATTCTCTTTGGTAATGAAAAGAATGCACATTTAAGATTATTCTTTCTATTATTTCTGCAATTAATCACCATGGATTTCGAATGTCGGCCAGTTTTGAACACAAAATTTATAACAGAAAAACACACAAACCAAGATTATGGAGTGAGCTAGGTGCTACTCTTGTAGATTTCGAGTTATTTCGGTGGAAAATACGCGAGAAAATATAATCACCATTCAGCAAAAATATTTATTCAAAGTATTTCTTTCAAAATTGACAACAGCCTACTAATAATCTCTATATAATCTATACCAAATGGACCCTAATTAAATATTTTAACCATAGACCGATTACTTTTGAAAAACAGATGTCGCTGACATCACTGTAGTCGCTTCGTTTCCCATCTTTATACTCTATAATCTTTGCCTAGATGTTTCTTACACATCATAAAACAAAGTATAAGATTTCTTATATCTATGAGCTGTCCCATTGACCATAGAATGACATATTGACTTCAACGCTATAGTTCCACCTGTATTATCCATTTCAAATTCCAATTGCATGATATTTTTGGTTTGGGATGTAATCCATCAGCAATCCACAGAAATAAATCCCCTTACCGCATAGAGTACATCGATAGGAAGCGAAATGCCCATAACCCTTTGTTGGCAGGAATATGACGAGGCTAAGGCCCGGTTTTACAATCGAAGGTTAACTCTTGTTAAGGAAATTTTGTAGGTTAGGCGTTTTACAATCCCACGAAACGTGGTTAACTATCAGTTAACTTAACCAACATGCATATGTATATAACCTTAAATGTTTGTCTGATTCGACAATTATTGTTTCGAAGAAATTGATTTCTCACTAGACATTTGTTGATATGGATTTGATTTCAACGCTTTTAGCAGTGGTGAAGAGGAATGTCGTAGAACTGAAGTGATGCGTCTCAGATCAATTTTTTTTCGAAATTAACGACGATTATGATTTTTTTTTGAAGATTCATATTATCGAAAAGCTGCGTTGTATTATTAATTATTCAGCGTATGCTGAATATTCTAAACCGAATAGAACATTGGATAGCTCGTCCAACCAGATGGTTATTAAAATGCCAGGTTTCCGAGGTGCATAGGTGCTATTGACTGCACACATAAAAATTCAATTGCCGGGTGTTCAAGCCGAACTATTCAGGAACCATCGACAGTTTTTTCCTTGAATGTGCAAACTGTAGCTGATCCATCTCTGAAAATTACAAACATTGATGCAAAATGGCCAGGTTCAGCACATGATATTTTTCAGAATTCTACGCTGTGCGGATCATTTGAAAGAAGGGATTTTCCCCACAGTGTTTTAGCAGGAGATAGTGGCTATGAAATTGAGCCTTATATAATAACACCTTTAGCTAATACAAGAAAACCTTCTGAAGTGTCATTCAACAAATCACACATTATTTGTACAAGAAATCTCGTTGAGAGAAAGAGTGTGTAGAAACGTCGCTTTCTAGCCTTTGTCAGGGGAATGCATGTAAAATAAGATACAGCTCAGGCTACGTTAGTAGCTACAGTCATTCTTCATAATACAGCATATTGTAGAATTCACTAGTAATATTAATCTTTTAGAATTTCCTGATAAAAAGAATAATGCGAGTACCTCTACTCCAGATATCTCCATTAACATGTATTTTAATAGATTGTAAATAAGAGAAATAATTGATTTTATCTTATATATACATGTACAATAAACAAACTGAGGAAATATTTATTTTAATAAAATATGAAAATTAATTATATCAAACTTGTACATTTCAATCATTGATTTTAAAATTTCAATATTCCTTAGACGTCTTATAAATTCGTAAATGCACCCGACTTACTATTTAGATTAAAAGAACCATTATTTTCTACTTAAGAAAATTTAAACAGAACCCATAGTTACGAAACCTCAATCGGTAAAATTATTGCAAAACGCCAGGACGAGTTAACTAACCATCGAGTGTCGGTAACCTAACCATAAAGGTTAACCTTCGATTGTAAAACCGGCCCTAAGTGTCACTGTCAAAGTCAAGATTAGATTTTCATCGTTCTGATCTACGATCGTGTAAAGTAGTAAGATGATCTATTCGGATAGTCGAGGACTGTTTCATGCACTCTCTATATTTTTATATTGTCCGCGATATACGTCTCTTTCATAAGCTTCGGCTGTCATAAAAACTCGACAGCTAGAATAATAATTCTCTATGTATATATCTGACAGGTCCATCATCCAGAAATGATCACGGAGATGAGACCACAGAAAGGAAAAGTGCGCAACTTCATGCCGCTAATAATCGAGAATAAAAACATTGCCAACGTCGTTACGCTACCTTATGGCTCGTTTTGGCCCTAACGCCCTCGAGTTAAACAGCGTAATTTCCCTAATTCCCAAATAAGAAATAATTACCGTTTCTTCCAGCGACGTGCAGATAGCGCAAATTACCAGGGGGCACGTATTACCCTATTTCGGGCCTTGGTGTTTTCCGGGGAAAATTAAAGCAAGATACTTAGCCGGTTGTTCGGAAACAAAAACTATTCAGTTCCTGCTTCGAAAGCCCTGAAGTTTTGAGTAAAAAAGGACGGCTCGCAATTCCAGGTTATGTTAATTTGATGATGTTCACCGGGGTGTTGTAGACTTTTTATTGCAGATGGAACCACTGAAAATCATGTTGCGTGAACTCTGGGATAAATTCAGGATGCATATACTTCATTCATTCACTTTTATACAACCACATAGGAGGTCACAGTATCGTTTTCAGGAGTTGGTGCACCTGATGAAACAAAAGTCAGTGCGCACACAGAAAATATCGTTAATGAGAGAATGACGTTGCCAGTTTGTTTCTTTGTTTACATATTGTTCGAAATCGAAATATTGCAAATAACTAGAAAAGGAATCCCTTCTATCAATTCATATAAACGTTAATTATTTTCGTTCATTACATCTTTTCCAATTAATTCATTTTCCGAATGAATTTACATTCTGAGAAATACGAAATTGCTCAGAGTGTAGAAAAGGCAATATAGTGTTGATTTGGAACATATAAATATTTTGACAAGCGTCATAACCTCTATTTTCGTTCGATACAGAATGAAATGTCTCAAATTTCCAAGGCCAGAGGTGTGATTTTATGTTTGTGAATGGAGTATAGAGTTGCGTTGTCGTTCTGGTATGAAAGAATTTTTCTCTATTTCAGTATCGTTATGAGTTCATTACAGTTCTAAAAGTAGTGCTGTAATGAAACTCATTACAGCATTTTTCGTATTGTGGTTGCCACTGATCTCCGATCCTCTCAATTTTCAAATCAAATCAATTCAACTTTCGCAATCTGTCAAATTTCGTAAGTCACACCAACTGAAAAGATACAATACAAAAGTCACTAATCTGAATTTTAATTTGAATTTCGAGTGTATTTCAGAAAACTTGACTAAAATAAAGAAAATATCGTCTAATACTCGTTGCAGAAGGCAATTCCAACACTCATGCTTTCGAAAACTCGCTCCTTCGTCGCTCGTTTCGTGTTGGAATAGGGGCTCATTCTTCAACTTGTTTTGTAAGATATTATTCTCTAATTCAATGAATTCTGATTGAAATTTATAATAATAATAATAATAATAATAATAATAATAATAAATGAATGAAATATCATTCAGTGTTTCTTGTATTGAGAAATGTTGTTCGGCAGAACTGTCACAAATTCGACAGATTATACCTAGATGATGCTTATTCAAATTTTTCAGAGAAGAAATAATAAATGCATTGTATTGAATTCCTGAAGAACAAGATTACGACGAAAATAATTCTCTTTTTGTCGGTAATGAAGTTGCTCAACATTAATTAATTAGAGATAAAACTAACAATGTTTACAAAATTTTTTTTCAACTATTGATTCACAGAATTAATTGTGAATCGCATATTAAATGGGAGAGTGTGCAATATTACGTTAAAAGATATCATTTTTTCTATAGAAGCAAATTTCTTTAATTTTTCTGTTACTCTCGAAACATTAGGTAAAATCATTACTGAATACCGTTAAGAAATTATCCAATTGGCAACCCTGCACGGTAGATATCGAGAACCATAGAAATCGAAAAAAGGCACGTTCTAAACACTTTTTATTCACGGTTCTTTGGTTGGACATTCTCAGTCTCATTATGACTAATTCGTATTCAAACTGAGAAAATTTGGATACTGTCAACAGGGTCAAGGTGAGGTCTATTCGAGATAACGAGATTTTGTCCGAAATATACTTTCGATAACATTGATATATCTCGAGTGTTGTCTTCAGTGGTCCAATCTCATCCAGCCTCGGCTCTGGTTTGACGTAACGTTATTTCCCATTTTTCGAACTTGCCATAAACCGGCCGACACCACATGGTGTACCGCGATAAAAGTGTGGTTGTAAAGATAACAGGTGAAACCGCCCGACGTAGCAAACTTCGTGTATATTGAAATCCGCGTCGTTGCTCACCTCAGGCCGCACGCGATACCGCTCTCGGAAAATCCAATTTTAATCCTTTATCTCATGCTGAAAGACCCAGCGAACTCGGGCTATGAAAAGCTGGACCGGTTGTTTCGAGACGATACTTGTTTACTGTCATTCGCGAGGAAGTCGAAATGACGTTTATCTATGGTCCTTCGAAACCAACATGGCTGAAAACTTTGACAGATCTAAACAAAGATTATAGAGTTAGAAAGATGGGAAACGCCCTTACATCTGTGGTACAAAAATCCGACTACGATGTTTGGCTCGTTTCTTACTTTTTACACCTAGATGGCGCTAAAAACATAATTCAGTACAGAAAACTATTTTAATAGGAGCGAAATTCGAATTATACTTTCCATAAATTTCCATTAAAATGAGTATTCTTTGTCGAGCTTTTAGAGAAACATCTGGATCGACAAAACAAAAGCAGAGCTCCATTTTTTGATCAGGATTATATTTTCCATCGACACATTGTTTTGAATCAAATGAAATACGTTTCGGATTCTTTATATATTTATTTGAAATGATTTTGTAAAATCAACTACAATAATTATGAAATTGGGAACATTTCAAAAATTTGTTCACATATTAGAGTATTACTATAACAATTTCAAGAACTAATTCATACAGTGAACTCTCGATAAATCGAACATCAATAAATCAAACAGTTGTTCTGGATCCGATTCATACATATCTTACCCAGTGTATTTTAATTTCAATGAGTCCAGAGGGTTTAGTAAATAAGTCGAACTGCTGGAAGGGTCGTCAAGAGAACCACCACCTCTATAAGTCGTTCTTCTGACCACCATTGCCTCATATGAGTGGAACTTCTTGATCTAATGAATAAGACCAAAAAAAATTCGGTTCGCAAACAAATTATCCAGAACAATTTATTTTTGCCCCGAAACCTCTATCCATTTGACAACACTGAACATAAAAAAACAATGAACAAGACAGTTACATGATACGAGTTTCAAAACTTACATTTTCATTCTCTTTGGTAATGAAAAGAATTCACATTCAAGATTATTCTTTCTATTATTTCTACAATTAATCACCATGCATTTCGAATGTTGGCCAGTTTCTATCACAAAATTTATAACAGAAAAACACACAAACCAAGATTATGGAGTGAGCTAGGTGCTACTCTTGTAGACTTCGAGTTATTTTAGTGAAAAATACGCGAGAAAATACAATCATCATTCAGCAAAAATATTTATTCAAGTATTTCCCTAGATAATATATATATATATATATATATATATATATATATATATATATATATATGTGAAGACAATTGATTGTTGATAATTGCCCAACCAATAATTGCCAAGAACCCAAAATAACCATTTCCCCTGTTTTCTCCGGCAAACAATCGTATTTCCAATATATATATATATATATATATATAATATAATATATAACCTATAATATATAATATAATATGAGTATATAGTATCAATCTATGAGTATTTCTTTCAAAATTGACAACAACCTACTAATGATCTCTATATAATCTATGCCAAATGGACCCTAATTAAATATTTCAACCATAACCCGATTACTTTTGTAAAACAGATGTCGCTGACATCACTGTAGTCGCTTCGTTTTCCATCTTTATACTCTATAATCTTTGGATATAAAATTAATAGACTTTGCGATTTGTTTCAACGTTTTCAGACTTTTGCTAGGTGTGTTTCTCAGGGATTTCAGGTTTGATCATAAACTCAACCTCTCAACTATATTTGTTCAAGACATCTGAAAAAATATGCGATCTCATTATCCCCTCAATCACGGAATTGCCTTGTCAGGCCGATAAAAGCGGTCCTATTTCTCCATTTTCAACGTCCTCTTAGGTCTTTCCTGTCAACGCTCTTATCGCGTCGGCAAGCCGATTATGCCCTGCTTTCTGTAAAAAGACTTAATCTGCGAGTTATCAATTCGGGCAAAAACCACAAATTAATTTGAATTTTTCTCTTGCGGCGATAAGGTCCAGATAGGAATCGACTGGTGCCAGCGGCAATTCTTTCCGGAAAACCATTTAAATGGATCTCATGGGAGAACGAAGGCGCTAGAGTGCCCTCTCTCGGGATTTTCAGCAACCATCGCAAATTTCAGAACGTCAATAATCAATATCTTCTATGAAACCGTAGCACCGAATTCAATGGTCGTGTGAGAATTTAAAGGTCATTTGACTGACAGTTTTCAGTTCAAGTTACACTAGCGCCACCCTAATTTGACGTTTCTCAACGATCACTCTTTTATACACATAGACTTATCTTTTTCTTCACCCTCGATAATTGTACTTGTTGTACTCAAGACTCACTCGAATGATTCATCTCCTAGTGTGAACACTCCTGATACACCAGCCGATCCTGGTCCGAAAACGGAACCCACCCGCATAAACAAATTTCGACGGCTGATGCTAAATTTTATGCCCCCATAAATCGGGAAAGGGCAGATTTCGTTTTCGAAACGGCACCCAGCTCCATGAATTGGCCCCCAGGGCTGCAGCGCCCTTGCTAATCGTTACGACGTAAAGGTCACAGAATAATTTACCGCACCTAGTGGATTTTTACGGGCTCGCCCCGAAATCTATGAGATGTTTCTGTGAATTTATTCGAGATGATTCTGTGCTCCGACGGCCACGGTTCCGTGAAACGCGCTCGTTATCGTATACGTTTCTGTGATCGATGCGCCGTGGGAAATAGAGTGGTTTGAAATATGACATATACTACCGTTTAAGAATGTTTATCTATGATCATGGAGTAGGAGCAGGTTATGATTACCTCAGATTATCTGTGATTCTTCCGTTCACAGAGAAAACTGCTTGAGTAGAAACACGAAAGTTTTTATGAGGTTATGAATTTTCTTTCTCTCTGCCTCACGTTCGATAAACTCTCTATTTCCGAGACGTCGATGAAGACATCGTCCCCAATTCCCGGCTATTGCCTGTTGCCCCTACCTCGTTTTCCGGATAAAACACCAGCATAATCTGACGGAATCCTAGACATTTCGGATCCTGTGCGAGGTCCGAACACCCGGAAACGAATGAGCAAGGTGTGTTCCAAAACTGCACTCTTGGGAAATTTCAGTTTTGGTATACTAGACGTCACCCCTGCGTTGCCAATTACTTCTCGAACCCGTCATGACCTACGATGCTCTGTGGTCCTCTAAAGTAATCGAGTTCGGTTACCCTTTTTTGCTTTTAGTTTTTTACGCCCTGGAGCAGATGAAGAGCGACGAAGCGGGAGTAGGAGTTCTTAGGGAACGAGCCTGAGACAATTTGTCAACTATACCTTCAATAAATAGGGACAATATTCGTGTTATTTAAATCGTTAGAATACATAGAATCAGAATTGTGACATAGAGATATAGAGGAAAGAGTGGAGTGTCTCTGATTCTCCAGTCTTGTTGTCAAAATGACATAATACATATTTTATATGGCAGCTTTGGAAGGAGAAGTCATAGAATAAATTTAGTGTAAAATATAAACAATCAAATTCACAAATAATTTAATCATAGACATTTCCCGTGGATTAGAACAGGGGATTTACAGGCTCCGAAATTATCCCCAGTTATCTTCTAAAATGCTTTATGGCCCTCCATTTTCCGGAGATAATTGTTGTTGTCCCCTCAAACCACAGAACAACAACCTTAGTCTTCATCCCTTTCACCTAAATAGGCATTGCGTCTTTCACGAAATGGACTATTAGTATGAATACAATCAGTCTGTTTTCCATGGGCCTTAATGGATTCAGGACAATGAAGTCAAGTATGAGCCCTCACTAATTATCTAAAAATAATTGTTCCGTATCGAGCCCTTTAGGTTTTTGGCAAGAGAAAGTTAAAGGGGTAGAGAGATTGATTTAGAAACGATTGTGTTTTGTTCTGAATCGGAAGTGCGAAGGGGTAATTTCCCCACACTTAATTTGAATGGTGAGGAAACAGGTGGAAAGTATTGCGTAGGGTTGTTTTAATTATCGTTGGAAGCATCTACAGCGTGCAATGAAATAAACTCATTAATAATATAATTCATGAGTTATGGAATATATGTGTTGGGTAGTCGTTAGATACATGATACCGATTGTCTGAAGTTTTAAACTCAATACTTGTTGTATTTGTGATTCAAATATCATTCATAGCAAAGATTATAGAGTATAAAGATGGGAAACGAAGCGACTACAGTGATGTAAGCGACATCTGTAGTTTCAAAGGTAAACGGGTTATGGTTATAATATTAGGGACCATTTGGCAAGATTATATAGAGATTATTAGTAGGCTGTTGTCAATTTTGACAACAACAATTTTGCTGAATGATTGTTTTTTCTCGTATACGCCTATTTTCAAATGAAATAACTCGAAATCTACAAGAGTAGCACCAAACTCACTTTATAATCTTTGCTTGTGTGTTTTTTCTATTATAAATTTCGTATTAAAAATGGCAGACATTCAAAATGCATGGTGATCAATTGCAGAAATAATGGAAAGAATAATCCTGCATCTTCATTCTCTTCATTACCCGAGAAAATGGAAATGTAAGTTTTGAAACTCGTATCATGTAACTGACTGTCTTGTTCTTTGCTTTTTATTTTCAGTGCTGTCAAATGAATAGAGTTTCGGGGCAAAAATATATTGTTCTGGATAACGTATAAAGAACTCTTGCTGGGCTGATATACAGGTCTTGTTGTACACCTCTGATATTTTTCATTTATTGTTGTTCAAACATTCTGTAAGTAATATACAGTGGACTCTCGTTAAGTCGAACTCCTAGGGACCAAAAAAACTGTTCGACTTATCTTTTGTTCGGCTCACCAGTTATTGAAGTGAGAGAAAAACTCAGGTAAACACGAAATAATTATCAAAGAGAAACGAGCGTCTGAGCACTGGAAACATGTCGTATGATATTCATTACGTGTGGTGATTTTGGTCTCATTCATTAGATCAAGAAGTTCCACTCATAGAGGCAATGGTGGTTAGAAGAACGACTTATAGAGGTGGAGGTTTTCTTGACGACCCTTCCAGCAGTTTGACTCATCTACTAGACCCTCTAGACTCATCCAGGTGAAAATGCATTGGGTGAGATATGTATGAATCGAGTAAAGAACAATTGTTGTTCGATTTATCGAGAGTTCACTGCATGAATGAGTTCTTGAAATTGTTATAATAATTCTGTAATATGCGAATGTCCTCAATTTCATAATAACTGTATTGTAGTTGATCTTACACAATTATTTTAAATAAAAATATAATGAATCCAGAAGCGTTTTTCACTTGATTCAAAACAATGTGTAGATGGAAAATATCATCCTGGTCAAAAAGCGGAGCCCTGCTTTTGTTTTGTCGATTAGGATGCTTCTTTAAAAGCCCGACAAAGAATACTCAATTAAATGGAAATTCATGAGAAGTATAATTCGAATTTCGCTCCTAATTTCTGTACTGAATCATGTTTTCAGTGCCCCCTAGTTGTCAAAAGTAAGAAACTAGCCAAAAATCGTAGTCGGATTTTAGTACTACTGATGTTTCCCATCGTTTCCCAAAAATCGTAGTCGGATTTTAGTATCACAGATATAAGAGCGTTTCCTATTTTTCTAACTCTATAATCTTTGATTCATAGCATTATACAGCATATACTTTATGTAAACATATACTAGGGATGGGCAAAAAATATCGATATATAAAAATATCGATACTTTTTCCGATATATATCGATAAATATCGTCGATATTTTCATTCTCGATATTATCGATTATCGATATTTATTTCACAATATCAAATTGGATATTTTTTTATATCACACATACATCAAATTAGGAATTAGAGGTATGTGGATAGATGGTGTTTTGATCAAATGGTCGATGGGCAAGTTGAAGGAGGAAAAAAATTCTATTTGTCACTTGGGAGTAACACCCAAAAAAAATTTTTGGTTTCAAATATGAGCGGGTTTCACAAAGCTTTAATTGTACGATTAAATAACCATACGTAAATTCGAACCAATCGAATCACTTGTTTTGAAATTTCAACGAATCGCGGTGACTCCAATTAATTTAACGGTACAATCGAAGTTTTATGAAACCGACCCTATGACTAAAAAAAATATTGGAATCGAGTCCTTTCGATTATGAAAGAGTATATTTTTATTACAGCTGCAGAAAAAACAGGTCTCTGGTAAAGCACAGGAGTAACCAGAAACTTTTTGTTGAGTTTTGGCAAATATATCGATATATCGATAGTTTTCACTCGATATATCGAATCGATATTCGATACTGTCGAAAAATATCGATACAATATATATCGATATATTTCTGCTCTCTAACATATACTAGGTGTAGGTACACCCCCGAATATCTATGATCGTCAGGAACACCGATCCGTCAAATTATCTCCGTGCCTAACGATCGCGTTCCGAATTGAAATGTCACTCCCGAATCCTCGCGGCAAGGCCGTAAAGCAGTCGCGCGGGGGACAAAGTTTCCCCGAGAAATATACCGTTTTCGCCGAACAGCCCGCCCTTAATTTACTTCGAATCCGGGGATGAGACTCCATCAAGTCCGCGGGAAGTTTGCCGTAAACTTATGATTGTCGGAACCCCCGAGTATCGTATAATAAACCGGCGAACGACGGCAAACATCATATCTCTTCTTAGTCGTCGTTTTGACCGCAGAAATACGGGCTATATTTGATAAAGTTGAGATTTAAGGCTGGCACGCCGACCGAACATGTAAGGGGTTAAGTTGTTAGTGGAAGTTTACAATGTCTTGGAGTCGGACTCCGATTTTCCGTCGAAATATATAGCGTGAATTCAACCGCTTGCGATTTAACGAGATCTGCGTATACAAAGCGAAAATACTCGTGTAGAGAGTTTCAAAACCACAAGTCTTGCAAAATTTGAATCCAAACTCTTTTTTGATGATGGTGTATGTATAGAGCAAAACACAACTCTATGCGACACCGCCGCGTTAGCTGGAACTAAGCCCGAAACGAGTATTCGTTTCGACAGTTAATCGTGAATGCTGTGTTCATTTGTTTATTTTTATTGCGATAAAAAGATATGCTACACTAGGATTCCTGGGAGCATGTTTTGATAATCGAAAAATCTGTATCTAAACATATAAGAGTATGCTCACACCATTTCCCACCAGAAGATTATGGAATGAAAACAGGCAAGAGTGGAAAATGATGTCAATTGAAAACCATGCTTCATACATTTTAACTTTATGTCCAGATCGTTCTTGTACAATACTTTTTATTCTTATCGAAATAAACTACTTTGAGTCTACTTGATATTTTTGAATATATAGAAGTTTCAACAATTAAAGGAGCCTAGTTGAAAGTGAAAAAGTGTTGAATGCAGGCCATATGATAAAACTAGGGGCAATCTAAGTGTGATTCTCTTGATTGTTGCAAAAATGAACTTATGTTCAGCAACCATCAAATCTATATGTGGAATTTCAACAAAATTCCGAGAACTGGCAATTTCACACAATATATTATACATAAATGTATCAATTTAATATTAATATCAAAAATAGCTTGATAGAATTGTCATTCATTTAGCAACGGAAAAGGTGCAATCAATCGATAGATGAGTTGAATAATTTTATTTTATTATAACTGCAGCCTAAGACTCAAGTGAGGTGCAATAAATGAATATCTCTGGAGAACGTGCATTTTTATTCCAAATTTACTACCCATTTTCTTTTCATCGATTTTTTCCCTTCCTAAACAGAAAAAAAAATTAATAGCTTCTATTAAATGAATATATTGCTCATGCTTATGTTCAATTATATTACAATCATACAAGTTTTCATATTCTGTTAGGTCACAAACTAATTTCAACCTTCTCTTAGTTCTCATCGAATATGATTTATCCTGATGTTTTCTGTTTTGTACATTTCATTGTTATGGAAAACAAAAAGAAAAACAACAGGGACAAAACTAAACAATGAATTTTACCTTCACAATCAGTAGAATTGTCAAGATATTTTGTAGTAGGTACAACCTTGAGCAGTAGAGTAGCAGGGCTAAAATATGCTTGCAAATTCCAGACAATCTTGCTTGGTATATGTATATAATCTTGTCGACCTTCACAACATCATTTCCTCAATATGAGGGGGTTGTCCTTGTAGAATTTCAGTGTTTTGAAATAATTTTTGTTCCGCATAGAATCAAATGATTGCTTTGCAACACTTGCTCACCCTCTACACAGCATCTATGAGGATGTGAATATTGGAAAATTTCCTATAATTTGAGGAACCTTTGGTAAACATTTTGCCAGATGAGCTGAAAATCATTCAAAATTGAATAGTGCTCAACTCAATATTTCACATAAAATATAACAAAAAGTACAATATAACCTATAATTACACATACAATATAACCCATAGGATCCTCAATTAAGGAAACAACTTCGATTATTGATAGTCAATAAACGTTCAAATTCAAAAATCCCATAGATCCCAAATAGAAAGCTAATGTGAACACGAAACAATACTCGTTTCGGTAAACAACTGATCGGCGAATGCAGCGCCACCATCGGCAATTATTTTGTCCAATAGTCATGAAAACAGAGCAGAGACAAACCGGTTTCGTCCCTATTAGGACCCATCAGTCCCCTCAGCCAAGTCACGGTCAACTAGCATCCTGAATCATTTCTCATCAGAATCCTCCAACAAACATTTTTCCACCTTGTTTTTTAAAAACTGTTCCGATAGAATAAACATTCCCAACAACTTCCGAAGAAATCCTCCTCGGTTTGGCGAACATAAACAGACTCTGAACGTAACCTCAAGATAAATCGAAATTAAATTGAGGCTTCACACTACGTTATATCAGAGCTTGACAGGAGTCATGGTCTGAACAGAATGTTTACAAGATATTGCTCTCGATCCCGACCTGATTACGTTCAACCTTCCCTGCCGTGTTTGCTGTTTCGTTTATTTATGCTACGAGAGTAAATAAGAAACATTTCAAGGATTCCTTTTCAATTTTCCGCGAAGCCCTATATGAAAATATCAAATATTGGAAAGCTTTCCTCCTTATACCTACTTCAAATCAAATATAATATATTTGAAATTGATTTCCAGGCTACAACGAGAAAAAATAGTGAGGGAGAAGGGAATTTTAATGTATTCTTGGTAAATTTCCTGTTTTTACCGAGAAAACTCCAATATTATCACGAAATATCTATAAAAAATACTTACGTTAAAAAACTGTGACAGTTCTTACTATCAGTGGGAAAACAAACAACCAATAAACTACGCAATTCAAGCTAGTGCACTCCATCAGTATTCATCTGAGCGATTTCATCAATCTAGAAACATGTGAAAAAATCCTATGATCAAAGTGAACTAAATCTACGATGCATAGTTGGAAAATTCATCAACGTTGGTGGCCTGAGATAAAGCATTGCTTATCACTGTTTGAATTGGAGAAAACAAAATAATTAGTTTTGGCATAATTGATTGAAATGTTTGAAAGAACTGGAAACCAAGGTGAAGATATAGTTTCAGTAAAAGTCTTCACGATAAAGTTATATTTTTGGCACATACATAGAGTTGAGCCAGAAAGAGCAACAATATTCCCATTTTTAATCCATTGTGAACGAGTTAAAATAAGAATTTTTGTGATATCTTTGAAAAAAACTAATCGATTTGAAATCTTGAATTTGTTCACTGGATCTGCAAGAAATCGAACTTTTTATGTGATTCTTTTAAATAGATACCTACTAGGTCATAAAAAAACTTCGACATACATATTGAATCTGCCACAATCAAGAAGACTTGCTTTGAAACGCCTGGGAAAAAGACCAAAAAACAAATTTTCTGTTATACAAATCTTTTTCTTATAGTTACGAAACGGCCTAGTCCTTTATTTTTTCCGAGGTATAGAGTTTGTGAAATAAGGACTTGTGAAGATGAAGAGTGTATAGTTAACAGCTTAGCTCTACATGAGATCTGACAACTTTTTGACAATGTTAGAAATACGTTTTGTCAATATTTTACATGAAAATGTTTTTGGTTGGATTTCAATTCTTTTTGTACATTGCGTATGACAAAACCTTTTTATTTTGTTCATTTTTTTCCAATAATAATTAATTTAATTACTGCGAGTACTATCGCAAGTCAAACTTATTCAGAATTCATGATCAAAATCAACAATATACGAAGTGAGGAAATACCTAGGTTAAAACTGCCACAGCGATGTATTCGAGAGCTGCTGCCATCACAACCTATCATTATACAATCATCACAACCGGAAATTGCACAATGGAAACCGTGGTTCAGGTTATTACCGGGAAATTGTATTTGGTGCAAATACACATGAGGCATTTTACGAGCGCTTCGTTTTATTCCCTTATTCAAAATGTGAGGATAATTTTTCCTGAGAATTCTTGAATATATTTTTTAACACATTAAATAAGCAGGCCTTCGTATATATTCAGTTTCAGTCCACTAGAATCGAAAATGGCGGAAGTCTCATACAAACTTAAACATTCCCTGTTTGGGGGGTGAAAGTTTCAAGTTTAATAATTTTTCCCTTGTTAGTGTAGTGAGCTAGCTCACATACCAAATTTCAACTTGATAGGACATCGGGCAGTACCTTTACAGTTTTTATGATCCTCAGTGAGTGAGTGACGAAATCAGAGGTTTTAAAATATATATAAAATCTGAAGTGTACGAGCTTTGCACTTGAAATGAAAGTGAAGGAACCAGATTTTCATTTATATCTTTATTTTCATAGATACAAAATCTAGCGTACAAAAGTGGAACGAAGGGCATCATGCTGTGCACAAGGAGTAAAAAAAGTTATAAAAATAAAGCTTTGGAACTCGAGTTGGCCGAAATATCACGAATCCGGTTGACTAGTAGGACATCACGTCATGGCATCAAATGGAAACCTCACCATTTCTGTTCAGGCTGCCATTTAGGCTCAGGTTGCCAACCCTTGTGCTTCTCGGATTCGGCTGCCAAAGCTGCCAGATGAGCCTTCCTTGCGTGCTGTACTTCAGGAGTGTCAATGGGGACGCCACTGTGGTCCAAGACAGGCATATGCTGTGGCCCGTGCCATTTTGGGACGTCATCGTGGTTCACATTGTAAGAGGTGTGTACTGGAGTTGCTGGCCAGCCGGCAGATTGTCTGGAAAAATGATTTTGAGTGATTCCATGAATATTCCAAGACCAAGGGTAGACCCATGCGGCATCCCAAGAGAGAAACAAGATTCAAGATCAACTTACGGTGGTCCATAGACATCGTGACCTTTCTCTTCTTTCCAGTCGCCGTTATCCTCATCGGAGTGACCAGAAGAGTGAGCAAGAGCGGCGGCTTGGGTGAGGGCTTGTTGGTGAAGCCATTTAGCTTTCTGCACTTCAGGGGTATCAGCTGGTACGCCTTCCTTGGTGATGTGGGGAACGTGGATTGGTCCTTCGTATTTTGGTTGGGCCCATTCGCTGGCTGACCTTCTGTAACGGTGTTGTTGCTTCCTTGGAGCTGAAGCCCTGGCTAGAGCAGCTGCGAAAGCCTAAAAGAGTTTGAGTGGTGAGAGAAGCAAGTAGAAAAGTGGAATTTTCATGATTTTTTGTTCCACCAACCTGGAAATGGGATTGTTTGGCTTTCTTTACTTCTGGGGTGTCCATAGGGACATAGGCACTGTGGTCATAGGCGGAGTTATCGTAGGCTGAGTTGTCATAAGCGCTGTGGTCGTATGCGTTGTTGTCATAAGCAACGTTGGAGTATTCTGGAAATTGATGAGTTAATTTTGTATAGAAATTCATGATAAGAGAGAATTTTTTTGAAGTTGTGAAAGGACGAGTAAGTTTACCTTGTTGGTTCTGCCAGATTTCAGTGGGCTGCTCGTAGGACACCCTGAAAAAAATTCAGTTGGTATAATCTAATCTTCCGATGACGAATATAACGACTTCGAATTTGTTATTGGTGTAATTTAGTGCTGATTAGGAATCACGAACAACGTGAGAAAGTCTCTCACATCATATTGTTCCTCATGAGAAAATCGATGTTAACTCTATCAACAAAGTAACGAGTTTAGTTTCACGGCGAATAATCACAGTTATAATTATATAATTCTCATCAGAACGTAACGTTATATTGAAATTCATTCCACGGGGTCAATAGTACCACGATTCGGATAAAGATATGAACTTCGTCATTCATGGGAGTTAGTATTCCTTCGACAGAATATAATATCGAGACGTGCACTGACCCTTGCGGAATTTCAATCTAGTGAATTCGAGAACAAAGTGGGGGTTTTAAGATGGATTGTTTGAATGCAAGGAACTGTATTCATACTGTTGACAACTCTCTCATGATTTTATTGCATCACCTCCTCGCTGATTAACCGCGTACTCAAACCTCATTATACCAATTAGCAGCTTCGTTTACCTAAGTTTAGAATCCAGCACGCGTCTTTAACGAACTCCCGTCTATTTAGGGTTTAGAAGGGATAATTCCACGACTACTGATGAAGCAGAAGTAGACCTCAATTATGTTTAGTTAGTCGTATCCAAAGATCGAACGAAATACGGAATAGGGAGCAATAATGAAGAATCAATATTGACTCTGTGTAGAGACCAAGTTCATTTTATTATAATGATCTCTTGACCCACTTCCTCTCCGTGCTTTATGTCGATAGAGTTCGAGTTCCAGTTTTGAGGAATGATGTGAGAATTGGATGGAAAACCAGCTAATGTAGAATCGAATATTGGTTTTCTTGTTGTACATGCTATTGAGTTACTTAGGACGTTAACAGGATTATAATCCTCTTATTGCTTCTGTATTCGTGTTGATGTAGAATGAGGAATTCAGAAGAAGCCACTGGAACAATTGCAGCAGAAGGAGGGTATTTGAATATTATGATAACATTCAGGTTGAGTCTTCGACTTGAAGGATTATTTTGACGGTTTGGCAAGAATGGCTTTGACATCATGCCATACATAAAATGAATGAACTAAAGAAATGATGCTCAATGGTAGTTGGTAGTGGTTAGAGCAGCTGGGCTGCCATTCTTGGGCAAAAAGTGAAATTTCTGACAATAAACTTAAAGAGGTCTTTGAGCTGCTTCATATTTCTACCAATAGTGGCATATGAATATAAGGTTTCTGTTCTAAATCTTCCTGATCAGCTTCGTAACAATTCTGCAACTTTTGAAAAGTTTGGAAAATTTATGAGGATATCGAACTTAAGAAGTTGATTGATAAATGCTTCCTCGATCGCTGAAATATTGAAACAAGCTTTTATGACGCTTATCTTAATATATAAAACTAAGTTGGCCATTTTATAACTTAAGATTGAGTGAACTGTTTGTTGTGAAAATTTTTTTTGGATTCTTCTACGACGGGGTTGACAAAAAAAACATAAAACTCTGGAAAATTTGATGAAATTGGTAAAATTGGAAGTAATTTTTCTTCTTGTGAATAACTCTAGTAGGTGTCGCCACGGTTAATAGCGTTTTCGTGAAAGTATTATATTTGATATTAATTCGTTGAACTACATTTTCTTATAATATTAACGCATCTGTGTCCATGTGTTATTATCTTTCTTCCGAACACTACGGAAAATTTGATGACAGAATGTTTTGAACAAACCTGCATTCTTTCTTCTATTATAAATGTAAACCAATACTGTGTATTTTGAGTTGCCCAAACGGATGTTTTTGGGGGCGCATTGATTCTTTTGTCTGGTGACTTTCGACAACCATTACCGGTAATTCCAAAATCGACGGCTGCCGATGAAATAAATGCTTGCCCAAAATCATCACCATCAAATTTGGCTTGGTAATAAAACTCTTAATTCATTTGATTGCGGTTGGAATAGTACCAATAGATATTTGCACCACAAAAATTGTTGAAAATAATTTTTTGTAACTGCAAAAAAAGATGCAATGCGTCATGCACCTGCAGAAAACTGAGTCTTTTTTGTAACGCTACATGTGGGGAATGTGTAGGTGTTAACAGCTAAAACAGTTGTCCAATCTTTGGCAAAGATGAAGAAATAATTGACAGTGGCGACAGCCACTCAGAATCAGATTAATTTTTTGACACAAAAAGTATTTACTTGAACAAAGTGATGAATAAATGAAATGTTTGAATGATATTTTCATTTTGTTATTTTGAACAAATAGAGGTTTCTTTTAGGGGTTGAGAAATGAAAATAACTAAAACTAACATTGATCCAGAATACTGTTATTAAATTGATTGAAATTAATTAATTATATCAATAGAGACCCATTTTTACACATTCTATGCTGAAAGGGGATGGTTTATACGGTCTTGAAGTATATGAAGACCCAAAAAACTACTCTGATTCACCTTAGAACTAGTTTATTTTAATTTTGGATGAAGGGTTTTCACTCCTTAAAAATAATAAGCACGGCATAGGGTAGGAGTGGGGGCAAGTATAGCCTATATACAAAATTTGATCAAAATCGAAGTATCTTGATAGAATTCTTAGGTAATGCCTAATTGTCGCCCTCATTGACATTGACATTTTATCTCCACTTTCAAGGTATTATACCATAATAGTTTATTATAATATTAAAGTTTCTTTTTTCATTTATCGATTGAGGCAGTACGAAGTGTGCCAGGTCAGCTAGTCGAAGATATAATGGCCACTGAAGCCTAAATTAGATTTTGCTGCATGTCATTACTTTTTTCCAAATGTTATGAGCTCATCTAGTTTATGAATCAGCTCCCGACTCACCTCTTATCAGCTGTCCAACCGTGGCTCACTGGCAGATACTTCTCGTGTCCATGGTCCCCAGCGTACTGCCCATCAAGAGGATCAGGTTTTTGAGCAGCCAAAGCCGCAGCCTTTGCGTACTCGTGGTAGAAATGGGCCTTAGCAGCTTGCACTTCCGGTGTTTCAGTTGGTACTCCGTTGACGATGACAGGTACGTGCTGGGGATAGATGTTCTTATGTTCAGGCACCCATCCAGACTGGAAAGAGGTGGTGTAATCTTCTTTAGGGTGCAACTGGGCACCAGCCGAGCTGCTATAGCTGGAAGGGTACCCTGCGTGACCCGCGCACACCAAAGACACAGCACTAAGTACCAGAACGATGACCTTCATCTTGTACACTTAATCGGGACTGTTTTGAACCTCCTACCCACAGGACTGTTCAAACTGAAGTGATCAGTAAAGATCACCAGGGGCTTTTATATCGGATCGGAAAGAGCAACGTTTGGGTAATAGAAATCGATGGTGCCGAGGACCGTGAAATTTAGGCGCTTAATGGGACGATTATTTTGGGTGGTTCTGTCGGTAATTGGGGTTTCGATACGATTTTAGTACCATAAAGCAAGTGGAGTGTTGCGCATATTATGAATAAATATGACGTTAAGAAACGTGGTGTTAGACTTCCTGGAAGGGCGTTACGCGAGTTTCTGATTGATATCTACGTTGAAAATTGGTAGAGTGTCTTCCGAAACACTTATTGCGAAAATTCAGACATTGATTGTTTCACAAATATGCCATATGGGTTGTTTGAGTCTACCTATAAGATGCCTTAATACATGATGTACGCACTTGCCACTTTTCGAATGGAATGACATTAGACCAATTTGAGAATGTGAGGATTGTTTTGTGGAGGCGCAGTTGTCGTTTAGATCTATTTTGATCTAATTTGATTGTTGTGCGAGCAGATGAACTGCTAATGTCTAGATGTCGAAGAAACCTCTTTTAAATTGATTCATTTTTCTTATTTAAACGAAAGTGCAGCAAAGTCAGCTTTGGTGGAATATATCAACCATAAAAGAATGAACCGACACTTCATGTTGAGTAAAAGAAAAAGATACGAAGGGCGAACATTGATCATATTTGATTCCTGGATGTAGCTAATAGTTATTGCTGAATATCTCGAAAATGGTACATTTTAGATATAGGAAACCCTTGCAGAACTCCACTTAGTTTTTCCTTACAAATTGATATTTTAGTGAAAAAAAAGACATTTTTCTCTCGATAAAACCGAATTATTGGCTTTTTTTTTCAAATTTTGGGACTCTCATTTTTCCTTCCAGTATGTCAAAACGTTATGTTCTCTACAGAGTGACGTCGAATATATTTTCGGTAACCCAGATATTGGATTTCATAAGATCTCTGGGACTGGAAGGCGAGCTGTAAAGCTTTGTCAGGGGGCACAATAGACCATAGGGTCACAGTGGACTATAACCCCTTTCAAACTATCAACCCATTTCAAAAAACGAATCTGAAATAATGCGTTTCAATTTCATTGAATCTACACTGATATACATCAATTTGAAAATTTTTCAAAAACAGTGTATAACTCGAAAACGGCTCTAGTTGGGAGTTATGCATAAAACGATTCAAAAATTCTCATTATTCTACGAACATCAAAAATTCTCATTTTGCAGGTGAAAATTTTTAGAATCGGGAAAACTGCAATTGTTTTCTTCTTATTGAATCAAACGACTTCTAAAACCTTAATTTTCATATCAAATTTGATAATATCTGTCGTAGTTTTTGAGAGAAACGATTCTGAAATTATTGCATTTTTCATTTTCGAGTTTGCTTTGGAACGCTCTAGTGACAAGGATATGACTAGCAGTAAGCATTTCAGTGTTTTTTCTCCTAGTTTTCGACTGGTTCAAAAACTTCATTTCCAATAATAGAGTCCGTAGAGTCAGGCGATTGCCCCACAGAATGTGAAATATAGCGTTTTTGGTGGGGGTCTACTCCTTTCGATTTTTTTGGCCAAAATTTCGAAATTTTTGATTGCGACTTTTTGTGCAAAAAGGAGAGTGCTCTCATCACTGATCACCGATCTGCAAACCTCAAAATATCAAAAATTCTCATTTTGCAGCTGAAAATTTTTAAAATCGGGAAAACTGCAATTGTTTTCTTCTTATCGAATCAAACGACTTCTAAAACCTACATTTTCATATCAAATTTCAAAATGTCTGCCGTAGTTCTCGAGAGGAACGTTTTCGAAGTTTTCATTTTCGAGTTTACTTTGAAACGCTCTAGTGATAACGATGTGACTAGCAGTAAGTATTTCAGTATTTTTTCCCATAGTTTTCGACCGGTTTCGAAATCTCCTTTTCCAATTACCACCATAGAGTCAGGCGATTGCCTCACAGAATGTGAAAAAAGCGTTTTTGCGGGAGTCTACCCCTTTGGATTTTTCGACCGAATCACATATCTGCAAGCCCTATCTCAATCCCCAGCCAATTAATCGAGCTATGCAACTTTGAAATTTGGAAAATTTCGAAAATTCTCATTTTGCAGGTAAAAATTTTTAAAATCGTGAAAACTACAATTGTTTTCTTCTAATCGGATCAAACGACTTCTGAAACCTACATTTTCATATCAAATTTGATAATATCTGCATATTTTTCGAGAGAAACGATTTTGAAAATGCATTTTTCATTTTAGAGTTTACTTCGAAACGCTCTAGTGACAACGATATGACTAGCAGTACGCATTTCAGTGTTTTTTCTCATAGTTTTCGATCAAAATTCACTAAACGTTATTTACGAAACTATTCAATTAATTTCGATAAAAATTCAACGAATTAGAGAAAATAATAATAACAATGATAATAATAAAGGCCTTTATTTCAGAAAATAACACAAGTATCTGATATCTTAGAATTAAGAAAATCTGAAAAAGGCGAGATTCAGTGCACCAATGAGTGCTCTGTTCAATCTAACTTGTGATTGATACTCGGACATTCTAAAACTCGTTCATTCAAAAACTCGCCACTTTGTGTCTCGTTTTGGAATTTTGAACTCGTGTAAGAAAATCAATGCCTTCTGCACTTGTATCGTAAATAACTATATATCATTACGATACCATGCGAATATGCTAATGGAAAACTTCTCAAAAAGTTGTCTTTTTCTATGCTATCGTGGAAACTCTCTCAAACTCTGGGCAAAATTCGTACTTCCTTACAGGCCGACAGATGTCGCTGTACACACGGTTCCAAAATTTTGAGAGACTTCCCAATGTGTTTTAGTATCTCACGTTGAATCAACATCAGGACAGGCGTCAAGTCCTCACCCTTACTTCTCACACATCTCGTTACTACAGCTTGTGTGCGTTCTGAATTCCCTAATCCCTTTCGTTGATAGCTGTATCGAAACGCCCACACATAACAGCGGCTAGAACTGAACACAGTGCTCATTACGACTCCCCAAACATCCTCTATGCAAACAAGCGATTCAACATTCGTAATTTGATCACTAATCCTGCGGCGCCAGAAGGATATCGTGAATGATGAAGTTCGCAGGAAGAAGGACTAATTCCTCCTGCTCCATGCGACGTTAGCGAGATTATTCCGTATTCAACGAGACCGAGACAGTTTCATGTCGACGTTGGAATGATCGTCTACGAGTTACGGCCCCTCCTTTACGACCCTGAGATCCCGTCGTGGGTGGGGTCCCTTAGGGAGCCCGGAGACCATCTGCGAGTTGAACAGGAACGAGCGGATTTCGTTCGGGACGACATTAAATTATTGATGTCGAGACGATTTTTTTTCTGGTCCGTCGCTAGCGAGCGGGCTCTGCATAATTAATAGGAGTCACGATTGTTTGTAGCTATCGCGAATTGGAAAATCGGCATGATTCGCAAGGGAGAATTCTCCCCGTTCGCTTTTATGGCTGTTTCCAATAAGGCGGGGATACACGAAAGTACAGTATCGTATGCCCACACAAATAAGAAAAATTGAACAAAAATTTCGCTACCCAAATAAACTTTATTTTTTGAGAAAGGGTGAGCTGTAGAAATGTATGAGATTATATTTTGGGAGTTTAATTGGTGTTCCGTTTCTAAGAGTTAAAGTCTGTAGCAGCATTTTTATAATCTCGAAGTGTAATTATCCGAAATTTGCGTGTGAAATCGATATCGTTATTTCCGAATTTACTGCCACGGTATACGCAAATCAATCCCAGAGCAACAATACTATCGTCTTTTTTAAATCGAATTGTTGGGATTGATTACTTATTTTGAATTGTTCGTGGTTGTTGGGTGAAAAATTGTGCTAAATTGCTTTTATACTTCATCGTATTGTTTAGTTAGTCACTGAGTGATCGTGGAGGAAAATGTTCTTATTGAGTTAATTTGAGGTGAATTATTTCATTATTTTTGTGATTTTTAAAATTAATATTTCTTCGACAAATGTCTTTGCAGCTATTCGAAGGAATAAAAACTTAACTTGGAAAAGATTTTAAAGGTTGGGGAAGTCAATCAGAATTGATACATGATGTAGATGCCCATACTAAACGAAAGTTCTTCTTGAATCAAGGCTTAGTCAATTCTGCGGTCAAGGTTTTCGGTTTCATTTTAATTTGAAAATACTTTTTCTCGAATTTGTTGAAGATAATGAAACATTTAAATAAATATTTTTCAGTGATATTTGCATTGAAAAATAATAATTGGCAGATCTCATTTCTCTTTCATAACTTTGACAGATGATATTATTTGATGTTATTTTATATATTTTGTTGGCAGAATAGAAGCCTTATTATTATCATTATTATAATGAATAAATCCATGGCAGGTGGCCAACATGTGATCAATATCATGGAAACTGTGGTACAGGGTGGGCAAAATTGGTGATACCTGAACTACAACTTTTCAACCGAAAGAGATAGAGGAAAATTGATGACACATTACGGTCCTTTTTTTCAGTAAAACTGATAATGCCATCAACTGCATTAATCTATTTGGTAATCATCCAATATACTGAACAATTTCTATTTGGTGTGCGAAGATCAACCTGTCGAAGCATTTTCCCAAGTATACTTACAAAAATGTAGGTCTGAACCGTTTTAAGTGGCCAACTCTGTATAGTTTTTCATATAACTCGAAAACAAAAGAAGATAGAGGAATACATGAATTGGTTGAGGCTTTCGCGGCCATCGTTCAATGTGACATGTTCTTTCGAGCATTTAGGCCGTCGTCGTAGATTAGTTCTCGACACACTCAGGCAGTTCAGTCCAGTGAGAACATCTCCTGAAATATAACTCCTGAAGATGCAGACACTCGAACTGGCGAAACGTCGAGAACTAATCTACGACGACAGCCTAAATGCTCGAAAGAACATGTCACATAGAGGAATGCAGTTGATGGCATTATCTGTTTCTCTTGAAAAGACGACGTGATGTGCCATTCACTGTCCTCTATTCCTTTCGGATAATAAGTGTATAGTTATTCCAGTTGTGGAATAACTATAATAAATCAGAAAAAAATAATCTTTAAAGTTAGATTTTTTCTCATTTTGTCTCATCCTACATAAAGTAAAGAGTAACAAACAAAGATATTCTATCAAATATATTGCAGTTGAAAAAGGGGATAATATTAATCTCATTTCCAGAATAAAGATTGTTTATTTCTTTTAAAACTTAGGGGAAAGACTTTCGATGTTGTGTGTATTTTGTTGCTTTGATGGGCCCATGATGACATCTGGTTGGTTGCTTTTTGTAAGTACAAATTGAGCCTTCAATGAACTTCAAAGGATCCTGAGATACATACTCCTTCTTCTCCAAAATTGGATTACTCGAGCTTTGGAAATCCTTGCTTCTCGACCCTGCGAATCGAAAGCTCTTGTCTCCTAGGCAAATACAACTGCGCAAAAAAATTAACGCACATTATGGAAATCTCAAAATTATTCTACAACTGAAGGTGTTCTCAATGATAATTCTTTTTATCAGAATTATGCATGCATATGTTATCTACTTTCCACGTTTACAGATGATTTTTCCCAGCAGGAATAAAAAAAGATGATATTATCAGATTTTGAATGTATTGGCTCAATTCTAAAATCAGTTGTTCTCGATCAATTCTAGTGATCAATAGGTTTTCTTTCGTTTGTTTTTCTACACTCGATCGCTATGCAATGCGAAACACGCAACTTGACCCAAGAGGAATGTTCCCAAGCGGTAGTTTTGCGAGAAGAAGGGTGGACATACACAAGAATTGCAGAAAGGTTTGGAGTTTCCCATACAAGTGTGTCCAGAATGTTGCAGCGATTCAGGGAGATAGGTATGAATGTCCGAAGGCCAGGACAGGGTAGACCATGGGTAACAACTGCCATTCAAGAACGTTACTTGAGATTTTTTTCGTTGAGACAACGGTTTGCAACCGCTCGCCTCCTTCAAGATCAGCTTGAGCAAACTCATGGGGTGCAAATTTGCACTCGAACAATGAGAAATCGTCTCAGAGAATATGATCTTACCCCATAGAAGGGCGCGTTTGGATTTTGCGAGAGAGGCCGATTGGGAAAGAATTTTCTTCACAGATGAGTCTAGATTCTGCCTCTACCATTGTGATCGACGTTCCCTTGTGATCGACGTTCCCTTGTATACAGACGTCCACATGAAAGATATGCTCAGTGCAATTTCCTGAATACTACTGGTTTCGGGGGAAGATCGATCAACATATTGGGAGGAATATCTTTGACTGCTCGCACAGACCTAGTGGTCCTTGATAATGGATCTATGAATGCTGATAAGTATATGAGGAACATTCTTGAAGAGCATGTAGTGCCATTCGCCTAATACATTCATGAAAATTTCATTTTTATGGACGATAATGCCAGACTCCATCGTGCGCACATCGTTCAGGATCAGGAGTTCCTTGAAGATATTGAAGTCTCTCGAATGGAATGGCCAGCAAAAAGTCCAGATCTCAATCCGATTGAGCAGGTTCGTGACAACCTCAATAGAAGGCTAAGAAGTTCAGAAAATCATCCAGCTACTTAGGAATCCAACTCGGAGAAATCTGGGAAGGATTAGATCAGAACAATTTAAGATCACTCATTTCGAGTATGAACCATTGTTGCCGAGCTGTAATTAACGCAAGGGGTGGAAATACCAATTATTAAATTACTTATCAGCATTTCAGTATTTTGAAAATTGTTCATTTCTCTTCTTTCACATTAGATTCGGTGAAATCCTGAATTTTGCTTCCATTTAATGTGTCTTGTTTCGTTTAAAACCTTCCCGAGAGAACATAAAAATAAGTTATGAAGTCAATGTAGAGTGAACTTTCATGAAAATTGAGATTTTCAGGAAGTGCGTTAATTTTTTTGCTCGGTGAAATGTATGTATGTTGTATGTATGTTTTTCCATGCATTCTGGGTTTCAGTGAAACCCCTCATAAGCTACTTAAAGCTTGTGCGAGTTAGAATGATGGGTGTGTTCTGTGTAGGCTTTGTTACTGTGTCCCGACGCCACCTTAGGCACAGCACTGTTAATTGTTTACCCAACAGTGAATGGTTCGGCGCGTTCTCCATACCAGAAAATTTCTTCCCTGGCGGAGACTCGAACCCCGACTTGCCGGGTCGGAGTCCACAGCCCTATCCACTGGGCTACGCGCACAAAATGAAAGGAATATTCATTTCATTTCCAGAACATAGATTGTTTATATCTTGAGAAACATGGGCTAATACTTTGAACCACGTGTGTATTTTGTGACTGTGATGGATTCGTAAAACTTCTTATCCCCAAGATTTGATCAGGCTTTGGATATCCTCTCCCCTCAACCCTGCGAATCAAAAGCTCCTGTCTCCTGGGCAATTACTTCCTTCCGGGGCGGCTCATTCCTTCAAATGGGAAGTCATAACACACACATCCTCACGCATTTTCATTCTCCGGAGTGCCCTCGCTGGCGGCTTTTAAACTAACCAGCCCTTCACGGGTCATCAACACCGGTGAGCCCCAGGCTTCAGACACCGCTGCACAACGTTCGTTAGTTTAATTGCTTTTATTCCGGGGCGGTTCATATGCGGGGGGTCGAGGGTTTTAGCGATGCTGGAAACCTCCGTGCCTGATAATTATTCTTTTCGTGCGATGTTAATTAGTTCTCTGTTCTGTTGCAGATGGAGTGCTCAGTCATCACTGGGGAGTTGGCCTGTTGGTAAGTGCCTTCTTACGCTTCCTTTCGAAAAAATAACAGGGTGTCAAAAGATGGATTCGTAATATTTTGGGAAAAAATATGCTACAAAATTGATAAAAATTTGTTGGCACTCCTATTTTTCATTTTTGTGCCAAAGGCCCCCTGTTCAAAATCGGGGTTGTTCTGATTTTGGAAAATACTATTTAGGACTGTATCCAGATAATTGAGTTAGAGACGGTATTGTGAAAACATTTATTGACATCATTCACAATCATAAAATGAAAAAGTCACCTGCATGAAGTTAATACAGTAAAAAATACAGATATTATAGTCATCCCTAAAACTCAGAGTGAATGATTCAACTAAAAACAGAGGTAATCTAGAGATGTTCAAAATGAGAGGTCAGATGAAGTTAGACTTAGAATCTGAGAGAGTTCCATCAATTCAAAATTAAACATTGCGTTCACAGTGATGATGCAAATGAAATTGATTGCGAGAGCCTCTTTATTTCATCAGAAAAACAGAAGGTTGAATAATGAATTCTCAGAGTAGGCTGAGTTGTAATAAAAGTGAGATCAGGCCTTAGAGGAGATACGTGTACTGAAAGCTTAGTAGTCTAAGTCTGTTCTTCATTGAGATTATTACAAATGTGAGAATATCATGATTGAGAAATCAATATTTATGATCTATAACGTTGGTCTGTAAAGAGAAGGCTAATTAATCAATTGAGACGACATTTACAGTGACAAACTACTTTTAGTAAGCAGGGTTAGTGTTCGCCACAAAAATAGAAGCTACAATTGAGAATTATGACTATTACAATATATCCAATATTCGTTGGAAGCTGAAGGCTTGAGATCTTACTTGCTAAATGCTTCCGATGAATGAAATTGGGAATTTCTTATGGATATTGAGGAAAGCATACCAGTTCAATGGTTTTATCAGTATGTGAGGAGACCGCTCAAGGTGAAACAGGAATTGAGACTGTCAATTAGGTTCAATGTTTGAGTTACTTGATCGTCCAAATACTTCAGAGAAGTTCACTTGGTTTTATTGAGAGAGAAGACTGATTCCATGATTCACCTTTGCGTTTGAGTATTTTCATTCATCCAAAACTCGAGAACAATAATTAGCAAATGTTATGAGAAGTGAATAGTTGAGAAATGAGATTAATACATTAAGATAATGAGGTGCACATGACAATAAAATAAATCAGGATTTATTACCACAAATAATGTTCATTTTTGGAGCAACCAATTACTCCCATGTGAGAAGTCTAGAGATATCTGAAAAATCCACAACAACTGCAAAAATATATCAAGATATATATCTTAGAGGAATCAAATATATTAGTTTAATACAATAGAGATTTTATCAGAAAAAAGTGAGAGAGGAAGACCAATATTTTTATAAATTTTCATGATCTGAAGCGTGGACATATTTTCTAACTTTATAAAAAGCCGGAAAATAACATGAATATGCAATACTTAAGGATTCTGAGAAGCACTCACCTGTTTAAAATTTGTTACTCCAATAAAATGAACGAGATAATCAATTATAAGGCGAGGTGACTTTTTGAAAATTCTAATTTTCAAGAGTAGCACAAGAGGAGGTCTATTCACAGTCGAAACTGGATACAGAAAAAAAAGATTAATTGATGCAATTAATGAGCATGAGTTAAGCTGTCAACTGATTAGCACATAGAAATAGGTTAATTTGACGTCAATCAGCTGATCCAAGAGCTCCGAGATGGAGTTGACGTTCGAATCATAGGCGTAGCTGAGGATGAGGTCTGAAGGGGGCAATGCTCAATTTTCAACAGCCCCATTTTTGAGTAACACTAGAATCGTTTTATGTCAATATCTCAGAAGATTGTTGCATTTTACTTTCTAAATTTTATACACGAGGGTTCTGAAATATGATAAATCTGACAGTGGTACTTTTGATTATGCCCTTGTCCCCCTTGCCTTTGGAGCTCGAAAACTTGCTTAACGTATTTTTAATTCTCCAAATTTATTATTTCATAGGAAAACTTCGATTGTTATAAATTCTCTTCTCTGTTGTGTAAAATGAGTCTTTTTCGAGTGAAACAGCATAATGTAAGACAATGTGGATTTGTAGTCAATCTTATGAACCAGTATGATATTATGTCCTGATAGTGCATGATTGTTTTACAGAGTGTTTGTTCTCAGACGAGCCATCCCGTATATTTCTTATCCCAAAGTGATTCGAAAAATTTCACGAAACACGTCAAATTAGTTCGTTTGAAGGATTTTTTTGAGGTATATTTGAGACTTGCATGAGCAACCCCCTGAAAAGGGTTCCCTATTCAGTTTTGAGGAGTTGAAACGTCCCCCTTTTAGGGAGTTGCTCCTTCAAGCCCCAAATATACGTCAAAAAATGTATCTCAAACAAAATCATAGATAGATCAAAGAGATATGTTCTTGAATTATATTCAATAATTGCTTATTTCGTCTAAAGTTTTTACATCTACATCGACAGAGAGATAGGTGAAATTTTTCTCTCAGCTATAATACGCCGAAAGGCATGGTAACTCGTTTAATGAGTTTACTGAAACTTTCATAGATTTCGGGTGTATCAAAAAGAAATCCATTACTTTTCCATGAAAAGCAAGGATATAATTATCACATATATGGGATAACTTAGGAAGAGCAATATCCAATGTGCAAAACCTACCCTAATCTTTTTAGGAAGTGAGTTTAGCCCTTCAGGAATAATGGAAGGATATGGCTGACAATTTCATTAATGACTAGATTCAAGGGAAGCTTGGGAGTATTTGGCAGATGATTGAAAGAAAAGGTGGTAATATGGCTCATTGAATTTCGATTCAGTTGTGGAATAACTATAATAAATCAGAAATAAATAATCTTAAAAGTTAGATTTTTTCTCATTTTTCTTATTTTGTCTTATCCTACATAAAGAGTAACAAATAAAGATATTCTATCAAATATATTGCAGTTTGAAAAAGGGATGATATTCATCTCATTTCTAGAATAATTGTTTTTTTCTTGAAAAACTTAGGGGCAAGACTTTTGACGTTGTGTGTATTTTGTTGCTTTGGTGGACCCATGAAGACATCTGGTTAGTTGCTTTTTGTGAGTACAAATTAAGCCTTCAATGAACTCCAAAGATACATACTCCTTCTTCCCCAAGATTTGATTAATCGAGCTTTGGATATCCTTGCTTCTCAACCCTGCGAATCGAAAGCTCTTGTCTCCTAGGCAAATACACTGCACAAAAAAATTAACGCACATTATGGAAATCTCAAATTTATTCTACAACTGAAGGTGTTCTCAATGATAATTATTTTAATCAGAATTATTCATGCATATGTTATCCACTTTCAACGTTTTTCTTCAATACAGATGTTTTTTCCCAGCAGGAATAAAAAAAGATGATATCAGATTTTGAATGTATTGGCTCCATTCTTGAAAAGTTTTTCTTTCGTTTGATTTCCTACACTCGATCGTTAGGCAACGCCAAACACGCAATTTGACCCAAAAGGAATGTGCCCAAGCGGTAGTTTTGCGTTTGAAACGTCCCACTTTTAGTTAGCTGCTCCTTCAAGCCTCAAATATACGTCGAAAGATGTCTCTCAAACAAAATCATTCGATTCGGGAAATTTTTCTAATATTTATGGGATAAGGAATAAACGCAGTGACTCGTTTGAGAACAATAGTATATTCTAAAACAAGTTGCAGAATGAGCTCCTATTCCAACACGAATGCGAAGTTCGAAAACGAGCGAAGAAGGAGCGAGTTTTCGATAGCATGATTGTTGGAATTGCCTTCTGCAACGTGTATTAGACGGTATTTTCGCTATTTCAGTCAATTTTTGTGAAATACTCCAAATGAAAATTCAGATAGTGACTTTTGTTTTGTATCTTGGCAGTAGGTGTGACATACGAATTTTGACAGATCACGGAATTTGAATTGATTTGTTTCGAAACTTGATTCGATCGGAGGTCAGTACAGACAACCATAAAACGAAAAATATACCTGAAAACAATGCTGTAATGAGTTCCATTACAGCACTACTTTTAGTACTGTAATGAACTCATTACGATACTGAAATAGAGAAATACCTTTTATAATAGTCTAAGTGAGTTTTCCTTGATGAGCTTTAACATAAAGTTGCTATTCATCTGATGAAACCAATAATTCCAAATGAATCAAAAAAACCACCTTCATCATGCAAAAATATAAAATATGTACTCGAGTCCCAAATTGGGTGAGACTGCACTGTATTTCAGCTATTATTGAGGATAGAGACATGCGGTTTTCGCGACCCTGTGTCACTTTTTTGTAAAATTTTCAAATCCACAAACAGAAATATTCGAACTACTTTTGTTTCTGAAATACAGAATTTTCTCGAGAGTTTTTGTATCTGATAGATTAAAAAATAATCAGATGACGAATCGAAACATACGAGTAGAAAGGAATAAACCAGATGGCGGGGTGGAGAAATTTCAGACTGCGTATTCATCCGAAGAAAATGGCACCCTGAATCGATAAACCTGTAACCATGAGGTGTTTTTGTTTGGAAACGACGTAGGTCCCTCGTTCAATTCGAGTGAATAGAGCCTCCCAGACGTTTCGCACATGTCGACTGATTCAAATGGGGCGAAAAGCGGGATTTCGAGAATAATTAAGGGTTCATTCCGAAGGGTGGAGCGTATTGTTTCTGTGAAGGTCGATATCCAAGGGGGAGAAATTTGTAGGAGTCGCAAGAAATGACGAGAAGGGTTTTAATGAAAAATCTTTGAAAAGTGGAAATGTATACCCTCGTTGAAATTGATTATCTTCTTTAAATTTTAATTATCTCTTATATTGGACGATATAATATTATATTATGTTTCGTTAAGTAATTAATTTTTTCAATTTATTTTTAAATTTGAATCATTACTGACTTTGTCCTACAAACGCAAGAATTCTACTACACAGATAATTAGCGGTTATCCTTTCTAGATAATGAAATCAACAGCATTCGTCTATCCTGTAATTTTCGAGTTAAAGGCCAAAATTTGAATTTAGGCGATTTCAACATTGGTTATTATACTGAGGAAATTGTAACACTTTAATTGGTTATTTCCTTGGAAAGATTCTGTAATGAAAACATTATACAGACACAGTTTTTCTGGAGGGCCTCTCATTTTTATAAAAATAGTTTGATGAACATCAATGTTTTGGCAAATAGAAATCTTTCTAAGAAGTATTACAAGTGTGCCTTTTCAAGCAGTTATTATAGTTAAATTTAATGATTAGCGTATTCAATTCTCAATTATTCAAATCTCATACACCAACTATTTTTTTCATGATTTCTGAATGCAATATGATGTAAAGGGTGGGCATATTTCGATGTTTCAGCACTACAACTTCTGAACCAGAGGAGATATACAAAATCTGATACCCCATTCTCGATCTCTTTTTCGGAGAGACTAACAAAAGTTCTATTCATTTTTGGCTGCCTTCTTTTGTTTTCGAGTTATAAGCGCAAATTGGAAAAATGGCGATATCGATAAAAATGTATATCTCCGCTAATACTGATGATAGAGCTCTAAAATTAAAACATTCTACAGGTACTCTTTTACGTAAAATCCAGTGGCATGCTCGTCTTTTTTGCACCATTTTCAATTACGAAGCTATGACATAAAGTGGTGTTTTTTTGAATGGAAACACTATATATCTGTTACATTCTCCGAAAGCTTAATTTTTTCTGATTTCAAAAATATATAACATCGTAAGGTTTGTATCAATATGAGTATAGAAATTGGTCAAACCTATTTTCATGTGAGTCTCAATACTTTCTATGGTTTCAACTGTTGATGTAGCTTCCTATAACAAGAGCATAGAAATGAAAAGACCACTAGAAAGAAATTGTGGTAATTATACGATACTAAATTTTTCGTGCTTATCGACAATTGAAACCATAGAAAGTATTGAGACTCAGATGAATATAGGTTCTTGACCGAGTTCTTGACCTATTTCTATACTCATATTGATTGATTGATACGAACCATACGATGTTATGTATTTCTGAAATCAGAAAAAATTAAGCTTTCAGAAAATTGCACAGAAATCTGGTGTTCCTCTTCAAAAAAACATAACTCTGGGTCATAGCTTCGTAATTAAAAATTCTGCAAAAAAATCGAGCATGCCACTGGATTCTACGTAAAAAAGTGCCTATATAATGTTTCAATTTCAAAGCTCTATCATTAGTATTGGAGAAGATATAATTTTTTTCTGATATCACCATTTTTTCAAATTTTTGCTTATAACTCGAAAACAAAAGAAGGTAGCCAGAAATGAATACTACTCTTGTCAGTTTCTCCGAAAAAGAGATCGAGAATGGAGTTCCAGATATTGTCTATCTCCTCTGGTTCAAAAGTTGTAGTGCTAAAACATCGAAATATGCCCACCCTGTACACTGTGTCCCAAATTGGGTGAAACGGTATCTCAGCTATTATTAAAGATAGAGACATGCGGTTTTCACCACCCTGTGTCACTTTTCTGTAAATCTTTTAAAGCCACAGACAGAAATTTTACAACTACTTCTGTTTCTGAAATAACAGGCGAAAACGAAAATGTGCACCCTTTGGAGATGTTATTATTTCTCGAACCTTGTAAGAGATAGAGAGAAAATGAAAACTGCTTTTAATAGATTATTTCACTAAGAAGTCAGAGGCGTAGTTAAAAAAATGTTTTAGAGCACTGTTCCAGAGATTGAGCACAAACTTCAAATTTTTCAGATAGAACACCTGTATATTTTAACGTCAAGTCTCTGCAATTATTTTTCTGAATACATTGAAATACGAGATAGTGATCTCTTCCCCTTCTATTTCTTTTCTTCACTCAATTTCAAATGGAATTGTGAAATTTTTGTTTTTTCATTGAGATCTTGTGAGTTTCACGTTTGCTAGAGGAGTTTTATGCCTTTCTTCTATAATTTTCTTCATCAGGAGTTGAACTGTTCTACCATCTTGTAGAAGGTTGGTAAAATACTCATTATTCGAGAAGTATATGGGATTATTTTTGGTATCCTGGTTCGAACATCGATTCATTAAAAAGTTTGGGCTGTGAGTTTGAACAGTGTCCATCTGCGGATGTCAGAGAGCCCGATTCAACCGAATCGTAGGCGTTAATTCAGTCAGAGAGTGAACAATCTTTGCCTACCTTCAAGCTCTCCCTCTAACGAACCAGCACTTTCCTACTCCTGTATCTCGGTCTTGGGCCCACAGAATCTGAACTCCATAATTGCCTAAAAGCGGCTGCACAAATTAAATTAATCGTCCCTATCGCAGGGTAGTCCTTGTTCTTGGAAACACGCTTTAATTTAGATCCCTCGACGAAGTTATTGTCCTATAAAATTCGACGGATAACTGGTTTTGGATAATTTCTGATATGGTATGTGGATAGGGGGGGAGGGCTTTACGAGGGATTTGCTAAGCAGAGGCAATTCGTTACGTATGCTTTTTGAGAGCTAGGGTTTCAGAAAGGGTTCTGTTGTTCGCATAACTGAGCGGATCTGCCTGAATTTTTTTAATTAACTTATGAAATTATATATACCAGATGAACTTGGAAAATCAGAAAAAATGTTACATTTTTTGAGTATAATTTATTGAATTAATCGCAAGAACTTTTGTTTTCTTTTGATTCTGAAGTATGAACATTTCTTTCTAGGCCAAGAGAATCTTTTTCTTATCCTCTCTATACCTGCTAGATATCATTTCGCTCTCTTGGTCGATGTAAAAAGAATATTTCATGAAAATCCATAGATAATATACAGTAGTTCATTTAAACCAGGTTGTAGAGCCTTACGAAATATTAGTATATTCTAAAACAAGTTGCAGAATGGGCTCCTATTCCAACACGAATGCGAAATGTTGGAATTGCCTCAGACGATATTTTCTCTATTTCAGTCAAGTTTTGTGAAATACTCTCGAAATTCAAATGAAAATTCAGATTAGTGACTTTTGTATTGTATCTTGGCAGTTGGCGTGACTTACGAAATTTGACAGATTACGAAATTTGAATTGATTTGATTTGCAAATTGAGAGGATCGAAGGTCAGTACTGACAACCACAAAATGAAAAATGTAACTGAAAACAATGCTATGATGGCTTCATTACAGCACTAGTATTAGTAAGTGTAATGAATTCATTACAGGTTTATCCATTATTTTCTGGTTCCCATAGTGCACGATAGTTTGGTCAAGTGGGCACCGACAGATTGAAAAATACCATTGTTGAGTCGAAAAATATGGACTTACTAAAAAACGCAATTAATATTACTTCATAATCGACAACAATCTTATTCAATTTGAACTGCAAACTCCCATACAAAACTTGTTACATCAAACAACCTCATTGTAATATTGAATGATTTTATTGTAATTAATCAATTTCAGTAGTCATCATGAAAGTTCTTGTAATACAACACCGAAAATTTTTGGTAGGTGATTCCTTAACCAAAAATGAAATCATATAAAATTTTTCTTGCTATTTATAATCGTTGGAAGGATGGATTGATTTTTTAAGTTCTTAATTTCTGTCAGCAAAACCGAAATACATAGATACATAGATTTTCGAAAATTTCGATATAACATGAGTTTTTCAAGTATCACTATTTTTTAAACCCCCAACGATATTCACATGAGGTTAAAACAAACAACCCCTTTTCATAGATTTTTCTAGAGTATCAAGATATTCATGAAATTTCAAAATCAAGAATGTTTTCTTCAAGGAGCTTTGAATACGTACATTTTTGTCTTTTGTAATTTTTCTCGCAGTCTCAGTCGTTTGGAAAGAAATAATTGAAATATATAATCACTAATACTTACAAGATCCATGAATGCCAGACTCAGAACCTCAAAGTTATATTCTTACTCGAAATTTTCTAGGAAGGAATCCATGATTATGTTATATTGATTTCTATAACTCCATGTTTCTGAGTATTTCTTTTTGCATCAGATGAAAAATAAAAACCGGAAAATGTTACCATTTTGTCAAGGGTAAACTCAGCAAAGGATGAGGACTCGAAAAAATTAGTTTTATTCTTGGCAAATGAATCAGGTGTTGAACAAAATTTTCGTATGGTTTTTAACGATCTGTGTAAAAAATTGAATCGTCGATATCACTTTTCTTGCATATAATTTTTTCAGTAGAACTTATCTAAATGAGACCTCTCAAAAAAAGGAGAGTAAATAATGAATTTGAACGTGCATTATTTGGAGAAATTCGAGAGGTGTTACTACCCCTAAAACCAAAAGCAACGGATGTCCATATAACTTGCGAGTTCATATCTCATTTCCAGCTTTTCCAATAGTCATCCACGTGAAATACTCACAATTCCGGGGACCATTTCATTAATGGCAACGATTTAATTTCATTGAACATTACGTTTTGCATTTATATTTCTCCCAGGTCCTTGAGATCTCCCGGGCAAAATCACCCATTATTCCCTCCTCTAATCCAATCTCCCATGGAATCACTGAATTATTAAGTCTTTCCCTGCAGTCTGCATCCAGAAAGAGACAATCAAAACTTAATTGACTCTAGTGGGAAATTACAAGGAAATTTCCTGAATAATTTCGGAGGTTTTGCCGCTTCCGCTTTTCCATGAATTTTTGCCGATGAAGTTTTTCATTCGTCCCGATATTTCAATCAAAATGACTCGGAGGGCAAGGCAGGGCCGGACTCCAGGTGGATTTCACACAACTTTTATTGATCGATCAAAAAACCTTGGCTTGACATGAAATTCCAACCAATCTCGGTCGCTCTAATCAATTTGACATAGCTCGATCAATCGAAATTTTGTGAAACCTACATTCAGTAATCGATTTCTCTGAGGATGTTTTATGATATGCGGTTTATTTTGTGAAATAAATTTCTTCTTATCCTACAAAAAAAAAGAGTATTAAAACTAAAAGATAGTAGGTACTTATAACCAGACTTAGTGCTATTATTAAACAAACTTTTCAAAATATATAGAACTACATGAATATACAATTCTCACAGATCCTTGTCGAATGTTTGTTAGGGAAGCCAGGGAGAAGAGGTTCAGGTTGTATTCCACTAGGTAGCACACCTTTGTAGTAATACTCAAATGTGCCTTCTCTCTTTGCAGTCCTGTTTTTACACCCCTATTGTCATTGGACAATCAGTATGGTACTCTACCAACTCATATTATTCGAAACCTTTTTGGCTATTGAGTAATAGTTTTCCAAGGCAATTTTTTAGTCTTGTTCTTTCTTTTTCGAACTATCATCGTCGCCATTTGTTTCATTCTTCTTATAAAAAGTCCTCTTCATCCAGGATGGACCATCTGTTGCAACGTTGAATTCAATTGATATTCAGCTAACCCAGGTCTTGAAAAAAACTATACCAGGCTCTGGAGCATTTGGAACTGGATCCTCATTATTTGATTTCATTCGACGTAGACGTTTTCTAAGTTGGAACCCGGTTTTTCCAATTCGATATGAGACTTCAGATGTTCCTAAATTGAACTTTCAAACGGTCGCCATCCCCAAGGAGAAGAAATCAATCTGGAATTTAATGATTGAGCCGGTCCCTTTCATTCGTGAACAGATGATGGACATTTTGATGCCAATTCAACCTAAGAAGTGGGCTAAAACTTGATAGTTTCGATTCCCTATCGTCTTGTCGAGCATGAGTGTAACCCGCGTGTTGAATTTACAATTTCAAATCTGAGTTATTATTTTTTTAGTTTTTATAGATAAAATTGTGCTGAGATGAAATATTGAATAGAAGCTTTACAATTTAAAAATACCCTGTAACCACAAAACATCTTGCGGAGGTTATTTATATATATATACCGAACTTATGTATTATGTCTTAATAAAATTGAATTCCCATTAATGTATATTGTTGGTTACACCATTTATAACTCAAGGTTGGATGAACGGTTTGTTATGAAAGATTTTTTGTTGGATTCTTCTACGGCGGGGTTAACATAGAGTACCATGAAACCCTGAAAGTTTTGATGAAATGGAAAAAAAATTGGAAATAGTTTTCTTTCTTGCCAATAACGCCACTAGGTATCGCTACGGTTAATAGCGATATCAATTCGGTGAACTACATTTTCTAAAAATATTAACGCATCTGAGTCCATGTATTATTAAACCTATCTTTCTTCCGAACACTACGGAAACTTTTGTGATGAAATATTTTGAACAAATCCCCATTTTACTATTATCGGCAATGTGAACAATTACTGTGTATTTTGAGTTGCGGATTCACAATGCATAATCAGCAATCTGCCCTATTTATTCTCACATTCCCGGGAAAAAAAAATTAAAATGTTGTTCTCACAAGGTACGGAGATGAATGAATTGTAAAATATAAAAAAAAGTTACCTCTTGATCTCTTAAATGAGGAGAAATCTTTTGAAGTATGAATAACAGCTATCTCAGTTAATATTCGTCGTACAAAAACGTTTGAATGGGCAAGTATTTTTCATGGGCATTCAGAATTCGGTACTAAGAAAAGGCATCGAAAACCTGAAAATTTGTTGTGAACTATTGTTATTTGAATGGTACACCCTGTATTTTATTTTTCTAATCGGTAGAGCTCTCTCCTCTGATTTGAAATATGTATGCTTTATTGAGGTTAATTTCGGCAGTGTTTGGAAAATATGGGTTTTTTCGTCTTAATCTAAGGAAGCTGTGTAAGGTCACTCGAGAATAATTCAAATTTGACAATTATGATCAAAAGAATGAAAACTGGTTCTTTCATATGGCCGATTTATGTCAAAATCATTTCCCTGATAAATCGGCGATTTAGGTACTTCTTCCTTTATATTATTTATTCTACGTATTAACATTTGGCATATTCATCATCATGTATTTAGAATTACTTGTCATATCTTGACTATGGATTAACTTATGAATTTTTCAGTCTCCCGACACATTATTTTTTACTCCTAACTTGGCAGAATGATTAAGATGTATAATAGTTTTCTTAACAAACAATCGCCGAATCCTTGAACCTTCTACCCCTACTATTTGCGCCTTTGTGCTTTTAAACATTTTATAATCGAAACACTGACAATATTCCCGAAATGCTGAACTACCACGAAACATAAATCTTATCTGGAATGACACCCATCAATCTAAAATTTACGGGAAACATCTAAACTTCCTCTGTTATGGCAGAGGCAGAATAACGACTGTCATAATTTGTATAAAGCCTCGGTGGAAAGTGAACGATGCTCTTGCATGCGGAATATGAAGTCTGTTAAACACCTTTCATTGTGAGAGCAACATTGTAGGACGTACTCTTTGTATTGTTCGTTCGTAAAAAGATCGAGATGAGAAATGGAATCAGCTGAAAAAGCTGAGGTGTATGAATTGGTCCAGATTGGATTGGTCATGGCAGATGAGGGGGCGTCAAATGAAGATGACACCCTTTTGTGCAGTTCCCACGAAGAATTGAATGTAAGATGTATATGGCATGCAGGAGAAAGTGACATATGTTTATGATTTCCCAAGGCAGCTATAAATCATTGATTCTCAAAGAGAAAAAATCACTTTTGGTTCTGGGTTTACAAACCTAGAGGGTATGAAAATTAAAGAGAGGAGTGAATTATCTTCATGTGTATTTTGCAGCGACTTCGTCTAAACTTTTATATGGGTTGTTGAGGGTATTGAATCTTCGTATAATTCATCTGAAGATGCTGATTTTTTGCCATTCACTTACTACTTTTCTTTGAGGCCTTGAGAAAAGGAAAAAGCTCAGTATTAGCTTTTTTAGCCCAGCTCTCGTTGTAAGGAGAGACTGAGTAATGAGATCTTGGACGACTCTCTAAGCTCCCTCAGATAAGTTAGAGGGATAGATCACTCCAAAAAGTTCCTCTAGAATGTGACATGTTCTTTCGAGCATTTTGGCCGTCGTCGTAGATTAGTTCTCGACGTTTCGCCAGTTCGAGTGTCTGGCATCTTCAGGAGTTATATTTCAGGAGATGTTCTCACTGGACTGAACTGCCTGAGTGGCAGTTAGGCAGGGAGGGTCTTGTTATATTTACCTATAATTTCCTTTGCGAAAATACATGTACTTTATCCGTTATACAGGGTGAAACAAAACCTTGTTCAATACCCTCCATTTCTGAACACCCTGTGGTGAATTTGAGGCGGAAAATTGGATATCATTAAGTTTTAATTTGAAGTCTGACCCTTTCTTAAGAAAATGTTTTCTGATTCACGTCAGTGTCTGCTTTAAAAAAAAAAACATATTTTTGAAGAAAGTGTTGCATTTTTTCAATTTTTATAACAATTTAAAACATTACAATACCTCATCGACTAGCATAAACAAACATCTGAAAATTATTAACGTGTATTTCCACCTCGCTTTCTCATCACTCCTACCATACGACGTGGCATACTTTCAATTCAGTTCCGAATTTCTTTTGGAGGAATTTTTCCCCAACAATTTCTGTTAATGCAGGACAATGCTATGCCTCACGTTGCACGGGTTGTAACAAAATACTTCAACGACTCGTGTGGCCGGCCAGAAGGCCGGATTTAAATCCAATTGAACATGTATGGTATATGCTAGATAGACATGTTCGAAATCGGCAGCCCAACACCTTGCCCGATTTACGAACAGTCCTTCTTGAAGAACGGGAAAATATTCCCCCAGAAGCAATTCGGAAATGCATTGACAGTATGCTACGTCGTATGGTAGAAGTGATGAGAAAGCGAGGTGGAAATACAGGCTATTAATTTTCAGATGTTTGTTTATGTTTACTAGTCGATAAGGTATTGTTATGTTTTAAATTGTTATAAAAATTGAAAAAATGCAACACTTTCTTTGAAAATGTGTATCTTTTTTTTTAAAGCAGATGCTGACGTAAATCAAAAAATATTTCGTTGAGAAAGGGTCACACTTCAAATTAAAACTGAATGATATCAAATTTTTCGCCTCAAATTCAGCACAGGGTGTTTAGAAATGAAGGGTATAAAACGAGGTTTTGTTTCACCCTGCATAGCGGATGAACTACAGGTATTTTCGCAAAGTAAATTTCAAGTTAATATAACAAGACACAATACCATACCTGTTGAAAATTTCAACAAAATCGGAGAACCACGAAAAAAGATACAGGGTGTTGAATTTGACAAAAATTTTGCCTGTCCGGAATTTATTGACGCGGAATGTAGTTCTACAGGGTGCGGCACGGAGGATGGATGGTTTTAAAAAAATAATAAAAGCGTTAATTTTTACTCAAAAACACATTTATTGACGGAATCAGATTCTCAAGGAAATAGCATTTGAGACAGTCAAGTGTGGAAAATCACATCAGGCATGTGGTGGCCGAAATCGGTGATGCAGTGCTGGAGGCGCCCTTGGAAGTTCGCGTAGACACTCTCCAACATCGCTCTCTCAACTTGGGCAACTTCCACGCGAATAGCCCTTTTCAATTCGTCCAGAGTTCGAGGCTTGGTCTCGTATACTGAAGCCTTGAGGTGTCCCCATAACGAATTGAAAAGGGCTATTCGCGTGGAAGTTGCCCAAGTTGAGAGAGCGATGTTGGAGAGTGTCTACCTTCCAAGGGCGCCTCCAGCACTGCATCACCGATTTCGGCCACCACATGCCTGATGTGATTTTTCACACTTGACTGTCTCAAATGATATTTCCTTGAGAATCTGATTCCGTCAATAAATGTGTTTTTGAGTAAAAATTAACGCTTTTATTATTTTTTTAAAACCATCCATCCTCCGTGCCGCTCCCTGTATAACCATATCAATTGTCACCACATCTTTGCTTGCAAGTTGAAAAACCTTTCCAGTTCGAAACAGAATGGGAAAATATCGTTTCTGGTATCCCGGGGTAGCGGAATTTAATTACGCCAGTAAATAGGAAGCATCACAGGCTGCATAAAAAAATAAACTGCGAAATTATCGTGAACGATCTGAACCACTCCGGCTTCGGCGTCTAGCTCGTGGCGCCATCTGTTCATCGTTATATTTCGCGTTTAATTTCAGGGCGCGTGGTAATTTCGCGAGTTTACAGGATCCGCCTCCCGAATTTCACTCTTTTCTCTCCTTTTACGCCGGACATAAATCCCATTGTTTTGTGTTCGCTGGCGCATGGACCCCGCACCGTCCTAATGGACGATGTTTATTTTCCCTATACGCCCGCCGTAATCTACGTACGCAGAACGATTAGGATAAATTCCGGTCTTCGTTTTATCATCGCCCGAGGGCGATTGATTAATTAAATTCAGTAGTGATGAATTTATGGAGATGGGAGTTAAACGGTCTTGCAGAGCGTCCTTGGGTTCTTTGAATCGATACCCAACACGATAGGGTTATCTCGCATAGTTTCTGAATTTTGTTGTTGTTGACTAGGCATCGGTAGTCGAAGGAGCACGAATGAAGTTCAAGATTGACGTCTAAGACGTCGGTGATGAGTGGTTAGTTAACTGTCTATGTGTATCTTTGGCCATGGCACCCAGATCCCTCAATCTTTCGCCCATAGAGCATGTTTGAGACAGTATTTGGCGGCTCTGAGACATGAAGTATAGGTAGCTGGAGATAGTATCCCTCAAAAAGAAATAGACCATCTTCTTGCATCAATGCCAGGACGTGTTGTGGAGTGTATAGATAACCGAGGTGGACAAACACATAATTAACAAATTTAAAAAAAAAATTGTAAACTCTTCGTTTTTTCTCCAAATTTGAATCATTTACTCCTTGCTAAAGAGCAAAACACAACTCTATGCGACACCGCCGGCGTTATCTGGAACTAAGCCCGAAACGAGTATCGTTTTGACAGTTAGAACGTGAAAGCTGGGTTTATTTGTTTATTTTTACGTTTTTATTGCGATAGAAAGATATGCCTGAAGAAAAAACCATAAAAAACACTAATTGTTGTGTTTATGGATATAATTCTAAAAAATCTAGGAATCCTGGAGCCCATTTTTATTTTAAAAATCAAAATGTTATTTTACCAACAAACTAGAAATCTTAGAGGAAATTAATAGACGTAAATCCTGGGAGCATGTTTTGATAATGAAAAAATCTGTATCTAAACAAATTAGAATATGCTCACACCATTTCCAACCAGACGATTATAGAATGAAAACAGGCAAGAGTGGAAACTGATGTCAATTGAAAACAATGCTTCAAATGTTTTGAATTATTTCAGAAACTCTAACTATGAAAACATTTCTGCTACTGGAGAAGAAAGCTGTACCTTCATAAAACTTACCAAAAAAAAGCAGTTCAAGTCAAGACATTGTCACTTTTTGTTCAGATCGTCCTTGTACAATAATTTTCATTCTTATCGAAATAAATTACTTTGAGTTTACTTGATATTTTTGAATATATAGAAGTTTCAACAATTCAAGGAGCCAAGTTGAAAGTGCTGAATGCAAGTCATATGAAAATGTGCAATAAAACTAGGGACCTTGTGAGTTTGAGTGATTCTCTCGATTGTTGCAAAATTGAACTGTTCAGCAATGATTAATTCTACATGTGGAATTTCAAATAAATTCCGAGAATTGGCAATTTTAAACAATATATTATACACATATGTATCAATTTAATATTAAAAATAGCTTGATCGTGATGACGTTCATTTAGCTACGGAAAAGGTGCAATCAATCGATAGATAAGTTGAAAAATTTTATTTTATTATAACTGCAGCCTAAGACACAAGTGAAATGCAATAAATGAATAAAACATTAAAATCTAGCGTAATGAATTCTTCAACATGGTGAATCGATGATCACATCATGTTCTGCATACATACAGTTCTCTGAAGAATGTCTATTTTTATTCAAAATTTAACACCCATCTTCTTTATATGGATTTTTTCTCTTCCTGAATAGAAACAAAATTAGTTACAAATTACAAATTCCGAATCGTTCTGTCCAAAAAAAATTACACAAAAATCTGTGAAAAATTTAGAGAAATAGTCAATAAAAAAAATACAAAAAAGTACAAAAAAGTAATCCTTTCGGAAATTTAGAAGAATAATCAAGTTAAAAAAAATTACAAAAAAAAATAATGTCTCAGAAATTCCGAAAAAATAATCAATTCGGAAGGGAAAATCAAGTCAATTGAAAGGTAGACAATAAGCTTGATTTCAAATTAGTCTCAACCGACCAGAAATAGGAGATCGAATCTTCCTGGTGAATGCCAAAAAACAGGTATGTTTAAAAAAAAATTGAAAACAATGAAAAAATGATTTCAGAATATAGAACCAAATCAAAGTGGAAAAATTACTATTCTATATTCCAATATCAAATAAAGAAAATTAAAAATACTTAACTAAATCAGGCACAAGCACTGAGAGAAAATATGGCAAAATCGTAACCAGGAAAATCGACAAATCGCTACCTCTGCTCACTTGAAAACACAAGACCAGAATTGTCCGAATTTTCATTCCTCTCGATTAACATCGTGAAAAATCCCGATTTCAATCGATCCCAATCGAACAATTCTATCATCAACGCTGACGCGGCCGCGCAAGAGATCTTCGGATGCCGCCAGTGGCGTCTCATATAAGGGGACGACTTAAACGTTACAGTACGTACAAATTGCTTGCTTGCAAATTCCAGACAATTTTGCTTGGTATCTGTACATATATAATCTTGTCAACCTTCACCATCATTTTTATAAGACATCATTTCCTCAATATGATGGGGTTGTCCTTGTAGAATTTCAATGTTTTGGAATAATTTTTTCCCCACATAGAATCAAATGATTGCATTGCAACACTTGCTCACCCTCTACACAGCATCTGTGAGCATGTATATATTGGAAAATTTCCTATAATTAGAGGAACCTTTGGTAAACATCTTGCCAGGTGATCTGAAAAGCATTCAAAATTGAATTGTGTTCACCTCAATATTTTACATAAAATATAACAAAAAGCATAATATTACCTATACTTGCACTGACAATATAATCCACAGGATCCACAATCAAGAAAACAACTTCGATTATTGATAGCCAATAAACGTTTAAACTAAAAAATTCCATGAATACAAATAGATATCTAATGTAAACACGAATCATTACTCGTTTCGGTAAAAAGCTGATCGGCGAATGCAGCGCCGCCATCGGTAATTATTTTGTCCAATACTATCTATGTTTCACAAAAAACGAGGCAACTGCTGATTCATGTTGGTGGTTTTCTCGAATTTCAGATTCAAAAATGAACAAATGGATAATTAATTATTCTGAAGCACAGAGTCGATACTGTAATGAGCGCTCCTGAAAAGCACATAACACTGTTTGATTCCGACGATACTTCTGAATAATGGATGCTCGCCAAAAGCTAATCCAATACGAAGCGCGTCTGAAGTTCGTTTCCTGTCCATTACAGACGGCAAAAGATGGGCGTATTGCATGTCAAACTACAATTACGGGCTCAATATTGAAAGTGGCTTCCTGAAATGTTTATTACCTGCTTGGAAACCAATGAAAGCTCGGCTGCACACATGCGAAACGGTAATTTCATATGTAACGATACAAGCCCAGATAAAATTGTCTCGTCTCTTCCGATTACGTCACAGAAGATTGAGAATGTCGTCGGATACACTGCGGTGACAAATCGGGTAAGAATTTCTCGAACACCCTGTATCTCCGGAACCGTCGGTCGGACCATAGTCGTGTCGCATATCGATTCGAGGAAACCTAGGGTTGCCAGTACGATGAAGATGCGATTTCACGCGTTGGATTCGATGGGCGCTGCACACGTACTTCGCTCGCGGGATTATCGACCTGTAGGGGGTCTATAGGAGCCGATCGCCACCTGGGAACGAGCGCCATCCGACCGAAAAGTAATTAAAGGCTGCTTGAGCGGAACGCGTTCAATCGAGAAGGGCTCCCAGGTTTGAGGATAAGAGCTTATCAGTGCCCGACGTAATTAACCGTTGAAATTCTCCCGGAATCGAGTTAGTCCGTCGATCCGGGTCTGAGTAGGCATTTGGCTGCTGTTTACTATCTGAATTGGGAGGTGAGAGTTCTGGCGGGAGGGGGGCTTGGGAAAATGGCCTTCCCGTGTTGGTTAAGGCTTACAAGGAGCATTTTTGCTGCCCGATTGATATAAGAGAAGCAGAAGGAATGTTACTTTGTCATTTATTTAGCACAGCTTCTTTATTTTGACTTAACAGATATATTGTCTGAAGAGCCAAGGAGCAAATTAAACTGTAGATCTGAATGAGAGTTTTGTTAAAGATTTTAAGGCAGTCATTCAAAATTTTCTGCTCGAAATTGGGAATCAAAAAGTTGTTACGTGCAAATAAAAAAAAGGGAGTATTTTTCAGATTTTCCAAACTCATCAGGCGTAGCAAGGGTGACCAGCTAGCTCACTCAGGGTGGGTTCTCCTTCTTGAGTATGAATGAAATTAAATTAACTTTTAGGGGGCGCCAGGTAATTTGAATGACTGGCCACAGATTCGTAAAATTACCAAACTATTGATGAATGGAAAGTAATTATAAATCTAATTTTTCTAATGAATATGAGAGGTAGAAATAATTGAAATGCCAAAATTCTAATTCTAGATATATTCAAAGAAATAATCCTATCCAAACCAATCTAATTTGATTCACTAACTACTTATCTATCTAACTATATCTATTACTATACTCCTTTATAAACCTACCTATCTATCTATTTTTATCAATAATCCTACTCCTATCTAAAATTACCTATCTATCTTATTTTATCAATAATCCACCAAAGCCTACTAAAAAAACGAGCGTACCAATTAATTCGACTGAAACTTGTCTTTGGTCGTGAAATTTAATTTGATTCAATAACGGCAAGACTACTGATTTTGAAGGCATGAAATGTTCGGCATACTCTTACTAGTTTTTGACGAGCAATCGATTATAAGAACAAAATTATATGGTTGCCATTTGAAAAATAGGAGATTTCATAGTTTAGTTAAGGCTCACTTTGAAGCTTTGTTATAACAGCAACAGCAACAGCTTACTTTATTTTATTTCACTGTTGCGGAAAAAAAAATTTACAATGAGAGTTTTTGAAGATATAAACACTTATTTGTGACAATCTTTATGACGAATAATTTGACAATTGGGCTATAACTCAACAATCGCTCATGGGGTTAGTCATATTATACCTGAAATTAGTGTAGAATTGAACGAAGAATCAAAATATGTCTAAATATACAGGGTGTTACATTTGAAATAACTAAGTTCACATTCGTTTCCGGTAGAACCGGAAGTATATTTTGCTTGAAAATATTTCACAACTCAAGATCATGTGGTATAAAACAACAATGCAAAATCTGGAATTTGTATTAAAATTCCTTCCCGAAAGCTTCTAATGAAACACTTAAAAAAATCACCCTGTATACTGCTCGAAGAAAATATGTGTATAAACTATTGAAATGAGAGTAACAAAGTTTCGTACTAGATCAAAGTTTCTTTTCAAAATTTTCAAACTAGTTACGAACAGTGGTCACCAAAACAAAGTGCTGTAGTAAAAAAGCGGAATTTATTTGATAGATAGATAGATAATTTTATTGATTATAATTCATAATAAACTATAATTTATTGTTTCAAAAATAAATCTTTATTCAACAAAAAAAAAAGAAAAATGGAAAAGAAGCAAACAGTTTTTCAGAATCAATACAATCTTCTGAATATTATAATTCAGTTTTGAATTTATTCCACAACATGCTTAACCATACACCAGAATATTGTAGCTCATAGTAGAGTATAAAAAAGCATAGTATTTGGTGATTAATCCTCCTTCACTCAAACAGGATCTGAGATTATTCATCGCGAAATGCTGCCTGTTCAGTTTTGAACAGATGCTATCGATGTGTTTCACCTAATTCAGATTTTCGTATCCTGAAATCGGACTTCGGTAGATAACGTTAGTCCGTAATCTCTTAAGTAGTGTTAAAAGAGAATCAAGTTAGTGTCTGTGAAAGTGCACAATTTTTTTTCTCTTGATTCATGATGAAGTAATATTTATGCACCTATCGGTGAATTCTCTAAGAACAATTTTGTTTTTAGTATCCAATAATTCAAGTGTCTTCTATATATATGAAAACTTCTGCATTGCTTGTAAATTCGGGTAAGTCGTTTATGAACATCGAAAATATAATCTTTGCAAATTGAATTATTGTAACTTCAAATTTAAATATCTATGGCAAATTTCAGTTGAATTTCTTGCAAATGCCATGGGAAGTTACAGCATAATATGCTGACTATCAGCCCAATTTTTTCGTTTCTCAATTTTTATCGACAGTTTTCTTAATAATATAGTAATATTATGACCTCCAGGTATTTGGCTTGACTGTTTTATTAGATCCTCTCGTCTTTTGTCTTTAATCGTAGTTCTCCTTCTTTCAGTCAATCTCATCGATCTAAAAGAAAGGGTAACTTATATTAACTTGTGTTTCAGAACAACACGAATCAGATGGATATAGGTCATAACTATATTTTCAGGAATTTTCCCTTTTGTCAAGAACAAGATCATCAAAGACCTCAAGATTGGCAAAAGAGGTATTCTAATCTGATGAAAGAACATGACAGTTCTTGACAGATACCATAAACACACAAATTCAATTAAGGACAGTCAAAATCGACACACAAAATCAATGAATTAGAAAAACATGATGTATATCTGAATTTTTAGTATGTTGTTTGGACCTACTAGGGCTCTGAATACCCAAGTTTGGAACTTTCAGAACGTTATGGTGAATTTTTTACTTACCGAAAACCACGACATTTTTAGACTTGTTCCAGATTCTGCTCTATATCTCCTGATCCATACATTTTCCACAAAAAGTATTATATACTATTTTCAAGAGCATTAACTGGAGCTCTATAGGTCAATTCAACGCTGAATTACGACACTTTGAAAATAGGCCAGTTGTTACATTCATTTTTAAGCAAGACATCCATAATTATTGATCATTTCTGGAAAAAATGTGTTTCATTCTGTATGGGTTTTTCTTAATTTTCAAGCAACCAAGAGGTCTATACTCCTCGCTTTGAGCTCATTCTAAAGCAAATAACATTGCCTTCAAATTATATTCCACAAACTCTACGCGTAAAATCAATGGTTTCGACGCAATCACAGACTAAACTAAAACTAATAATTTAACAACTGGCCTATTTTCAGAGTGCCGTAATTCGGCAATTAATTTACAGAGCTTCGGTTGTGCTTGATTTATCACAGATTTAATGCTCTTTAAAACAGTATATGATCGTTTCTGTCAAAAAATATATGGATTAGGAGATAAAGAGCATAATCTGAAACAATTCCAGAAATTTCACGGTTTTTTTGTGTGTGAAAAATTCTCCACAACTTTCTGAGAATTTTAAACTTGTGTTAACATTGCTCTGATGATTCCTATCAACATATTGCAAAATCAGAGATACATCATGTTTTACCAATTTATTGTCGATTTCGACTGGCCTAATTGTTTTCAGAGCACTTTCAGAGTGTTTTCAGAGCACAGAGTCACTTCTTTAAATTCATTATAATATTCAAATTCCCAAGGTGAACCGAACAAAAGTATGATGCAACCTTAACTCTCCTCTCTTAATTTCACAGTTTCATTATGAGTTTTTCTTCATATATAGCTCAAAACCCATTCTTTAATAAACTACTGCAGTTCATTCGGATTACAATGCATTTCGTTCTGCAACAAAACGCTGTTTCCATCGTTTCCCCCATAAAGTCACGTTTCGAGCCCAGAAAGTGAATCAACACTGAAATTATTCAAATTATTCTCTAGGAAATGCACACCCATTGTATTCAATTTGCCCCGGTTAATGGAAATGGTAAATAACAATCGCGACGCTATTGAGAGCGACACCGATATTAATTTTGTGTGCCTGCTTTTACGAACTGATATACTTTGCACGCAAAGAAGGCCTTTGTTGCTCAAAGGAGTCAATGACAATTGGAGCAACACGCAGTTCTTTCATTTCATACCTTGCCTCATTTTGTTATACATACATCTGCATCACTTCGAGCAATTTTTCCTTCAAAGGATTTCGAAGATCTATGGTTTTCCACTTTCAACTTTGCCAATTCATAATTTTATCACTCTGTTTATTCAATGTATAATTATTTCATATTACTGACTTTTATTCGACGAATTTTTGTATTATTCTTGAACCTTTGTCGTTTTTTACACCTTGGATTTGTTTAATTTCATTTGTCATCTTTTTGTTTTGTTTTTTCCTTTTCATTTAATTCTACACGTTTGTCTCTCTTTCGGTTATATTTCTTTTGCTCTTGGGGTTTCATCTTTTAATGTTCAATTTGACTCCACCATTTCTTCTAATATTTTGTCCTTTGAATTTCTAGTACATTTATGAAGAGTAATTGTACCTATGTGATGTCTATAATGAAGAAACTGATCGAAATAACGAAGAATTTCCAATTTGTTGCCGATAATTGGCTACTGCGGCTGTAATTTCTCGGCTATATCGAAAATTAGCAACGTGTAAACCAACCTTAACGCTTGATGGCAGCGCAGTCTCATCTACGAATTAAATTAATTGGATTTTCTCTTCAGTCTGACCCTTCAGGACCCTTCAATGCGAAAGGGAATATGTAGTTTATCCCTTAGGTCGGCAATATATTATTTAGTCATCACCCCGTGTACAATCAGGACACTCTCAATAATTCATACGGGTGCTAAAAGCACAACGAAGTAGTTATTTCATAAGTCTGTCCTTCTTGAAGAACGTAAGGAATATAAGTTTTCATTTAGATTTCCATTTTTAGCTGCTACTCAGTTTCAGTTGGTCTTGGAATTATCAACGATTGAGTGAACTCAGTCAAAATGAAAATCGGTATTCCTTACTACAAGAAGTCATCCCTTAATAAAGAGAATAGGAACTTTTACTTTTTTGAGGTGGATTCTATTACAGAAATTGTATCAATATATTATTTTCTCTATTTCAGTATCGTAATGAGTTCATTACAGTTCTGAAAGTAGTGTTTCAGTATTGTTTTATGTTAGATTTTTCGTTTTTTGGTTCTCAGTACTGAACTCAAATCCTATCGATTTTCAAATAAAATCAACTCAAATTCCGTATTCTGTCAAATTTCGTAAGACACACCAACTGCCAATATACAATACAATCTGAATTTTTATCTGAATTTTTATTTGACAATTTTTATTCCACAAAACTTGATTGAAATAGAGAAACATCGTCTCATACTTACTGCAGAAGGTAATTCTAACACTCATGCTGCATGAATTTCGCATTCGTGTTGGAATAGGAGCTCATACTGCAATTTTTTTTAGAATATACTATTACTGCATACAAAATACCAAACCCACATTATTATCTTACTGCTGTTTTCATTTTTCCTTGCCCCTTCAAGAAATTCATAAAAATAATAAAACTTATCGTATACCTACTCCTTTTGGCTTTAATAATTTAAACTCTCTTATAATTCGAAAGATTCATCCCTACTTTTTTTTTAATTACCCAACCTCTGCAAGAGAAACAAAACATTTTTAGATATCTAGTGATATATTTTATGGGAGATCTCTGCATTCTCCTGAAATTGTTGTCTCTTGCAGTCTCTGAAACAAAAATCAATTAGGAAAGTTTTTAAATAATAGGAGAAAGGCCCGTGAAACTTGTGTGCTGATTTGTAAGGGTCCAATTCCGTTCAAATTGTTGTTGAAAAAGGAATAACTCTTCGAATTTTTAAGCTTCGTAACGTTTGGGAGTCTATATCAGACAAATTCTTGAATTCATTAAATTCTACAGGGTCGTAAAAATTTTTTTTTTTACTCCGACACGTTATTTGTGGAAAAATGTGTTCGGCAGAGACATCAAGGCCTCCGGGGACAAGGAGGAGTGAACATAAAACCAACAATAAAAATAGAGAACATATTCGATTATTTCTTATTCTGGAAAAATTTTGGAAAAACACATTGTGAGTTTTTCCGATCCGAAATTATCACATTTTTAGCGGACGCTCTCTCGTAATTACGACAGAATTGAAGTTCGTGTTTCCACATCCAAAGCGTAAAATATTCGACAATTTCCGATATTTTTCGCAGTCCCAATCAAATTCCCTTACAAACGTGACAGTGCCTCCGATCAATATGGCGGCGCTATCCCTTGCTTCCAAGGGAAATTTACATTTAATTTAATCCCGCAAGGGAAGCCGCGAAATTCAAGTTTGGCGTCGGAAACATCACTCCTTGACGCCCCTCCCTGCCTCCTTAAGGCAGGAGTCGTTCGCCGCATATATCGCAAGTTTGATGGTCGAAGTTTGTCGTATCTGGCTTGGAATCTATGGAAATTACCTATTACAACTTTCGGACACTGGAGATGGCCATTACACACCCATCGTCCTCTCCATTTGGAGGCTAGCCGATGGGGTAATCTAAGAGCACCAATCGAAGGCGAGGAGAACAGTTTTTTTGTCCATGAGACTAAGGGGACTTGAAGAGACTCTTGGGTAACCCCTTCATTGAATGCGAGGATCTTCACTGATATTTCTATGATTAAATTCGTATTTTTTCCTACCTCAGCCTCAATGCCTACCTCTGCGACCTCTGCATGTTATACTCACCAATATAAATCATAATGAACATCGCCTCAATGACGGCTTTATAATAATTTTTGGCGGACAACAGTTCTGTTTTGATTCTGTGGTAATTCTTGTAGAAAAATACAATATACGTCGATGAAGTACTCCTTGCTTGTTGAACAAAGAACCCTTGTTCAATTACTCGAATTATTATCCAACGATGGTGTGTAGATGTTGATTGTGTTTCAGATAAAAGAGGTATAAGACCCAGTAACACTCTAGAGTTGCAAACATTCCTAGACATAAATATGCTTTTTTCAACTAGTTTTCAATTCGAAAGAGGTTAAAAAACTCAATAAACTACAAGAGGAAGTCCATTACAAAGACTTGCTTTGGCAAATTTCAGTAGCTTGCTTGATCGATGAGTGAAACGAAAACTCAATATTGAGTATTGATAAAATCAAACCTACTCTGGAACATATTATGAATGTTGTTCAGCCTGCAATCAATCAACGAATTTCGATTCTTTGCAATATCATGAGTTATTTTCAGTAATTCTGGTGGTGATATTACTTTGTCAATTCTGAAATCACATTTTGAATAAGTGTCTTAAAGAATAATTCTGTTCTTAGGTACAACCTTTATTGTGCCTTGGGACAAAAGTAACCATTCATTTTTGTGAGATAAACTAAGAAATTTTATTAAGTACGTCTTTCATTTCTCTTATGAATGTGAGATTATTGAGTATTAATTATTTCAAATCTCGAAGTTAAGATATTTTATGAATATTTATTGAAATGTACAACTTTCCAACTGTGAGAGATAGAGGAAAATGAATAACACGTTACGGTGGTCTTTTTTAGGGAAAATGCATTCCTTTATCTTTTTTTTCGATTTATAGGCCATTTATAGGCGATTTCAACTTTGGCCATTATCTCCGTTTCTGTTTGTGCTGGGATGTTGAAATGAAAACATTATACCGGCACTTTTTGCATAGCAATCCAGTAGCGTACTTTGTTTTTTCCCAAGAGTTTTTCTTGCTGAGCTACAACATGAAGATATGTTTTTTCATATGGCTTAGAAAAAATCGCCATTTTTTTCCCGTTTCGAAAATATATCCTACATCATCCTCAGATTCATTCAGATATCATGAAAAATATAGTTTGTGAAATTTTAGTTATTGAGTATTGAGTAAGCTGAATCACATAATAATATATCTCTACGCATAGTGTCATTAATATTTTGCGATTGAATACTTGATTCAACTCTCAATATTGCTGGAAATAATGACTTCGAATTCCAATAATTGACAGCCGCTCTTAGCAGAGATCAAACCAGGGAGAAATGAATCAAGTATTCAATCGCAAGAGAACAATGACACCATACGTAGAGACACTCTATTCTGTGATTCAGCCTACCCAATACTCGATAATTCAAATTTCAAATACAAACTATATTTTTCATGATATCTGAAAGAATCTTGGGGCGATGTATGATATATGATATATTTCTGAACGGGAAAAAATGACGATTCTTTCTAAGCCATTTCAAACTATTGTTCCCATAAGAAAAAACACAACTTTATGTTATAACTCTGCAAGGAAAGCTCTTGGGAAAAAACAAAGTACGCTACTTTATTGCTATGAAAAAAGTGCCGCTATAATGTTTTCATTTGAACATCCTACCACAAACAGAAATGGAGATAATGGGCAAAGTTGAAATCCCCCAAAATTCCAATTTTGTCCTATAACTCGAAAATGAAAGAAGATAAAGAATGCAGTTGATGGCATTATCACTTTCTCTAAAAAGACCAGCGTAACGTGTCATTCATTTTCCTCTATTTCTCCCGGTTAAAAAGTTGTAGTTCAGGTATCACCGATTTTGCCACCCTGTACAAGGACCTCTCTTACACTAAATAAAGGGTGTAAGAGTAACCAGATGGTCGAAACGAAACAAAACATCTCCTTGATAAACCATTTTCTTTCTTGTAACTGAAGAAAACTTGATTCGACACCGAAAAAATTATCATCTTCCAATAGGAAAACTAATCTGAACCAACGGTGAAATCGATGTTAACTGGCCTTCCTGTATATGGCATTCTGACCCCAGAAGCCGCATCTCCAAGTTCAATAGGTCGACCACGGTCGCAAAGAATAAACCGTTTGTAAGATGCGAATAAACCTCGACGGAACCGGTTCAAGATCGTGTAGAGCCCCAGGTCCTTCTATTGGCGATGGAGATGAGTCGAGACATATTGTGATGTACTCGATGATCGTGACACGGTTTCCTTCTGTGTTCGACAAGAAAAGCGGTAATAGAAATTTCAGAGGCAATATTGGATCCCTGGAATTTCATGGGAAATATCCGGGTAGCTGTTGTCCAGAACTAGAACGTCTCTTCTCTATTTCAGTATCGTAATGAGTTCGTTACTGTACTAAAAGTGGTGCTGTAATGAAACTCATTACAGCATTGTTTTCAGTTTTAGTATATTCTGAAATAAGTTGCTCCTATTCCAACACGAATGCGATATTTCGAAAGCATGAGTATTGGAATTACCTTCTGCAGCGAGTATTAGACGATATTTTCTCTATTTCAGGCAAGTTTCGTGAAATACTACTATTCAGATTAGTGGCTTTTGTATTGTATCTTGGCAATTGGTGTAATTTGAATTGATTTGATTTGAAAATTGAGAGGATCTGAGGTTAGTACTGACAACCACAAAACGAAAAATATAACTGAAAACAATGCTGTAATGTTTCATTACAGCATCACTTTTAGTACTGTAATGAACGCATTACGATACTGGAATGGAGAAATATTTTTCCTTTTGTGGTTGTCAGTAGTGACCTCCGATCCGTTATCTGTCAAAGTTCGTAAGTCACACCAACTGCCAAGATTCAACACAGAAGTCACTCATCTGAATATTTATTTGAATTTCGAGGGTATTTCACCAAACTTCATTGAAATATCGTCTAATACTCGTTGCAGAAGGAAATTCTAACGAATTTCGCAATTCATGATGGAATAGGAGCTCATTCTGCAACTTGTTTTAGCATATACTATTTATTAAAAGTCTTGAAATTATTATTATCAACAAAAAATGAAATCTTTTATGAGATGTCCTAGTTTTAAATAGCCATTTCCCCAACTTCAGATGAGTGTATAGTTCAAAAATATATATGACGAAGACAAATCTACGAAAACACAATAAAGTTGGCGAGGCTGAGAATTTGATTTTGAAATCCCGAGGGTGAAACTTGCTCAGGAATTGGTACAACCTAGAAACGGTTTCAGAGACAAGATGAACCTAGAGTAATGACATCCCTTCGGACATAACTTATGTACAGGGTATCTCAAATTGCTTGATTTTGGCTGTTTATGGTACTTCTAGACTAGATAGGTAAAAAAGTTGAAAAGAGTCGTGGGCTCGATTTCACTGAAAACACTAATAGTGAAAACCGTTTCACGATATCTCCATTTGTTTTGAAGATATATCAACATTTTGAAATTTTTTCGATTCAGAAAATCTGCCATAACTTTTCATTTTCGCAAATATCTGAAAACGATACACTTTAAACAAGCACTTTTCCACTGAAAATAAGATACTTTTTGAGTTTTTTCATCTTTAAATTTTTTTCTGAAATAAAATGAGAAATATGCGTTACTAATTAAAATAAAAAAATGTTTTTTTTTCCAAGAGAAAAAAAATTGAATATAGTTTCTTATTTCCAAAAAAAAGCGCTTCTAGAAAGTTTTAATCGTTTTCAGATATTTTCGTAAATGAAAAAGTCATGACACATTTTCGAAATCCAAAATTAAAAAAAAAAAAATGAAGATATCCTGAAACGGTTTTCACTAATGGCGTTTTCACGAAAATCGAGCTCAGGACACCTAACGAAGTTTTCACCTATCTAGACCAGAAGTACCTGGAACAGTCGAAATCAAGTAATTTTGATACTCTGTACAGGGTGGGCAAAATTGTGATACTTGAACTATAACTTTTTAATCGTGAGAGATAGAGGAAAATGAATGACACGTTACAGTGGTAAGATACTGCATTCCTTTATCTTCTTTTGTTTTTGAGTTATAGGCTAAAATTGAAATTTGGACGATTTCAACTTTGGCCATTATCTATGTTTCTTCAAGTGCTAGGATGTTGAAATGAAAACTTTATATAAGCACTTTTTTCATAGCAATTCAGAAGCTTACTTTGTTTTTTCCCAAGAGATTTCCCTGCTGAGCTATAACATAAAGTTGTGTCTTTTCTTATGGAAACAATAGTTTGAAGTGGCTTAGAAAGAGTCGCCATTTTTTTCCGGTTTCAGAAATAATATGTCTCTACCGCATGGTGTCATTATTATTTTGCCACTTGATTGTCCGTGGTTTAATCTCCGTTCAGAACAACAGTCAATTATCAGAATTCGAAGTTGTTATTGCCGACAATATGCAAATTTTTGAAAACTTCGAGAAATATAATATGTTGAAATGTTTTATTTTAGCGGCAATGATGACTTTGAATTGATAGTTGTTCTGAACAGAAATCAAACCACAGAGAATTGAATCAAGTATTCAATCACGAAATACTAATTACACCATGCGTAGAGACATATTATTTCTGAAACCGGAAAAAAATGACGACTCTCTCTAAGCCAATTCAAACTATTGTTTCCATAAGAAAAAACACAACTTTATGTTATAGCTCAGCAAGGGAACGCCACTGGATTGCTATGAAAAAAGGGCCTTTATAATGTTCTCATCTCAACATCCTAGCGCAAACATCCCTAGCAAACAATTTGTCCGAATTCCAATTTTGGCCTATATCTGGAAAACAAAAGAAGATAGAGGAATGCTGATGATGGCATCATCAGTTTCTCTGAAGAAGATAACCGTAACGTGTCATTCATTTTCCTCCATGTCTCACTGTTAAGAAGTTGTAGTTTAAGTAACACCAATTTTGCCCACCCTGTACAGTTAGTTAGCTAGGTTGAAAAGAGGTTACAGTGCACTCGACCTTAGGTTCTGTAGCTATTCTCTTCTCGATGACAGCACGATATCCGCGGTCCACGGTCACACAATTATTTTTTTTTTTAACTTTGAGTGTATATGTTTTTTTTGCTTTTCTCCTTGACCTCGCTGGAGGAACTTCGATCAATGGCAGCTCCACAGCTCATTCCAAGTGCCCTGTTTTGCCTACCGACCCCTACGCTCAAGCCTTCGTCCCGTAACAGCCCGTTTAGATGAATTCCAGTAATTCCCGAGCTCCTTCACGCATAACCGCCCGATGTGGAAAAAGCGAACAGTCCCATAAATAACCCCAGTACATGTCGAATACCCCCCAAACCCTTCAGAGCCGCTGACCGCTTCGGAAGCAAGGAACTAAGCCTCCACACTTATCACCCAGTGTGGTCAGGACCTGTCTTGTTGGGGATGAAGGGTTGGGAATGGAATAGAAGGTCAGTTCGGACGGTCGGAGTGTAAGAAGTCATCAATACACGGTCGATTTGACGGGTTCGAACCCGAGTGGCCGTTGTTTCGGATCAAAGAGGACTGTTAACTGCCTACGTAGGGGCTTTGAATTTTTACGGTCGGGTAGGGAAATAGGGGAAGTCACTGCTCTGCAATTTTCGATGATTTTCCTGGAACAGGCCGTGAAAACAGCTGAACTGCTCCACAAGAGTGATTTCTATGATTTCAAGACATGATGAGCGTTTCATTGATGAAGAGCAATCAGAATAATCATGTGCAGTACTCGATTATCCGAACCTCAATTATCCGAACGTTGACTCGGTTTATCCGAACGAGAATTTGATTTCACCACATAAAAATTGATGTTCATACTGCACTGTTTTTATTGTTTGGATATTTGAACGTTTGAATATATTTGAACCTTTAGAACTAACTTGTATTTATGTACTTTGTTTGAACTTGTCTCATAAATCCAACATTTCGATTATTCGATCTTTTGATAATTCGATATAGTCTCGTTTCCAATTAGTAATCGAAGTTTTACTGTAGCTGTAAAACCGTCTCTTATATGTGACACTATTATTAATACTTCTGTATGCGCACACACATAGTCAAGCTGCTACCAAAGCTCTGAGCTCCTATGCCATTTGCTCAAAGTTGACTTGGGAAAATGGGCTTATTGGATACTGAGGAGTGTAGATTCTGTGGGTAGGAGGAAAAAACTCCTATTCATCTAGTTACGGAATGCTTTGTTATTGTGAGCAGAAGAATACAATGCTTTGGTCAAGAAACTTGTTGGGTGAGGAGATCCATTAGATCTCTGAAACTATAGAAGACGAGCTGTAAAAGGTTTTCTGAGAAATAGACCATATGGGCATAGTGGAAAGTCACCCCTTCTGAACTAATCAACAGCTCCCAAGAGTTAGGGATATCGTATTCAATCGTTTTGAAAAGTATGTATTCTTCGAGAAAATCGCTGTAAAATCATTTAAAACCCAAAAACAACTTGAATCAATCCAATAAAAATCAGTTCTTGTATATGCTTCATGAATGTTCTTATTTTGAAATGGAGTCAGTTTATCAAAGGCTTTGATTTGAAACGAATATTTTGATAATACCAAGGGGTAAATTAACAAACGCTGAGGCTAATAGGGCTATCGGAATGCTACAGGTTGTTGTAGCGGAAAGGCTCCAAGTCAGCCAAAGTTTGATATCACGACTTTGGAAAAGGTTCAATGTTCGAAAGACCAAGGCTTGGTGAGCGACGAAAAACAACACCTGCTAGGGATCGTTTCATCACCGTTTCGGCGAGGAGAAAGCCTACATCTACGTGTAGAATGCTACGGAATACTCTTCAAAATACTGATGGGGTCCAAGTTTCCATCGAAACCATCAGACGACGTTTGAGAGCGGTGAATCTAGATTCTAGACGTCCATTGAGAGGAGTTCCATTAACAGGTGACCATAAGCTTCGAAGACTGGAATGGGCAAGAGAACATATCAATTGGAATGATCAATGGAGTAATGCCTTTTTTCACTGATGAATCCAGATATGGACCATTTTCAGATTCTCGTAGGATAAGGGTATGGACAATTCCACGCATACCCCGTAATCGTCGCTATGTCCAAGAAGTCCATCCATTCCGAGGGGATAGTGTTATGGTAAGGCCAAGGATATGTTTCAATGGGCGGACAGATCTACACATTTGTCCGGGGAATATGACCGCCTCACACTATAGGGAGCATGTCATTGACAATGTTTCGCCAAATTTTCACGCTGCCTTTGGTGAAACTTTTCAATTTCTCGACGATAATGCGCGGAGGAGCTTGGTATTCCAAATTTACCAATACCTCCGCACTCACCAGATTTGAATTGCATAGAACATGCATGGGATATGCTTCAGAGAAGATTATAAAATCATCAATCTACCCCAGAATCCTTGACTAAGAGAGCTTCTGCTCCGTTTATGGAACCAAATTCCTCGAGAAATGTTCAACAACCTCGTGTGTAGCATGCAAAGAAGATGTCAAGCTGTTATTGATGCCCGTGGAGGCCATACATCATATTGATAGTCTTAAAATGCTTGAATTCTCTGGGAATAAAATTTCGTTATTTTACTCGATTTTTTTGCAATTTAAGTCAATATCCCTAACTCATGTGCAGCAGTTTATTTCAGCTTATCTCTTTAACATTTCCGTCACTTTAAAAGTCACAACACCAGTGGGAAGTAGATTTATTCATGCCGAGGTTTTTTTCTTGAACTTTCATATCATTTGTCTAATTAGGTATATGGTACACATTCACATTAACCTCGCCTAAATCCCTCGTACACTCTGTATCGTTTTGATAGTGTACTGTGTTTCATTATGTTATGCTATATATCAGAAAGATGTCTCTAAGAAAAAAATATGTGACATCAATAAAGCTTTCTCTTAGATCACTAGGTACAATAATGACGATGATGCCTGTATGTTAAGGTGAAGAAGAATTCAAACGATATGGCTGTGGACGACTGAATCCTCGAAAAAACAAAACATTTCCTCCATGTTGCAACAAACACACTGCAACCCCACTCGGCACCTCAATGAATTATCTATCAGGCTTGAATTACAAGAAAGCACCGCTTCCTCTCAACCCTGAGGAACCGTAAATCTCCCTTTTTCAGGGACATACTCCACCCCGACAGTTACCAAGATGCCCGCTGTCCCTTGCCAACCACCCCTTCCTTTCATTAACCTCGGGAACGCGAGACGGCAGGGTAGTTTTTGCTCCCTGGGCCATGACTTGGAGAACGTCTGAATCCTGAACTATTAGCGGAACTTGGGAAACAATGTCGGCGCGCACTGACTTATGGAGGCTTCGTTAGGCACGATTTCGCGAGGGTTGCGAGCGTTAATTTATGCCCGTTAGGGGTTGTTTAGGAGTGTGGAATTAGCCGCAAAGACGATTCGGCCGCGATGTTATGATGATGATACCACATAGTTTACTTTCATCGGATGATGTGGTAGATTCGAAAACTTTGTTCACTTCTTTAGTTAATGAATGGTTTCATTGACAGGTTGAAGGTAGGGTTAATGAAAAGTTCAAGCCTTTCACGACCGGATATACTGTTATGAAAAGAGTCTTCCGAGCTTATTGGCCGTGGTCCATTAGGAATAATTTCACCTAACGTTTCGCCTACAACTTCAGTAGGCATCTTCAGAGGATTCTCGGTCTCGGATCGAGGACAAGGGAACGTCGAGCACAATGTTAGAGGCAGAATCTAGACTCATCTGTGAAGAGAACTCTTTCCCAATCGGCCTCTTGCCAATGGATATGCTCGCAAAATCCAAACGCGCTCTTCGATGGGCTGGGGTAAGAGCTGGGCCTCTTGACGCGACACGAAGCCTTAAATCATATTCTCTGAGGCGATTTTTTATTGTCTGAGTGCTGTGCAGATGATACTCATCGGGTGAACACATACGTTGGCTCCGGCGATAATTGTACTGTTTACTTTTGATTTCGATCCGGTGTAATTTTTGATTCGGTGTAATTTTTGATTCTTGTTATAATGCCACCTAAGCTAGCGAAGAGAACTGGTCCAAAAGATGTCTCCGTTTTGAATGATAAAGTTGAAAATTTAACTGCCAAGTTTTCTTCAGAAATGGATCAGTTCAAACAACGTTTGGTAACGACTGTAGAAACACCGGTCTCCGACTGTGACAAAGGCTATGATCTTCGGGAGAGTTTTTTACAATTTCAAAAACGAATTGAAGAGGAATTGTATCAACTTAGGCTAGAAATTCAGGAATTGAACATGAAATCCCAGCTATACATGGAGTTTCAAAATTCACTCAAGAGAAAGGAAAATCGCAGTAAGCTATTATTACATGGCTTTGTTTTCAATGAAAAAAGTGACATAATCGATGCTGTGGTGAATATGTTGCGGGGATACTCTTTCAATATAACGAAAAATGATATCAGTAGCTGCTATAAATTTTCTAGCAAATCTGCCACGAAAATTCCCTTAGTATGCATAGAATTCTGCCAACAGTGGAAACGCAATGAAATATTCAACGATAAGAAAAATCTCAAAGGAACAAAGGTAATGCTGAGCGAGGTACTAACATCGAGTCAATTACAATTATTCAGTAAATGTAAAACTAAGTTCAAGAAAAACTGCTGGACAATGAATGGAAATATATTTGTACTTCTTGATAACAAAAAAACCTTAGTCAACTCAAATCATGTATTCGAACAGATTTGTTCCAATTCAACTCAAGAAGAATAAACTAACAGTAATAATTCTCCTATGTTCATTGCCATTCACGAATGTTTTGATTGTTCGCGGGCCGACCATATGCTGTGTTTACGTCTTCGAAAAGATAACTTCTCGCTTATCACTGATTATTTGAAATTTAATTTTTCTCACTTAATTCTCTCGTCATCTTCGATTATAATTTGTTAATATGTATAGTTCAAATCATGGTTTATCTATAGCGCATTTAAATGTAAGATCACTTCTAGGTGATTATGATAATTTTTTGGACTTCTTTCAAAGTAACTTATATAATATTTTTTGTGTAACGGAAACGTGGCTACAGGACTGTTTAGATATTCCCAATATTCCGGGATATGATTTCTTCAGGGTAGACAGATTCTGGATGCGAATCTCCGTAAGCACCTATGCGAAAGTTTGGTGCTTTCAAATTTTAACTACGGAATTTATGTGTATGGAACTTGTCTCGATAGTTTCGATCGCTCTAGAATCCAAAAATTACAAAATAGATGCTGTCGCTTTGTTCTTAATCTTCCCAGATTCTCGCGCCGTATTTCTGATGATGTCGGTCGATTGGGATGGCTCAGTATGGGTAATAGAATTGAAGCTGCTGTCCTGTCACTTACACATAACATCTTACTCACAGGTTCACCCGGATATCTTAGAAAACATTTCATCATAAGAAGCCAAATGTCGAGTAACCACCACCTAAGAAATCACTGCAGTCTTCATCTCCCAAAATATAACACAACGTTATTTCGGAAGTCGTTTGTTTACAACGCTATAAAGCTTTATAATGCATTGCCCCTTGATTACAAGAATCTTCCTGTAGCCGGTTTTCGAACTAAAGTCAAAGAATTGTTGATATGTAGTGATTTGAATCGATAATGGTTGTAAGTAAGTGAGTAGTAGTAAGTGAGTAATCTTTTGTAACACTTATATCAATTTGTTAATTTGTCCACATTGTACGATCATATCTTCATTCCTTACTCTCACCTATATTGTATATTCTGAAAGTTGATTTGGATTATTCTGAAGATTTTGAGAAATTGTTGTGTATTCCCTACCACTTCAGGGATTAAGTTGAATAGCTTGCTAGACTTCGCCCTGTTGTGGTAATGATCTGCAAATAAAGACCTACTAATCTAATCTAATCTAATCTAATTTGCACCTCATGAGTTTGCTCAAGCTGATTTTGAAGGAGGCGAAGAAACTCTCTTGAATGGCAGTTGTTACCCGTGGTCTACCCCTGGACATTCATACCTGTCTCCCTGAATCGCTGCCACATTCTGGACACACTTGTATGGGAAACTCCAAACCTTTCTGCAATTCTTGTGTATTTCCACCCCTCTTCTCGCAAAACTACCGCTTAGGCACATTCCTCTTGGGTCAAATTGCGTGTTTCGCGTTGAATAGCGATCGAGTGTAGAAAATCAAACGAAAGAAAAACTATTGATCACTAGAATTGATCGAGAACAACTGATTTTAGTATGGAGCTTATACATTCAAAATCTGATATCATCATTTTTTCTTATTCCTGCTGGGAAAAAACATCTGTATTGAAGGAAAACGTTGAAAGTGGATGAAATATGCAAGCATTATTCTGATAAAAATTATTATCATTGAGAACACCTTCAGTTGTAGAATAAATTTGAGATTTCCATAATGTGCGTTAATTTTTTTGCGCAGTGTAGTTGTGATGAATTCTGAGAACCATGTTCTTTGGACAAACAACGAAATCAAGAATGACCAGACCCTCTTTTCCTTTGTTCCCCTAACGGCCTAGGTTGTTGAGTGTGTTTCAGAAGAGCCCAAGGCAGCAAGTAGCAACAAAGGAAGAAAGAAAGTCATGCTGATTCTCAAAGAAGCACCAAGCGTACTACACGAACCAGAATTCTTCCTAATTCCAGGTCTCGTGTCTTGGTATACCTAACCCAGGAGTGCCTGGGAATCACCGGAGCTAGCTAGTAATTGAGGGAACTGCGTGGTAATTATTGCCTCGAACACGGAGCATATTCAAAGAATACTGTTAGCACCACATGCAAGCTAGTACCGCTAAAACGAACAGGAGTGAATATGGTTGACTTTGTCTGACCCCTGAGACTGAAATAGTCCAGGGACCGGACCCAGGCTGCAAGTAAGGACTTCATCCAGAGTACTAGGACTTTATTGGAAACCTTGAATCTTTGGATGGGATGACACAATGAGTAATATAAGTACTCTGCCGATGCTGAACTCTTATTTCTCTATACTTGATGAAGCCAGGGACATTGGCTCTCTACCTGTAACTTGTATACAATGTTTTGAGTATTTTCGATATATCCCTATTCCTCAAGAAATCCCTTAATTCACGATCAATCATGATAAACGTTTAAGGGTGCTAACGTTCTAGGTGTCATGGTTATGGTCATCAGAAACAACCCGGCCTTTGACAACGTGTGAAGTCAGATTAACCCCTCTCGTTGCCTTTCATCTCTAGATTATCCGATAAAACTTTCATTGAACAAGTCTGGTACGTTATGGCAAGACAAAAAGTCTCGTATACTGCATCCTCGGAAGACTCCAACTGGCACTATGTATGAGTACCTCAAGAGTATTATCCCAGACGTGTTTCAAAGTGCATAAGACGTGAAAGCCCAAAACGATATTTCTTTTCTTCATTTCATCTGGAATTTGGATTATATACTTATCTCACTTCAAGAGACATGTGGGCAGGAAATTGTGATTAATTAATTATTACTGGGTGTTCTCTTCCTCTGTCACTCTTTATAATAACCCGAAGCATTGAGAACTGGTTCTAGATACTGAGTGGTTATAAATGCAGATCAGGACAGAATGTGATGTTGGATAACTTGATGGAAATTCGTGAAAAGGAATAATCCCCACAGAAACGCTTTGTTGATTGTTTTCATTTCGAATGTAAAATATGAAAATATTTCGAATTCGCCGGCTGGTTAGGATTTCTTATCGAGGTTTATATTATGCCCGAGCTGTGGAATGAATCGTTGTTTCACGTCATCCGAATGCCTATCCGAGATATTTCCACTAACCTACAAAGGCCGACATTACTCCGCGATGACGTCAGAGCTTCCTGTCTGAAGAATTCCACCATCGACGTCGGTGTACACCTTATCTTTGGCAAAGAATGGAGTCGTGTTTTTCGGAATTCCTGAAGATTCCTCGAATGTTATCGGCCGTTCGTGAGTGATTGGCATGTCTTGCATGGTATTCCGTTAATCCGTTAGTACTGATGCATCGTGATTCTTTTATGGCTTTACGTCCGTTTCTTGAAATTTCGACTATGTTTGTGATTTTTTATGACGTCGAGTAGAGCTGTTCGATTCAAGGTGGGTTTTGAGAAACATCGATAGTCCGGTAGGTCAATGGAGCATTTGAAAAATTAATTTTTATTCCAAAAGCTTGTTCATTCTTGTGTTTTTTTTCAACTATGTTTTAACATAATGTCGTCTTAATGGCGGGGGATATACATTTGAATGAATTTTGTCTGGCATCATAGTGATTTAGCAACATCATGTTAATGAGAAAATATCATACTGGTATGAAACATGTAGAATATGACATAGGGTTGCCTAATATTTTGCTGGACGAAGAACTGGGTTGCCAGGTATATCAAAATGAGTTACTTCAACTTGTGTGATGTTAGGAAAAATTAAATCAGCATAAGCACCAGTTTCTCGTGAACATGTTGTTAAGGGTTGTCTTGTTTGCAGAAAAATTGGTGCTAATAGGGGTTGCCGAGTTTTGAAGATGAAATTTCGACGCGCCAGAAAATGAGTGACATAGAGGTCCTACTTAGTTATACCGTGTAATAATAAAGGACCGAACATCGCAGTCGTATCTGAATGTAAGACAGTGTTAATGCTCGGTACGTATGCTAAATGCTCGTATACCCTCCATAGTCCAAATTGTTAACAGTACCTACGGCGTTATTTTATTATTCTGTATTTTTTTTTGCTAGAAATAGCGAAAAAGTATTTTTTAAGTGAGTCGGGGCGATTCTTCAAGTGAATTTACTTATGGAACTTTTGAAAGTTGTTCGCTTAGGCTAGATTTTCGTAGAAAAAGAAGTACAAATTTCATGAAACTGAACTAACTCAAGCAGCACTCGATTTTGTTGGTTACCATATGAGTTGTTATGAAAAAGTAACTGTTCTAGGAAATAAATATAATGACGAATTTAAATTTTTTTTTACACAGTATTCAGTAAGTACATGATATATTATTCCTTCAGATATTATCTGATTGAAATCGAAATAGGACAAATTTAAGTTTCTTTTGTTTTTCACCTTCTAGCTTACCATTCTAATTATTTTTTTTTTTATTCTCCTGAAGATAATAGGGATAAAATATTTCATTGGTGTAAGTAAACCTTTTCAAACAATGAAATTTTAAACTGTATCGGTGACTATAAAAACTTGTTTCAAGGAACATGTCAATACTTCAATAGCTGACGAAGGCACAGAATGCTTAGATACTTGTGTCCATTCTAGTACAGCGTTCGGTCTTTCATTATTTCACGGTATACATACCTCGGAACTCTCTGTCGCTCATTTCCTGGCGCGTCGAAATTTCAATCTCCACAACTCGGCAACCCTATCAGGACCAATTTGTTTGCAGCCAACCCTATATCAACGATAAAACAGCGGTTATGCTGATATAAATTATTTTCTATTATCTTACAAGTGAAAGCAACTCATTTAGACATACCTGTTCAAACTTGGCAACCCAGTATTTCATACTTTAAAATAATAGGCAACCCTATGTCTGCATATTCTACATGTTTCATACTAGTCCAGTATGAAATTTTCTCATTATCATGATGTTGCAAAATGTCATGAAAAATCATTTTTGAAAAAATAACTGAAAATATTCTGTCCAGGATTTTTTGGGCAATCTATTTTCAATATGTTTTCTACATTCTATTATCAGCTCAGTGAGGGTCAACGTAGGTTCGTATCTTCTTTTATCAATTTTGATGATTTCTTCCAGAATCGCCTCCCTTAACTTTTTAAGTGGCCTACGGCAATGCTTGAAGATTTCCGCTTTGACAGCTCTCTCTTGAAAGAGACTGTGATTCAAGATGATTTGGACTCTTACGCTTTTATATCACAGTTATGTTACTAATCTTGCAAATAAACCATGAAAGCATTTTCCTCTTCAAATCAGGACTATGAACTTCTTGTTCGTATAACCACAATAGACATCAATTTGATAAGATTGGGCCATTGTGTGCTTACCTCCATACGATGGCCATAATCCCCATCCAATGTACTCATTAGGACCTTGGGAGATCGCCGTTAACCCCATTACGACTCTTCCAGGCATAACATCCTCACCCCCAATAACAACGACCACTTCAGCGGCTATCTGTTACTCAAACTTTAGGTATCAATCAAGATCGGGGGCCGTTCGAGATAAGCGCTTGTTAAATGGCGGGAAATAACCTAGGCCATCTGCGATTTATGGAACATCTGCTTGAGCGCCATCTCGTATTAATTTGCGCGATATTTCAGAAATGGGGGGATGGTTTCTGGATTAGCGGGAGAGCGGAGGAATTAAGTGGATAACGATCGTTGGGAAGTTGGAGGCCGGTCCTGTCCTCCGCAGCATCTTCAGATGTTTGACCTTTGTAGAAAGTGTGTCGCCGATGCATCTTTGAAATATTGTTTGCTGAACTCGTTCCAATATAAATTGAACACGTATTTGTAGAGATTTCATCGATGGCCATTCAGGCCATTTGGCGACGCTGCTGCATTTCAGAGGTGTATTTGGGGAGAGGAGGATGGTTTACTCACTTCTTGACTCCTTACAGAATAGAAAAAGTTGCGACAGTTAAAAAAACAATGTTTGTAACTCTTTTAAGTAAAAACTACCAAACTGGTTCAGATGAAACTTCACAGTAATATGCTTCATGTATCAGAATAAAACATAGACTATTATTCATGAAGAATTTGTGTAATTTGGCCATAATACAACGATAAATCAAAAAAATTAGTTTTTGAGGAAAAACGAAAAAATTGGTGGTATGTACCTTAATTATGGGTCAATTTTGAATGACTCGTGCTTTCTGAAAGCGAAATTTCAAGCTCTAAAACTTTCACTTCATGAGTTTTTCCGATTGGAGTGTTCGTTTTGGAGTTAAAGGTTGTCATAGTGTCAAAAATGGATTTTTCAAAAAATTTCGAAAACATTTCCATTTTTCGACGGAACGGCTGCACCGATTTTAATGTTTCAAATGTCATTCGAAGCATAATTTGCTGCACTTCAATTCAAAAGCGGATACTTTATTTGTGTGAGTCTTCATTGACAAGAAACAAGCGAAAACCTGAAAAAAAAGTGGAATAATATTCATAGGAATTTGGACAAAATATATCAATTTCATTTCCTATTAATACATCGCCAATACACGCTCATGATGTTTTCAGATGTATATAATTTGAATATTATGACTTTCTTTCAATATCAAAACGGTCAAATCTCTAGTAACACTTAACAAATTTAATTCCAAGAAAATACGAGCCTTGAAAAAGAATCACAAAAGATTCGAAACGTTGGCGATGTATTAATAGGAAATTAAATTGATATATTTTGTCCAAATTCCTGTGAATATTATTCCACTATCAGAAAGCATGGACGTTACCAGTAATCAGTGTGAAAAAAAAAATTTTTTAGGACCCCAAAATTTTTCCTGATGAAAATGTTGTTGTTGTTGAAGGTTAGAAACATAACATTCGACCTTTTGTGGGCAAACACCCCTTTTAATGTCTAGATTGGCTGACAACATGGGTTTATTTGTCTATAAAAGTCCGCGAAAGCATATACCGGGTATTTCAAAAGTCTGTGAACGGTGAAATTATTTCGCGCACAGGTGGAAAATCAAAATTCTGATATTTAAGTCTCTAGTAATTTCGCCCTAGGAATAGAATAGGCTCATCAGATTTTGGGACCAAAAGGGTCTTATACGAGATATGAGGCCCAACTTTGAAATTTCATTTGCAAACCCATCTTTTTTATTGCAGATTGTATTGAGCGGGAAATTTTTAATTCGAATTGTTCAAACCCAGAATTTTTTTCTTCCACATTGGGGCCCTGATCTGAAAAAAATGCCTCCTTAAAAAAAAAGCTGCTTAGTGCCCAAATAAGGACGAGAAATTTTGTGGTTTCAATCGATTCGGATGAAAAATTTCCTGCTAATTCCGAATAAGATTGATCTGAATCCTGATTCAGCTCCGATTCAACGCCCTGCCGAAAACTGTTATGTAGAGGAGACATGCGTTTTATCTTATATTTGATTCAATTCTCAAAGATTAGTGAAGTAGTACATATTATTTCACTTAATTTCTTTGAAGAAGAAATGTAGATCAACTTTCATGTGGATCTCAATGGTTTCAGAATTGATTTTTTTTTGTTTATGGAAGGATTGTATTTTTAGTTATTCAGGTAAAACATTTATATACTGAAAGTTTAAAAATATCTGTTTTTTCTAGATTTTTCGTGTTTCGAATTGAAATTGAAATAAAAATTACAATTGTAATAGCCGATTTCGGCAGACAAAGATGCTCGGACCAGCTAGTATTTAAAAATTTTCTGAATATTCAATCAAAAAATGAACAGATCCCAAAAATGCAAAGATATTGTCTATATTTTCATTCTGATGTGATACTAAGATGTTGATGATATAAACATAAGATTTACACAGGATATCCAGATTTAACGTGACTATACTTCTGAAAATTTTCGAATCAATTTAGGTCCTGATGTAAACCCCAGGGCGCTCATATTTTTGCCATAACTTGATCATATTTGGGCAGATTATAATGAAATTTTGTGAAATGAGTAAACCTAATTGTCAGGTAATGAAAACATCAACTAATTTCTACCAAAGATGGGGGCTTTCATGAAATTACTTCCAATTTTTCTACACGCCGACCGATTCAAATTTCTTGAATCGAATAAATAGATTCATCAAAATATTTAAAAATGATTCAGTTAATCTAAAAACCTTCATGTGGATCTGTTAAAAAAGGGTAAGTCTCACCGGTAGAAAAAAACCTGAAATTATTTTTTTCCTCCTTTACGGCTTCACATCTGACCAGTCCCAGTTCATAATTCTCTATACGCCTACGGCGATTAAAGACCCACTCTGTAGCAAGCCGGACATTCCAAGTGAATCATTCGGCACAACAAAGAACGTTTTCTCCCACAATACCCCAGACACCTTTACGTTCTATTTCAGATGTCGCACGATTTCAAACTCATTTTTTTTGCAGGATCTCTTCTTGAACTGATGCTGCTCCTTGCCACCTACACCAGTATACGAAGGTGAGTAACCAAAACGTTCTCAATTCGTCCGTGTTTTTTTTTCGATTCGATATTGGAGAGAAAAGGTTGGCAGACGCGGCGGTCTTGACTTTACAATCAGTGAACATGTCGGATGTTACGATTTATTGGGTTTGGCCATTCGAAATGTAGCCAATGCTTCTGGAAGATTGATAGGATAGCAGATGTTGTTTTGGGGGAACTTGAAAGAACTATAAATACTATATGAGTGGAGAAAGGATCGTTATGAATATTGAGGAATCCAGAGTTTTCGAGATATTATTATAATTCATTGGTCAGCAATACTTTATTTTGTCAAAGTGTGACTAATTGAATCAAAAATTCAACTTTTCATTTCGACAGTGACTTCTATGTAATAATCTCTATTATAAGCAAAAAGAAAAAGAAAATTCTTTGCCTTTACGGAGTCCACATAGAGAACATTTTTGAAATATAGATGAATTCAAAAAAGTTATCATCGAAATGAATACCATTTTCAATTCCCAGGCTCAGAGATCTTTTATCATGAGCTTGGAGAAATGATTAGATTTTGTCACTGAGATGAGAGATATACCGGTTTCGGCCTTGTTGGGCTTCATCAGAGCCTGAGATGTGCGGGATACATCTCAGGACAAAATCTTCATAAAAAACTTCGAAACCGATATATCTCTCATCTCAGTGACAAAATCTAATATCATTTCTCCAACCTCATGATAAAAGATCTCTGAGCCTGGGAATTGAAAATGGTATTCATCTATGTTTCAAAAACTCTATTATAAGCAGTTTTTTCTTATCTTATACAGGGCACGAGAAATGATAAGATCCCCAAAAGTTTCAATGTTTCTGCTTGTGGATTTGATAGTTTTAGAAACAAATGACACAAGGTCCCGAAAACCGCCTATATCTTTCTTTAATAATAGCTGAGATACATTTAGATCGAATTATTGTTTCCATCGATGAATTACTTTCTTGTATCAAAAAAAAGCTATATCACCATCCTATTCAACTGTTTCAGTTAATTACCCTGTACATATTATGCTTCATTCAGTTCCCCTAGAGTGCATAGCCGTATTTCACGAAATTTTGTTATCTCGATTTGAAATAATCCATCATCCGGATTAATGGGATTTACTGTATTGAACCAGTTATCAGTGATGGAATGATCAATGGCACGTAACAAAAAAATAATTAAACTGCACAAAACCATCCGAAATGATTTAATCCTCTCCAAAAAGCTCTCTGGATAAAATTTCATCTGTTGCCTTGCTTTTACGCTTTCAATCACGAAAAATGGCACACATTTATATGGTAGATTTTGAAAAATAATCAGAATGATGACTTCCACAACATAGCTATGTGTTGACAACACAATGTCAGGTGTTAGGCTTGCAATTTCAAGGTTGAATGTTTATCACTGATCTGGCATGCCATTGCTTCAGTAAATCATCTATAAACGACGTGTTTACGAGTTATAGGTATTTGAAGAGTCGACTTTCGAGGTCAAAAAAAACATTTTTTCGTATACATTATTTTCCGATTCAGCCTAGAGAAGAAGAAATAGCCATTTTAAATTTTCATAGCGGGCTATGTCAACCCTGAAATCCTACCCACTCAAGTTTTCACAAGCATGTGACGACATAATATGAGGAACACTTTCATTTCTCCGAATAAAGGATGTAAACATTCCCGCTTAATCCGAATCAGCACTAGAAAAGATGGGTTTGCCTTTGAAAATTCTAAGTTGGAACTCATAGATCAAAAAAGTCACTTTTGGGCCCAAAATCTGATGAGCCCATTCGATTCCTCTCGCGAAATTACCCACCCAAGGAATAGTGAAACAAATAGATGCCTCTTCATAGTTGATGGTCAAATGAAGAAGCCTTCAAATGGACATGCAACCCGGAATCGATTTTTCCAATTACCCACGAAGTTGGCACAAAGGTTACAGAGTATATTACTGCAAAACACTCTCGGCCGACAAGGAAAACGATGACTTATGTTGTGTCATGGGAAATTCCACATTTAATATCTCCACTGAATGTCATACGAGAAATACTCAACTACGTGACGATGCCCTTTGCTTCTAGAATATAGGACGACACGATAAACCTCGCTTAATATCCTACATAATAAATCCCAACACTCATTCGTCTTCACCATTTTAACCATCACGTGCCTCTTCAAAAGCAACTTTTACTTCTCTATCGAGCGACCTGGCTCAACTCGAAATGTCAAACGTCAAATTTGCGGTTTGTTCCCCGGTCCTTGGGTAAGTCTCGCAACATGATCTGTGTGACATTTGCGATGATGGGTCGAGATGATTGATCATTAATTCGCTATTGAGGTTCAATCTTGGCTTAACGAGTTTGTCGATGCGAGGACAATGGGAGAGGGGTTCCGAAACGTGCGTAACTTCTTCAGAGGTGATGCATAACTTACGTAATGATTTCTATGATTTCAAGACATGATGAGCGTTTAATTGATGAAGAGCAAAAATGATAGAATAATCAAGTACAGTACTCAATTATCCGAACATTGACTCGGTTTATCCGAACGGAAATTTGTTGATTTTACTAGTTCAAAATTGATGTTCATACTTCACTGTTTTCAATTTTTGGATATTTGAACGTTTTAATTAATTTAAACTTTCAGAACTCATCTGTCTTTATGTTCTTTGTTTGGACTTGTCTCATAAATCCAACATTCGGATTATCCGAACTTTTGATAATCCGAACTAGACTCGTTCCTGATTAGTAATCGAGATTTTTCTCTAGCTGTGAAAGCGTCTGTTATATGAGACACCATTATTAATACTTCTGTATGCGGACTCAGATAGTCAAGCTGCTACCAAAGCACTGAGCTCCTATGCCATCGACTCAAAGTTGACTTGGGAAAATGGGCTTATTTGATACTGAGGAGTGTGGATTCTGTTGGTAGGAGGAAGAAACTCCTATTCTCATCTAGTTACGGAATGCTTTGCCATTGTAAGCAAAATAATACAATGCTTTGGTCAAGAAACAAGAATAAGCCTCTCTGAAGCCTTTTCAGATATTAGATTTCATTAGATCTTTGGAACTAGAAGACGAGCTGAAGAGGTTTGCTGAGGACAGTTTTATCAGGGTTTGCAATAGACCATGAGGGTGTAGTGAACTAATCAACTGCTCCACAAGAGTTAAGAATATCGTATTAAATCGTTTTGAAAAGTATGTAATCTTCCAGAAAATCGCTGTAAAATCATTCAAAACTCAATAACAACTTGAATTGATCCAATAAAAATCAGTTGAGACATTTCGTCAATCTGGTAGCCTTTTTTTCTGAAGTTTGCTTCTTTGCATATGTTTCATGAATGTTCTTATTTTGAAATCAACGGCTTCGTTTTGAAACGAGTTTCCTGAAAATGCCAAGACGTAAATTAACAAACGCTGAGGCTAATAGGGCTATCGGAATGCTACAAGTTGGCATAAGTCAGGTTGTTGTAGCGAAAAGACTCCAAGTAAGCCAAAGTGTGATATCTCGACTTTGGATTAGGTTCAGGCAGGCAGGTTCCGTGTTGGAAAGACAAAGGCTTGCTGGGCGACTGAAAACAACACCTGTTCAGGATCTTTTTATCATCGTTTTGGCGAGGCGAAAGCCTATATCTACATGTAGAATGCTACTGAATACTCTTCAAAATGCAGATGGGGTCCAAGTTTGTATCGAAATCATCAGACGACGTTTGAGAGAGGTGAATCTAGGTTCTAGACGTCCATTAGGAGGAGTTCCATCCATGACCATAAGCGTCAAAGACTGGAATGGGCAAGGCAATTTATCAAATGGAATGATCAATGCCGTAGTTTCCTTTTCGCCGATGAATCCAGATATGGACGATTTTCAGATTCTCGAAGAATAAGAGTATGGACAATCCCATGCATACCTCGTAATCGTCGCTATGTCCATGAAGTCCATCCATTCTGAGGGGGTAGTGTTATGGTATGGGCCGGAATATGTTTCAACGGGCGCACAGATCTACACATTTGTCCTGGGAATATGACCGTTTTACACTATAGGGAGCATGTCATTGACAATGTTTTGCCAAATTTTCACGCTGCCTTTGGTGAAACTTCTTAATTTGTAGACGATAACGCTAGACCACACCGTGCAGCCATAATTGAGAATGCGCGCAACTAGCTTGGTATTCCACATTTACCAGATTTGAATTGCATAGAATATGCATGGGCTATGCCCCAAGAAGGATTGATAATCATTAACCTACCCCAAAATCCTTAAATGATCTGAGAAAACTTCTGCCCCGTTTATGGAACCAAATTCCTCAAGAAATGTTCAACAACCTCGTGTTTAGTATGCAAAGAAGAGGTCAAGCTGTTATTGATGTCCGTGGAGGCCATACATTGATTGTATAGACTGTAGACCTACAGGCTGAAATTAATTTTATTCCCTGCAACTTGAAATTATATAAATATGAATTTTCATCACAACATCTCATTCAAACTATATTTTTTGCAATTCAAGTTAATATGCCTAACTCTGGAGCAGTTTCCTTTGCAAAGAAGAAGAAGAAAAGAATCACAGACCAATATTAATGTTAGAATGACGGATAGATGACCAGCCGAATGTTCACGAGTTCGACTTTCGACCAACAGAGGGCAGGACATCGAACTTAATAAGATTTCAGGCACTACTTCTTTAGGGAGTGAACTTCCACATCTCAAAAAAGGAACTAGACGATGGTCCGGGACCGAGTAAGAGCGTCAAAACGGGGGAAAACGAACTCGGAAACTTTCCCTCCCAACATACATATTTCAAGACGGGCTGCAAACTTCGCACGTTCTCCCCTCCCCCCGCAGTCTGGACAATGATCCGGCCATAATATTTCGACAAGACGGCTTATTCCTACGGGAAAGCTCGCCCCCCACATCATATCGCACAATCTCCGGATTCGATATAACATGGCACGCCTCCTTCGGAACTTCAGGAGTCCATGAAATCGGGAACTTCTCACATAAGTTCGCCGAACTACCCGGCCATGTCAATCGTGACTTTTCCTCTTCTGGATCGGCGACCGGCTACGTGATCTGCAAGGAATAGCGGGTTTTCCTTCCGCGAATGTTAATGACGTCGCTATGTGATCTGTACAAGCCGGCCCATATCGATCTCCATGTCGGAAAAACGGGGATATTCGTCGTGTTGACGATTTGCAGGGATGCAGTCGTTTTGATGTGCAATATCGAAGTTTTCTAGGGATGAAATATTCATCAAGAATTGGTGGATAAACATGAAATCTATGGCGAACGATTTCGATAATAAACTATCATGCCGACAGCTAAAAACTTACATGAATACAGTAATGTACGGATAATCCGAACAGGAACTTGGCAGGACCTGTTCGGTTCATCAAATCATTCGGATTGCAGAAATCATATCAAATGATATGCATAATCCGAATACGTTCGGATTATAGGATCATCTCTAGAGAGTACAAATACGTTATCATGAAGAATGCTGCAATTTATAAATGCAGCATCAGTGCAATATCAACACCTTAGAATTTTCACCTACATCAAATATGTAGACCATTAAGAAAAATGATGAAATGAGTAACAATATAATTGGTTCTTTGGACAAGTTTCTTCATGACTTTTGTCGAATTATTCTCAGAAGAATGACTTCATGTTGTGGCAATTCATTTTGAACAAAGGGTTGGCGCTTTAAGGAAAGCATTTCGACCCAAATATCGGGTAAATGCGAAAAGCCTCGATGGGAAAAATTAATATACGCGGAGTCCATGCTTTGAGTTCCACGTGGGATGGAGTTCGGACGACCATCACTAGGTATCGCTTCGGTTATTTAATTATCCGAAGTGCTCGCCTGCATTGACATATAGTTTCGTGCTTTTAGGTGTGAATTATGTTGTACGCTGTTTCCTGTGGTTTACTCTCAGTCTGGATCTCTGCCAGTCCATGGTCACAATTCGGAACTAATAATACTGAATTGTGATAATATATTTTTGTATATGCAATTCATTTTTCTTTTGCCCATCAGACACATTAGTTGAATGATATGTAATCACCCTCTTCAGTGGACACTTTCTGAACCACTTCATCTTTTCAGCTCTGATTTTCTTCAGTGACATTAGCAATTATATCATCATCTTCCCAATTTTTCGTTCCAATTCTCCATTTTGGAACTTCTCTTTCATCTATTCGATCATTATAATGATTTTTTGTTCAGTAACTCCACTAGATTAAGTTGTTGTAGGTTTTGTCCTTTTCCTGATTCACTTGAAGTTATCAAATCTTCAGCATTCCTTTCTTTCATGTTTCTGGAGTAGAAAACTTGAGAACATGATTTCTCTATCAAGGTTTCAGACACTCGTTTCAAAGAATCTTCTAACGCAAACACAACATCTTTTAATACAAATTTCTGCAAACACCGCTCAATTATTTCATCCTCTTGCAGCCATCTTTTCCTATAAGTACCTTTTACATTTTGGATCATAGTCTCGTCAATTGGCTTAATCAGAACGGTTTTATATAATAATATCCAAGAAAAGAAATAAAATCTTAGAAACTACAAAAATGATGAAAATACAACTTCATATAAAACAAGAAGAATTGCACATAAAACAATTTTCTAAACGACTCTTTTAACACTGTTCAAAGACCTTGCACTCAGCGATGTTTATCTCCATTCAGTTCATCCTATCGGATATAAACAATTTAAAATTTCCTGAAATAGACCAGGAATTGAAAACATACATTCTAACCTCGAAGTTATGAAGGACGCGCAAAATTAACTGCACATAATTAACAGGCATATTGCAATATTTCTGGAAAATGTGGTCTCATTCAGAAGGTATTTTTTTGTTCATTCTTGAGCGTTTAATATTGTTATACTGAATAGGGCGCCAGTTAGGGTGGCGTTGTCTCCATCAGAACATAGGCTCTTGAAGTTTTTTTGCCCCTTAAGAAAGACAGTGAGGAGGTGTAGTTGATTCTTACTAAGATCCTGATACATTTTGGATCTTGTAGTTTCAAAGGAATTTTTGGAGTGATCCATGCCTGGTAGATGCAGCAAGAGGGTTTTACCTTTAGGCTTTCTCCTCTTCAAGAAATTCATTCTTATAGGTACACAGTTCTTTTTTCTCCTTTGAAAAAAATATTTGTTTTTGAATGCAATAATAGTACCATCTTTAGCATGGAACAAGTTCGTAAATAGAATCTGAAGGTGAAGGCAATAATTGAATTTCAACCCAGAATAAAGTGCTGTATATTTGCAATCCAAAGATCTCCGCAAGACGCCGAGCTAAAATACCTCATTTCCATCGAATCCAAACAAACGAAAAAACAAAAGTCCTTATCTCCAGGCTCTAATTCTTCAAAGGGGCCGGCGAACTATGCAAATTCCCAGTATAAAACACCGGGGAGGGCGGGAGTGAGACTCCCAGCGGGGCCATAGAACAACGTTTGAATATTAATTCCGAACTAACGGATTCTTTCCAAGACGCCTCCGTAATGTGCGTCGCAATAAGGTGAAAATGAGTTATGGCAACGATTTGTCGCCTTGTTCATTTCGATCCAGATCTCAGTTTTCCACCGGAATAATGAAAACTCCGTTTTGGAATTGTGTGTTCCTGAAGGGCAACGAAGATGAGGGGGGGGGGGCGAAAACAGCGGCAAGACACTTGACAAGTTGATGAGGATTTTTTTGCGCGACTGCAAACGACATCGCGACTTATTGAATCGTGGAAATGGCGAATGCGTATTTCCTTTCTCGAAATGGCGGAAGTTGTAGTTTGTGAATGGTGGAGCATCCTCGAAGATTACCGACGTCGAAATACAGCTCTGAGAGCTCATTGGACCTCAATGGAATATTGGAGAGTCCTTAATTAAAAGAAGTTTCGGATTCTAGATCGAGAAGATAGAGCTCAATTTTTCTCTCTCTCGTCATATTCCTCAGAACTTTAACTGAATTATCGAATGAGATCAACGTTAGTAGAGGATGAAATGGACAGGAAATTACTTTTCTATAAGATCGCAACAAGTTCAGGGAAGGTTGATAACGCGATGTCTATCCATGCATTCGATGGTTTCTTCGAAAAATAAACGTTCAAAATATTCTACCCTGAGTGAAAATTTGAAGTTTCCTTGAAAGTTTAACAAAAGGCGAAAGAGACAAATGCTGTAGATGGAAAGTTATGAAAAACCATCTGATTTGGTGGTGTTGCAATCACTCTACGTTTTCTCAAGATTTTCCATTTTTCTAAATAAACTGCTCCACATGAGTTAGGGACATTGACTTAAATTGCAAAAAAATATAGTTTAAATGAGATTTTGTGATGAAAATTCATATCAATATGATTTCAAGCTGCAGGAAATGAAATTAATTTTAGCCTGTAGGTCTGCAAGTGGTTAAGAAAAATCGAGTAAAATAACTAAATTTTATTCCCAGAGAATTCAAGCATTTTAAGACTATTAATACAATGTATGGCCTTCACGGGCATCAATAACATTTTCTTTGCATACTATACACGAGGTTGTTGAACATTTCTTGAGGAATTTGGTTTCATAAACGGGGCAGAAGCTCTCTCAGATGATTTAAGGATTCTGGGGTAGGTTGATGATTATCCAATCTTCTTTGGAGCATATCCCATGCATGTTCTATGCAATTCAAGTCTGGTATTTGTAAATGTTGAATACCAAGCTCCTCGCGCTCATTCTCAACTATGGCTGCAAGATGCGGTCTAGGGTTATCGTCTAGAAATTGAAAAGATTTACCAATAGCAACTTGAAACATTGTCAATGACATGCTCCCTATAGTGCAAGGAGGTCATATTCTCAGGGCAAATGTGTAGATCTGTGCGCCCGTTGAAACATATCCCGTCGCTAAACATAACACTACCCCCACGGAATGGATGGACTTCTTGGACATAGCGACAATTACGGGATATGAGTTTGACCACTCTGTAGCGTTCCAATAGCTCTATTGGCCTCAGGGGTTGATAATTTATGTCTTGGCATTTTCAGAAAACTTGTTTCAAATCGAAGCCGTTGATAAACTGACTCCATTTCAAAATAAGAACATTCATGAATAATATGCAAAGAATCAAACTTCAGAAAAAAGGCCACCAGATTGACGAAATGTCTCATACTGATTTTTATTGGATCGATTCAAGTTGTTATTGAGTTTCAAATGATTTTACAGCGATTTTCTCGAAGATGAAATACTTTTCAGAACGATTGAATACGATATCCCTAACTCTTGTGGAGCAGTATAAAATTGGAATGGTAATAATAATAATTGTGATAACCGATTTGGGCAGACGAAGCTCCGATGTCTAGCTAGTTATATAACAATTCTATTGAAACACATTAGGTTTTCCATTGTTAACCATATTTTTATAGAAAACAAGAAAACAGGATATCTATTGAAATATTGTCTGGAAGGTCTCTGCATTTTCCTGTAAACTTAATATGGGTTTTCTCTCAAGTCTCTGAAACAAGAAACAATTAAAAATTTTTTCATATAATACAAGGAAGGCCCATTTTCATGAAAACTTGATATGGGTTTCAGAGACTGGGAGAGTTCACCCATATTAAGTTTTCAGGAAGAAAACAGTATATTGAAAAAAACCATCAATCACACTATGTATATAACTTATTTTCTCAAACATTGTCCCGAAATCCTGTGCGCGGGACCAAATTTCCTCACGTCCAAGAAAATGAACACAATGTTTCAACCCCCAATCCACAACCCCCCAGACTACCTCTCAGACGTCTGAGGAAACGGAAGAACAAAATGAAAATGTTGATGTAATATATCTTCGGTTGTCAACACGGCGAAACAAAATGACACGTAATATCTTTATTATGTGAAAATCTGATTCACCCCCGGTATTATCCGAGGCGTGAAGAAAAAATTTCGATATGCCAGGTGTCGCAGCGAATTGGATTAAGGCGTTGGAGGATGGAGGAAGGGGGAGGGGAGGCTTGGAATTACGGCGGTCCTCCAAAAAGGGGAGAGACGATACCTCGTGTTTTCATCAAAATAAGAGTTCATTTCTTCATTGACTGACTCGTGAAGAGATTATTAAAGGCGTAAAAAACTCGGTTTAAGGGCAAAAATAAAAAATGTGTCATGAGACGCGAAATGGTGAATGCGCCGGTCAATTTCGTACCAGCATACATAAGAGAAATAAGTGATTTCGAATTGTTTCGCAAAGGGATCTACAGGTTATTGCTTCATCAAGAACCTTATGGTATATCAGAGTTCCTCTCAGGTTTAAGCTGATGAGTTTTCGTACTGATTCATTTTCCTTCTTTCGACGTTTCCCAATTTTGCTGTATTGAATGTGTAATGATTTTTGGTGAATAAATGTGTATTATTATTATTATCAATATCGGGAGAAACTCGACAGATTTTCTTTGATCTAGTGATTGTTATTATCGACAAATCATCAGATTTAACCATGTTTTTGTCTTGTTTAACGGAGTTTGTTTGCTTTAGAGCATTCTATTAATTTACGTCATTGATAAATACGCGCGAAGAAATTAACGCACATTCTGAAAATCTCAATTTTAATGAAAGTGAACTCTACATTGGCTTCATAACTTTTTTTTTATGTTCTCTCGGAAAGGTTTTGAATGAAACAAGACACATTCTATGAAAGAAACATTTAGAATTTCTCCGAATCTTATGTGAACGAAGAGAAATGAACAATTTTCGAAATACTGAAATGCTGATAAGTGATTTAATACTTGGTATTAAATCACAATCAGCGTTAATTACAGCTCGGAAACGACGGTTCATACTCAAAATGAGTGATCTTTAAATGTTCTGATCTATTCCTTCCCAGATTTCTCCGAGTTGGATTTAGAGTAGCTGGATGATTATCTGAACTCCTCATTCTTCCATTGAGGTTGTCCCAAACCTGCTCAACCTCATTGAGATTTGGACTTCTTGCTGGCCATTCCATTCGAGAGACTTCAATATCTTCAAGGTACTCCTGATCCTGAACGATGCGCGCACGATGGGGTCTGGCATTATCGTCCATAAAAATGAAATTTTCATTAATGTATTAGGCGAATGGCACTACATGCTCTTCAAGAATGTTCCTTATATACCCTAAACCAGTAGTATTCAGGAAATTGCATATCTGAGCATATCTTTCATGTAAACGTCTGTATACAAGGAAACGTCGATCACAATGGTAGAGGCAGAATCTAGACTCATCTGTGAAGAGAACTCTATTCCAATCGCCTTCTTCCCAATGGATATGCTTTCTCGCAAAATCCAAACGCGCCCTTCGATGGGCTGGGGTAAGAGCTGAGCCTCTTGCCGCGACACGAGGCCTTAAATCGCATTCTGTGAGGCGATTTCTTATTGTCTGAGTGCTAATTTGCACTCCATGAGTTTGCTCAAGCTGATTTTGAAGGAGGCGAGCGGTTGCAAACCGTTGTCTCAACGAAGAAACTCACAAGTTACGTTCTTGAATGGCAGTTGTTACCCGTGGTCTACCCTGTCCTAGTCTTCGGACATTCATACCTGTCTCCCTGAATCGCTGCAACATTCTGGACACACTTGTATGGGAAACTCCAAACCTTTCTGCAATTCTTGTGTATGTCCACCCTTCTTCTCGCAAAACTACCGCTTGGGCACATTCCTCTTGGGACAAATTGCGTGATTTGCGTTGCATAGCGATCGAGTGTAGAATATCAAACGAAAGAAAAACTATTGATCACTAGAATTCACTGATTCAAGAAAGGAGCCAATACATTCAAAATCTGATAATATCATCTTTTGTTATTCCTGCTTGGAAAAAACATCCATATTGAAGAAAAACATTGAAAGTGGATAATATATGCATGCATAATTCTGATAAAAATAATTATCATTGAGAACACCTTCAGTGTTCTTTGAGATTGCCATAATGTCCGTTAATTTTTTTGCGCAGTGTATACGTCTGCTGTATCTTGACTCTGAGAATAGTGGGTTAGATTCTCAATAGTATCAATTTCACATAATATCTTCATCCATTTTTTCACTTTCGTTCCTAAAGCTGTAGTTTAATTTCTTCTTATTCTGCTTGGGTCGAATGATTTTCTTCAAGATAAGTTTGAAGGGATTGGAAAGGTGACTTTGAATTTCTGAAGGACTTCTTTGTACTTCTTTCTCAACATACATCATTGGATGAAGTTATCTATACTGAAGAATAAACGTCTAATATTTATCATGTTAACTGTGTCAGATTAGTATATTCAGTAAATAGGTAAATACATTTCCAAATGCATCTCACTAGTATTTCCTTTGAAACTCCCACCGGCCTATTAATTTTCGAAATTGATTATGGAGAACGTTCACATCAGAGTCTAGTAGATGTGATAGGATACACAGGATAGAAGAGTTTTCCTCGTGGAACCAATATCTGGGGGGAAATTCCCGAATGGAGGAAATGGCATAATCAATGTCAACCTCCGCCTTAGTTATACGAACATATCTAACTCGTCAAAGAGGCCTTTATTGTGAAAATGATGGGATAACGACAAAATCTCCATCTCTATCTCTATCAGCGACGTTATTGCTTTTATAAAATGACAGAATTCCGTTAATTTTCCTTGCAGGCATCGCGTTCTATCGAACGCTGTCACATCCTTTGAGGATAGATACCCTAGTTATCTGGATACGTTGAAATGTTCGCCTTTATGAATGAACGCCATCAGCCCGAAGCTGTTTTCGAAAGGGAGAACGATAGGTCTAGATCTGAGCTTACTATATAACTACGTTATTTTGATTTTTACCTTCGATTGAATCGTTTTACTTTCGATTCAATCTGGAAAAAAGTGAAATTTTCGGTTTCAACCAATTCAGATGAAGAATTTCCAAGTCTGCAATGAAATAGATATTTGTTATTTCGATGTCTTCCACTGATAAATTACACAATTCTTCACGCCGACAGGTTCCAACTAATCCGAAAATAGTTACAACCTTAACCATCAAGTATTTCTCATCTGGTGCCTCCTTTATAAACTTTTCAACTTGTTCACGAGTAAGAAATTTCGATTTTTTGGGACGATATCCTTTACTTTTCCGTTTTAAATATGCTATTACCACAAAATATTTACTAACATCCACACCATTTTTAACAATGACTTTATCATTGAAAATTTGCTCCACGAAGTTGATGAACTCCATATTTTTGATATTTCTGCTAAGTATGCCAGGAAAACAGTTTCACTGAAGTTCCCTTCTACATTTCTCAATTTACACCAGGCCAGGCAATTGTCATATGCAATATCGTAATGCTGAACAGATTTTTTGGGAGGAGTTCCAGATTTGCTGTTCTTGCAGACTTTTATTATTAATTGGACTCCCGACAAACATATTAAGCAGTTAAAAACCCAAGACAAAAATTGGACAGGAACGAAATTCAAATGACAGAGTCTTTTCTCATTTGTTAGTTTTCATAACGTTTGCCATCCACAACAACGTTTTGATTATTTGAATATTAAAATTAATTTTGAAGTTTATTGTCATTGCAAATTCGCCCATTTCATTATCGAAATAGGGCAGTTGTACAAAATTATTGCATGGTATTTGTGTTAAAAGTGATTTTATTTTGTTTTTGAAATTGTTCAATTCGCTCCGCTCATTTAACAAACTTTTTCACTCACAAAATAAAACGCCATTTTAACACTCATATCATGAATAACTATTGTGATTTGATTGTATTTTTGATACATTATTTTCAAGGTTTCAAAGGTATTATAATGCTTGGAAAATTTTCATTGGGCCGGTTTCCAGAAGTGGCATAGCTGATAAGAAAAATCTAAAAAGTCTACATCTTTTTTTCTGTCTTTGGTTTGAAATGTGGCGAAGGCATCATGACTGAATAAGAGGATGTTCGCATAAACCCAGTCAACAATGAAGACTTGTCGCGTTGGTTTTTGTTTCCTAGCACACAGGTGTGTCAACATTCAATTCATCAGTTTTCGAGTGAAAAAAAATATCTGACCTCACATGCAGAATTATTAGTTTTTGATCGTTCCACGCTCTGATTTCAAAAAACATATATACTTCATATTCCACGTACACTATGGTGTCGAATATGAACGCTGTCGCTTGTCATTTCTCTTTGGATGATGTAATATGAATTCACTTTAAAGGTTAACTCCTGAACGATCCTTCAAACAACTCAATCTCATCTACAATGTAAAACTAGTTTTTCGGTTTCGTTTAAAATCCATGAGAGTCTCTCCTTCTTTTTGAGGTACTGGTCCTCCGCACTGGATCACAATCAACAGCCGTCGTAATCGGATACAGCGCCCTCGCCGTGACGGGCTGCATTAATTCGGCGGATGCAGCGCCCCCTCTACAGTCCCCGTTTCGAATTTCAAATTGAGGTTATAATTCCGTTGACATTTTGCATGCATTCGAAAAGCCATAGTTGGCCGCGAATTTGCATGCGAGGTGGGGCACTCGTTGAGGTGAAATAGTGTGGACTGGTCGTTACGCTTGTCTTTTCGGGTTTCGTAAAATACGGACGCTTTGCTTTTTTCCTCTTTTTGCGATGTTTTTGTCCGCTTCGACCATTGCAGTAACGTCGTGCACGCGAATCTGTGGATTCAATGTTCCGGTGGATTTCCGAGGTCGAATTGGAAGTCAAAAAGAATGTCCTTTCTGAAAGGGCATCGGAAAAAATTAAATACTTCGAAGTTCAGAAATTTTAATTCATTTATCAACATTCTGGGAGATTTCGATCTGAAATTTTCATGGTTGAATTCTGAAATCCTCTAGATCTATGGAAGCTTCTTTGTCAATGCTGAAAATAAAAGATTCAGATAGGAAAGATAATATTTTGTTCTCAAACTTTTGAGGGTTTTTTTCTTGTCTATGAAACAAATAGCAAATAGGAACATTTTTAAATGATAGAACTTGAGTGCAATTAAGGTAACAAGAACCATATTTGAAATAGAAACCAGACATTTGAATTAAGTAAATAAATACACTGCGCAAAAAAATTTACGCACATTATGGAAATCTCGAATTTATTCTACAAATAAAGGTGTTCTCAATGATAATTATGTTTATCATTTATTCAACGTTTTTTTTCAATACAGATGTTTTTTCCCAGCAGGAATAAAAAAACATGATATTATCAGATTTTGAATGTATTGGCTCCATTCTAAAATCAGTTGTTCTCGATCAATTCTAGTGATCAATAGTTTTTTTTCGTTTGATTTCCTACACTAAATCGCTATGCAACGCGAAACACGCAATTTCAACCAAGAGGAATGTGCTCAAGCGGTAATTTTGCGAGAAGAAGGGTGGACATACACAAGAATTGCAGAAAGGTTTGGAGTTTCTCATACAAGTGTGCCCAGAAAGTTGCAGTGATTCAGGGAGACAGGTATGAATGTCCGAAGACCAGGACAGGGTAGACCACGGGTAACAACTGCCATTCAAGAACGTAACCTAAGAGTTTCTTCGTTGAGCAAACTCATGGAGTGCAAATTAGCACTCAGACAATAAGAAATCGCCTCAGAGAATATGATTTAAGGCCTCGTGTCGCGGCAAGAGGCCCAGCAAGAGCTGGGCCTGGGGTAAGAACCCCAGCCCATCGAAAGGCGCGTTTGGATTTTGCGAGAGAGCATATCCATTCGGAAGAGGCCGATTGGGAAAGAGTTCTCTTCACAGATGAGTCTAGATTCTGCCTCTACCATTGTGACGTTCTCTTATATACAGACGTCCACATGAAAGATATGCTCAGTGCAATTTCCTGAATACTACTGGTTTCGGGCGAGGATCCAATATGGTATGGGGTGGAATATCTTTGACTGCTCGCACATATCTAATGGTCGTTGATAATGGAGCTATGAATGCTGATAATTATTTAAGGAACGTTCTTGAAGAGCATGTGGTGCCATTTGCCATTGGTGAAAATTTCATTTTTATGGATGATAATGCCAGACCCCATCGTGCGCGCATCGTTCAGGAGTACCTCGAAGAGGTTGAAGTCTCTGGAATGGAATGGCCATCAGGAAGTCCAGATCTCAATCCGATTCAGCAGGTTTGGGACAAACTCAATAGAAGGCTGAGAAGTCCAGAAAATCATCCTGCTAGTCTTAATGATTTAGGAATCCAACTCGGAGAAATCTGGGAAGGATTAGATCAGAACATTTTAAGATCACTCATTTTGAGTATGAACCGTCGTTGCCGAGCTGTAATTAACGCAAGGGGTGGAAATACCATTTATTGAGTCACTTATCGGCATTCCAGTATTTTGAAAATGGTTCATTTTTCTTCTTTCACATAAGATTCGGTGAAATCCTGAATTTTTTCTTTCATTTAATGTGTCATGTTTCGTTCAAAACCTTCCCGAGAGAACATAAAAAATAAGTTATAAAGTCTATGGAGACTTTTCAAAATGTGCGTTAATTTTTTTGCGCAGTGTACTTACAAGACCAAAGAGAAGAAACACATTCATACGAGTTTGAAGAAAAAAATGGCAATTGAAATTCAAAAATAACAATAGTTTCAGTTTTTTTATTTTATATATCTAAGTTTTTTATTATCAAAACACTCAATAGGGATAGGAGTTAGCCAGAAATTTCAAGGGAGTTTTTTTTATTTGATTCAATTTGTGTTTTTTCGAAAATCGTCAAAAAACAAAATATTTTTAGAACAGTCGAGGGAAAAAAATTCGAATGGTTTGTTTGTTCCAACGAAATGTCTGAAAATCATCAGATCAAACTTGCTACTGTGTTCATCTTATAATTAACGAGAAGTTCAGATGGATGAGCCATTCCAACTGAGAGGTTTAATTGGAAACTGTACAGTTCAGCACAAAAATCGATAACTCCATCTTTAATGAAGCCAAAAAAAACCTGTCAGCAAACTCCGAAGTATACCACCTGTTCAGACCCGTTTCCAAACCTCCGTGGCAGGCTCCTTCATTATGAATCGGGCTAATCTTAACTTCTCAGTTCTCGAGTCGAGCATTAATTCCGTCCGATGTCTATTCCCCCCTGGATCCCCCCCAAGAGGAACGGTCGACGATAAACTCCAACCCCTTGGATTTGCACCCTTCTGCATAAATATTTCGGTCTTTTCAGGCTGTTACGAATTAACTCGATATTTCCTCTATTGTTTGGTTCTTTTCGTTTTCATTGAGTCTGATGGCCGTACTTAAGAATTGATGTTTGTAAGGGAAGAACAAATAATTCTGATTTTTATTGTGATAAACATGACACTAGCTGACTGGTGATTCTATTACGTCAGTGTTTCTGCCTTCAGGTTGGAGTGCATAAGGAAAGGGGTACATTGAACTGATTAGAGCTCTATTGCCACTGCCTAGTCTACAGGTTCGTCCAGTTTTAATTTTTTTAAATAACTATGGATAAAATTATTAGAGAAAATTGGAAATATTTGCTGATAGGATGTACTTGATGAGCGAGGATCAAGCTGTGCGATTCCTAATTCACTTATTAGCTGTAACTGCCGTGGATATTCTTAGAATGATCTCATGGTATATCACAAGTTCCTAAGAAGTGAGATCTCTAATGATATCTAGAGCCCTAGTTGCACTTGTTCTCATAGTTCTAGTGATACAAACACAGGTCAACATTTCTATTATATATTAATGCTCTCCGCATAATTCCTTGATATGCCAGACTATTGCCCCTTGATTGACCATTGCTCTCATCACAATTTTGACGTTCACCCATAGCAGCACTCATTCTTATCTCCTCACGCCATGGCTTTACAATGATTGTATAATATCACATGGATTAGTCGAGATTTGGAATTGTCAAGTTCTGACAAATCTATTCCATATACAGCGTGTCCCACCAGGAGTGTTCATAAGATATGGAGAAATAATAAGCCAAGAAGACCTTCATTTATGTTATATTTTAGAATATCACTGACTCCCGCTTTCACCGGAAGTGATATCAACATTCTTATTTCAAATGGGACACCCTGTATATTATGACTTTTTCGGATAGATCCCTATAGCCATCTAGAGCCGTTTTCGAGTTATTCACTGTTTTTAGAAAAAATTTACACATTGAGGCTTGTAGAACACTGAGAATTCATTGAGAGCGCAACGCAAAATCTGTTTCTTGCAATGTGTTACTGACAAGATATTCAACATAACTCTGTAGAGAAAATAACGTTTTGATATACTGGGACGTAAAATAAGAGTGTCAAAGTTGAAATTAAGAAAAAAGCCAAAAACTCGATTTTTTCAAATGGAAACCATATTTTTTTCACTCACATATCAATTTGTGAGGTGAAAATGGGTAGAGTTTATTGAGGGTTCCCTATATTCAAAATGTACAATTTCCGAGATATTCAGGAAAAACTGTTAGTGTCAAAGTTTGAATTTCAAAAAAGGCAGAAATTCGATTTTTTCCAAATGGAAACCGTATTTTTTTCACTCCCATTTCAATTCGTGAGGAAGAACTAAGTAGAGTCTTTCAATTGTTTCCTATATCCAAAATGTACCATTTTCGAGATATTCAGAAATAACTGTTAGCAACGAGCATATTATAATATGTGAGGTATCAATAATTATTATGATCCATGTTCACCCTTTCATGAGAATCTGTATGACTTTATTCAAAATAATTCAGGTTTGTTCCAACTAAAGAATTTATCGTGCAATGTATTCGCAGAATTCTGTTCCAGAATGAATAAGAAAATCACCAACCAAGGAATATTTAGAAGGTGCGAAAAATGTTTTAAAGTGCTGGACGAAATTTTCAAAATGTATTACTATTCAATTTTCTATTCTGATATATCTGAATAAAAGTTTTATAAGTTTTGCATTACAATTTGAGCTAGTGGTCGTTTTTTCTGAACAATGAAATAAGTTTTGAGGAATATCAACAACAGAAGCATGAAAAAATATTTTGAATAAAGTCAAAGATATTTATGGAAGGGCGAACATAGATCATATTATAATAATATAAAGCTCGTAGCAGTTATTTCTGAATATCTCGAGAATGCTGCATTTTAGATATAGGGAACTCTGAATAGGCTCCACTTATTTTCACCCCACAAATTCATATGAGTGAAAGAATTAGGTACGGTTTCCATTTGAAAAAATCGAGTTCCACCTTTGACACTCTCATTTCACCTCCCAGTTTATCGAAACGTTATTTTCTAGTAGACAGTTTCTGTAGACAGAGTGACGTCGAATATCTTTTCGGTAACTCATTTCAAAAAACAGATCTGAGATTGTGCGTTGCGCTTTCATTTAATTTTCAGTGTTCTACAAGCCTTTATTTTTATTTTTTTCACAAAACAGTTAATAACTCGAAAACGGCTTTAGTTGTCTATAGGAAATGATGTATAAAATGAATGTGGCATTCGAAGATCTATGCAAAAAACTCTCAATATACAGAGTGTTCCATTTGAAATAAGAAAGTTGATACCATTTCCGGTGAAAGCGGAAGTCATTGATATTTGAAAATATATCATAAATGAAGTTCTACTTGGCTCATATTTCCACACAAAATTTGGAATAAATTTGGAATTGATCGAATAATTATTTCTCCATAAACTTCTAATGGACACTCCTGGTGGGACACCCTGTACAGTATGGTATGGATAATCCGAACGACCGCAAAAGGTAAAATTATATCTTCAATCCGAACTGAATTCTCTGATGTTGAAGATGCAGTATACACAAAGGAGCAATCAAATCAATTTATGTAACTTGTTATTATCGAATATCTGATGTAAGTCCATATTGTTGGATGCTGATCTGAATATTTTGTTTTTATATTGAAATACTTATTTTTATCTAATCAACAGCACTTCTCTTTATGAAAATGCGTTCTTATAATCCGAACAAGTTCGGTTTCTAGATAAACCGAACGGGTGCTGCAAAATTTGTGTTAGGATTATCCATACATTACAGCAATTTAACTTCACTCTTTCACTATATGATGTCCACCTTTTGAGGGAGAAAATTCATTGTTGAAAGTTTATTTTCCTGGGTGCATAGGACTCTAGGTTTCTGAAGGAAATTCTGCGTTTTTTTCCAGAGACATACGATACGAAAATCAGCATCCATCTTTGATATGCAATTAATCCGATCGGAAGGTCTCATAGAAAGTAAGCTCAAGTGATTACCGAGCCATAATAGCATCTCCAATGACAGCATACGTCACGTTCACACAATCTAATTCGATAGGCAAACTTTTCCTGCTCTCGGATTAAACTTATCGAAAATGCAATTGAGGAAGTAGCATGCGATATCTTTTTTCCTGTGGATACCAGGAGGCAGAAGACAGCATCTCGTGTTGCGTTCGATAATCCTATTGAATCGAATGTAACTAGTGAAAGTCATCTCGATTAAATGTACGCCTCCGCTTGCTAGATCTGCTCTTCCTATGTTCACCTGGAAAGTCTCCGAGCTTGCATCAATCTTCAGCACGAATTAACCGAGTGAGGGCACCGGAGTTTCGCAATGGAAATGTGCTAACAATAAGTATCAACAATGGCACCCATTCGTTTAATTCAATCCGTAATTTCATTTGCTTGATTAACGCTCGAGAAATCGCATCATGGCTTCTTGCTTTCGGTTGGATGCTGTTGTTTAATCTCGTTTGGGAATTAGACGTTCGTAACTGTTTGCGTTTGTTCGGATCATCAGTAATATACACTGCTCCACAATAGTTGAAAAATCAGGAAATTTGGGACCGTTCCAAAACATGCAGATTCTTGCCCTCCAAATGTTAATTTATTATAAATCAAATGTTTACTCACTAGTGAGTCATGGATTATATCACTAGAGTACTACTACTAGAGTATTATTCGATAATTAACTTGTCTGAAATACATAAATAATGACAGTCATAACTGTCATGACTTGAATAAAAAATTAATCACTTCTGAAAAACCTTTTTTCTAGGTGAAGTCAGAATATTTCAATTTTTTGTACAATTCTTACGTTATACGGAATTGACTGAAAATGAGTCGGAGAAACTCCACTGAAATAAAATGCTCCATATGAGTTAGGGAAATTGACATAAATTGCAAAAAAATAAAGTTTGAATGAGATTTAGTGCTGAAAATTCATATTAATATGATTTCAAGTTGCAGGAGATGAAATTATTTTTAGCCTGTAGGTCTGCAGCGTTAGGAAAAGGTTAGGAAAAATCGAGTAAAATAAGGAAGTTTTTTCCCAGAGCATTTCAAGACTATCTCTACAATGTATGGCCTCTACGGGCGTCAATAACAGCTTGTCATCTTCTTTGCATACTACACACGTGGTTGTCGAACATTTCTTGATGAATTCTGTTACATAAACGGGGCAGCAGCTCTCTCAGATCATTTAAGGATTCTGGGGTAGGTTGATGATTATCTAATCTTCTTTGGAGCATATTCCATGCATGTTCCATGGAATTCAAATCTGGTGAGTGCGGAGGTATTGGTAAATTTGGAATACCAAGCCCCTCGCACGTATCCTCAAATATAGCCGCATGGTGCGGTCTAGCGTTTTCTTCTAGGAATTGAAAAGTTTCATCAATAGCAGCGTGAAAATTTGGCAAAAAATCGTAAATGACATGCTTCCTATAGCGTAAGGCGATCATATTCGTAGCAGAAAAGTATAGATCTGTGCGCCCGTTGAAACATATCCTGGCCCATACCATAACACTACCTCGTCGGAATGGATGGACTTCTTGGACATAGGGACGATAACGGGGTATGCGTGGGATTGTCCATACCCGAATTCTTCGAGATTCCGAAAATCGTGCATATCTGGATTCATCAGTGAAAAGGACACTACGCCATTGATCATTCCAATTGATATGTTGTCTTAACCATTCCAGTCTTTGACTCTTATGGTCAAGTTTTTATGGAACTCCTCTTAATGGAAGTCTAGAACCTTGATTTACCTCTCCCGAAAGTTGTCTGATGGTTTCGATGGGAACTTGGACCCTATCTGCATTTTGAAGAGTATTCCGTAGCATTCTAGAGATATCACACTTTGGAAGACTTGGAGCCTTTCCGCTACAACAACCTGAGTTAGGCCACCTTGTAGCATTCCGATAGCCCCATTAGCTTCAGCGTTTGTTAATTTACGTCTTGGCATTTTCAGAAAACTTGTTTCAAATCGAAGCCGTTGATAAACTGACTACATTTCAAAATAAGAACATTCATGAAGCATATGCAAAGAACCAAACATGGCGACCAGATTGACGAAATGTCTCATACTGATTTTTTTGGATCGATTCAAGTTGTTATTGAGTTTTAAATGATTTTACTGCGAGTTTCTCGAAGATGACTTACTTTTTAAAACGATTGAATATGATATCTGTAACTCTTGTGGAGCAGTATATTCAATGAAATATGAACAAGTTTTGAGGCTTTCCGACGATATGTACTTCTCACAACTCTAGATACCTTCTTAATGCATGCGAACGTGCCCCCACTCCCCACATTAGACCATGAACACCCTCAATCTTCATTAAGTCACTTCCCATGCAAAATTAACACCTGTAAATCGCGCCAGCTAGGTCGCGTCCCTTAAAACACGGGTCCTTAGGCCTAATTTACACTCGCAACACAACTGAACTCGTATAATTAGGTGTATATGTTATCATTAAAGCCCCTGAATTAAGGTTACGTCCCCATATTTTACCAAGGTCCGCCCCTAGAGGACTCTGCGGTCGGCTTAATGGCGTCGCGGCCAAGCCGCATCCATATGGACGACCGGAAATGGAACGACTCCTGTGATTTCTGGGTTGACGGGCTAGAACGAAGGTATTGCAGGATTCATTTGGGATTGCTACGTCAAACGATGTTTTCAGTCGGTCTGTGGACGAGGGATTCTCAAGGGTGAACTCTAGTTTCGACGTAGACGTTTATCTCTTCTTGTTAGAAATCAATCCACCTCGAGAGCTACAATGTAGATTTGTCAACGCATATAAGTAGTTGTAGATACCACATAACCCAATAAGTCCGTAGGATAACACATAGATGGCGTTGCTAACTTATAATCCATATGATTTTTAGAAAGTACCAACCTTATAAAGATATCTGTCAAAATTTCATGAATATCCGACAATGAGGAATGTTCACATTTTTCAATTTCCACATATTCCTATTCTCCGTAGAAAATGAAAATATTGTGTCCAAAAATTATTTGAATACTTCAAATAGCGCCCGAGATATCGAGTTATAAACATGAATTCGATGGATCCGTGTGACGTCACTTTACATCCAACGACTAGCGAGGTTCACTACGTAGCCGGGTCCAATATAAGGGCCTTTCGTCTCACGGAGTGCAATGCGCGAATGTAGTATCACGTCACATCGCCGCGAGGAATTGAATATTCACGGGGTTGTAAAATCCGAACTACTAGGTCTTTTCGACTGAAACAAAAACTAGTGATTTCATATACATATACTGTGACGAAGTTTCGATCGATTTTGCATACCTGTGAACATTCCTCATTAGTTTACAAGTTACAGTGGTTCAACTGACGCTACTTTTGTGATTATGAAACAAGGAATTCAAAGCAATTTCGTGTGTTGATTTACCATATCTTTTTGATGGGAAAAAATACTATCACAGCCAAAGCATGGCTTGATAAGTGTTATCCAGACTCTGCTCCATCGAGGCAAATGGTGGAGAAGTGGTTTGCTGATTTTAAACGAGGCCTTACAGACACCTACGATGCTGGATGCTCTGGAAAGCCAATTGAGGTGAGTACACCGAGAGAGAGAAGTCCACAAAATCGTTTTGGAAATTGCGTGAGATAGCTGACACCTTGAAGATATCAGAAGGCAGTGTTAATACTATTTTGCATCAACATTTGTCCATGAGAAAGCTGATTTCAAAGTGGGTGCCGCGTTTGCTCACAGTGTACCAAAAACAACAACTTATCGACGATTCTGAGAGCTGTTTAACCGAAATAAACGGGACTTTTTGCGTCGGTATGTGACAATGGACGAAACATGGATCCACCACCACACTCCAGAGTCAAATCGGCAGTCAGCTGAGTGGACTGCAGCCGGAGAACCAAGTCCAAAAAGGCCGAAATCGCAAAAGTCGGCTGGCAAGGTTATGGCTTCTGTATTTTGGGATGTGCAGAGAATTTTGTTCATCGACTATCTGAGGAAGGAAAAAGGATCAACAGCGAACAATCATTGGCATTATTGGTGCGTTTGAAGGAAAAAAATTGCCGAAAAACGACCACACATGAAGAAGAAAAAAGTGCTTTTTCACCAAGACAATGCACCGTGTCACAAGTCGATCGTAACGATGGCCAAATTGCACGAATTGGGCTTCGAATGGCTCCCGCACCCACCGTATTCTCCAGATTTGGCCCCCAGCGACTATTACCTTTTCGCAGACCTGAAAAAAATGGTCGCCGGAAAGAGATTCAGCTCGAATGAAGAGGTGATCGCCGAAACTGAAGCTTATTTTGAGGCCAAAGTCAAATCGTTTAACAAAAAAAGTATTGAAATGCTAGAGCGGCGTTGGATTGATTGTATCACTCTTGAAAGAATGTATGTTGATGAATAAAATCGAATTTTGCCAAATGAATGTGTTTTTCTTAGTTATTCTACGAACTTATTGAGTGATGTGTTATAACTACATGGGATTGCATTGATGCCTTGGGATTTAAATGAACGAGTTCGGTAAAGGACAAAAGATCCTTGCGGTCGAAGTTCCCGGAAGGCTGAAAGTAGCCACAACGACCCCTGTTCAGAATAATAATAATAAAAATAACTAGACTTGCTCTTTCCGACGTTCTCCTAATATAAGATGAACTCCAGCTGATATGTTGTGGGTATCAGTGCAGGTTCACAGAAAATGTTTCTCAAGATTGATTATCACTACTAAAAAAGTTCCGTTGGTGCAACCTTCATATTTGCAAGAAATGGCTTCAAATGATTTCCATACAATGGATCTGAATTAACCTGGAAAAGTCGACTGCAGTAACCATTTCGGATGGTAAGTTGCTCTTACACCCTCACTGAACGTATCCCAAGGGACATGAGTGGGCCTAGTTCTTCGCAGAGGGGTCCATAGGGAGAACCGCCTTTGTTCTGGATAGGTATATGACGAAATTTCATTACGATGCAAATGTTCCAGAAATTAAATTTGGGATGAGGTGAGAGAAGCGAACATAGACGGATCATTTGTATTTCCGTTTGAACTATCCCATGACTGAAGAGGGTGGATTATTTCTGCCGATGCTCCTGGAATAATAGCTGCTACCATCCCACGCTTCGGCAAGTATGGATCTCCAATATTTGGCTGAAAATGGGCGGTTCACACATTGCATAATTCCCTTTGAGCCGATTTATGTGGAAAAAAAAATTATTAACTCCAAACGATAACGTTGTTGAATTGTTGCAAATCTGATTGCTGGCTGTTTCAACATAGAATGGATTCAACTGTTTATATAAAGGATCTTCATCGAGAAAATGAAAACCTGATAGGGTGAGGAACACAAGTTGTAATTTTCAAGTACAACTTGAATCTAGCTAGCCACCCTTAGTTTAAAATGACACTGAAGGTAACGTGATTTCTAGTCTGAGAGATCTTCAGATCATTTTTCACGACTCTGCTGGCGAAAATTATCCAGGTTTTTGGAGGAAACGTTTTTCAAACCAATGAAATGTTCATAATTAACGGTCCTACAGCTAAATATACTGCTCCATGAGTGTAGGGGATATCGTATTCAATCGTTTTGAAATGTATGCAATCTTCGAGAAAATCCCTTAATCATTTAAAACTCAATAACAACTTGAATCGATCCAATAAAAATCAGTATGAGACATTTCGTCAATCTAGTCGCCTTTTTTCTGAAGTCTCATTCTTTGCATATGCTTCATGAATGTTCGTATTTCAAAACATAGTCAGTTTATCAAGGGCTTCAATTTGAAACGTCGTTAATTAACAAACCCTGAGGCTAATAGGGTCATCGGAATGCTACAGGGTGGTATAACTGTTGTTGTAAAGGAGAAGATCCAAGTCAGTCTAAGTGGAATAGGTTTAGGGAAACAGGTTTCATGCTGGAAATACCAAGGCTTGGTGGGCGACGAAAAACAACACCTGCTCAGGATCGTTTCAACATCTTTTCGGCGAGAAGAAAGCCTACATCTACGTGTAGAATGCTACATAATAATCTTCAAATACAGATGGGGTCCAAGTTTCCATAGAAACCATCAGAAGACGTTTGAGAGAGGCGAATCTAGGTTCTAGACGTCTATTAAAAGGAGTTCAATTAACACGTGACAATTGAAACGATCAATGGCTTAGTGTCCTTTTCACTGATGATGCCAGATATGGAGAATCGACGCTATGTCCAAGAAGTCCATCCATTCCAAGGGGGTAGTGTTATGGTATGGGCCGGAATATGTGTCAACAGGCGCACAGATCTATACATTTACCTTGGGGATATCATAGGCTCACACTACAGGGAGCATAAAATTGACAAAAAGATTAGATAATCATCAACCTACCCCAGAATCCTTAAATGATCTGAGAGAGACTCTGCCCTGTATATGGAACCATATTCCTCAAGAAATGTTCAACAACCCCGTGTGTAGTATGCAAAGAAGTTGTCAAGCTGTCATTGATGCCCTTGGAGGCCATACATTGTATTGATAGTCTTAAAATGCTTGAATTCTCTGGGAATAAAATTTCGTTGAAAAACTTGATTCTCCTTAACCACCCTGTATACGCTGCAGACCTACAGGATTAAATTAATTTTATCTCCTGCAACTTGAAATCATATTAATATGAATTTTCATTGCACACTTTAAACCATATTTTTTTTTGCAATTTAAGTCAATATCCTTAATTCATGTGGAGCACTTTAGTATTTGAGAACATTATTCATACCACAAAGTAGGTCCACTAAAAGTGTAATAAGTGGATTCAATGAGGGCAAATCTACGCTTTCTTCAACTTCATTTAAAAGCGAACTAATTATTAGTGTGAAAAGTTGGTGGAGTAAATGATGAATTAATGAATGCAATTTTCGAGGAATGTCAGGACTTTTCCTCAAGGCTTATGCAATAAGTAGAGTAGATTCCGCCAAAGTTTAGATCATTCTCCTAGACTGAAATTTCCAAGAGAGCTGGTTCCATCAGATTCTGATAGCTCACCACATACAGTCCTCAGATTTATTCAGTTTGTGAGGATTTCATATTATTTTGTGGTAAGTTGTGGGAAAATGTATGAGGTTTTTTATTTTAGAGAAATCTTTTTCCAGCTAGCGTAGATCAACCTTATACGTAGGTTTTGAGGCTTTTACAACCGAATATACTGATATTGAGGAAGTCTTTCATGCTTGTATGCCTTGGTCCATTAGGAATTCTTTCACCTTACGTTTCGCCTACATCTGCGGTAGGCATCTTCATAGGATTCTTGGTCTGAGATTGTACGCTGAACATCAGAAATTCAGCGTATATAGAAATATATACCTAGGTATGAGATTATCCCACTAGAACATTTGTACGAATAGCAAAAAGTCATCGCTGTCAGACGCCTAAATAAACACGTAAAACCACATGATGTAAACACGACTTAATCCCCCCGGCCAAATCCTCGGAAAATCCGTATTCACCGCGAGATCCGAGACCTCCATCCTCCCCGTTCTTGGAGGAACGGACGCGTTATTGAATAACTCGGCCAGCTAGGGGGAGAACGTCTCACTTTTCCCGATATCACCGGCACATAAATTCTCCCGTATAATAAAGTCCTCCCTGAAATAGAAATTTATGACTTTCTTTCGCTTCAAACGGTCCTAATGGTCGCGCTGACGTGTTTCCGCCTAGGTTTTCCGGTCTTTGCATGCGGTTGATTTAGTGCCTTCCGGTCTTGGAGGATCGCGGCAAAGCGACGTTGCCGGATTTCCCACTTCTTACAAATTTCGAAAGCGTGTTCCTAAACGATGTGATCGCGGTGTTACGCAGACGGATAACGGGTTTTCCGTGCTAATCGGCTGTGAACACCGGGAAGGTCTTGGAAATTCGAAGGATCTTGTTTAACCCAGATATGCCTATTGTCCTTTAAAAAGGACAGTCGATAGTTCCCTGTTAATCGTGTGGCTATGGAATTTTGAACACTCCTCCATAGATTTCTTCACTGTAGGAACTCTGCCTAGAGTATTCTTTAAAGTTATGAAGCCGTTGTAGCCAATTAAATTGTGTTGTTTACTTGTGAGAGATTGTTTCAGGAATGTCTACTAATGATATGCAGTATGCGCAATGCTTGAAATTAGCAAGGTGATTTTTATTTCATATTTGACAATAATATTTATCAGATAGAGGTTAAACTGCATTAACAAAGCCCTGAGAGTTACAATCGAATCAACTTGAAAACATTATTACCTATAAGGATTTCAAAATTCATGTTCGAACATGGCTGTCCTTTTAAAAGGACGATAGGAATATGAGTATTGAATTTCGACTTCTCGGATTTCCAGGGGCGTTACACTTCATGCGGTTTTGTCTTCTCTGGAAGATGATGCCGATGGAAAAATTTTGCAGAAATCTCAAATTACCATACTTTCCCCTCTGAACTGCAATAATGACCTCACCGATGAAGATTCTGGCGAAGAAAATGAAGTTTCAATTGACAACCTTCCAGGTAGTCAACTTGTGGCAGAAGCGGAATTTGAGTCGATACATTAGTTCATATAGAACCAACATCCGCGACAAAAAGTGGTATTTCACCACTATTTGCTATTGTTTGGACATCATGGCACAAAATACATGGCAACTACATGGGTTGCCGAATGGTGAATTGGAACAACTGGCCTTTCGCGGAAGGATTATACTGGTACTTTTGGAATCTATCTCTGAATCCAGAAAACGTGGCAGGACATCCAGTGTTGAGAACGTCGATTCACGATTTGATAGGATTGATCACCTCGTTAGTTCCCAAGAGAAGCAGACACGATGCCGTGTGTGTCATGAAAAAGTCAAAACAAAATGTATCAAATGTGATGTGGCACTCCATATTGAATGTTTTATAAGATATCACAAGCAACGATCATAAACACATTCATTATAGAATGTTTTATGTTATTTTTTCGAAATATATTTTATTTTGGTTTCAATAAAAATTTTGCAATATGTGTTCATATTTATATCGCATTTTCCTATTGTCCTTTTAAAAGGACACCCTATCTAATCTATATTTTGCTATTTTTGAAGAAAGTTGCAGCACTAATTCATCAGACTGATGCATTTATAACATGTTTTCTTGAGAAAATTATCCGATTTCGAAAAAAAAAATTCAGGCATATCTGGGTTAATGAGCCGGTTGCGAGTTTTCTTGATCAGTTTTTCGCTATTATGTAGTTGAAAACGGGTTTCGTCAAATCATGTTAATTAACTCTTCATTTGAATAAGGAGGATACGCTGAAGCAGTCACTGTAGTCTTTGGAATGTTGTCGTAGCCAGAAAATGTAAATCACTTCTCTATATTTACGAAATCTATCTTTATTGTAAGTCTAATACATACTACGCCACTAATATTAAGGAAGTTAAAAAGTTTTGAATATGAGACAACTGAATGTTTACTTAAGAAAAAGAAAATTCTTTGCCTTTACGAAGGCACATCGAGAACATTTTTGAAACATAGATGAATTCAAAATAGTACTCATTACTTCACAACCAATTGCTATAAATTCTGAAGTTTTTATGAAGATTTTGTCCTGAGATGTGCGGGATACTGACGAGGCTCAACAAGGCCGAAACCGGTATATCTCCCATCTCAGTGACAAAATCTAATATCATTTCTCCAACCTCATGATAAAAGATCTCTGAGCCTGGGAATTGAAAATGGTATTCATTTCGATGATTACTATTTTGAATTCATCTATGTTTCAAAAATGTTCCCGATGTGCCTTCGTAAAGGCAAAGAATTTTCTTTTTCTTAAAAACATCAGGTTTCACAGTCACAAAAAGAATTAGGCGTTTCCATCACTTTGAGAAACTAGCAAGCAGGCCCTGAATAGAGCCACTGCTAAAATCTCATTCAGTGAAAAAGGAAGTACAGATTTCTTTTTTTGCATTTGATTGGAGATGTGAAACTTCATTTTGACGCAATTGGATGTTACCACCTTAGTACTTTGTAATATTTTACTCATTACTTCACAACCAATTGCTATAAATTCTGAAGTTTTTCATGAAGATTTTGTCCTGAGATGTGCGGGATACTGATGAGGCTCAACAAGGCCGAAACCGGTATATCTCTCATCTCAGTGACAAAATCTAATATCATTTCTCCAACCTCATGATAAAAGATCTCTGAGCCTGGGAATTGAAAATGGTATTCATTTCGATGATTACTATTTTGAATTCATCTATGTTTCATGGATGTTTACTCACATAACTCGTTCTTTTACTTCTTTTGTCTATTCACTCATAAGTTTTACAGTTTCAGGTATATAAAATCAGTTCTCAGAAATAATTTCCCGTTTCACCAATACTCTCGGGATGTGGTCTCCCAATAATTACTTCTCCCTTCGGTTAACCTGATGACTCTGGTTTTGTTCCTACTATTTGAAAGTCAATAAAATGGTAACTTATAAATTTTGGGCTTTTATAAGGTGTGGTGCCGTGTTTTTCACATTCCGCCGTCATGTGTTCTTCGTCACATTTCATGCTCTTAAATGCCACATGGAATTTTGTCTGTGAAAGTTAGATAAACAAAGGAACAACCCTCAAGCTACCTCGCAGAATATTGCTTGTAATGATGTGCTACCTTTCTGAGTGGTTGAAAAAATGGAACAAAACGCAAATGTCAAACTTAATCCATAGATGAAAAGTTTGCCCTTCTGGACAGATAAAAAGTGGTAAATCTTTTACTTCTTTTTTTAAGTATGATGTTAAAAATGTCAATTTCATTACTTGTGAGGGGCAGTATATAGCTCTGGGCCCCACATGATTTTTTCCAAACAATTGTGGATTATAAAACTTTTCCTGCAATATAATATCAGAGTGGGCCATCAGTCACAAGAAGAAGACGCATAGATCACGAAAGTTCCTGTAAACTTCCGGACACGGTAGAAAACTCGTCATCTGTGCTCCTTGCAATACAACATGTTAAGGACACCGCTCTAGCTATTAAGATATAAGTCTACGTGGTATATCCGTCAGCGCTCACCGAGAACGGTTACAATGGCCGAAATTAAATTTGCCGTGCTTATCTCAATAAACTTCGCAGATTATGATACCACCCATTGTTCAATAAACTGAGCGGAGGCTTTTCAGACTGCATCTCTCCAAACAAAATCGGACGCCAGAGCACAATGGGGAAATGTGGGCGGAATATATTTTCTATGAGCTCGGATGTTGAATAACAACTTTCCTCTATGGTCTGTTATTGAAGTCGTGGAACAGGAGGAGTTGAACAATGCAGCCGCTGGCACGAATTGGAAAAGTACAAGTATACTGTTGAGGAAATTCTTCTGTCTTATTATCTGTAACTTCGGAGGTCCTCGTTATCCTAATGAGATGTTCTTGTGTACCAACCGTGGCATTGTACAACATGTTCTGTGGTTAGAAAAGAATAATATAATGGACAGATATCTTGAAGGAAAGGTACGGTAAGTATCTTTAGTACACCAGAATCCTTGCGTTCTACTCAGAAATTGAACATTCCTCTTGAAGATGACTGAAGGAACCCCAGAAAAGAAGGGTAATGAGCAGGAGTTCAGTGATTCGAAGGACATCCGACAAAACAATAGGAAGATTAGGAAGCTTACTAAAAGATGCTAAAACTACATCAACAATTTGAGACAATGAAGAAGAGAACAGCCAATAATAATGATTATTATTCGATGCTCTATAAAACATAAGGAACTCAACATAAAAAGAAAAAATGCAATGAAGAAATAAACATGAACTACAAACTTCATAACTACAACAATATTGACAGCTTCAGGAAGAAGGGAAGAACCAAATCGAAAGATATATCTTTTCATTAGTGAATAGAGTATTTCATCGAAAAGTGCGTTTCGCGATAAGATGCTTCTCTGCCCTTTTTTTGGCCTAAAGGTGGAAAAAAACCAGTTCCCTCATTAAGGTGTCAGCGAGTGTTGGAACTTATCTCATCTAAATCAAATAAACTATCTATCTATGAAAAAACCGCCTCAGCTGCTTGTCTGGAATCCACCAGGAGAAGCAATGCCAATAACAATCAGCCATTATCAATCAAGAAGAATGTACACGATTTCTGATTAGAATTAAGAAGATTATTCATTCATGCACCCTTCAGTTAAACTAACATGAGTTAGGGATATTGACTTAAATTGCAAAAAAATATAGTTTTAATCTGATTTTGTGATAAAGTTCTTATTAATATGATTTTAAGTTGCGCGAAATAAAATTAATTTTAGCCTGTTGGTCTGCAGCGTATACAGGGCGGTTTAGAAAAATCGAGTGAAATAACGAAATTTTATTCCCAGCTTGACATCTTCTTTGCATACTACACACCAGATTGTTGAACATTTCCTGAGCAATTTGGAAACGGGACAGAAGTTCTCTCAGATCATTTGAGGATTCTGGGGTAGGTTATTATCTAATCTTCTTTGGAGCATATCCCATGCATGTTCTATCCAATTCGAAACTGGTGTAGAATGTAGAATACCAAGCTCCTCGCGCGCATTCTCTACTATGGCTGCACGGTGCGGTCTAGCGTCATCATCCAGAAATTGAAAAGTTTCAGCAATAGCAGCATGAAAAGTTGGCAGAATATTGTCAATGACATGCTCCCCATAGTGTAAGGCGGTCATATCGCCAGGAAAAATGTGTAGATCTGTACGCCCGTTGAAACATATTCCGGCCCATACTATAACACTACGCCCTCGGAATGGATGGACTTCTTGGACATAGCGACGAGTACGGTTTATGCGTGGGATTGTCCATACCTGGATTCATCAGTGAAAAGAACACTACGCCATTGATCGTTCCAATTGATAAGTTGCCTTGCCCATTCCAGTGTTTGACGCTTATGATCACGTGTTAATGGAACTCTCTCTTAATGGACGTCTAAAACCTAGATCCACCTCTCTCAAATGTCGTCTGATGGTTTCGATGGGAACTTGGACCCCATCTGCATCTTGAAGAGTATTCCGTAGCATTCTACACGTACATGTAGGTTTTCTTCTCGACGAAACGGTGATGAAACGATCCTGAGCGGGTGTTGTTTTTGGTCGCCTACCTAGCCTTGGTCTCTCCAACACGGAAGCTATCTCCCTGAACTATTCCAAAATCGAGATATCACACTTTGGCTGACTTGGAGCCTTTCCGCTACAACAACCTGAGTTAGGCCACCCTGTAGCATTCCGATAGCCCTATTAGCCCCAGCGTTTGTTAATTTACGTCTTGGCATTTTCAGAAGACTCGCTTAATAAAGTGACTCCATTCCAAAATAAGAATATTCATGAAGAAGAACCAAACTTGAAAAAAAAAGACGATCAGATTGACGAAATGTCTCATACTGATTTTTATTAGATCGATTCAAGTTGTTATTGAGTTTTAAATGATTTAACATACTTCTCAAAACGATTGAGTACGATATCCCCAACTCTTGTGGAGCAGTATATTTCGAATTGCGGAATAGACCTAAGAATTTATAAATGAAATAAATTTCGAGACAAACTCCGGAAAAGTATGAATAATTTTCACTGACTAACTCGTATGGACTATTATTGTGAAGAGAGAATTAGTCGTCCTTGGAATTATGTAGGTATCACACCACAACGAACTCTCCACTATATTATTAGTTACTGTAGAGCTCTATTATTCAAACTACATATACACAAGAACAGTGCAGGGATGGCCATGAATTTTCTCTCATAGCTCCTATTAAATCACACTGGGAATATCTCGGGATAGTAAAGATCAATATAAGGTAAAGAGAGTCTAGAAAAATAAGCGTTGAATATCGGATGAAATTCGAGAGAGCCTTGTCAAAACCTGGAATACAATCATTCTACCAAATTTCTGGAGGACCATGATGGTTTCATCTTTAGTCCTAAAATCACCCCCTCCAGATCCCGAAAGCTAAGACAACACACAGCATCCGGGTGGTCATCAGATCCGCCTTCCGAGTACATAAAAATCTCGGAAAGCTCTCCAGGGCACTTTCTCTAATCGAGTAGAAGGCCCAATTGAATTGCGGAACCCCTTTCCAAGCGAACGGGACCCCCTCTCATACGTCAACCGTCCCGACAAGCCATTCTAGTCCTTTCACGATCCTCAAAGTCGATTTCGTGGATTCTCCCGATTGTTTGCCGACGCCAGCGGGATTTCAATGACTTCCGACGTTATTGAACTTGCATGGGCCGGAGGACGTTTTTCAATAAAATGCGGCCATTAGAATGAATTGACCATATTCGTTAGCTATCGGTTGCAGCTTTTTTAAGTGTTTATGGGTTGGCGACATTGTGAGATTAATTATAATGACATTCATCGTAGTTGTCAATTTTCATTATCTATTTACTTTTTTCAAAATTTGAATTTTGAAATTTTTCCAATCATCTATAGAAAACGGACATTTTTCAAAATATTTCATCAATCTAATTATGTTTCTCCCTAAATTTACTACAATTATTCAAAACAGATATCAATCATTTTCATTGATAAAACAAATACATACAATTTTTAATAAAATAGATACTAGAAGGCTGTAAGTATATCTTGTGTATATTCCACATGTCCAAGAGTACAATATTAGGTTAATGATTTTTTCTATTTTAGCAACCACAATGGTGGAAGTGGCTGGAGCACTGTCAAAGTTGTAGCTCTACCGAAGATTCCAAATTAAAATTTCATACGTTTGTCTGAGTTTCATAGGTTCCCTAAAAATAAAATACTTGTTAAGAAATGGTAACATTCTCTAGGACTGAAGCAAGATGCTCATTCATTGATTTCCAAAGAAGGAGAATATGCAGTTTATATTTCAAAAGGAAATGATGAAACTATAATAAATAGCAGTATATAAAAAAAATGCTAATATTCTTCGATGAAAAAAAAATTCTGCCTGTAATGTTTTTTTTTTGAAAAATCCACATTGGCCTCATCCTGTGTTTCATATTCCATCGCAACCACATTTATATTATCATCTTCGAAATGTCTTTCCCTTTGACCTGCTAATAAACAATGTTAATGAGTGGACAGATGTAAATGAAAATTTAGTGCTTACTAGAAATCATAGGTTTCCTCAGGAATAATGTAGGAATCTTAGTTCTCTTCATTTCCTTTTGAAATATGAACCGCATATTCTCCTTCTCTGGAAATAAATAAATGAGCATCTTGCTCCAGTCCTAGAGAATGTTACTATTTCTTAGCAAGTATTTTATTTTTAGGGAACCTATGAAACTCAGACAAACCTATGAAATTTTAATTTGGAATCTTCGGTAGAGCTACCACTTTGACAGTGCCCCAGTCACTTCCACCATTGTGGTTGCTAAAATAGAAAAATCATTAACCTAATATTGTACTCTTGGACATGTGGAATATACACAAGATATCTTTACAGCCTTCTAGTATCCATTTTATTAAAAATTGTATGTATTTGTTTCATCAATAAAAATGATTGATATCTGTTTTAAATAATTGTAGTAAATTTAGGGAGAAACAAAACAAGATTGATGAAATATTTTTAAAAACGTCCGTTTTCTATAGATAATTGGAAAAATTTCAAAATTCAATTTTGGAAAAAAGTAAATAAACAATGACAATTGACAACTACGATGAATGTCATTATGATTAATCACACATTGTCGCCAACCCAAGAACACTTACAAAAAGCTGCAACCGATAGCTAAAGAATATGGTCGATTACTATTCTATTCGGTTCGAGCCTGACTGCTTCATGGGTCTGTTCTTGGTCCCAAAATTTAGTAATTAACGTCGATAACATCGGGACTCTATTAGTTGCAATCAACAAGGGCATTGTGTCCACGGTTGTTGTACGGGAATTCAGGGTATGAAACATGTTATTCTCGGTGCGGCGTGTCGACCCTTGCGCCCTCTACACCTCCCTGGGAGACCCCTGAACAGGATTCAATCACCGTGACAATCCAGCAAGCGGCGAATCGAATTCGCAAACGAGCGATTAACGACGAGATCGAACAAACACCGCAATCTGGGGGGCGAGGGGGAGGGTTATCGTGATCGGCGCCTTGTAGGTATCTGTCAACAGAAATCACGATATTCTATGACTCGGCAAACACCGAGGATATTGCGACCGCGATCTGTGCAGGCGAGCATGAAAATGCATTAATTGATTGGCTGAACTATCCCTTAACATCCCGGGGAATTGGGATAGACGGGAATCGGTGGTCATTTGGAGTGTTGTGATACCGGCAGTGCATGAAACTCGACCGCTAAACGACGATTTTCAGGTTAGAAATCTATGGCATCGGCCATAGTAAAATCATTCGAAGCTTTATTTGTCGGTTTCACAAAACTTTAATTGTGCGATTAAAAACCTTACATACAGGGTGGCCATTTGAAAACGAAACAGACGAGATTACAGACGAAATAAATTTTTTCGATAGAAATGCTCGGACAGGTCGATTTCTGTTTCGAGGGGGACAACTTCAGGTGTAGGTTACGGATACATAGCGCTTCAACCCTTGCTACTACCCCCAATTTTTGAATAGGGGAGATGGGGTGAGTGATACCTCACTTGAAAGGTATTTTCATACTGATTTCAGTACAGTGATTGTTTTTTCATTTTATGCATTAGTTCTCGAAATATTCTTGACTAAGCATTTGAAAATGAAGTGGTGTTTTCATGGCACTTGTAGTGTTTTTTTGTGAAAAGCCTTTCAAATGAGGTATCACTCACCCCATCTTCCCTATTCAAAAATTAGGGGTGAGGGTTGTAGTAGCAAGGGTTGAAGCGCTATGCGTCCGTAACCTACATCTTAAGTTGTCCCCCTCGAAACAGAAATCGACCTGTCCGAGCATTTCTATCGAAAAAAATTATTTCGTCTGTAACTCGTCTGTTTCGTTTTCAAATGGCCATCCTGTATATTCGAACCAATCGAATTACTCGTTTTGACATTTAAACAAATTGCGGTGGCTCTGATTAATTTAACCGTACAAACAAAGTTTTGTGAAACCGACCCAATAACAACTTGAATCGATCAGTTCGCCTTTTTTCTGAAGTTTGGTTCTTTGCATATGCTTCATGACGCTGAGGCCAATGGGGCTATCGGAATGCTATTGGCTGGCCTAACTCAGGTTGTTGTAGCGGAAAGGCCCCAAGTCAGCCAAACTGTGATATGTCGACTTTGGAATAGGTTCAGGGTGACAAGATCCGTGTTGGAAAGACCAAGGCTTGATAGGCGACGAAAAAACAACACCTGCTCAGGATCGTTTCATCACCGTTTCGGCGAAAAGAAAGCCTACATCTACGTGTAGAATGCTACGGAATACTCTTCAAAATGCAGATGGGTCCATCGTAACCATCAGACGACGTATGAGACAGGTGAATCTAGGTTTTAGACGTCCATTAAGAGGAGTTTCATTAACACGTGACCATAAGCGTCAAAGGTTGGAATGGGCAAGGCAACTTATCATTTAGAACAATCAATGGCGTAGTCCTTTTTAGTGATGAATCCAGATATGGACGATTTTCATATTTTCGAAGAAAAAGGGTATGGACAATTCCACGCATAACCCGTAATCGTCGCTATGTCCAAGAAGTCCATCCATTCCGATAGGGTAGTGTTATGGTATGGGCTGGGTTATGTTTCAACGGGCGCACAGATCTACAAATTTGTCTTGAGAATATTACCGCCTTACACTATAGGGAGCATGTCATTGACAATGTTCTGTCATATACCGCACCGTGCAGGCATAGTTGAGAATGCGCGCGAGGAGCTTGGTATTCCACATTTATCAATACCTCCACACTCACCAGATTTGAATTGCATAGAACATGCATGGGGTATGCTCCAAAAAAGATTAGATAATCATCAACCTACCCAGAATCCTAAAATGATCCGAAAAAGCTTCTGCCCCGTTCATGAAACCAAATTCCTCAAGAAATGTTCGAAAACCTCTAGTGTAGTATGCGAAGAAAATGTCAAGCTGTTATTGATGCCCGTGGAGGCATCACTCAATTCTCTGGGAATAAAATTTCGTTATTTTACTCAATTTTTCGTGAACACCCTGTATACGCTGCAGACCTACAGGCTAAAATTAATTTCATTTCCTACAACTTGAAATCATATTAATATGAATTTTCATCAAAAAATCTCATTTAAACCATATTTTTTTGCAATTTAGGTCAATATCACTTACCTTACTCAATACTGTGTTGCATCTTGATGTTTGAATGAACAAACATTTGCATTATATATAATGAAATTTTTCAAAATTCAATGACATGAAAAAATAATACACAAAAATTTTCTTCAGCTCTTTATTTTTTGGCTTAACAACATATCCCAAGGTTCGACACCACTAAAAGAAATTTTCATCGTATCAAGTCTGACAAAAATTATTCGTATGTTTGTACTTTGGGGTCTTTGAATACTTAATCAAGAGAATTGAAAGGAAAATCGAATCTTCAACTCGATCAGAAATTTTCTGACCCAAAATTCCTCCAAGGTTTTTCGGCTTCACATCAAATATGTCCTTCCTCTTCGTAAACGCAGTCACTGCGTTCGCTTCGGGCAGCACTCGCGACATCTTTTTTCACCGTTGACATTTCCCCGCAAAGGTCGTCCGAAAAACGAGGGAAAGTGAAAGGAGCATCCGAACCATCGAGGACTCGCATTTTCGGCATAGAGAATCGTCGGCCAGCGACCTTGCTCATCTCGAGGTGGGTTCACTTCAGTCGGATTAACTATGAACTTTTAACGGTTAATTGCGTCTACCTCGCCGCCTCACCTGGTGGAAGTGATTTACCCACGGTGGTATGCGCTGGAGATGCCTGAAGAAGCCTGTTAGTCGTCGTGGAAACGCGAAGACCTCGAGATCGTGAACGGGTAACGTGCGCTCAATGTTCTGTGGTTTTGTGAAGTGTCACAATCGACTCGATTAGAACATAGTTCTTGTGGAGGATTCTATGGAAGTTTCGATGGATTTCTATGAAAGGTACTTACGTTAGAATATCCTCGGAAATTCAATGGTTTCGCCTGTACACGTATCGTTGATTCACTTTGACAGGTTATTGTACCTATGAACATCGAGTTTGATCTCATAGAAATATATTTCTCGATTTTTCTGGGAAGTCTGTTCCAATTTCTCCACTGTTTCATGACTGAGAATATCTATATACTACATCCTGAAAAGTTTCATCCTACTAATTTGCGAATTATAAACTGTTAATCATCAATATAAAACTGGTACATTCTTATAGCACTTCATTTATTATTTTATCTCAACATTACATAAAGTTATTATATTTGTTTACTTCATAAAGTAAAATAACCGACTCAAATGGAAAAAATTTATGATTCAAAAATATGAAACGCCAACTCCTTGGATACCTGTAGATAATCTATCAGTAAATTCGGAATGAATGTATCAACATTCATGATGTCATCCAATCACTACCTTAAATTTAGTTTCTAGAAACTGCCTATAATCTCAGAAATTCCAAATACCACTAGAAATATTGAACGCTGTGGAATTCAAATTTCAATTTAAATGAAAAACTTCAGCAGCGTTTATAGCAACTATCTTAATTATTGCACTGATTGAATAATGATACTATTTACGAAAATTGAAGTGAATTAAACTGAAACAAATTTCGAAAATGATGATTTTACTTCCTGAATTCAAACTGCTTCGATTTAAAATTCTTGATAACTTGGTTAATTTCTACCAATCAGAAACGCGCAATTTTGAATTACAAATGTTTTCTGGATGGAAAAACTGTATGGCAGTAGCTGTCAACGATTTTTTCGAGTTTGCTAGAGTCAAAACTTGACAGTTGTTGTCAAATTAATACATTATGCATGCAGAATAATCTGTTATTCATGAATTAGTTTTGACAAATGCCATTCGGGCATCTAATTTTTCCTGTGAAAAAAATCCTGTGCAAGCAGCACTAATTCATCTTATTTAAATATTGTTTTTTTTTTCTAGTATTTTGAAAGTTATCTTACATATAATGGGATCCTGGTGATGATCCAATTTTATTTGATGAAAAATAATATTGTTTTAGGCCTCTAATGTTTCAATCATTATTTGGAATCATTATCAATGTTTGTATCAACTACTCATTCATATCTGCTCATTCCCACTGATTTAATAATTATTGTTTTTGTTTGAATCTCAAGACGAACATCAATCATGAGATACACAATAAGTGATACTATTTTATCCGAATAACTGAAGGCTTAATATTATTTATCTTTCCGCTTCTCACAGTGACATGAAAACTAGACTTATATAGAAAGTACGAAAATTCTCATCTGAATTAATGAATTAATCATTCCATCGAATTCGAATACCATTATCATTTGTTAGTTGTTAGTGTTTCACACTTCTTTCTATAGGTATGGGATACAATAAGCGATAATGATCTAGTGAATTTCACCGGGCTTTTATAATGTATTAGTTGTCGTATAAATAACTTTCAAAGATGATACCCAATATAATCAACGACTCACCATTTCAGTATTGTGTTGTTGTGAAACTATCAATTCCAACATCTGGGGTAACCGGAAAAAATAATGTGGTTCTGGTTTATTGAACTTTACCAAGATGGTTAATATGAGAATTGATCAGTGCATTTCACAGCAACTTTATTTGTTTATTGATAAAAAGTTAAAATGAGTTGAAAAATTATTTTCTTTGAATAAGAAACATTACATTGTGTTTGGGACATGAAAAGCTAGGTTTTTACAAATTTCGTAAAAAAATGTGTTTTTTTTTGAAGAATAAAAATGAAAAATGAAAATCTTATCTCGAATCTTCAAATGAATTCGATTGGAAAGTGTGAAGTTTTTTTTATTACTTACAATTTGCCATACAACTTTTATCCTAAGGACTTTTAGTTTTACCAAAAATTGGGATGGAACAATACCCTTGAAAGCTCCCTCAGCTTTTTTTTGATATGTTTCCCTCTCTTTCCAATGGGTATCCTCCACATAATTTTTTTGCAGAAGTTATCACCGTGGCCTAATATCCCATGTAATTAAATGAAAACAAAACAACCTGTTGAAATTGAAAAATATTACACTCGAAGCGATAAAATTGTAATTAACTCGCAATTTGCAACTGGAGAGCTTTTCGAACAACGATCAATTCGGGTATTTCGGTTTAATAGCATTCTTTCGCTTTCTTAATTTTAATGATAGCGTTATAAACCGTGAAATCATCTTCATTACAATCTGTTCCCGACGAAAATTTGTTGCAGGAATTTAAATGAGTTGGTGAATATTCTGTATTGATTTGAGGTATGATGGAAAAAGTTAAACCACGCATTTCTATCTAAAATTTAATTACATTGTGGTTAAACCGCGTGGAATAGAAGTGCGTGGGAGATTCATTCAATATTTTGAAGAACATAGCAGTTTTTTAAACATCTCAGTCTCTCAATCAATTAGAAATTCAACTAATGACTCTTGTTTTAAGTAAATTCTTGCACTTATGAGCTAGGAAAAATGCCTAGCTACCCGATCATTCAAAGCCATAAAAAAGATTAGAAATATGGAAATTACACAAGCACAAAGTTAGTTAACAGTTATTGCAGATTAGAAAATTTGAAGGTGTTTTCAACAAGATGACAAATTACAAATCCTATTCAATATCTAGGCCAAGTTCCACAATTTCTACGTAGAACCGAATAGTAAAGCTTCAATGGAACTTCCAAATGATCTAACCGAACCTCTGTTGACATTTCACTCCTTTCGAAATCCGAAAAAATAGCAACACGTCATCGCTCATGTTTATTTGAGAACGGGAAAATGTTGATTTCCTTGAGGAATAATCGGTGAATCTTTAATGGCGTCCGAACCATCAACCATCGTCTTTCCAATCGGCAGATCGTCGGTGGATAATCAATTAAACTGTTGCACAACTCCAAGCAATATCCAGATTCAATCGAATCAAAACGAGCAGCCTTGGATGGTCTTTAACGAGAATTATTAATGCAGGATGAAGAGGTTTCGCAATCAGATGAAACGCTTGTTCGATTTGGATGAAGGGGCCCGAACAATTATCTAACGACACGCAGGTATATCTGGTCTTGAATTCTATGAAATCCCTTTTTTTCACTCCTCTTCGCGAATCAAACAACAATTTTTGAAAAGGATTCTTTTCACATTGGTAGGCGAGGTCTCCAAGTCACGAAGGTTCCAAACAGTTTTTACGATGATCTTTATACGTCTGAATAAAGGACACACTAGTTATATTTTTTTTAAAACTTTTTGCATTTGAGGAACAAGTTATTAATATTCGGAGAAACTTCGAATCATTCCTTCAAAATTGATCCAGAAAAAGCATTATGAAGTAGCAACACTATGCTACAGATTGTTCTCTGTAACTTTTTATATATTTATCATCAAGCGGCTATCTTGAGCATAAACCGTTTTCACATTTTTGAAGTCGAAGACTGTGAAAATATCGTACATTTCTAGAATTTTGGAAAACTCGTCACAGGGTGTTCGAAATGTTGGTTCAAAAATTGGGATCAAGATTAATGTTCCCAGAATCAATTTTCTTCTGAGTTGTTTAGGATTTTCTGATTTTATGTCGTACGTAGCATCAAATTCATAAAATCTCTTTCATATCAACGATAAACTTGGCCATAGAAAATAAATTATTTCAATAAGTCACTTGTGGCACACCTATTTTCTGAATTCATTCATCATTGTTGATATGAAACATATATTATGAATTTGAGGCTACGTACGACATAAAATCAGAAAATCCTATATAATTCAAGAATTAATCATTTCAGGAGCATTAATATGTTAAAACATAATCTTTTTCTTCGCAGAATCTAGCATGAACAAAAAGAAAGGTTCTAATTCGAAAAGCGAAAAGTTATGAGCCAATCTTGATCCCAATTTTTGACCAACATTTAGAACACCCTGTGACGAGTTTTTCAAAATTCCAGAAATGTAGCATATTTCCACAGTCTTCGACTTTGAAAATGTGAAGACGGTTCGTACTTAAGATATTTAGAATAGGAATAACAAACACAATACCGAATACTCTTATCTCCCTTTTTCTTAATTTTTTCCCCATATTTCGAAAAGTATTTCGGAGAATGCAACGATTTGAAAACGATTGTATTCAGAATTGAATAATCTAACGAAATTGGAAACAAAAATAACAGAAGAAAAAGCTAAGCTTAGTAAATAATTCCAATTTTCAGATTTCAAATAGTTCCAGTTTTCCAGAAACGTCTAATATACCGTCGAACTGAGTACACCACGTATAAAAAAAAATTAACTTAGCATCGAGAAACTCTATGTGATTAGCGAAATTTTTCCAATCTCTATGGGATAAGAAATATACGGGGTTACTCATCTAAGATGGAACACTCTATACTCATGAAATAACATTCAACTCACTCTTAAGGGTTGTGTCCTTGAATTTCTGGTATAATTATGAAAAGTAATGGTACGTTATAGTTATAATGAAAAAAAATGAAAAATGTAAGTTGGATTTTTTTTCGGCTGGAGATTCACCACATGAATGAAATAATATATCTCATTCGATTAAATTATATAGGATATATTCAGCATCTTTGCTCTTGAACTGAATCAGAAAAAATGGTAGAAACATAGAGTACTTCTCAAGACTTCAGAAAGCTTTCATTAAAATAAATGAAGAAGAGGATTACTCACCCTATATATTATGTTTACTGAATGTAGCTAATAAAGAACAGTTTTTCGAGATCAGGTTGGACCAAATATAATTATAAGAATCTTTCTCAAACATTTTCCAACCCGAACGATAATTAATATTTTTCTTTTTGAATGAGAAAGCGGGTAAAATTGGACTCGTTATGAGGCGAAACTTTTTCTGGAGTACTGCAGATCTATCTATCCTTGGGGGCGTACAAATGTACCCGCATGTAACAAGCCGCCGGACGATTATAAAACTTTGGGCGCTGCTCTGAAAGGGCGATAATTAAATTTTCCAATAACTCATCTAGGTTTTAGCCTGTCACTGCAGCACAAAAACGATGTCCCGGTAATTAGAAGATACAAAAGAAGCGATTTTAGTCTTTCGCTGATATTAAAATGCGGATGAATAGAGAGTGAGACAAGGAATTTCTTTACTGTCAATGGCTTCTGGACGTTAGCTCTTGTTCGGCCAGATTCTAGGTCAACATTTTTCACAGAAAAGCCTCCGGGGCTGAACCAAGACTGATAAAAGAATTATTAAATATTTCAGACGAAATGTATTTCTGCATCAAAAATAACTGAGGGATAAATGGAAACTCTTGTTTATTTTCAGAGATAGTATATACAGGATGAGTCTTCGACTTGTAAATTTATCTAATCCATAGATTCTAGAGGTCAAAAGAAATAATTTTTTCGTAAACCATTTTTTTCGATTCAGCCTGGATAAAAAATGTAGCAGCTTTCATATTGGGCTATGCAAACCCTGGAAACATGACACTAAATTTTTTTCGAGCATTAGATCTACCACCTAAACCTTCGAGTAAATATAGAAGAAATGTAATTCTATGAATCTTTTGAACAGAGTTGAATTCAGCCAGAGTAACCAGTTTTTCTTATTTCGCTGATTCGAATTTGTTTTTACTAGATTTCACGAAATAATAATATATAAAAATAATAATATAATAATAAGTATTTATTTCCAACAGGTAGAACCCAATTACAGGAAATGTACAAAAACAATGAATTATAACTTTACAAAATGGCCAAATATTCATTAATTGGCATTCAACTTACTTTCAAAAGATGGAATCTTAGAACTTCTGATATAATCATGTCATGTAATGATATATATTGGTCAAAATAAGAAAAATACAACATGTGAGTGAAATTTTGTGTTCGCAGAAGATTTGCCACATTAATTAAAACCTTTATTCTGAAAATTATTTCATTCGAAGAAATAATTCACGAGATATATTCGAAAATTTCAATTTTCATGTATTCTCAACCGCCTGTATCTATCCAACCGAGCCGAATCGAAAAAATGGTAGAGACAAAAAGTGCTTCTTCTGACCTCAGGAATCTCCAGTCCAAGTCAAAGATTCACGATATATATCATTTCTTTTCAATTAGATAAAAAGTTTCAGAACCTCCTATTCGAAGATGCAAAATCTGAAGGAGAACTCAAGTTGCTTTCATAATTCCTACTATTCTTGTCTTAAATTGAATGATGATGGCAAAATATCAGCTGATGATATAATAACACCTACGATATGTTATTGAGAATTAATTTGAAACTTGCAACCTCAACAGAACTATTATCGTATGAAAGATTGAGCAAGTCATGCAAAGTATATGGACTTTCTTGAGTTGGACTGGTCTGGTCAAAAAACTTTGTTCTTCAGTATATTCATACACAATATCAACTACAAACACATCGATTTTAATATCAGTACCTCAGAGGTAAAGTGTGTCGAGTCACACGAACTATCTACAATATTGGAATCACATTAAAAAATTCTAGCTAGTGGAACACATTTTTGAGTCCCTAGGTATATCAAGTCTCCAAATAAAGGCAGAAAACATTTTTTGAAACAATAATCGAACTGAAAAATCTCTCTTTTGTCTAATTTTCATATTGTGATTTTTCAAAACAACCCAGTAGCGTACTTTGTTTTATCCCAAGAGGCTTCCATGCTGAGCTATAATTTAAAGTTGTTTTTTTTTCTTACAGAAACAGTAGTTTGAAATGGCTCAGAAAGAATCGCCATTTCTTCCTCTTCCAGAAATATATCGTACATCGCGCCCTCACATTCATTCAGACATAATGAAAAATATAGTTAGTATTTGAAATTTGAATTATTGAGTATTAAGTAGGCTGCATCACAGAATAATATGTTTCTACGCATGGTGTCATCATTATTTTGCGATTGAATACTCGATTCAATTCTCCGTGGTTTCATCTGTGTTCAGAACAACTGTCAATTAGTAGAATTCAAAAACTAGAGTTCGAAAACTACGAGAAATATTATATGTTAAACTGTTTTATTTTAGCGGCAATAATGACAATTGACAATTGTTCTGAACAGAGATCAGACCACGGAGAACTGAATCAAGTATTCAATCGCAAAATGATTATGACACAGTGGAGACATATTATTCTGTGATTCAGCCTACTTAATACTCAATAATTAAAATTTCACATACAAACTATATTTTTCATGATAACTAAATGAATCAAAGCGCGATGTATGACGTATGATATATCTCCGAAATGGGAAAAAAATGGCAATTTTTTCTCAGCCATTTCAAACCATTGTTTCCATAAGAAAAAACTCAACTTTATGTTATAGCTCAGCAAGGAAACCTCTTGGGAAAAAACAAAATACGCTGCTCGATTGCTATGAAAAAAAGTTCCTGTATAATTTTTTCATTTCCAAATTCTAGCATAACCAGAAACTGAGATAATGGCCAAAGTTGAAATGGAGCAAATTTCAATTTTGGCCTATAACTCGAAAACAAAAGAAGATAGAGAAATGCAGTTGATGGCATTATCAGTTTCCCAAAAAAGACCACCGTAACGTGTCATTCTTTTTTTTCTATCTCTCTCGGTTAAAAAGTTGTAGTTCAGATATCACCAATTTTGCCCACCCTGTACATCGGCCGCGAGTTTACTTCGGCGTCCAGATATTGTGTGCGTTATTGCCACAATTGAAAGAGCAACAAATCGATGCGGTCGCACCTGCTCCCAAACATCGGCCCCAAAAATTGTCAACAATGCAAATTCAGATTTCGAAACGACCCGCGACTGTCATATATGATTAGACTCGTTCGTTTTATGTGCGGTCGACGAAAACGCTATTCCGTTTGTTTGTTGTCGGATTTCGTAATCGGAAAATGTTTAAATATCGCTCGGAGCCATTGTTTTCGGTTTTCGTTGATAAATATTGAAATTGACGAATTTGCGAATCTCCATTAACCATTATCCACACGGGGCAACAATCTGCGGATAATCCAATATCAGGACAAATCTGAATGTGTCCAGATATAGGAATCCAACAAAAAACATGCAGGACCAAGCTGCTAACTCTACAATTTTTAACTCTACAAGTCCACATTTCACAAACTGTTCTATAACTATTGTATAACAAAAAAGTCATGGACAGCGAATGAATATCTCACCTTATTCTCAAAATGCGGTATTTTAACTAAGGTGTAGAGTTTGTGAACTTACGTCTTGTAAAGTAAAGAAATGTAGAGTTAGTAGCTTGGCTCTACATAAGATTTGTTAACTTTTTGACAATGTGGTCCCGTCTTGGCAACATTTAACATGAAAATGTTTTTGATTAGATTTCACTTCTTAATGTAGGTTGCTTATGAGAAAATCATTTTGTTTTGATCATTTTTTCATCATTTATGATCAAATAAAATAAAATTATTCAAAGATCTATTTAGACAGAAACTAATTCGCAATCCATGTAATCAACAACTTATGAAGTGAAGAAACATACATATACCTACCTCGATTCAAGCTGTGATCGAGATGTATTTACTATTTTCCATTGCAGTGGGTAATTACTCATTAGGAATTGTGGTTGTGCTTATTACTAAGAAACCATATCAAAACCTGATATACGAATATAACAACGACGTAATTGAAAGAAGATCAAATTATATTTGATATACACTGCTCAAAAAATTAACGCGCATTATGGAAATCTCAAATTTATTCTACAAGTGAAGGTGTTCTCAATGATAATTATTTTTATCAGAATTATGCATGCATATGTTATCCGCTCTCAACGTTTTTCTTCACTACAGATGTTTTTCCTAGCAGGAATAAAAAAAGATGATAAAATCAGATTTTGAATGTATTGGCTCCATTCTAAAATCAGTTGTTCACGATCAATTCTAGTGATCAATAAGTTTTCTTTCGTTTGATTTTCTACACTCGATCGCTATGCAACGCGAAACATGCAATTTGACCCAAGGGGAAGGTGCCCAAGCGGTTGTTTTGCTAGAAGAAGTTTGGACAACCTCATTAGAAGGTTGAGAAGTTCAGAAAATCATCCAGCTACTCTTAATGACTTAGGAATCCAACTCGGAGAAATCTGTGAATGATTAGATCAGAAAATTTTAAAAACACCCATTTTGAGTATGAACCGTCGTCGCTGAGCTGTAATCAACGCAAGGGGTGGAAATACCAAGTATTAAATCACTTCACAGCAAATCAGTGTTTTGAAAATTGTTCATTCCTCTTCTTTCACATAAGATTCAGTGAAATCCTGAATTTTTCTTCCATTTAATGTGTCTTGTTTCGTTCAAAACCTTCCCGAGAGAAGATAACAAATAAGTTATAAAGTGAATGTAGAGTTAACTTGAATTAAAATTGAGAGTTTCAGAATGTGCGTTCATTTTTTTGCGCAGTGTAAATACACATGAGGCGTTTTACGTGCGCTTAATTTCATCCCCTAATTCAACATATGGATGTGATTTTCACCGGAAACTCCTAAATATTTTTTTCAACAATCATAACAAGCAGTCTTCTTCATATATCCATTTTCAGACCACTAGCATCAAAATGTTTACCCTAACAGTTTTCATAATCATCAGTGGGTTCAGTGACCTAATCGGAGGTTTTTAGATATCGAGAAAATCTTGAGTGTGGAAGGTATGCTTTTTAGCTTTTTAGGTTTGATTAACATCATATTCTGAAAATTTCCTTCTTCTGGTATATTCTAAACTCAAGTTATGAAGGTTTGAAAATACGACAAACCACTTCGAGAAAGGATCAAGAGATATCTGTGTTGTAAAACGTAGATATCTTGTTTGCATATCAAAAGGCTCGTAAAGGGTACACAATCTAAATGCCAAACATTGTCTTTTTTATTCGTTCGGGCAATTTCAGCTTGCACTGATCCACAAAACACATTCATTGTTTTTCGATTTTAATCCGACTTTACACCGCCGCACCTTACAAGTACGATAAGATATGTACAGAACAACTCAATGACCGCCAGGTCCACTGCCCTAAGGCTACCAATTATGTGGTAGTCAAATTATAAAGCTCTCATTCAAGGTTGATCGGACATCTACCTCTACACGCAAACAAAGGTTCAGTTCGGTTTTATGGTCATGTTTTCATGAACAATAAGGATCGATATAAGGATGCAATTTATATCGGATCGAGAAGTGGAATGCTGATCTGAGTTTAAGTTGATCTATTGAAAAGTTAATTATTGATGAATAATTGAGTGAACAGCTATTAAGATAACATTATGAAGTTGGTAAGGTTAATTCTTCTGGATTCAACTTCAAAGTTCCTGAAAATATCAGATATTAATCTCGTATGCTTGAAATGATTCAGTTAAACCTTATAATAGTTAATAGTTTAAAAGGGGTTACAGTCCACCGAGACCTGATGGTCTATTGTCCCCGCTGACGAAGCTTTACAGCTCGCCTTCCAGTCCCAGAGATCTTATGAAATCGAAGGCTTCAGTGAGGCTAATTCCTCACTCCTACAGGTCTCTTGACCAGAGTATTGTTTCCTTTGGCTTACAATGCCGAAGCATTCTGTGACTAGGTGAATAGGAGTTTCTTCCTCCTCCCCACAGAATCTACACTCGTCAGTGTCCAATACGCCCATTCTCAGCAAGTACTTTCTGAGGCTAGAATGCCCTGTAAGAAAGCCAGTGAGGAGGTGTAATTGGTTCTTACTGAAATCCAAAAATTTTTTTGATCTTGCAGTTTCAAAATTTTGAAGGAACTTTTTGAAGTGATCCAACCCTGGGAATTTCTGCCAGAGTGTTTCTCTTTCAGTTTTGTCCTTCTCCAGGAACTCCTTCCTATATGTACATTTTCCTATACCACAGAAAAATTCTGGGCCAGTGAGTGTTTTCTGAGCCCCTTTCTGGCAAGTTTAATGGCCTCTTCGTTACCTGTGATGCCCGAATGACCAGGAACCCAGATCAAAGAGACCTTATTTTTCTCACCTCATTGAGTTTGTTCCGGCATTCCCATGTCGACTTTGAGTCGATGACATAGGTGTTCAGGGCTTTAATAGCAGCTTGACTATCTGAGTGAATAGCTATGTCGCAATTCTGATAGATTCTTTCTAGATTAATAAATCGTGACATCTTTTAATTGCTAATATTTCTGCTTGCAGAACACTCACACAGGAGCCTTACGATAGTGCATACTAGGCTTCGGCAACGTGAACCCCAACGCCAGCTCCCGTGTTGGTTTTAGAACCATCTGTATTCCATTTCACTGTATTTTCTTTGTAATTTTGGTCGGTGTTTTCCCGCTCCCATTGCTCATTTTTGCATAGCATTGTACTGAAGTTTTTCTCAGTACTTACTTTCTTGACCGTTACATCAATAGGAACGTTCGCAGATGAGACCTTTTACGTATCACCCGATAATTGATTGCCCTATTATCAAATGAGGCTCAGTCACGATTCATTAAGACAACATTGAAAACCCCAATTTTAAAATACCTTTCAGTCGCTTAGTAGGCGATGTTTACATACTTGAACTACATATGCCAAAAAAAAAATGTAAACGTATGATTCGTATGACAATGGTCTCTCTGCAATGTTTCGTTACCTGTATTCTCCATTCCCCACAACGCTGGAGTAGATTTTTAATCAACTGTCATAATATTTGGAATAGGGCCAAATTGAAATTGAAAGTAACGATCGAAATGTGTTTACACACATTAACGGTGATGCTTCTGTTTCTTCATTCGCTCGTAATTGGCAAGTACTTTCTAGTAATTTCCCGTAGTAATAACTAATAGTTTTTCGTTTCCATTAGATTTCTATCAGGGAAGTTACGAAACCGGCTATTAGCTGTTTGTACATACGTATAAATATTAGTTTAGGAACGAAATATTTGTCTAATATGTCACTGACTCATTACTGCCTTGGGAAAAGATGTCAGACTTATGAAACAGTCCATTAGAGCGATTAGGCGGTAAATTGATGGATATGGCCTTTCATATCATATTGGGGAATGGAGGTTCTTCTTCCTCATCATCATATAACGGGTTTTCTAGTGACTTTTCGTTTGCTGGCATCAGAGACAAGATGTGTAGTTTCAACGTCCATAATCAGAGAGAATTCTTCACTCTCACAATTGGTTTTGGCCATGATCGCAGCATCACAAGAGCTGTCAGTCGACAGGCATGTGTCTAAACTCCAATCTCGCACAATCGGGGCCCGCTCTAATTGTCATTTATCTTGGCCCATCATCAATTACGGCCTTTTCCATACTACCCGATGAATATTATTCAGCTAACAGGCATCGTGTCAACAAGTCGTGACATCAGGCCTGACAAAAACGTTGATAAATTATGATGGATCATGCTGATACCGGTGTACGGAAGCATCGATCAGTCTGGGCCAAAGAATATATACATGGGAGTTATGGGGGATTATCCCATACGCACTCGCGGCATCAGAGCCAGGTGCGCAGCATCCGAAGGGATGGAGAGAGAATATTACAATTTGGAAACTGGTCGAAATCGGGGTTGTTCTGATTTCGGGAAATCACTGTTTAGGACTGTATCCAGATAATTGAGTTAGAGATGGTAGCGTAAAAACATTTATTGAAATCATTCACAATCATAAAATGAATAAGTCACCCGCATGAAGTTAATACAGTAAAAAATACAAATATTAAAGTCATCTTCAAACTCAGAGTGAATTATTCAACTAAAAACAGAGGTAATCTAGAGAGGTTCAAAATGAGAGGTCAGATGAAGTCAGACTTAGACTCTGAGATAGTTCCATTGATTCAAAATCAAACACAGCGTTCACAGAGATTGAGCAATTGAAATTGATTGCGAGAGCCTCTTTATTTTATCAGAAACAGAAGGTTGAATAATGAATTGTTAGAGTAGGCTGAGATCAGGCCCTAGAGGACACGTGTATTGAAAACTCAGAAGTCTAAGTCTGTTCTTCATTGAGATTGTTACAAATGTGAGAATATCATGATTGAGAAATCAATATTTATGATATATAACGTTGGTCTGTAGAGAGAAAAATGTTTCAGATGAATAAAATTGGGAATTTATTATGTATAATGGGGATATCATACCAGTTGAATGGTTTCATCAATATTTGAGGTGACCGCTCAAGGTGAAGCAGGGATTAAGACTGTCAATCAGGCTCAATGTTTGAGCTATTTGATCGTTCTTATACTTCAGAGAAGTTCACTTGGTTTTATTGAGTGAGAAGACTGATTCCATGATTCACCTTTGCGTTTGAGGATTTTCATTCATCTGAAACTCGAGAACAATAGTTAGCCAGTGTTATGACAAATGAATAGTTGAGAGATGAGATGAATACATTAAGATAATGAGATGCACATGAGAATATAACAAATCAGGATTTATTACCACAAATAATGTTCATTCTTGGAGCAACCAATTACTTCCATGTGAGGAGTCTAGAGATATCTGCGAGATGACTTTTTGAAAATTCTAATTTGCACGAGTAGCACAAGAGGAGGTCTTTTCACAGGCAAAGCTGGATACAAAAAAAGATTAATTGATTCAATTAATGAGAATGAGTTAAGCTATCATTTGATTAGCACATAGGGGTAAATTAATTTGAATCAATCAGCTGATCATAGAGCTTCGAAGTGGAGTTAGCGTGGCGCTGCGTTCGAATCATAGACGTAGCTGAGGATGAGGTCTGAGAAGTGCAATGCTCAATTTTCAACAGAAACGATGAAACTGAAACTGATGAAAATGTATTTATCGCTAGTTTGGTCATTGAATAGAAAGGAAAGGAAAGAGCATTAGTGAAATATGGAGGCGCCCGCAAAGGTCTACCAATATGGCGACCAATTGTTTCCGGTTTGCAGTGGCGTGACATACATTTTCATTATGGAATAATAGTATGAACGTCATTTAATACGAGCACTTACTCATGGAAAGTTCATTGAAAGCCCTGTTTGTGACATGTCAAGTATTGAACCTGAAGTTGAAAAGATGACAATGGTTCCTTGAACGCAACTTGACCAAGTAAAAAAGCAATCAGTTCTTTGTCACAAAGCAAGTGAGGATGGAATGTGGCCTGATATCTTCCTAACTCACCCTCGTAAATCTGAACCCCAGTGCGCAATAACCGTACAGTCAGGTGGTTGATTGAAAACATCCATCCCAGTTCCTTTTCTTGGCGATTCTTCAGCAGGATAAACTCCCGTGTACTTTCCAATTTGTTACAGTATTTTTCACTCCGGAAGTATTCGGAGGAACAGCGAATGCAATCTGGAATGGTCCGGCTAAAGTCCCCGGGAAAAATCTGGAAATGAGGGATGAGGGTGATTCGACCCCGTCTCCCGAAAAATGGGGGTTCATTCTTCATTTTCATGCAGGGAGATTCATTTCCGTACGGGAAACATTCGACGAAGAAATGAGTTCTGTACCAAAAACTCGGCGTCTTTATGTTTTAATTTTACTTCACAGCATTCGTTCATGCAAATATCAATTTTACCATGACCTTTATTGCTTCAAGAAATAGATCCATGAAAGAGAATAGAATATGATTCATTCAATTCCTCAAGATATGCAAATACGTATAGGACATGTACTATATGATCCTACTCATAAATGTTTGATCTTTGAATTTATGGTGTTCTTCATACTGAGAAGACCTTTCGATTAGGGGAAGTAGAGAGTTGGAAGAACCTTCTTGTCCAAAGATATTCGTCTAATGGCGTTTAAATAGAGTGGTACTGGTGCAGCAAGAGGGTACAAGTACCACTAAGTACTAGAGAAGGATAAGATAAAAAGCTTACAAGAAGAGAATAATTTACGCTTTGTTATGGAAAAGAAAGAAGAAAATATAAACTATTTAACTATTTATTTATATTTATTTATTTATTTATTCGTATACAACTGCTTCAGTTTGATACACCCTTGTCAGTTCTATGTCAATCAGCCATGGGAGAGTCTACTTCTTACCTTCACCCTGCTCTGAACTTTGAACAAATTTCAATAAATAGATAATTGACATTTTTAACTAATTGAAATGACAACAATCTAACTCTTTGTTTGAGAAAACGCTTGGAGCAAGTTACTTCACATACTGAATATCAGAGGTTGAACATTGACAGTTTTCATGAAATATTCATAGCATCATCATGATGTGTGGAGCCAATGGATCCCATTGGAGTCCAGTACAAAGCTGTAACCTTCGCATCCAAATCAGCATCCTCTTCCTTAAAATATCGAAGATCCGTGACATTACCAGAATGCATCATGTCACGATCCAGCTCACCTTCAATGCGCAAGAACCTTTTGATGAGCGACTCGCCGCTTCTAAATAATTTATCGGTGCAAATGGAGTCGTGCGGCCTCTTAATCATCCATTTGAGCATTGCTGATGTTTGTAATTCGGCATGCATAAAGCCATGGAGGCTCGGAGAGTCACAAGAATGATATTGTTTCGCAGTAGGCTTGGAACTTAGATAATTTCCGAAGACGTGAATGTGTCAAAGTACGTTTTCTTCATGAGATATCACATTCTATAAACCTTGTCCTCACAGTAACGAACACAACAAAAAAACAAACATCCAATTTGGGGCAGTCGTTTCGAAGTTTTGCGCCGTCATTAAGAACTATAGATTCTCTCTTTTATATATTGCATTGTCTTCATAGAACATAAAATATCAACAACGTCTTTTAGCCTCTAACTGGGCGTTTTGAGGGAATTTTAATAGCTACTTAGTGTTCAGAACAATGAATACACACGCAACCTCTACCGTGGCAAATTGAATCAGGATAAAGCCGGCGAATGAATAAAATTTTCAATTTGCCGCGATAAACGTCTTAAGATTCCAGAATTTGCATGTATTATGAAATATGGTCCTCGTCCATTCCCTTTTCCACATTTTGCTCACGAATTCCGATATCTCCCCTTTTCCAGTTCGCGAGCATAATTCAGTGGGCCGCATAAAGATGGCAGCCAAACACCCCGACTGATAAGCAATTTTCAGTCCTATTTTCAGCCCCGTCCGAACCGGCAGATCATATCGTAGCTGCGGGGTGCCGATTTTCACGGATAACCTAACTTTTTATGCTCGCATCTGGACGTACGTCACGCATATGTTTCAATTTCATCGTAGCAGGCCGCCGCTGAATGAATGGACGGAAAACACGAAAGGATCTGTCGGCTTGACATGACAAGTGACGTGAGTAGGCAACGCTGTAAGGGGGAGATTTTCACGGGAGAACAGTGTCGATGCCATAACGTGGCAGGGGAGTTTGAATTTTCAAACGTTCAGAGAGTATTTTCTGTTTTTTCACGCTTAATGGGTTTTTTCTGATCGATTCGTTTTTTTCACCTAGAAAATGTTTTTCATCGCTTTAGTTTTTTTTCGAGATTATTCACGCAGTATAACGATTAAACCCGAGATATGAATTATTTTATCAAGAATAAGTGAAAAATTAAAATAAAACATGTTTCGTTGGTTCAATAGGGGAAGAAATTCTCAATACTATTTTTATATCAAGTAGCGTTATTCTGACCAATTATACTGTGAAATCAAGGACCAAGCAGTTCAACACATTTGAAATAACAAAGCAAGAAAACATACCATTTTACAGGGTTATTCACGAATATGGCTCTATAGAATATTTTTGGGAAAGACACACGATTCAGGATTGAAATTCTAAAGGTGAACTTGAAGTAACAAGACGACTTCTTGTAAATTTGTTGAAGGTTCTGGAACTTCCGGTTTTTCCGGAAGTGACATCAACTTTAGTTTTTCAAAGAGGAAGACCCATTTTTTATTGTATAAATGGGTTCTCCATTGAATTCTGAGTCTTTTTTATTCCAAAAGTTGGAGAAAATTCCCGAGAAAATTCTTTGTAAATGAAGAAATTCGAGGAAAAAATCTCAAAATTGAACACTGTTGAAATACAGACAACTTCGAGGTTGTTCCATTAAAAATTCTCATTTTCGAGAATCTCCGAGAAGAAAGGCTGATGCTTCTTTTCCAAAAGCGTGATTTTCAGAATATGATACAGGAGTTCACAAATTCTTTGTCAAAGTTAGAATTGAAGAAACATTAAAAAATCGTTTTTTTTCAAATTGGAACCCCATTTTTTCGAAGTATTTTCGAAATCTTCGTCAAGAAATAAAAGGAGCATACGTCCAAGACTTTTATTCCAAAATGAATATTTTTCGAGATATTCAGGAAAAATGATTGTGTCTTCAATTTTCAATCTCACTCCGAATGTGTTTTTTACAGGAAAATAATTAGCGGTCGAGTGAAATTTTTGGAAATCTTTGTTATCGAGAAAATGTTGTCTATAGTTCAGACGAATTCAGTGTTTCTTTAATTTTTAAAGCTTAGGATAGTTTCCGCAAATTTATAATTCTGGAGAATTTCTTTTTTGTCATGGTAAGGAAATTTGAATTTTCAGATATCAAATTGTAACATGTTCTGTTAATTATTCCTTAAAAAGCATTGAAATTTATTACAAATTATTTTTTTCTACATTCCTGAGAATTACAGATGATAATTCAAGAACTTAACTCGTCTGAACTATAGAAAATATTTTCTCGATTACAGAGATTACCAAAATTTTCACTTGATCGCTAATTAACTTCCAGTGAAAAAATACATTCGGAATAAAATTGAAAATTGAAGATATAATCGTTTTTCCTGAATATTTCGAAAAATATTCATTTTGGGTAAAAGTCTTGGACATATGCTCCTATCATTTTTTGACGAAGATTTCGAAAATGCTCAGAAAAAATGGGGGTCCAATTTGAAAAAAAAAAAACGATTTTTTGATGTTTCTTCACTTCTAACTTTGACAAAGAATTTGTAATCTCCTGTATCATATTCTGAAAATCACGTTTTCGGAAAAGAAGCATCAGCCTGTCCTCTCGGAGATTCTCAAAAATGGGAATTTTCAATTAGAAAACCTCGAATTTGTCTGTATTTCAACAGAGTTTTTTCGTATTTTCTCATTTAAAGATAATTTTTTCGGGAAACTTTTGGTATCAAAAAGACTCAGAATTCAATGGAGAATCCATTGATGCGATAAAAGTCCTAGATCTTTATAAAAGTATACGAGAAGTCTTCATATTTTTTGAAATTCTGGAATGGAACGTATACTGAATATCTGCTCTTTAAACCATCGAAATATGAAAATTTGACATTTATACTTCCAAGGTTCGAATACTTTCTGTACGTTTCACCCATTCCTCTGTGGTTCATCATTAAATGTCAGAGTTCTCGACTTTGACGTGAAATCCTTGCATGATTAATCATAAAAGTATTGTCGAGTGTTTTTTCAATAATGGAAGGTGTTCCTCAAGAAGAATATGATATTTGCGAAGATCATTTAAACACTTATACCAGATGCAATGTTGAACATCCCGTGATGAGATATTTTGGTGGTTGTAACAAGCAATTCCGTAAGATGTCCAAATGCTTGAAGAGGCTTTATGAACTGGAGAGTGCTGTTAGAAAAGAAAGGTCGAAGAATTGGGGTAGAGACTATCGTAAGAAGGATTTCTAAAAATGAAACTGTGATAGATGTCCACAATCCAGTTGTAGGTTAAGTAGGAATGATATAGAAAATGATATAGAAAGGACTTACTAAATAAGATGTACTGGAAGAAATACATATACCATACGAGTTTTCAAATATATTTTTCCATTAATTGAGACTCTTATTGCGAGTTAATCCAATAGTTAAATACCTGCGTTGAATAAAAATCAATGAACCAAATCTAAATGTCACAACTTTCATTCATTTGACACTTCAGCTATTACGTTCTTGCAAATAATAATAAAAATATGTAGAACAAGAAAAAAATCTTGTCATGATTTACTTTTGGAATTTACTGCTCCACAAGATCAACTTCCTGAACCTCTGTAAAAGTGTCTAAGGAACTTTTTTGCCCATCTTTTATCGGAGGTAATGAACCAATTCTATCGTATTTTCTCAAAACCTCAAACCGACTACATCTCTATTTAGCCTCGAGAACCGGTCAAGATAGAACATATGTTTTATAGCGTGCTCTTTTTAGAAAACCGAGACACCTATTATACCATATTCTCCAATTTCTCGTTGCAACAGAAGAAGTTTTTGCTCGGGTCGCTGGTATTGAAACCACTCGTAGAGTTAACGGTGTTTTTTTTCGAGAAAAATGATAATGCGAGGCAACGTCCTGATGAAATAACCAATTGTCGTCATTCCCATAATGTATTTTCACGTCGGGTGCTAATAGAGGCTCTAATAGGCAAGAAGCCAGGGCGATAAATTAGATACGTCCACTTGGTCTGTTAGTTGCAAGGTTTTCTTGCTGAAGAGAAGGAAGGCGCCAATTTTCTCTAAAAATCAATATCTTGACAAAATGAACAACTTATATTCTTCAGGAAAAATTCTGAAAATTGTTTCAGGAATCAGATGAGATATCAATATTCCCGCTGAAAATTTTTTCTCCGATAACTGAGTGAAAATTTCGTTTATATGCATCTGCGAGCTGATTCACAAAAACATTCAATATTCACCAACTATATCAACTGGTTGGCACTGAGTAATTAAATGGATTTTGCGACTGGTTCTTGCTCAATTATACCAGTTAGAAAGGATGTACATAACTTTTTTGGTAAGACAGGTCTGAAACAGGAACAGTAAAGGACGGACCATGACCTTCTAACGTTATGCATTCAATTCTGTACCTATTTTGTCTAAAAATTGTATGACGAAACAAAAAATTCAATATGGTGAACTCTTGAACAACTACCAGGCGAGTAATTCTACTCAGTATTGCTTTCCTCCTATATCTAAAAGTTCTTCAGGCAGATTTTATGCGATAAGCCACAATTTCATCCCAAGAGATACTGCTAGATTGTCCTTGTGTCTTCTTTTCATTATCCACCTTTTTCAACATATCACACCTAGCTTGTACAATCAATAGGTCATATTTACCTTTTCTTCACTTCAAGGAATGTGATAAAATGAAATGCATTAGTGGATATTTTCTGCTATTAGCACTTCGAAAGTCAGCAATTCGAATACTGGTCAAATAGCACAAAATATTATTTGTAATCATTTCCAAGCAATAAGGTATAATCTTGGAATGTTTGAGTGGAACCCTGAATAGTTTGTTAATAAAATCAGAACCGCTCATACCCGAATATGGAAAGACAAATTTGCGTGAGTCAGATAAACATATATATTATCTAATAATAGAACTAAGTCGACCATTTTGTTGGCTACACAATTTATAACTCAAGATTTGAAGAACTGTTTGTTATGAAAGATTTCTTGTTGGATTCTTCTACGTCGGGGTTAACATAAAATAAAATACCTGGATTTACCAAGTTTGCCACCACACAATTTACAATTGAAGGTTGGATCAGTTGTCTTTATGTTGAGAAATCTTAACCTGCCAAAATAATACAACACATTTGGTGTGTGAAACACCCTAAAAGTAACTTGATTCATTGCACAATACTCAAAGAAAAGTATAAAGGGAGTTCTTATTCCCAGAATTCTGATGATCCCAACAGATATGCCATTTGAGTTTGAGGGACTTAAATTTCCTATTCGTCTTGCGTTTGCTATGACAATTACGAAATCGCAAGGCCATTCCTTGGGCGTGTGTGGCTTGAATCTGGAAAATGTTTGTTATTCTTATGGCCAGTTGTTTGTTGCATGATCACGAATCAGCGAACCTTTTGTCCCATTTATTCTCGCACCTGGGTACAAAACTAAAAATGCTGTTCATCACAATGCACTACACAAAGGAGGAATTGGAAAATTAAAATATGAAAAATAGTTACCTCTTTACCTCTTGAATAAAGAGAATTCTTTTAATGTATGAATAACAATGTACATACCTATTTCAATGCAATTAAATTTCTTGTATATTTCACCATATATATTTTTGAATGGTTAGTACAACTGAAAACTACATATGGGTTTTCTCTCCCAGTTTCTGAAACAAGAAACAATCAGAAAAAAATTTTTGAATATAAGAAATGGCCCTTGCGTAAAAATTTGAGCACTAATTTGTCAGGGGCCAAAACTTTACAACAATTCCTTCTCGTAAAGTTTTGGCCCCTGACAAATTAGTTCTCAAATTTCTACGCAGGGGCCTTTCTTACATTATTAAAAAAAAATTTCTAATTGTTTCTTGTTTCAGAGACTGATGGGAGAGAAAACCCATATAAAGTTTTCAGGACAATGCAGAGAACTCCCAGAAAATATTTCAATAGATATCTGACATCGTTTGTACAGGACAATTTCATGTCCACTTTCAAGGTATTATATCATAATAGTTTATTATAATATCAAAGTTTCTCATTTTTTATTTATCGATTGAGGCAGTCTGCCGGGTCAGCTAGTATAATATATACCTAGGTATTACCTAGGTACTCCAACACATTCTTATAAAACAAACAGTACACTCCTTATGGCTGTGATTAAGAGTAAACTCCTGAAATTATCTGCAGTTTTAACAAACGTTAAGTTTCTGTGATCTTAACTTCAGATAGAAATTTCGTAGGCCTCTCTATAAAAGCCTCAAAATGTCGAATATCTGGAGGAATTACAGATAAAGTTTATTACAGTACTGAAAGGAGTGCCTAAATGAACTCATAACAGCATTGTTTTCTGTGATATTTTTCGTTTTGCGGTTGTCAGTACTGACCTCAGATCCTATCAATTGTCTAATCAACTCAATTTAAATTCTGCAATCTGTCAAATTCCGCAAGTCACACCAACTGACAAGACAACACAAAAGTCACTAGGATGAAATTTCATTAGAATTTAGAGAGTATTTCACAAAACTCGTTGCAAAATTTTGCATTTGGGTTGAAATAGGAGCTCATTCTGAAAATTGTTTTAGAATATACTATTCTATGTTCATATTGACTTCTGTCAGATCTCCTGTCACTCTAACCCTATTTTTCCAGTTTCAGATAACCACGTGAAGATGCTCCAAAGGTCGACCAAGCAACCCGCAGCGCCAGCCTGTACATCGAACCAACCTCAAGGGACAGCCTCTACGTCGAGATAAGCCTGTGATAAAGCTCCGATCTTATCTGCACCTTATCGCTAGAGATGTTGATCAAATAACAAAACCGAGTTTAAATGCAGTATCGTGTACCGGTGTCGAATAAAGGTGTTCAATACAAGACTCGCTGATATAGCAACAGTAGAAGATGGGTGTCTTGTGGAGAAAGCGTTCCATCTTGCTCAAGATCGTGGTCGTAGGAACTACGGTGTGGTTCACCATCGCGTTCTTGTTGTACAGTGATAACAGGGGCGACGAGAATGTGGTAGAGGAGGTAAACAACGACCTTAGGCGTAGAGCGTATGACAGCAGGGATAACATACCAATCAGGCCGTTACCTCTGAAGCAGGAGGAGATTGAAAATAACGAGGTTCAGAAGAAGGAATCTGACAGCGTGCTGCTGCCCCCGCAGAATATGGCTGGAGAGATGGGCAAGCCTGTCATCCTACCTGCGAATCTTTCCAGTAAGTTCGTATTGTCTTTTTCTTCATAAATCTCCGACGTACAGCCTCTCTCAACTCAAGTTTCCAGTTTCTCTATATTAAGTCGCATTAATATTTCTTCTGTTCATTCTTCTGCCGTATCTCTCATTCCAATTGCCATACTTTTCTATTTTCCAATAATCCTCTTCAATGGCTCCATCCATTATGGTTTTCATAACATTTTTCATCCAAGTTGTTGCTGGTCTTCCTCGTTTCCTTGTTTTTGCTAAAACTGTATTGGAATGCTCTCTTTGGCCATCTATTCTTCTCCACACAAGGCCCTACCATATCAACTGCCGTGTGTTTCTGACCTTTCTGATGTTCTATATGTGTCCTTCGTCTTATTTCACTGTTCGTAATATGTTCAACTCTGGATATTTGACACGACCGTTTCAAATAATCCTTTTTTTCCTTTGTTTTCTTGATCATTTGATTTGCCAACAGTCCGAACCATATGTTACAATAGGTTCTACTATTGATTTGTACATGGTAATTTCATCTTTCAAAGGGATTCGGTCAGACCAAAGAAGGAAATTAAGTATTTTAAAAGTTATTGAGTTGAATTTTGTGTTTTATATGTCTTCATGTTGATCCTTTGTCTGAAATTATTCTGATTACTTATTCTCATTTCCGAATCCAGTTTTTCGTTCTCATTACCAATCTTCATATATTAAGTTTCTGTCATATTCATCTTTATTTACTACTTGTCATATACTCCTCTTTAAGTTTTCTGGGCATGTAATCTGCATCTTTTTCACAACTTGCAACTTTTACTTGATCATCTGCAAAAAATAAGATGCAATAAGATACAATTCTTGAGCATTTCTCAGGCCAACTGTGAAGAGCCTCCTGGATATATCTCGAATAGTGTGGGTGAAAGACAGAATTCTTGTTTGAAACCCTTCGTAAACTTGAATAGGTTGAGAAAATATTTCCTGTTGTCACCATACTTCCAAATGGAATTGAGATGGGTTTTTTAGTCATTAGATGAGGAGAAATCCCATTGGTACTGCAGGTTTAGTTTTGACTCTTGCTTCTGAGGTTTTGTATATGTTTTAGTTAAAGTTTGAAAGAGATAATAGTTCACTGCAACCCTTATGGTCTTTTGTGTCCACTGCCAAAGCTGTTCTGACCCAACCTTATACAGTTCACCTTCAAGTTCCAGAGATCTAATGAAATCCAATATCTGGAAAAGCTAATTTCTCACTCCTACAAATTCCCGACCAAGGCATTTTTTCCTTTGGCTTGCAATGGCAAAGCATTTCTTGACTAGGTGAATGGGAGTTTCTTCCTCCTCCCCACAGAATCTACACTCGTCAGAGCCCATCTTCTGAGGCTTTGTATCTGTTATCTTGTTAGGCCAGCTTCTTATTTCTTATAGTTCTCTCTTTAAATCTGTTTTACATGCAAATATCACGTTCCCCTTGAAAATGTTCAATAGTTTCTTTGAATTAAAGCTTCATTTCCAAATTCGTTTCATTTGCTACTGGAGACATAAACAGTTTATGGGTTTTGCTCATGCAATCGGCAACAGATTCCGAGCAGAAGAAAATAGAATGAAACTAGAGCTAAGTCTATTTCTTTTCTTGCGATCTCTGTCCACATGTCATATTTAAATTTAATTAACCTTACGACCCTCAAAATTTCTATCCCAGGAAGGTCTCCTGCTATTCATTCCTTTGGAGCTTGTTTAAGGAGTTCAACAATGCCATCAAAGAGAAATTCGCGAAGTGGATGCAAATTCGATGGCGTGAAAGTCAATCCGACTGCGCCGATCGAAAATATCACCGATCCGAACAAAACACCTTATCGCCTGCATCGGGAAACTCTTTTTCAATCTACATAATAATTTCCTTTTCTTCTCGCACGAAATTTCCCGTATGAATTCGACCGTCTCGTTTTTTCTCTTCCCGGATCCTTAAAGGAATCCCGCCAGTGTTCCCGACCGAACCCGGGGGAATCGGCCTTTTACGGAACGTTCCACTCCCTCTGCCCCCCTGGAGATTCGGGGGCAATTTACGCAACACCATTATCTCCTCTGTGTGTGTCCCTCGCCAGCCGAAGACAGAGAGCTGTGGGTGTTTTCCGATAGGGTACTGCTGGCGCTGATAAGAACCTTCTTCGCAGAACCTTGGAGGTCATTCCGAAACCTAATCCACTTGAGTTCATTCTGGGTTGAAGCAGCCAAGTATACTTCTTATCACATCTGTCTTTCTTTTCTTTTTCTCGATCTTCTTCGGTATCCAGACTTTTGTCCAGCTGCTGAGTTATAATTCCTGATGTTTCAATTCTGACCAGAAGCTTCCAAGGGCTTTGCGAAAGATGGAGTCTTCTCAAATTGTGTTTTTACGGTGTCAAAAACATGAAAAACTCAGTGTTCTATGGAATGAAGACAAAAGTGTTCATAACACCAATAACTCAAAATGTTGTCTTTTCTGCTTGAGTTATTTGGGATGGACTATCAAAAAGAAGCATTACTATTCAATATCACTGACTCCAATGCAAATACACTGCGCCAAAAAATTAACGCACATTCTGAAAATCTCAATTTTAATGAAAGTTAACTCTACATTGATTTTATAACTTATTTTTAATGTTCTCTGGGGAAGGTTTTGATCGAAACAAGACACATTGAATGGAAGAAAAATTAAAGATTTCTCCGAATCTTGTGTGAAACAAGAGAAATGAACAATTTTCAAAATACTGACATGCTGATAAGTGATTTAATACTTGGTATTTCCACTCCTTGCGTTAATTGCAGCTCAGCAACGACGGTTCATACTCAAAATGAGTGATCTTAAAATGTTCTGATCTAATCCTTCTCTGATTTCTCCTAGATGAATTCCTATGTCATTAAGAGTAGCTGGATGATTTTCTGAACTTCTCAGCCTTCTATTGAGGTTGTCCCAAACTTGTTCAATCGGATTGAGATTTGGACTTCTTGCTGGCCATTCCATTCGAGAGACTTCAACCTCTTCAAGGTACTCCTGAACGATGGGGTCTAGCATTATCGTCCATAAAAATGAAATTTTCACCAATGTATGGGGCAAATGGCACTACATGCTCTTCAAGAATGTTCCTCATATACTTATCAGCATTCAATGCTCCATTATCAACGACCACTAGGTCTGTGCGAGCAGTCAAAGATATTCCACCCCATACCTAATCGATCCTCCCCCGAAATCAGTAGTATTCAAGAAATTGCACTGAGCATATCTTTCATGTGAACGTCTGTATACAAGAGAACGTCGATCATAATGGTAGAGGCAGAATCTAGATTCATCTGTGAAGAGAACTCTTTCCCAATCGGCCCCTTCCCAATGGATATGCTCTCTCGCAAAATCCAAACGCGCCCTTCGATGGGCTGGGGTGAGAGCTGGGCCTCTTGCCGCGACACCAGGCCTTAAATCATATTCTCTCATATTCTCTGAGGAGATTTCTTATTGTCTGAGTGCTAATTTGCACCCCATGAGTTTGCTCTAGCTGATTTTGAAGGAGGCGAGCGGTTGCAAACCGTTGTCTCAGCGAAGAAACTCTCGAGTAACGTTCTTGAATGGCAGTTGTTACCCGTAATCCACCCTGTCCTGGTCTTCGAACATTCATACCTGTCTCCCTGAATCGCTGCAATATTCTGGACACACTTGTATGGGAAACTCCAAACCTTTCTGCAATTCTTGTGTCCACCCTTCTTCTCGCAAAACTACCGCTTGGCACATTCCTCTTGGGTCAAATTTTCTAATTCATATGAATGGAAGCAACAAAAAAATTTGGCAATCTGAATAGAAATTTATGCTATACATAAAGTACCAAATGCATTTCTGAAATGGGTGGTTAATTTCAGAATAGTTCAATGTATTCTAAATAATTGGTTTCTTTTCTGCTTTTGCCTTTTTCATTTCAGCTCTTAATCTGAAATGAAATTGCAAATCATTTTGTTAAGAATCTGGACCCCGACATTCATGTATAACATGAAGATGAAGATTTCAAGATTTCCCTGATATGTAATATTTTTAGTTAACTTTTTTTCACAGGCGAGGTGAGGGTCTTTTTTAGCTGAAGATTTTTCCCTTTCCTCAGTTAAACATGTTGCACACCTGTATGGTTTTCCTGTGTTGCTCCAACCTCAGCTAGGTTTATTTTTGTTTCGATATGTATTGTGTTATTTCAGCTCTCTGAATCAGAAGAATATATAGGGATATATATTGCTTGTTTTATCTGTTCTTTCATTTCAATTATCTCTTTGCCATAACTCTTTTTAAGGGGTGAAATCACGCAACTATGGGTATAACTATTCAACCTCACTGACCACTCCAAGACAAAACATTTTGGTGAAAGCGGAGAAACCTCTCCCAAGATTGTATTTTGTAGTAGTACAATACATAGTGATGGTTATCTTTGTTATTTCCATTTATTCTTTAACTCTTTCCTTTTATTTTCAGAGGACGTCAAGGCTATGGTGGATCTTGGTTGGAAGAACAACGCCTTCAATCAATATGTCAGTGACATGATTAGTGTTCATAGAAGCTTACCTGATCCTAGAGACGAATGGTAAGTAATCAGAATGTTTATCCATAATCATATTATGTGAAAACATGAAACGTTGGAGAACCTCATAAAATTTACCATCTTCCAGAATGATACGATTGGAGTATAAAATTTTCCACTCGTGGAAGAATATTAGTGCCTTCTCCACTTGTTTTATAAATAACTATTATCCTCAAAAGACATATGGGGGTGATTTCAACAGCTCCAAGTTGACAACATTGTGAGTGGCAAAATCTAATGATTGTTCGTAAATCGCGAAATGACCTCGTTTCGTACGAATTTTTTTCGCATCATGCTGAATTTACGAGTTTGCATGCGTTATCGCACTAAAATCACTATAATTTTCTATTCAATCTCTTCGATTCACTGCCGGAGTTAAACGGATTTTAGGCCCTATTGTGCTTCGTAGAAGAATGAGATTCTTTATTGAAAGGCTGTTAAACTTTTACGGGGAGTAAATTCGGACACACGGTGTTGTAAAGTTGGTCATTTGTTTTTACAGCAGCTGGATTCGATCCGGTGGGTCTTTTGTTTTGCAGCTTCTGCAATTTGCATATCCAAACTGCTCCACAAGAAATAGGGATATCGTATTCAATCGTTTTGAAGTATGTTATCTTTGAGAAACCCGCTGTAAAACCATTTAAAACTCAATAACAACTGGATCGATCCAATAAAAATCAGTATGAGACCTTTCGTCAATCTTTACGCCTTTTTTCTGAAGTTCGGTTCATAGACAAACTATAGTTTGTCTATGGTTTGGTTCTTTGCATACTTCATGAATGTTCTTATTTTGAAATGGAGTCAGTTTATCAACGGCTTCTATTTGAAACGAGTTTTCTGAAAATGCCTAGACGTAAATCAACAAACGCTGAGGCTAATGGGGCTATCGGAATGCTACAGGGTGGCTTTACTCAAGTTGTTGTAGCGGAAAGGCTCCAAGTCAGCCAAAGTGTGATATCTCGACTTTGAAATAGGTTCAGGGAGACGGGTTCCGTGTTGAAGAGACCAAGGTTTGGAGGGCGACGAAAAACAACACCTGCTCAGGATCGTTTCATCACCGTTTCGGCGAGAAGAAAGCCTACATCTACGTGTAGAATGCTACGGAATACTCTTCAGAATGCAGATGGGGTCCAAGTTCCCATCGAAACCATCAGACGACTTTTGAGAGGGGTGAATCTAGGTTCTAGACCTCCATTAACAGGAGTTCCATTAACACGTGACCATAAGCGTCAAAGAATGGAATGAGCAAGGCAATCTATCAATTGGAAAGATCAATGGCGTAGTGTCCTTTTCACTGATGAATCCAGATATGGACGATTTTCAGATTCTCGAAGAATAAGGGTATGGACAATTCCACGCATACCCTGTAATCGTCGCTATGTCCAAGAAGTCCCATCCATTCCGAGGATGTAGTGTTATGGTATGGGCCGGGATATGTTTCAATGGATGCACAGATTTACACATTTGCCCTGGGAATATGACCGCCTTACTCCATAGGGAGCATGTCATAGACAATATTTTGTCAAATTTTGACGCTGCATTGGTAAAGCTTTTCAATTTCTAGACAAAGATTAGATAATCATCAACCCACCCCAGAATCCTTAAATTATCTGAGAGAGCTTCCGCCCCGTAAATGGAACCAAATTCCTCAAGAAATGTTCAACAACCTTATGTGTATAATGCAAAGATGATGTCAAGTGTTATTGATGCCCGTGAAGGCCATACATAGTGATATTCTTGAAATGCTTGAATTCTGTACCAATAAAATTTCGTTATTTTACACGATTCTTCTTAACCACGCTGTATACGTTGCAGATCTACAGGCTAAAATTAATTTTATTTCCCGCAACTTGAAATCATTTTGATATGAAATTTCATCACAAAATCATAATTAAACTATATTTTTTTTCAATTCAAGTCAATATCCCTAACTCATGTGAAGCAGTATATTTGTTTCATTCCATTATTTTCCATGCGAAGCAATCGTTTAGATTTTTAGATTCTTCGAAAAAATTATTTCGGTTGCGCCTCTGGTTCGAAGGTTTTCCACGAAAAGGATTACATGAATTGTTATCGTTATTGTTGTTATATCTACAATGTTTCGGAGAAAAGTGTTTCGAAAAGGTTAAACAAATGTTTTCCACTTTTCGAATTAATTCGGATTGGATAAATGTTTACTGAAGTTTTTTATTTAATCGAGTCATCGAAAATTTCAGGATTACCCAGATCCACTGCAATAATTTGATGAGTAGGAGTCATGTTTTTTATAGAATTTTCTACATATCTCTCGCACAAAAACTTAATTTTGTTTTATCGATTTATGGTAAAAAACCATTAGATTTAGCGACATCTAGTTTTCACTAATCAATTCGTAACACATTCAAGAATGGCTCGACAGTATTTACAGGAAAATAAGTTCAGAAAGTTAGCAATCCAGACATGTAACTTCGAACCTAAAATATCCAAGTTCGATATGGTCTGCAAACTTTTGTTGCTGTAACCGTATAGTATTTGCACTACATGTTCGCAAATTATATCTGCTACAATATACATTATCCTAGCAACAGTAAAGCAAAGGAATTTCAAATAATTCAACATTTTGTTCTATTTATACTTTTAGAGACCAATGTGCTTAGTCATCGTTTTCGGGGTAACTTTGAACGTGTTCAATGAATCTCAAGGTTTGAAACTAACTCGGTTTTTCTTGTAGAAACTGTTCCGCTCTTACAAAAAAAAAACATGGTGCAGGAAAAAATGCCACTTTTAGTTCAGGTTCAGAAATCTCAGTCAAAGCTCCCAGTGAAATAAAATGAGAAAAAACAATTTCTTTGCGTGAGTTTTCCTGGCAATAGGTACCCGACGAGGAAATTATAACGATCACCGAATTATTCACAACTCGGCAAGACCCCAAGGTAGGCAGAAAAGGAAGGCGCCCTCTTGTTTAGTGCAAATCATCTTCGCCCATATCTGAGAAGTTGAGACTAGATAGTTCAGCCCTATTAATTGTTTTCTGATAGATAGCTATTTGTTTACTATTACAAAATATTAGTTTAATTCAGTTTATACCAACTTTATTTTTCAAGAAAACTCCGGTTTTTTGTGTGATAATGAATGGCTGATACTATTTCGGAAAAAAAAATATTTTTAGTATATGATGTACATATTTCTATTCCACCAAATTTTTTTCAAGTATTTTTAAGTATTTTCAGTATTGAGGTGTTCAAAGAAACTCTCTCAGGGGGCTTGAATCGAAATCGCGTGGTTTTTTCATAGTCGTTCAAAGTATCCCTGATCCTAGAGTAACTTTAAACACCCATAATTAAATTTAAAGAAAAAGGTTATTGATCATTTCGAAATCTAATTTTTTGTCAGTAGCAAGCTCTAACTGATGCCGGCCTATTAGACGTCTGTGGAGAACTGGACCTATTTGAAATCTGAAAATTGTTATCATATCATTGTTTGACATCTACCGATCTAAAATATTCTTGGAGTCTGAACACTTTTGGTTATACAGGGAGTGAAAAAAAAATTTCAAAAATTTTTTTTTCTGTTTTCTGTTTTTGAATTTGATAGAGTATACAATTCTGAATGCATTCGTACTTAAATCGTAGCATTCGTCAAAATACTTTCCAAAATATCGAGCAAAAACTAAAGAAAAAAGGGAGACAAGTGTATTCGGTATTATGTTTGTTATTTCTAACCTAAATATCGTAAGCTCAAATTGTTTTCACATTTCTGAAGGCGAAGAAAGTGGAAATATTGTACATTTTCAGAATTTTGAATAACCCGTCACAGGGTGTTCCAAATGTTGGTTCAAAAATTGGGATCAAGATTGACCTATAACTTTTGTATTTCAATTAGAACCCTATTTTTTATGATTGCGTTGGATTGTGCGAAGAAAAAATGATGATAATATTTCAACATGTTAATGCTCCTGAAATTGATAATTCTTGAGGTATTCAGAATTTTCTGATTTCATATGGAACATACCGTAGAATCTGTTTCATATCAACAATGACCTTAGTCATAGAAGATTAATTACTCAAATCACTCACTAGTGACTTCCTCTTTTCTGAATTCATTTATCATTGTTGGTGTAAGACAGATTTCATGAATAGAAATAGAAAATCCTAAATAACTGAAGAATTTGTAATTTTGGGAGCAACAACAGGTTGGATCATTATCATCATTTTTCTTCGTAGAATCCAACGCAATCATGAAAAAATAGGGTTCTAAATTGAAACACAAAAGCCAATTTTCATCCGAATTTTTGAACCAACATTTGGAACACCCTGTGACGGGTTATTCAAAATTCTGAACTTGTACAATATTTCCACAGTTTTTAGCCTTCAAAAATGTGAAAACAGTTTGTGCTTATGATATCTACGTTGCGAATAACAAACAAAATACCGAATACTCCTTTTTTTCTTTAGTTTTTTCTCGATATTTTGACCATTGCATACTCTATCAAATTCGGAAACAAAAAAACTCCCTGTATAACTGAAAGTTGTCAGGCTCCAAGAATATTTCAGATCGGTAGATAATAGGCCTAATAGGCCGTCGAACTTGATACACCCTGTATTTTTTTTTGGATTTACCATTAGCTTACTCACCGGAGAAATATAGCTTAAAAAAATCGTTCAAAGTTACCCCGTTTCTCAGTAGCGTTTTCCACTCCGTCATTATCTTTAAAATTCCGCGAATCTCAGTACTCTCGTTTTCACCCTCCGATTATCTGGGACATCCTAGCCCTTCGCGATCGTCGGAAGCGAGATAGCAAGTCGACACGAGCCCTTCGTCGAGATCAAGGCCCGCCTCGCGGATCGTTCAAGACTAACGGACCCTATTATCCTAGTCGTTGCACCGTCCTGGCAAAGGGCCCCGCGTCTAACGAGCTCTTCAGACGACTCTCGTCCGCTCGCAGGCCGGAAGCTGCGGGTTGACGCATTCGGGAAGGAAGAGAGAAGAGGGCGACCTTAAATCAGGAGCTTCTGATGTCGATATGATTAAGGCGGGCTGGGGCGAGCTTGTAGCGGGCCGAATATTTTCAGGTCTAAGGTCGAATTTATGTAAATCTGACGCGATTCCCGGATCCGATCTTGCTGGCGCCCCCCTCGCTGGATTTAAATGCCGAAGATGCCGTGAGCTTTTTCAATTTCGAAGTTGGTACTCGGAATAAAACATGATGCGGCGGAGAACGGGAAAACAGGCTCCCTCTTCATTCTGGAGAATGGAGGGTAACGTTCTGGAAAGCATCTCCGACAGTTGATCCAGTTCGTGGTTTATTCTTGGATAGATGCGTAATAGGCCAGTCAAAATCAAAAATAAATTGGAAGAACATGATGTATCTCTGAGTTTTTAAGTATGTTGTTAGGATTCATTAGAGCAACTCTCAGAATGTTTTGGAAAAATTTTTACACACCAAAAGCCACGATAATTTTAGACTTGTTTCAGATCTTGCTCTATGTCTCCTAATCCATTCATTCTTCGATAAAACCTATGATATACATTTTTCAAGAACATTGAAATTGTGACAAATTAAGCCCAACTGGAGTTCCATAGGACAATTCATCTTCGAATAACGCCAGTTATGGAATTATTAGTTTTACATCTTTTTGGAATTAGATTGAGTCGAAATAGAGATTGTGGAATTTAATTTGAAAGTAATTTGATTAGCTTGAAAATGAGCTCAAACCTAGGACTGTAGGCCTCGTGTTCCCTTCAAAATCTCAAGAAAAAACCATACAGGATAAAATCGTTTTCCAGAAAAATATCATAATCATAAATGTCTTGGTTACAATGTAAATA